>JARQOC010000010.1:138763816-139363816 GCA_033576535.1 Allobates femoralis
TGACGGCACATAGTGGCAGGGACATCATTTATGCTGGATGTAGATTTTTTCCCTTTAAAGACATTAAAGTGGCAGGGACATCTTTATCTGGATGTAGATCCTGACCGGGATGACATCATATGGGGGACATCTCTTATGCTGGATGTAGATCCTGCCCATGATGACATCATAGCGCCAGGGACACACTGATGCTGGATGTAATTTTTACCATTAAGACATCATAGTGACAGAACACCCTTTTAAAGCATTATTTAGACCTTTCCAGTGATAACATCATAGTGTCAGGGACATTTTAGCGGATGTAGATCTTGACCATGATACATCATAGTGGCAGGGACATCTCTTTATGCTCAGTGCCCCATTCCATGAGCCAGGGGGGTAAAAAGGCTCAGGGGGAAATAATGAGTCAAATACAGGGGAAGCCCGTGACCTCTCAATCAATGATAATGTGCTTGTGCGGATTGCCTTGCCCTCAATACAGTGTTTGGGTTATCACTCATGCAGGCAGTGGGGGCACAAAAATTTGAGCAGGAAAGCCACCCATGGCTAATTAGTAAGCGATGCTTTACACAGACAGCAGCCTGCAGATACCGCTTTCCCTTTCCCTGTACGATAGAGGGGGGGGGCAGAGGGGGGAAGTGGGGGATGGGCTGCTCGGGGTGGCTTTTAATATCCCCAGCCACATCACACCGGGAAAAAATCCCGCGGTCTCCGGCTCACACAGCCCCCCTGCCTTTCCTTCCTTTACAGATCAGAGGATCATCACTGGTAAAAAAAACAATTCACTGCTAAGGCACTTTCAGATTCGATTTTAAGGGGGCCCCGCGCGTCCGAAAAAATCGGATAGCATCGGCCCCCTTCTGATGCCGGGAATCAATGCCAAATGGGCATCCATTCCGGTAAAAATCGAGCCCCCGGGCCCCTTAAAAAAAAAAAAAAAAAAAAAAAGTATTTGCTCACCTATCCCCGGGCCCCCGCGTCTCCTGCTGTCCTCCCATCCCCCGGGTTCCCTCCGCTTTTGCAGAGGTCTTCTACGCAGTACAGGACCTGCCGGATGTCACAGTCACGTGACCGCGGGTTTTAACCATGGTAACCTTTGTCACGTGACTGTGACATCACGGCAGTCCTGTACTGCAGTAGAAGACCTCTGCAGACAGCGCAAAGACCCCCCCGGGGACCCCGGCGGGAGACGGCGGGGCCCTCGGGAAGGGGTGAGCATATACTTTTTTTTTTTTTAACCCCTGCTCTCCCAATTTGGGGCATTTTAAAATGTACGGGATGCTAAAGTACAGTAAAAACGGGTCCGAGGAGACGACAGATTTTCCCCTCGGACCCTGCTCCAAGGGCCCCATGAAAACTGATCGGGACTGAATCGGATTGCACTAAATGGCATCCTTTTTGGCCCAAATCCGATTTTGCTTTTTTATTTTGGGGGGCAAAAACGGGCATGCTCCAAATTTTTGGGGCCAAAAAAATTCGGACAGAATGGGAAACGACCAAAATTTGTGCCATTTAGTGCACATCCGATTGGTCCGATCCCCAAAGGGGGCCTGCATGGGACCCAAAATCGTCCAATGCTGCCCGTTTTATATATAACACTGTGGGTGTTTTAAGTGTGAAATGTGTCTATTTATATATGTGTTTGGGGGGTGTTACAGTGTTAATAAATGTGTGTCTCTGTATATATTGTGTATAATAATATATATAATATATATATAAAATTTTTTATATAATATAATAATTTTGTGTGTGTACATATTATACTTATATAAATGGGGTTGGTTTTTTGTGTATATATGTTATATAAAAATTGTGGGTGGTGTTTACATGTGAAATTTGTGGAATAAATATGTGTGGGTGTCTACAGATGTATATTTTTTAATAAAAAATTAGAGTTATGCAGAAAAAAACGAGCCGCACTACCAGTAGTTGAATTTGTTCCTTTTATTTTTTCAAGTTTCTTCCAGTCCTGGATTGAACAAAAGCAAGGGGGGTTTGCGGGGATGGGGGGGCCGGCCTCCCTTTTCGCGGTGTGTACCGCTCGACGGGCCCCCTCGAAGCGGTAACACCAGGAAAGGAAAAGGCCTGCCCTCCATCCCCGCACCCCCCCCTTCTTTTGTTCAACCCCAGGACTGGAATGAACTTGAAACAATAAAAGGATACAAGATCAACTACTGGTGAGGGGCTCTTTATTCTGCATAACTCTCTGAAAATTTTACTTGTGGGAGCCGATTTCCAGTTTAAAGGTGCATAGATCACAGGATGATAGCCCGTGCTAAAAAAATACTTTAAGTCCCCCGGTTCTTCACGGACTGGTTATATAAATGTGTTTGTGTATAATATGTGTGGTTTGTGAAAGGTGTTGGGTGTGGTGTACAATGTGTGTAATGTGTATATAAAATGTGTGTGTCTGGTATACATTGTGGGTGTATGGTGTGCCCATATGTGTTGGTCTGTATATGTATGTATGTGTTGCGACAGTATGTATGTGTGATGTATGTATTGTGTAATATATATATGTTATTTGATTATGTAAAATTTTGTTTGGGGTGTCAGTGGTTTTAAAATGTGTTCTCTGTGTATATATGAAATGTATATATAGGTTGTGTACTTTGTAAATGTGGTTTTGTGTATACAGATATTTATATATGTATAAATATGTGGGTGGGTTGGGTGTACTGTAATTTTTTTATATATTTTTGGGTGTGTACAGTATGTATATGTTTAAAATAAATTTTTGTGTTTTATAATTGTTTTGTTACAGTGTGTATGTGTGTGTGTGTGTCTGTGGGTGTGTGTGGTGTGTGTGTAATGTGTTTGTGTTTTGGTGTGTCTGTGTAGTGTTTTTGTTTGTGGTGTGAATTGTGTGTGATTGGTAAAAAGGTGGTTGACCAGGTTTAAAGGACCCCAGTAAAAAAGGGGGATCACATGGGGCACATTACTACAAGAAGGTGACAGGATGGGAAAAATACAAGATAGGGACATTACTACAGGAAGGGGACCGGATCCACTTTTTCAGGAAAAGCTTACACCCTGCAATGGACCGACGGGCCCCCCCATCACCCCCGGGACGCTGCATCCCTGACCTTCTGTCTCCCCCAAATATCCTGTAAAAATGTAACCCACAAAGGCTAGCCCTCCCCCCTCTGTATCAGTCGTCATTGTTAATTTGTTACAAAAAACCCTACCGTAACGATAACTTTGTATGTAACCCCCTCTTTTGTACAGCCCCATGGAATTAATGGTGTATATAAAAAAATAAAAAATAAGTGTAGAAGAAGGGCTTCGCACGCTAAACCCATCTGATTAACAAGTTTTGCTCTCCAAAAAAATAAAAAAATTGATAAAAACAATAAAATTTAAAAAAAAAATAAGAAAAATATTTCAAATCGGAAGTTATAATGGTTTTTGAAAATTTCCGGACTTCACAGCTTTTAAAAATTTTTCACAAAATGTGGGTGTCAAAACCCCTGCAAACTCCAGAAGCATCTCTACTTTGGGGATAAACATTTTCTTTGTATAAATGTTTCAATAATGGACAATATGAGTTATGTCTTAGATAAGTTTTTTTTTTGTTCTGCCCAATTGAGGTACACACAAGTTTTCCCGGTTTGGGCTGATAATACATTATAACTAACCCAAAAGGGGTGACTTTTATTAGATGTTGACTTTGTATAGATTCTCCAATATCAGTCAATTTCAGCCCTTTCAGCTGTCCCTTTGGGGAGATTTTTGTCCCAATTGTTAGGTCTTTAAAGCACTTGTTTAAGCAATAATTTCAGATACAAAAATAAAAAGGCTGGTGGTTAAAGTTTTCCCTCGGGCAACTTAATCTCACAAGAAAAGAAAAAAGATTTTTAAAAACAAATTCACGAAAGATTAGAATCCAGAATGGCCCAAAGGGAAGGATTTATTGACTAACCCAATGACTGGTCTTGAGGGCTTTTTTTTTGGGGTTATTAAAATTTAGGAAAAGTGCTTGCACAGGAAAAATTACAATGAGTAATATATTTTTGTACCAACTTGTGCAAACGGGTAACCAAATGTTTCCAGAACCAAAAGAGGGTTTTTAGAAATTTGGGGGATACAGTCTACAGGGACCTCCGGCTGCACTGCTCAAATATAAAAATTCCCAAAAGAACTTTATGACAAAGGTTTTTTAATTTTCCCACGTTACACGCCCAAACCCCAATTTCAAACACGTTGAACGTTGAGGTGGGGACCTTGGGGCAGCCTTTTTCCTGTGTTGATGCCGTTTGTGGCTACACAACCCCCCTCAGGTGACGGCTAACAATATTTATTCCCCTATTTAAAAAAAAGCCCCATTGTGCTTCTTTTCCCTTTCAGTAATAAAACCTAAGAGTGACTTCAACACCCGCATTGATAAAAAGGGTCAACAGCCCCCAAAAAATTTGTCACTTGCTTCACCCTTTGGGGCCTCTCTCAATGGACCCCCACACCCACACACACAGACGGACATACACAACCTCATCTTTACCCCACCTCTCTCCCTAACTAACCCCCAAAACCTCCCCTCCCCCCCCTACTGACCCCATCTACTTACCTTCTCATCCTTTGTCCCCTCACCTGCCCCCATGTCCCCAACTCGACACCCTCGCAGAAACCCTCACACATGTTGACACTAAAATCTCTGAACTTTTTACCACTATCCTCCATGTCCTCATTCTATGACATAGTAATGCCACAGTTTTTCTACAACTCTACACCACATCACTATTATGCAGTTGCCCCTCTCGTTCCCCCGGCAAAACTGACAAATCAATAGACAACCCGGCACACAGACACAACAAAAAAGCTGCAGCGGGCATTAGGGTTGAAAAGAGGCGCGGAAGAAAACACATTTGCAAGACGAATACACAGCATTCAAAAGCACTGTCCATTCAAGTCAGCACTCCCAACCTAAATAGAATTACTTTTTACCCCATATCCTCTTTACCCCAAACCCCAGGCAGTTTTTCAACAAAATTTAAAACTCCTCCTTCGCCCCCCACTCCCCCCCTCCACTTCTTTAATCTCGAAGAAGACATCTCAACACCTTCACAACAAGATTGATCAGCTCAACAAGTCATTGCAACCCAACCACACAACCCCTAGTATATCACACACTTCCCTTCCTCCCAACCTCACCACCACGCTTTTTCCCTCCCCTAACTCACCTCTTCAATCTATACTAACCTGGGGTTCCCCTTCCCTCCGTTTTTCAAAAAAGAAAAAAATTACCCTGCTTGAAGAGTCATCCTTTGACCGACCTCTACATCCAGCTATCGCCCCTTAACGCACCCGTTTGCCCCCAAATGCCCCTTGAAAAGTATGTCCACACTGTATTCTCATCCCACCTCATGTAATCTCTTTCACAACCTTAAATCTGCTTCTGCCCCCACCACTCGACCGAAACCCCCTTAAAACCAAAATTTTGAACATACTTTCCCCCAAAGTAAGGGCACTTGCCATCCCCTCCTTTTTAACCGCCTCTGCATTTGACACATTTGGGACCATTGTTTTCTATGGCAGTTTCTCTCTTCCACTGGTATCAGTGCCCTTTGCCTTCCCCTGGATCACTTTCCTCTTTTCCAAATGCACATTTAGTGTCTCCCACTCCAACACACTCCTCCCCCATCCCCCTCTGTTGGGGTCCCTCAAGGCCGCCTGGGCCCCCTTCTTTTTTCCACTATACCTTTACCTAGGAAAACTCAAAAAAGTCCCCATGGATTCCAGTCCCACCTGTACACTAAAGACACTCAGATCTCCCCTCTCTAGCCCAGACGTCCCTCTCTGCTGCCCCGAATCCGGAGTGTCTATCAGCCATACCCTCCTTCTTCTCCCCCCTTCCTTAAAATAAATGTAGAAAAAAAAGAACTCATCATCTTTCACCCATCTCGCCACCTCCCTTCCCTGATCTATCTACACAATAAATGACATTACCTTTGTCCTGTCCCTGAAGTTGCGCCTCAGTAACCTTGACTCTGCTTATCCTCAAACCGCACATCCAAGCTCTCGCCACCTCCTTCTGCCCCCAACTCAAAAATATTTCCAGAACCCACCCCTTCCTAAAACCCTCAATCACTAAACATGTGCATCCCCTCATCATCCCCCATTCAACTATGCAACCTCCCTTCTGTAGCCTCCCTGCTAAAACTCTTGCCCTCTCCAATCTTCCCGTAACTCTGCTGTTTGAAAAACCCCCTTCCCCCTCGGTGCTCCTCCCTTCTGCAAATCCCCCTTTTGGCCCCCCATTTCCCCAGTGATCCATTCAAACTACAACATTGACTTACAAAGCATCCACAATTCCCCCCCCCCATATACTCTGAACTAATCTCCCATTCATAAAACCCGTAACTTTTATCCCCCCAAGACCTCCTCCTTTCCTCCAATTTGACATTCCCTCATCTAACCACCCACAAAACTTCGCCGACCACCCCCATCCTCTGGAATTCTGCAGCCAAAACATCCAATTTCCCCTTACACTCGGAACCTTAAAGCGAACCTAAAAACCCATCTCTTCAGAAAGCCTACACCCTGCAATGACCACGTTTCCCATCAACCCCACGGGACCCGGTGCACCACCACCACTGTCCCCGGGTGCTCACCACACGACCTGGCGCTCCATCACCACTGGACTTGGCACTCCACCCCCATTGGACCCGGCACTTCACCACCACCCCAAGCAAGCCCCCATCCTACTGTTTCTCCCCCCACCCCCCCTGTAGAATGAAAGCCCACAAGGGCGGGGTCCTCTCTCCCTTCATATTGGGTTTTGTCACTGTTAGTTTGTTCATTGTATTTTTAACTTTTTGTATGCAACCCTTTTTATCATGACAAAACCAGGAAAAAAAAACAATGGGCTCTAAAAAAAATAATAATAATAATAATAATAAAAAAATAATAATAAATTTAATGTAGTTGACAAAATTGAGTAATAATTATTCGAGTCTCCCCAGGGATCAGAGAGAAAAATAAAAATTAATTAGAAAAATTTTTTGTCGATAAAATAATTAAAAAATAATAATGCACTACCTGATATTACCCATATCGATCTGCCCTAAACGTGATTATTTTACAGATATTTTTAAGCATTTCTTTCTGTTTCAAGAAAAATAAAATTCTTGTTTATTTTTCACCCATATAATTCTCCCTTCCCTCTTCAGCTTTCTCCTTTTTCCCTTTTTCCTCCTTGTTTTTATTCTTCTCCCCCTTTTTTCTGTTCCCCCCCCTTTTTTTCTTTTGTCTCATAACTTTACTTCAGCCCTATAGTAAATATTGTCAGAAAATAACTAAACAAATAGGTAGCCCCATTCAGTTAAGCACTCCTTTTGAGCGATATGATGTTTTTTGGGCCTCTCTTGAGCAGTGTTCAAGATTTGGTGTCACCCTTTTTTTTATGTCAGCCTCATTTGTTTAATTTACTCTTTTTTTTTCCATTATTTTTTAATAAAATTTCTTTCATCTTCGTATATGTTTTTAAGTTATGTATGTTTGGAAATACTCTTACTAATAAATTGTTGGGGGAGGGGAATAAAACTACACCTGGAATCCATCCCCCCCACTGCGTCGGGATAACGTGGAAATTGATTGTTGCCCTGCAACATGTATAATCACTGTGCGTGCGTAACATATATTCCTATGAAGGCGCCACGGCTAGCCCGAAACGCATTGAAATAAGCAGCACCATCGTTTTTAGATCCGCGGTACCATTCTTATCCAGCAACGCGGACCACGACAAAAACCGTCCGTTTGCCCATTTTTTTAAAAAAAACCACTGACACGTGGAAGAATGGGTCCAGCAGAAATGTAAAAAGCGTTTGTACGGGTTGTGGATTCCACAACCATATCAGGTGACAGAGTATGACGTGGGTGCATATGAAAGAAAAAGGGCCTTGTTTTTCCCTTTTTATATTGCTTGGTTTTAGGTGGTGGCCTGTTAGGAAAAATTACACTGACAGATTCTGTAAATTTCCCTATATGCAATTCATTCTATGGCAATACTGAGCCCCAGCCGAAGAATAAAAGTTGCACATATTTGGTACTGTCGTGTAGAATGCCCACTCTATAACACGTCTAGTGTTTTTAAACCCCCTACATTAACCCCTAAAAACATGCAAAAAACTTTATAGTATATCATACTCAAAATAAAAGTGAATAAAACACATCCCCCAAAAGATGTAGAAAACATGGCATTAGTGAAAATATCATATTGTCCTGCAAAAAAAAATCTCAAAATAAAGCGATATAAAAACAAATACTTTTTTTTTTAAATTTTGTTTTTTTTGTAAAAAAGCGGCAAAAAAAAACAATTCTATGAGTATGGTTTACGGCAACATTCCCATTCGAAGAAAAAGTGTTTTCCCACTTTTACCACATGGTGGTTGTGGGTTTTTTTTCATTTCTGCTTCTCAAAATCAGAATAGAAAGCAATAAAACACCGCTATACCCCGAGTTTTTCACCCCAAATTTTGGGGCCCTGAAAAGTTCCCCCCTCGGCTTATACGCGAGTCAGTGCCTGGCTAGCTGGTGGGGGCCCAAAGATCGGGGGGGGGGCTGACAATGAGCGGAAAGAGGTCACGTGGGGGCCGCTCATTTTAATTCAGAATGCACTGCTCCCCCGCCCATCATGCATATAAAGTATTATACGGGCCCCTCCTCACATAGGGGGTCCCCCCCTCACAGGATGGCCCCCGCTCACACTGCGCACATACATTCCCGGGGCTATACTGTACCCCAGGCGGCAGAACGCTGCTTCTGGCCCCGGCTCACTTCATCTGTGTTTTCCCTGCGTTGGGTCCCCGGGGAACCGGGGGGGGTCGCGAGATGTCATCGCGATGAGCCCGGCCACAAGCAGGAAACACAGATGAAGATGCAGCCCGGACCCAGGAGCAGCTTTCCCGCCCCCAAGGTTGACAGCTGATAGCCAGGTAATGTAGGGCGCAGCGCTACATGCGGGGGCCATCCTGTGAGGGGGACCAGTATGCCATCACTGCGGCGTATACTATCCCTGGGACCTGTATCCATCACTTGGGCTGTATACAGGGGGGCCCTGTATACCATCACTGATGGGGGCTGTATACTATGCTGGAGACCTGAAACCATCACTGCTGGGCTGTATACATGCCTGGGGACCTGTTACCATCACTGCTGGGCTTAACTATGTGGGGACCTTATACCATCACGCTGGGGCGTATACTATGCGGAGACCTGTATACCATCAGTGGGCTGTATACAAATCCTGGGACCTGTATACATCACTGCTGGGCTTTTAATAAAATTGGGACCTTATACCATCAGGGGGGCGTTACTATCTGGAGACCTGTATCCCATCACTAGGGCTGTATACTATGCCTGGGGCCCGTATACCATCACTGCGGGGTGTATACTTGCTGGGGACCTGCGAATACCATCACTGCTGGGGCTGTATCCCATCATTTCGGGGGACCTGCATAACCCAACTGCTGGGGCCGCTGCATCCCACCTGCGGGGCTGTAAAAAGGTTTGGGGTCCACCCCGGGCTTATACGCGAGTCATACGTTTTTCCCCATTTTTGGGGCAAAAAAGGGGGGCGGTTTATACACGGGTCGGCTTATACACGAGATTACGGTAATATTATTGCCAAAAAATAGTAAAAAATGTCAACTCACCCTTAAAAAGACAAGCCATACATGACCTTTTTGGCAGAATAATAATATAATATAGATCTCAGAATATGGTTTCAAAAATTTTGCTTTGGATTGATTCCACACATAAAAAAATGAAATCTGATATTGCAAATTGCACGACCCTATGAATAAAGCCGTCTAACAAAATATCGCCATTTAACATGAAATAAATAATGTTTATTCTTCTTCCCAAAGATTGCAGTAAATCTCAGCCAAAAGTATCCTGCCTATCATGTGGCTTTTTAACGGTAAGGGGGTATGGGGCCCACATAGGGGTTTTTAACTCGGTTTAGCAGCGAAAACCCCCGGGCGGTTTTAGATAGGTTTTTTTAAATTTATGTAAATCCTAAGCAGCGTTAGGACTTACAAGTAACCCCTATGAAATTTAGAAACGCGTGCACACATAGGGGTTTATGTGAGCGATCCCCCAGGGGTTTGAGGGGTTCCTAGGGTTTAGGAACATTAAACATGTCAATTTTTCTCACGGTTTTGTGAAAACCCTAAAAATCAAAAAAACCTACCTAGAAAACGTTTAGAAACCACGGGAAAAACCGACTGAAAAACGCTGTGCAAAGCTGAAAAAAACGCTGGGAAACCGCGGGGAAACGCTGGGATTTTCAGACCAAAACTCTAGGTCCTCAAATTCCACCTTTTACTGAGGTTTAAACGTCACTAAACCACTATGTGGGCACATACCCTCATCAAACACCCAACTCGACCCCTCAATTTCCCTAACCCAACTTTGACTCCAACTCCACCAAAATGGCCCAACTCCATCTCCAAAACCAGGGCTGTGAAATCCAAACACAGACTTCAACTCCCAATTTTCCCCTGAATCCGACTCCGACTCTACAGCCCTGACTTATATCGGGGGTTTCGTGTAAATCTTGAAATGTGTATTTGATGGAACCCCCAACTAAACATTCCCTAAAAAGAGGCATATGGAGACACTTTGACTCTCCTGGCCCTATATCTGGCCATGCCTGTCTTTTCAGGTGTGCTAAAAGTGCAGTCTCCCACTTTTTTTGTGCACATTTTAAAAGTCCCCACTTAGTTCTCATCATTTTAACATAAAATAGGGGGGCTCCCACATTAATGGTAGCATGTGAGGATGAATCGGGCAAAAGCCACTTTGGGGGGTTCTCTCCTGTTGTCTGGCACCCTCACAAAGCAAGGCGGATTGTGGTTGCAGTGGTCTTGCTTGGGTGGGGGGGTTTTTAGCTGCAAGTCATACTTCTGTTAGGTTTGCCTTAAAAACCAAGACATATTGCCAGGGGAGTCAGTGAGAAAGACTCCGAGACCTGAACAACATATTTTACTAAACATTCTGCAAATTCTATCATAAAACTTCAGGAGTGACCCAGCACACAATCTTAACCCCTTTCCCTACAGTTTGAGTCATGATAAGACACACTTTTTCCTTCGATTTCTCCATAACCATTGGTTTCTCTGTTTTTTCTAGCCCCATCCCCCCTCTACCAAGCCGAGCAATCCCACAATCTCCACATAAGAGTCATTACATTAAGTGTGGAGCCCCAAGGGACTGGGGTACTGGGTCCCGGACCGGGGTCCCCTCCCTTTTGGGGATTCACTGGTGGCTTTGGTCCGGACCGTGCCCGGGCTCACACAAAAAAAGGGGAAATATTTCAAGGGAGATTGTCATGGGTGACGCCCCCCATTTGATGCGGCCAGTAAAGGGGGCCGTCGCTGCTGCAAAACCCCTCCGGGGGTATGTAGGGCAGCGGAGGGGGGTTTTTTTTTTCCCCCTTTGGGGGGGAACTGTATCCCCCGGGCAGTAAAGGGTTAAAGTCTTTGGGTTTATAGATGGTTTAAGAGGGGTTGAGGAACACACTTACTTTTGGGGTAGACACTGAAATTTTCCTTCTTTCCGATGCTGCAGAGCGAAGGCTGGATCGCAGGGGGGGGAATTTGCCCTTGGCAAATCGGGAGCAAAGGTCGAATCACTACACAGACCCAAAGTTTTTTCCCAAAGGGCTTTACTGTGATTTTAATTGCAGATTAAAAATTCCCCCCAGTTGTAATGGAGCGGGCACTCCCCCCACCCCCGCCCGGGGTCTTTTGGCTTCCTTGTGCTGCACTGTGTGTGTGTCCTGAGGCTGCTTAAAGCTAAGCGCTGGGATTTCAGCTCTCTCTCTGTTTGCTCTGGTACCCCCTTGGCTAGGCAACTTGGGTCCTCTATGCTGCATTTACCCCTCCGTTTGCTTACTCTGGTAAAAAGGGGGGATCTAGAAGACCCGCTGTTCCGGGTTTCGTGTGCTGGGGGTGCCAACACAGTACCGGATCCCGGTGTCCCGTCCTCTGTGCGTACTTCGGGGGCAAGTGATGGTTCACTCCCAGCCCCCAGATTTTTTCCTCTGTTTTTTCTTCTCCTTTTTCCTCTGACCCTTGCTAGGTCTGCACGGGCTAACTCTGCTCTCTATAAGCTCTCATTTCCCTCCTGACTGTTCACAGATACACCGTGCTGTACGGTCTGACTTTTCCCATGGGAAAGAGTATAAAAGGGGGGCCACGTGGTGCTCCCTCTATTCCCCAAGGTTGGTAGTTTTTGTTATGTGTAGTGGGGGGAGAGAACCCATTTATTTTATTGTGGCCTTTTAACCCATGGGGTGAAAACATAAGCCCCCATCGTTGGGTTCTCCCACCTTAGGGAAATTTTCTTCTCTACATGTTCAACCCAAAGGACTCAATTCACAAACTATTTCCTTATCCACATCCATTCTTGTGTTGCCCTGTTCACTAAGGTCTATGCTAAGTGTCATCCTAAAGCCCCAGTCACAATAATGATATCAGAGAGATTATTTGTAACTGTGACATTACAACGATTCTTACGATGTCGTTATGTGTGACACTTAGCAGCGGATGGCCCCCTGCTGTGGGTCGCTGATCTTGCAAAGTGCTCTGGGTCTTTTTTTGATTGTTGGTTTTCCGCGGGTTTCACACGCATCCGCGTGTGACGCGAAAACCAGCGGTCAGTTACTCATTGGCACGGCTGCCAAATACCCGCTGTTTATCATAGTTACCAGTTTCTCCCTGCTACCTGCCTGTAAGGCAGTGCTAGCGGGGAGGAGCTGACATCCCTTAAACGATGTGGGGGGGGTGGCTCCCATATCCCTGATAGCTGGGGAATCTGCCTTTTGACAGCTCCCCAGCGATCAGGGCGACGTTCCAGCTTTCCTGTCGGGGGGTTATCGCTTTTTGGGATCGCGGGAGCGATCGTTATGTGTGACACGGCCTTAAGACTCTACTGCTGGGTCGGTCTGTTATTGGCCAGGGAAGATATTAATGATGACTCTCAATGTTTCCGTCGGGGAACAGAAAGTCTTTTTAGCTAGAATCGGGAATTTTCGTAGAGGGATGCAGATAGCTTCAATATATTTGTTTTGCAGTCCCCCCTGAGAAATCTGATCTAATCCAATCATGTTTTCCCACCGGGGTGTTAATGGTTGCATTGCCTCAAAACGGGGGCCATTTGATGTGGCTAGGTACTGCAAGATTTGCAAGCCTCAACGGGTCACTTGGGTGGGTTCACATTGCGGGGTGCTCCGTCCGGGGCTGCCGGGGTGACAGCCTGGACCGGGGTTTTTTGCCCCATAGGAGACTATGGGGCGGGACGAGCTGGAGGGCATTTTTACTCCCACCCGGGGCTGCATCCCCGGATGTATCCTGGAAAGGGGGATGTTTCTGCGAATCCAAAAATTTTGATCAACTTTTTTTGATTGGGAAGAAAAACCCACTTGTCTCGGTTCACCCGGCGGGGGTTTAGCAGCCCCGGAGGGCAGATAATTGCCACCCAGCTCCCGTCCGCCCGATAGTCTCCTATAGCAAAACTCCGGCCAGGCTGTCACCCCGGACAGCCCCGGACCGGAGCACGCCGCAATGTGAACCCACCTTATCAACACTAACAACTCAAAAATTAAACCTGCCCTTTTGAAACAGACTTCTCCATTGAGGGCTAATCCCCAGTTTAATTATTGCTTGCCCGCAGTAAGTAGCTGAGCAAGCTCCTATCACTTACCCCCAATAGCTTTTTTGTACATTGCTTTTTCCTACATATCAAAAAACCTTACTACCCTTCATAAGTACACATTAACATGCTCAACTACTACATCTATCATTAAAACACCCCTTTCCATAAAACGTCACATTACACACTGTTCACATCTATACATAGTTTAATTGTGGTGCCCACTACACTTTTGCTCCTTCATTTAAATCTAAGTCCCCTGCCCTCTGTATTAAATTTTACCATCCGAGTTTCCTCTTTATTACATGGAGTGACCCAGCGTCACAACTCAATGCATCTCCATAAGCCTCATTTGGGCCATTTTAGGGTGCTCTAAAATTGTATTAAGTGTTGTGACAAAAATTTCGACTTCCATCAACTTTTACATTTACAAGATTCCCCGCAGCCGTGCAGCACCAAAAAAGGATGAAGCAGGGGGGCAGGGACTTTACTTTTAAAAGCCCACTCCTGAAAAAGGAAAACAGGGTGCTTTTAAAGTTATAAAACTGGACCACTAAACCCCACTATTCATTAAAGGGGGGGCAATGTAAATGAAATATAACTCGGGCCCAAAAGTCCACTAACAGTAAATTTCCCAAAGGAGGGGGATCTATTTATTTTTAGTCAGCTAAAATTGGAAGGCAATAGTAACCGAATTGAACTGTAAAAGAAATAAAACTGCAAGTCCTGTTAAATCACTGTGATTATATTTAAAAGATATGACAGGAAACAAATCGTGGGATGACGCACAGGCCTCTATCCCAGGATATAGTAACATGTACAGTATATTCCTTTACTATGAAAATAAGTTGATCATAGAGCAATTTCTGTTTACTATTTTGCTGTAGAGATGGGGCGAACCTTCTAAGGTTCAGATTCATTTTGGTTTCCCGAACGGCATATTTTTGTCAAATAGATCCCCCGAATTTTCCAAACCCCTACAAATCATTGGAAGGCAAGTCAAGGGCCCTAGAGAAACATCTTAAAAGGGGGACCAAAAGCCCCCAAAACACAGGACAAGCCGTTTTACGGGTTGGCCCCCACATTTGTTCACCAGAATTTTTTCTTCTTAAGGGCGGTTTACATGTCGACATCCCCCAACGATGTTAATATGTCGCAACGGTGAACCCTGCAACATCACGACAGCTGCTGATTGCTGGTCGTTGCAAAAATGGTCAGGGCCGTTTTTTGATCGTTGGTTCCTGCTGGGCAGCCAAAATCACGTGTGTGACAGTGGGAGACGACCTCCCGGCCGAGCCCAACACCGCACAGTACACGCTGGGACATGAAACCAGGTAAACATTGGGTAAGTAAGCACAGCGCTATTTTATTTTCCCCCATGTGTACCCGGGGTTACCGGCGTTCTGCCGGGGTCGCGGCGAGTCGCCTGGTTACAGCCCCCCAGTGACAATAGCGAGTCCCAAGCGATTCGATCGTTGGCAATCGCTCGGACTTTAGCAGCGGTAACCCACCCCTTTACTCTAATTTGCAAGCTTCAGTGCTGCTTTCACATCCCCATGTTTTCTGGTCCACTCATAACCTAAGACATCCTCATGACTTCCCTAGGTTGTCTCGGGTTTACACGCAAGTATCACACGTTTGTGTGACCGAAAAACCTCAGTGGCGTTGACGCCGTAACACTGCTGCTCATGAGAGCCACATTTTTGCGCGAGAGTAGTGGATAGATTTTGCCAGTATCGTGAGAATCATATGTGGGGAGGGGGTATAAAATTCACCAGTGCCTTCTCTCACAGGTTTAGGGATGCCTTCTGCGAATGTGACTCCCCCATTTTGTTGAAGACTCCAAACCCCATGGTACTTTTGTTTGATGGGCCTTTTAAAGCAGATTTTTAGAATCTGCACAAAATTCTGCATGTCTATCCAAACGCCAGCAAAGCCCAAATAGAGTTCAGAAGTGCGTGCCACATTTTTTTTTCCTTGCAGATTTTGGGGCAGAAAAAATAAATCTGAACCCCAGGGTAAGGAAAATAAAAAGCAACATGGACACAGCGTTTCTAAATTTCATAATTTTTCTGGCTTCAGGATAGACATGCTTGATTTTGATGCAGATTCTAAAAAATCTGCATAAAAAAAGCATCCAAATGCAGATGGCCCACAGGGCTTAAGAGTGCCCCAGTGAGAGCTGATTTTTGTGGTGAAAGGGCCAAGGATTCCTCTCCCCCCCGGGCTACTTCCAAAATTATGGGAAAACGGGGCTCCTACAGTTTTCAAGTCTAAAAAAATTTCAGGATTCCTTAGCATTGCACGGGTGAAAATTTTCATCACCTGCAAGTGACAATTCCAGCACTTTGTGCAATGAAAAAGGTTCTGACAACAGCACTTTTTTGTGCCCTTTTGAGAACTGCATTTGGGCCAGCCCTTTTCCCTACAGGATGTGTTTTGGTTTTTTTTCCATACCTCGCCGTCGGGCCCCAAGCCGGTGGCTTTTTTTCCATCTCTTTTATACCCGTATAAAAAAGCCCCTGTTTGCAAAACGTCCACAAACAAGGATGAAGTACAAAAACTTTACTGTAACTCAGACTATAAGCCCAAAACAAAATAATGAATATACAAGTATAGTAACAAGTGTCCTACAGAGACAGCAGAATTAAAAAAATAGTGAAAGTCCAAAAAAACAGATTAAATTTAAAAACCCTTGGGGGAAGGGAAAATATAAAGAAAAAAAAAAAGGCCCTTTGGGTTAAGGAAAACTAAAAAACAACCAAAAGGCCTTCTATGACAAATGCAAACTAAGAGAGGGGGTAAAAGGGACCTAATAACATCCCTTTTTTTAAGAAAGTTCCTGTAGTTGGTGTTAATACTGTCTGCCAGCTTTCTCTTGTTTATGGTCTTAGGGTTCCTGTTTGGGTCAGGGTATTCTGCTCCCGGATGTTCTGGGGGATTGAAAGGGGCTACTCCTGCGGGGACATTCCTGCCACCATTTGCCCCACACCATCACAGGGCCATGCGAGAAGATATGGGGAAAAGGGGACAACCCCCCCCTCTAGGACAGATGGGACAGCTTAGAAAAAGACCGACAGGCCCTGGGGGGTTTGGGGCAGCTTGTTGTGCCAAGAGAGGCCTGGCCTCCACCCAACCCAAATTTCTCTCCTGATGCCACATCGGCACGTTTCCAAAATTCACATCCTCCCCGGGTATCAAAACGTGCAAACCCCAGGAACCTTAAAAAAATTTCTTTTAAAGCTAAAAAAAATTCGACATTTTTATCAAGCCTTTAGACCCAAAGTGGAAAACTCCTCCCCATTGGTTAGGTGTTTTTCCCCGGGGGCAATGGGTTTCGGTGAGCTTTTGGCCCCAATAATCAGGAAAGTTTAAGGGTCTTTTTTAAATGTAATTTTTTCCTGTGTTCGGCGATTTTTTAGTAAATTGCCTGTTTAAAATCAGAATGATTTCGTGTTCAGCCGAATTTAAATGGCGACATTTTCGGGGAAAGTTTTGCTATCTTACTGTGCTGCTCATGACCAATTTCAGTTACATAGCAAAGGAATCCCAGTAGAAGTGATATTGCAAAACTTTATTTAATAGCGCCAACATATTCCCAGCGCTTCACAAATTCGACAATTAACTGTGTATCGTCCCACAATTATGTACAATAAAAACTAATTTTTTATTACATACCCTTTCCTCTCCCTTTTTCTTCCTTTATTTTTTCCAACTTTCAAAGTAGATCATGTTAAAATAATGTTTAAATTTTCCCAAATGACGGCCACAAGACACATAGGGCTATTTCGTAAAGTACATATATAAAAAAAACAAGCGGGGCTATAACTCGGGCAGTAATGCTCCATGTGTCGAGACGGTTTATGTTTTCCCATTGGCTCAATAATTTTTTTGGGTCAAAATAATAATTTGCAATATGTTCTTCACTGGATCACTTCCTCGGTTCCTCGTTCGGCTTTACTTATTTTCTCTATCAATTCTTGAAAATTTTTTTCTCCCTCTATCATTATTATCTGATGAATAAAAAATAAAATAAGACACTGTTTTTTTTATAGTTTAGTTACCCCTTTTTAAGGACCCAATAATTTTATATTCACCCCACTCTGGATCGCAGTTTTAAAAATCATAAATTATTTATTTTTCCTCCACAATCTTAAAATGATTTTTTGTGCCCCCAATTGAGATTTCATTTTACCCCATAATGTAATGGGGGAAGGGATATAAAAACAAATTTTAGGGAAATTGGGAGGCAAACCCAATTCTGCCCTGGGTTTTTCATTTTTTTTGACTTTGGTTATTCTTGAATGCTGTGACTGCGGCAAAGCACGACAGAGTGCACCTTAAAATGCCCCCCGAGCTAGAGACCCTATGCTAAAAACTCCCCCAAAATTACTCCTGAAGGAGGGGACTCCAAAATCTCATATCTATTGTACCCTACCAAAAAAATGAAGCCGGGAGCACTCAATAAGCTCAGTTTCAGACTTTTTTGGCCTGATGGTTCAAATTTACAATGGAATCTTTCTCTGCAGTGACTGGAGCCCGTCAGAGGTTTATATTCTGGAATATTTTAATTGCCCACCCTTGAGAAACGAGGGTCGCCCGCCTCAGCATTTGTCGTTATTTGCTTCAAGTATATTTTCTGCACGGCTGGATAAGCTGTGAAATAATACAGGACCCAGGTCTGTAAATACTTTTGCTATAATTTTCCCTTCTACTTTTATCCCCCAAAAAAACTCTGAAATTCCACATAAATATCTACTATGCCACACTTTAAAAAAACGGGTTTTAAAGCCTAAAAAATCAACTTTGTGTAGATTCAACCTGAACTATATTGGGGCCGTGGGCAACCACGTAACTGTAAACAGTTTCCCCATTTATATTTCCCCTTCTGCTGAAGTAAAACAGCTGTTTCCCTGAGACATTTGTCTCTGATCATTCTATTGTGTAGGTGCTGCTTAGGGTGGATGCAGTGGGTGAAAGCGCCCCCTTACCAGGGCGTTCCATATATACTTTATACTCTAGAGATTATTATTCAGCCCCATAGTGGACTTTTACGATCTTTGGCACCTTTCCACCTTTATCACAAAAAAACAGTCAAACAAATGTGTAAAAATACTCGTAAAAAAATTCAGTAAAAAGCAATGCTGCGAAAAATAAAAAACAGGGGGATTTAGTTGATACTTTTTTTTTTTCAAAAAATGTATATTTAACCCGCTCTACCACTTAAGGTAACCCTTTTCATAGCGTCCCCCATTGATGTATTTTAAAAACCCGACCCTTGTAAAGGTACCTAATTAGCAGGGTCCAAACAGGTCCACTTCTGATTGGACGAATGCAGAAAGACGGGTTTTTTTTGTGCAGGGGGTCAAGGGGAGGGGGGGGAACTTCCCCAACTTCAAAAAAGAAAAAATTTAGACAAAAACAAAAGAGCCCTGAACACGTAAATGTCTGTAGGACAGGTTCACAACCCCCCAAAAAAAAACTGAAAAAACAAAAAAACAGTCAAACAACGTGTAAGAATACTCTTTGTAAAAAAAATCCTGTCTGGATACTGCTCATTTTGGTACAAAAAACACATGGTCAGGTTTTTAAAAAACATCAGATAGGGCTGCCCTGATTGGGGGTTACCTTGAAGTGGTAGAGCGGCTTAGTATACATTTTTTTGAAAAAAAACGTATCAACTAAATAACCTGTATTTTACTACTTTTTTTAGCAGCACTTACTTTTCTGTGTTTTTTTTACAACAAGTATTTTGAGTTTTTCCCGAAAAATCAACTTTTATTTTCAAATGAGTTGCAAAAAGAATATGAAATATAGTCCCGACATTGACAAGGTTAGAGATAAGATTTTTTTTTGAAATTAAATTTTCCATTCAGTTTTGTTTCGTCAAATATTGCCCCTTTTGAGCAATTACAGCGCAAAACCTGTGGGGTTTTTTTGCGGTTTAAATTTTTGAAATTCAAAAATTTTTTCTAAATTTTAATGCAATTTTAGGCAAGGGTCAAAACACAAGGTTGACCCAGCCAAGTTGTAATTATTTGGATTGTACAGTATTTTGTTTGTCATTCCTACTTTCTCGTCTTCCTGTCCAACAGGTTCTCATTAATAACTCTTTAATTTTTCTTTTTTTAAAAAGCCTTTTTATTTGAATTTTTGTTTTTCTTTATCCAATCACCTCCAACTTTTTTCTTTCAATTCTTTTTTTATTCGAAACATCTGCTGCACTGTATGGCCCTTTTCATTTTTTCTGGGGGTGACTTTCTCATTATAAAATGTTCATTTTTGTAGTTTTTTGGGGAACAAAGTAATGCTGACTTTTTTCCCCTTCCCAAACTCACCAGGACACCAAGAACGTATCTGACATGTAGAGTGTACCAACGTAAATGTAAAATTTTTTTAACATGAATTTACAATGGGTTTAAAGTTTTCTGGAGTCGTGTTTTCCCCCATAACGTTTACCCCCTCCCAAGCACACTGGGGGAATCGAGGGTTTTTTGGTGTGAGGGGGCGCTACTTGGTCCAGGGGCTTCGAAAGCTTCATTGTAGGATTTAATGCCAATAGGGACAGGAGAGTGAGGAGATTGGGGGCAGGGTAGTGTAGAGAGTCGTGTTTGAGGGTTGAGGAAGAGTGTGGGAAGGAGAGAATATTGTGATCATGAGAGGAAGAGGTGAAATTTTCTAAGGAGGAGGTTTAGCAGAGCTGGCAAAAACCAGGTCAAGGGTGTTACCTCTTTGCTGTCTCAGAGGGGAGATTGGGGGATGCCAAAAGAGGTGGGGTTTGAGATAGGAGCTGAATGCAGAAAGGGGATGGGCTGTTTATGGGATGTTAAAGTCCCCCAGAATAAGGGTTGGAAATTTTTGAGGAAATGAATGCGGCTGCCAGAGGAAAATGGTCGAGGAAATGGGTGGTGACCCTGGGGGAAAGGTATACCACGCTATGAGGGGGAGGGGGGGTTTGAAGAGCCTAATTTTTGTGGACCTCAAAAGAGGGGAAGGAGTAAAAGCTGGGGGGTGACCTGGAAAATACATTGTAGGGACAGGAGGGACAACTCCCCCACCATTCTGTTCCCCCGGATGGGGGAAGGGGGAAAATGTAAGCCCCCCAAGAGAAAAAGCGCAGGGGGGCACTGTGTCGAGTCCTTGCCCTGGTTTCAGTGAGGGCCCGAGAGTTAGTGAGAAAGTAGTTGTGGATAAAGGGAGCTTGTTGCATACAGACTTGGATTCCCCGAGGGAACAATTAAAAGAGGGGGAAAGAAGGTGTGCGGTAATTTTAATGAGGTTAGTAGGATTTATATGGGGGGCGGGGGGTTGAAGTTGGAAAAGGGGGGACCAAATTGGGAGAAAATCACCTGACAGGAGCGTAGAATAGGGGAGAAAGCAAGTAGTTTTTTGGATTTGTGACCTTGTTAAATGCAAAACCGGAATATGATGGGCGAGGGTTATTCAGTAAGGGAAAGAGAGTATGGGGGCAGGACTAGTAAAAAGGGAAATAAGATGGGGTGATTGGATAAGGGGGGATGGAGGTGATGGGGGCTGAAAGGGGATGACAAAAAACATAGGAAAAAAGACATTTAAAAAAAAGACATATTTCAACAAAAGATATGTCCAAATAAACCCAAATGATAAAAATATTTCAAAAATGATGTCTAAGAAGCTCAAGACAGAAAGTGGCAAAGCACAGATCTAGCCCAAGGTTACAAAAATATTTCTTCAGTACTCAGAGTTCCTAAGAGCAAAGTGGCCTCCTTAACCTTTAAAGGAAGACACCAGAAGTCTTCCTAGACCCGGCCCTCCACCAAAATGAGCAATGGTGGGGGGAAGAACCTTTTATGAAGAATAAAAAAGAACCCCAAAATCACTCTAGCTGAGGTCCAGAATGCAGTAGGGAATGGGGGGAAATTCCCCCAATCAACTATCACTGCAGCCCCACCCTTCGGGGGCCCTTTAAAGCAGAGTTTTGTCTCTCCTAATGCAAGTTACATGAAAGCCTGCATAGAGATTGGGAAAAAAAACATATGAAGGACTCCCAGAACACGAGGGGAAAAGATTCTCTGGGGCCCGATGGACAAAGAAAAATTTGTTTATAATTCTAAGCGGTATGTGTGGAAAAACTAGCCCTCTCATCACCTGCCCAATACAAACCCAATAGTGAAAATGGGTGGTGGCAGCATAAGCTATGGGGTTTTTTTCAGCTTAGGGACAGGACGACTGGTTTTAATTTAAGGAAACAGAATGTGGGCTAGTACAGAAATATCCTGATGAAACCCCAGACTTGGCCCAAGGTTCACCTTCCAACAGACAAAGACCCTAAGCACACAGTAATAGAACAAAATAGCGGCTCACAACAGCTCTGTGACCATTCTTACCGACCCAGCCAGACCCTACCTAAACCCCTTTTAGAATCTCTGGAAGACCTGAAAATGGCTCTCTACCACGTTTACAACCCCAACCCGACGGAAATGGAGAGGATCTGCAAGGAAAAAATGGCAGAGGATCCCCGATCCGGGGAAAAATCATAATAAAGGAATCATGGCTGTACGAGCCCAAAAGGGGGAAATACAAATACGACAATGGGCTGAATACTTTTCACCATGAGAGATTTAGTTTTTTCTTATTTAAAAATTTTTTTAAAAAAAAGTCACATTTCATTTTTATTTTTAGTCATTGTGGTGCAGAGGACGTTAATGAAAAACATGAACTTTTATGATTTAGTAAATAGCTGCAATGAAAAAAAAAGGTGAAAATTTAAAGGGCTGAATACTTTTCCGTACCCCCCCTGTACATGTTATACTATAACCACTGTTTTTCCCCAGAAAATAACAAGCAGGACAAATAAAACTGTAATTTTGGTTTTTCCAAATAAAGGGTAGGGGCAAACTAGCGTTTACCCCTACTTTTAAGGTTTTGCTAAAACTTTGAATTTGGCAGCATTAGTGCAGTGTTTTAAAGCAAAGGTATCACGCGTTAACATTGTTAATTCTTCCAGGGAACAGAACCTGGCGCATTGCAAACCCGGCATCAAGTGCCAGAGTTTTTTAAACCCTCGCTTTTTTTAAACTCATCACATGACGCAAACGCGAGTATTGTGGTGGTTTGGAAAAGGCCCCCAATGTTTGAAACTCCGGGAGTGTGAAAACCTCTTTCAATGCGCTCGGGTTCCGTTTCCCAAATTTTGGAATGAATTGACAGGGGATTAACGCAGTCCCTTCCTGTCCGTCCAAAAACCCGCCAATGCGAAAAATTTCTGTTTTTTGACGGGGAACCCCCTGAACCAATGCATAAAGCGGTCCCCGACCCCAGCCTAAAACCCCTGATGAGCTACAAAAATCTGAAGCGAAAAGATTCCCGAACCCTTTATACACTTGTAGGCTGTAGGGCTCCACTGAAGAGAAGGATACTGACAGGGGAGGGCTGGAAAGGCGCCTGAAATCAAAGGCGAAAAAAAATCTCTAAAGCAATATATAAATTATATATATAAAAAGTAAAAAATCCAGCAGCCACAGTCCACCAAGAGCACAGTGCTAAAAAAGCCATTGTTTTGAGGAAAAAATTCAAAACTTACTTTTTTTAAAAAAAATAATTCTTTCTTTAATCGGAGTTTTTGGGGACATACATTGGCCAATGTCTGCTTGCTATCAAATACGACAAAGTGACTCCAGGTCTGATGACCCTACTGACTCCAAGCCCCCTTGTCCACCCCCCACCCGCGGGGGGCAGGCACCATCAAACCCTCCATGTGTTTTTTCCTCAACACATATGGGTTATTAGCCTGGCACATTGGTGAGCTGTGTGCTGCATGGAATTTTTACTTTTTTTTGTTTAATCTCTGTGTCCTATGCTTGAACCAGTTCACACTGTCTGCTGTGTGCTGTGCAGCTTTTTTCCGAATTTATAAATTTTATATGGATGCAGACCCATTGCTGCAATGTAATTGACCCCCATTAAAACCTACAGGTTATGGAGGGTTTAGATGGTGCCTCCCACCGGGAGGTGGGGAGTTGGACAAAGGAGGGTTGGGATGTCAGATAGGGCTCATCAGACCTGAGTCATTTTTGTAGTTGATGAGCAAGCAGCATGGCCCAATGTATGTATAAGAACTCCCGATTAAAAAAAAGATTATTAGTTTTTTGAAAAAAAAGTTTTTTAATTTTTTCCCTCAAACACATTGGCTTGTTAGCACTGGGGCATCATTGGGGAATGTGTGCTGCAAGACTTTTACTTTTTGTTTAATCTCTGTGTCCCATCTTCACCATTCACACTGGTCCCGCTGTTGCTGTGCAGCTTTTTTCCGAATTAAAATTTTATATATATATATTAAAATTAAAATATATATATAATATATAACTGATGGCTGCATGGTGGCCCATTCTAACGCATCGGGCTTTAGAAAAAAAAAAATAGGGGTTGCCTGGGGGGGTGGTGGGGGGTGAATAGGGAGGGATTTTTAGGACGGAGCGGCGGGGGGAGGACAGCGTGAGGGGGAGCAGGATGAAGGGCACAGTAGGGGAAGGACTGGGGTGGGGGAGAGGAAGGAAAGGAGGAGGGGGAGCGGCGGGGGGAGGAAAAGAGGCAAGCCCGGGGGGGTGGGGGTACGGAGCGCACAGGCAGGGGAGGACGGGGGATGGAGTGGTGGAGGGGAGGAGGAGGAAATGGTGGGGTGGGGGAGGGGATTTTCACAGCCAGGGGGAGGACACAGCACACGGCAGGTGGGAGGGGGACAGAGGATGAAGGGTGGGGGGGGGGAACAAGAGAAAAGTCAGGGGGGGGGACAGAGGATGGGGTGGCGGGGGGAGGAGGACAAAGGAAGGGGGGAAAGGGAAACGGTGGGGTGGAGGATGATGGAGCGGAAAAGGCAGGGAGAGGACGGAGCGGCAAGGGGAGGGCGGAGCAAAAAGCGGCGGGGGGGGGAGGACGAAAACAAAGCACGGGGGGGAGGAGGCCGGGGGCAGCACAGGGAGGGGGAAACGGGGGATAAATGGTGGGGGGAGGAGGACAAAGGGAAGGGGAGAAAGTGGTGGGGTGGGGGAGGATGCAGCGGCACAGGGAGGGGGAGGACGGAGTGGCAGGGGAGGACAAGCACAGAGCGGGGGGGAAGGAGGATGGAGGACAAAGCGGTGGGGGGGGGGGAGGCCCGACAGCAAGGCAGGGGGAGCATGGAGCACAGAGCAGCGAGGGAGAGGAGGATGGAGGACAAAGGCGGCGGGTGGGGGGGGGGCGGAGAGCACAGGGGGGGGAGAGGAGATGGGGCACAAGCGGGGGTGAGGAGGAGGACGTACCACAACAGCGGGGTGGGGGGGAGGACGGAGCGCACAGGCAGGGGGGAAGGAGGAGGGGGGTTTTTGGAGGGGAAGGGGGCAAAGGAGGAGGGAGGAAGCAGTGAGGGGGAGGGGGAGGAGTTGGCACAGGCAGGGGGGGGTGGACGGCAAGGGGCGGTCGGATCCAGAGGCGGGGAGAGGAGGGTGGAGGGCAAAGCGGCGGGGTGGGGGGAGGGCGGAGCACACAGGGAGGGGGGAGGATGCGGAGGATGAATCGCGGGGGGGAGGGGGACGGGGGACAAAAATGGTGGGGGGGAGGAGGACGCAGGACGAAGCGGCACAGGCAGGGGAGAAAGGGGCAGACTCCACCCCACACAGCTCACACACGACCATACCCCCAAAACCAGACCACACCCCCGGGGCACAGACACACAAACCACATAGACCACTCGCAAACAGAAAAAGCATGGGCTCTCACCTCTCCGTCCCCTGCGGATCCCAAAGCTGGCCCTCATGTCCTGGTGTTGAGGTGGTGTCAGCAGAGGTAGGGTGGAGGAGGCGGGGCAAGGGGGGCGGTGTGCAGGATGACCGGGCATCGCTGGGCCCCGGCTGGCATGTGTGCCGCCACCCACTGCATGACAGGGCGCTGACACCCGGGATCATCCTATGCCCGCACATCTGTACAGACTGTGTGGCCTAGGGAGGGGGGAGCCGACGATCCGCTACCCCTTCCTCCTGCATCCTGGAAGCCCCGACCCGCAGCCCCCCTCCCCGTTCAGTGGGAGGCTCGTGGCGGGGGTTAGTGATGTGGGCGCGGGAGAGTCTCTTGTGCCGCGCTAGCGGCCGCCATCTTTTGTTCTCTTTGTCTATGTACAAAATCGCCGCTGGCGCTGATTGGTTGAGCCCGGCCGGCGGACTAATCAGCGCTAGGCGCGATTTCCGGATAGAAGAGAGCATTAGATGTTTATATATAAAAAATATATATATATACTCCCACAAAAGAAAGATGGATAACTAAGACTTTAGAAACAACAGAGCTTCTTTAAAAGAACAGAGCAAGGCAAGCAGTGCCCATAGTAAAATGGATTATAAAATTGGGGGGGGACAACTTTTTAGTATATTTTTCCCAAAAAAAAAGTCACATTTATTTTCAAGGATCTAAAAATTTGACAAGAAGATAAAAGAAAAAGGGAGGGAAACTCCAAAAAAATTTATATTACAAAAAACAATGCGGGGGACCATATATAATAAAACAATTGTTTTCCAACAATGGGGGGAATAAAGTGCTAGTAAGTAAACAGGTTTACTGTTTAAAAAACCCCTCCAATAGCCTAAAATTTCCCCATGACATAATCAATAGTACAGAAGGGGAGAATATTGATTGTATCACACATCTGTGGGGCCCACAGGGTTTTTTTGGTCACTAAATCAATCTCAATACTTGGATAAGAGTTTGGCAGGTGGCCCAATAAAGAAAAACAGGAAGAAAAAAGGGTGTCTCTGCTGCGAAAAGCAACAAAAAAGTGGAATGCCTGGGCAAGGGGATGAAAAAATTTTGATATTTCAAAAACAACGTGATCATCATACTGTGAAAGATTGTGGGGATTCTGAGCACAGACGTTTTCGGGGCAGATAAACAGAATGAGGGAAAGGGTTTCGGCCCAAACACGTTCATCGGATTTTAAAGAGCAGCTACTAAAAAACCTTACAACCAGCAAACAGAATTTGGGGCTGCTGGTGCCCCCTGGAGTCCCTCAAAATTCAGGTGTAAAGATCCTTCAAAGGCTTGCGTGGTGCATAAACCAATATTCGGGACCCCTAAACAGTGCTCACAAGCAGAAACAGTTGCAGTGGGCCCCAAATAAAGAAGACTAATTTTCAAACAATTTTGTTTTTCTGATGGGTGCTGAGCAAACCCCGGTGGTCCAATGGATAAGTAGTTGGGATGTTTGGTGGTGCCCACCATGTCCCCCCAAGGCTGCGATGTCACAAGGGAAGTGGGGGAAACATGTTTTTTGGGGCCCAAATCATTAGGAAACCTGTAGGCCCCCTTTAAGGTT
Organism: Allobates femoralis; assembly: GCA_033576535.1. Taxonomy (NCBI): domain Eukaryota; kingdom Metazoa; phylum Chordata; class Amphibia; order Anura; family Aromobatidae; genus Allobates; species Allobates femoralis. The sequence goes on from JARQOC010000010.1 coordinate 138,790,785, forward strand.
CCTGAAGGTGTGAAAATGACCTCTACAATGTATAAGATTTTTTTTACTGAGAACTTTTCTTTCCCGGGCCAAAACATGCCTTTAGGAGCAAAAAATTTTTCATGCATGACAAAGCACCATCTCGGCTGCAAAAAATCCCTGTGTCATTAGCTTCTATGAGCATAAAAGGAGATAAATCAGGGGTGGCCACCATCTTCCCCCGACCTCAACCCTATAGGAACCTATTAGATAAACAAGCAAAAGATCTATAGGGTGGGGGCGTTCCATCAAAACAGCAGCCTGGAGACGCTTCTGACATCAGCAAAGAAATACAAGCAGAAAATCTCCAAAACTCACAAGATAAAGGGTGCAGAATTGTGAAGGTGATATCAAAGTAGGGGTTCCTATGTTCCATGTAACTTGGCCTGTTAGGATTTTTGGAGGTAATAGCTTTTTATTTTAGTGAATGTATTCCCAATGCGGGAAAATTTAAAAAAATGGCATTTCATTTTTTTAAACATATCAAATGTTTTAGAAACCTACGTGCCTAATAATTTGGGGAAAAGGGGCATTTAGAGTTTTTTTTTAATTTTGAAGATTATACTGTTATCATTGGGGGGTTTCTTCAATTAAATTCGATTTATACTTGAACGGGTTGACTTTATTGCATGACGTCATCTTTTCACCGACCATTTAGAAAATCAAAGAAAAAGAACTTGCATAAAATTTGGAACATTTGGGGTATAAACAACACTGCTTTTAAAAAAGGATAGTCACATCTGTAATATAACCATTGTATTGTATGAGACAAATGTCCCTTCCCCCCCCCCCCCTTTCTATGTGCCATAATGGTGCGTCACACCACGATCTCCCAAAAACAGAACAAACTCCGTTTTTGGGTGCAGAAAAAAACTGACTCAAATGGTTCAGTGACAAAACTGACACACTGGGTGTCCACTTAGGATCAAAACCGGCCCCTAGGGGTACATGGGGCCAAAACTGATCCGTGGCCACAGTTGTAAAATGGATAGGCAAAGATCACAAATTATGCAGTGTGAAAACAGCCCCAACAAAATAAGACATTTGCAAAAGGACTGGAACTCCTTGCAACTATCCCCCCAGTAATATAGCAGCAAAGTTTAAATAAGTAGCCCCACCCTGGAGTGATAGGACAAGACAAAATAGGAAACGAGAAAAACTTAACAGCAAACCCATTGGGAAAGATATCTTTGGGGATGATGTGTAAATTGAAGGTGAGGGTGCACCCTTTTCAAATTGGCACTAGTCACTTTTTTAGAAGGACATGCAATATCTATATACATAATCACAGTTTTTGGGGGCAAACATCTGCCGCCCGGACACCACTAACCCCCAAAACCCCAACCACTGCCCGCTCCACCCACGCCCGCCCTCCCACCACATTCATCACACCGGGGCCCGGACTCACAAAGCAAACCCTTTTTGCTGATACACCCTTGCATGATGACACAAAAGCATCGCGTTTCTGCCCCTTGATTTGGCCCGCTTCCCCAAAAACACAAAAGAAGGACCCCCACCACTATGCCCCTATACTCCCAACTGCGAGCGCCGCATTTAAGTATAACCTTGAACTCCCCCTCCATCTTCACGCCTCTTCCAGCCTCACTGACTCCCCAGCCTCACTGCCTCCTCCAGGGTCACAGCCTCCCCATCCTCACAGCCTCCTCCAGCCCCAGGGCCCCCCCATCCTCACAGCCCCCTCCAGCCCCACTGGCCTCCCCGCCTCACTGACTCCTCAGCCTCACAGCCTCCCCCCTTTCCCCACAGCCTCCTCCAGCCTCACTGCCTCCCCAAGCCTCACTACCTTTTCCCCAAGCCTCACTGCCTCCTCCCGCCTTACTGACCCTCCAGCCTCACTGCCTTTTCCCGCCCCACAGCCCCCAATCCCCACAGCCTCCTCCAGCCTCACACCTCCCAGCTCCAGCCTCCCCCAGCCTCACTGCCTCCCCCAGCCTCACAGCCTTTTCCAGCCTCACAGCCCCCCCATCCCACACCCCTCCAGCTCACAGCCCCCCCATCCTCACAGCCCCCCCCAGCCTCACTCCCTCCCCACCTCACTGCCTCCTCCACCTCACTGACTCCTCCACCTCACAGCCCCTCCATCCTCCGCCTCCCCACCCCACAGCCTCCTCCAGCCTCACTGCTTCCCCCCGCCCACACCTCCTCCAGCATACCCCGCCTCCCATCCTCACTGCCTCCTCCAGCCTCCACCTCCCCCCCCCTCACAGCCTCCTCCATCCCACAGCCTCCTCCATCCTCACAGCCTCCATCCACAGCCCCCTCCCGCCTCACTGCCCTTCCTACACCCCCACAGCCCTCCAGCTTTTTACAGCCTCCTCCAGCTTCACAGCCCCCTCCAGCCTCACGCCTCCTCCATCCTCACTGCCTCATCCAGCCTCACTGCCTTCCCCCCCCCCCTCACGCCCCCTCCCCCTCACTGCCTCCTCCACCTTAAATGCCTCCTCCATCCTCCAGCCTCCTCCAGCCTCACTTTCCTCCCCCTCCTCACAGCCTCCTCCATCCTCAAGCCTCCTCCATCCTCACGCCTTCTCCTGCCCCACAGCCTCCCCCTCCTCAACCCCCTCCCCGCCTCACAGCCCCTCTAGCCCCACTGCCTCCTCCACCTCACGCCTTCCCCGCCTCATGCCTTCTCCAACCTCCCAGCCTCCTTTTTAGCCTCAAACCCTCCCCAGCCCCCACTGCCTTTCCACAACCTCACAGCCTCCTCAAGCTCACGCCTCCCCATCCTCACAGCCTCCTCCAGCCTCCTGCCTCCTCCACCTCATGACTCCCCATCCTCAGTGCCCTCCTCCAGCCCCAAAACGTCCTTCATCCCCACAGCCCTCCATCCCCAAGCCTCCTCCAGCCTCACCCTCCCCATCCTCACTACCTCCCCAGCCCCACTGCCTCCTCACCCCACAGCCCCTCCACCTACACCCCCCATCCTACAGCCTCCTCCACCTAAAAGCCCCCTCCATCCTCACAGCCCCTCCCTCCTCAAGCCTCCCCAGCCTCCAGCCTCTCCCGCCTACAGCCTCCTCCATCCCACGCCCTCCTCCAACCTACACCCCCTCCTCCAGCCCCACAGCCTCCCAAACCTCACTGCCCCCCTCCCGCCCCACAGCCTCCCCACCTCACACCCTCCTCACCTCACAGCCTCCTCCATCCTCACACCCCCCCATCCTCACAGCCTCCTCCATCCCTCACTGCCCCCCCTCCGTCCTCACTGCCCCTCCATCCTCACACCCTCCCCCAGCCTCACAGCCTCACGCCTCCTCCACCTCATGCCTCCCCACCCCACTGCCCCCTCCACCTCACTGCCTCCTACAGCCTCACTGCCTTCTCCAGCCCCCCACCCCCCCATCCTCACACCCTCCTCCAGCCTCACACCCCCTCCGCCTCACTACCTCCTACACCCTCACAGCCCCTCCAGCCCCACAGCCTCCCCATCCCCAGCCTCCCCATCCCCACAGCCCCCCTCCCGCCCACTGTCCCCCACCTCACTGCCTCCTCCGCCCACACTCCCCCTCCCCGTGCCTCCTCCAGCCCCACAGTTCCCCCACCTCACACCTCCTCCCCCTAAAAGCCTCCTCCCGCCTCACACCTCCTCCAGCCTCACAGCCTCCTCCATCCTCAGACCCCCCACACCTCCCATCCTCACAGCCTCCCCCTCCTACAGCCTCCTCCAGCCTCACTGCTTCCCAGCCTCCAGCCTCCTCCCCATACCACCTCCCCAAACCTCACTGCCTCCCCCACCTACAGCCTCCCCATCCTCACAGCCTCCTCCACCTCCAGCCCCTCCATCCTCACAGCCTCTCCATCCCACACCTCTCCATCCTCACAGCTCCCCCCCCCACGTCCCTCCACCCCCGCCTCCTCCAGCCTCACGATCCCCATCCCCAGTGCTCTCCACCTCACAGTCTCCCCATCCTCACAGCCTCCCCCCACCTAACAGCCTCCTCCCGCCTCCACCCCCCAGCCTCACACCTCCTCCCTCCTCAAGCCCCCCCCTCACACCCTCCACCTCACAGCCCCCCATCCACAGCCTCCCCCAGCCCCACTGCTTCCTCCACCTCACAGCCCCCTTTCCCCATACCAGCCCCCCATCCCCACTCCTCCTCCACCTCACAGCCTCCCCCTCCCCTTTTTGCCCCCCCATCCCCACACCCTTCCTCCAGCCTCCCCCCTCCTCCATCCTCCCCGCCTCCTCCGCCTCCTGCCCCCAACCCCCCAGGGCCCCCTCCCCCCCCCCCCAGGGGGTCCCCCACCTCACCCTCCCCCTCCCCCAGCCTCTCCAGCCTCGCCTCCCCCCCCCAATCCCCTCCAGCCTCACTGCCCCCTCCCCCTCACTGCCCCCCCCTCAAACCCCCCCCCCGCCTCCCCATCCTCACACCTCCCCCCTCCCCACAGCCTCCTCCACTCACAGCCTCCCCTCCTTTAAAACCTCCCCCTCCTCACCCCTCCTCCAACCCCCCAGCCTCCCCCAGCCTCACCCCCCCCCCTCCTTTCCCCCCCAATCCTTTTCCAAACCCCCCCCCCCTTTACCCCACACCCTCCTCCAGCCTCACTGCCCCCCCACCCTCACGCCCCCCCCCAAACCCCACAGCCCCCCATCCTCACACCTCCCCCCCTCACGCCCCTCCGCCTCACGCCCCCCCATCCTCATGCCTCCTCCGCCTCACGCCCTTTCCCCCATCCTCCCCACCTTTCCCCCCCTCACAGCCTCCCCCCGCCTGCCCCCCCTCCTCACTCCTCCCCCAGCCCCCCCCTGCCCTCCAGCCCCCACAGCCTCCCCACCTCACAGCCTCCCCCCCTCCCCCCCTCCCCTCCTCCAAACCTCCCCCATCTCACCCCCCCCCCCCAGCCCACCCCCCCTCACCCCTCCACCCCTGCTCCCTCACCCCTCCAGCGCCTTAATTTAAAACCCCCGGGCCCATACCCACCCCCACCCCCCTCTATATTGTACCCACGAGCCGCCCGTTTAAATCTGCTTTCCCCCCAAAAACGCTTTATACTCTGTACCCCAAAACGCCGCTGTTATTCTGCTCCCCCCCCACAGCCGCCCTTTTTTACCCTGCTCCCCCCGAGCCGCCCCCATACTTTTCCCCCAAAACCCCCTCTAACTCTGCTCCCCACAAGCCCCTCTATTTCTCTGCCCCCACAAGCCCCCCCCTTTTATTTCTTTTGCTTCCCCCCAGAGCCGCCTCTATACCCTTTCCCCCCAGAGCCGCCTCTATACCTTTTCCCCCAAAAAACCGCCCTCTTTCTCTGCTACCCCCCCGAGCCCCTCTATACTCTGTACCCCCAGAGCCGCCTCAAAAATTTTTCTGCTACCCCAGAGCCCCCTTTTAATTTAAACCCCCCTGCTACCCCCAGAGCCGCCCCCCATACCTGCACCCACAGGGGCCGTTCTATACTCCCCCCCACCCCACAAACCCCTCTTTACTCTGCTACCCCCACAGCCCCCTTTTTAAACCCCCTTGCTAAACCCCCACAGCCGGGCCCCTAAACTCTGCTACCCACACAGCCCCTCTATACTTGTACCCCCTGAGGGCCCCTTTACTTCTACCCACTGAGCCGCCTCTATACCTTCCCCACAAACCCCCCCATAATTGCTTTCCCCCAAACCCCCTGTATACCTGCTACCCACAAACCCCCCTCTATACTTGTACCCCAGACCGCCCCTAAAACTCTCCCCACCCACGAGCCGCCCCTATACTTGCAACCCCCCCAGCCCCCCTTTTTATTTTCTGCAACCCCCAAAAGGCCTTCCCGTAACTCCCGCTCCCACAGAGGCCTTATCTCTTCAAACCCCCGACCGCCCCAAACCCTGCTCCCCCAGAGCCCCCTCTTACTTGCCCCCCCAGAGCCCCCTGTTCTCTGCTACCCAAAAGAGGCCGCCCCTGTACTCTGCTACCCCCAAGCCGCCTGCTCTGCTACCCCCAAAACCCCCTTTACTCTGCTACCCACAAAGCCGCCTGTATATTTTGCTAAACCCCCCGAGCCCCACCCCCCCCCCTTATAATCTGCTACCCAAAAGAGCCCCCGGGGGACTCTGCTACCCCAGAGCCCCCTTATAATCTGCTACCCACAAAACCGCCTGGTTTAAACGCTACCTACAGAGCCACCGGTATACTCTGCTACCCCCAGAGCCCCCTGTATACTTTCTTTCTCACAAGGGCCCCTGTATACTTGCTACCCACAAGGGCCCCTTTACTTTCCTACCCCCCAAACCCCCTGTATAAAATTTTTTTCCCACAGAGCCCCTGTTTAATCGGGTACCCACAGACCCCCCTGGAAAACCCTTTTTTTCCCACTGACCCCCCTTTTAAATTGCCCCCCCCCCAAAGCCCCCCATTTCTCGCTCCCCCTCACCCACCCATAAACACAAATTTATTTCACCATGCCCCCCCATGCAATTTTATCGGGGGCCTTTTTTTTCTGTGAGAAAATAAAATCATTTAGTGCATCCCCCAGGTATTGGGCAATATCTATACTGGATAAAATTTAAAGACAAAACCCTTGGGATATTAGTTCCCGAGGAACCTCTTTGGTTTTGGGGAGGGGTTTTTTTAAAAGTGCCCAAAAAAAGGGGTTTTTTTTTAATGAAAAAAAAAAGAAAAATTTATATTTTTTTTTTCCCCCCGGCAAACCGGGGAAAAAAAAAAAAAAGATAAGAGAAAATCAGCAGTTAGACAGTGAGACCGGGGTGGCCCAGCAAAAGGAAACGGACCCCCCCTCTAAGGCTGCATAAGATCGTATTGCAGCTTTTGGAACAGCGCTTGCCGCGCGCCAAAAGCTGCTTTAAAACATTTTAAAACATGGGGATGGGATTTAAAGAAATCCCACCCTCCTTGAAACCGACGCAGTGATGGGCGGTGAGGGGGGGGTTTTCCAAATTCCGTCGGAAGCGGCCCCCATGGGGGACGAAGGGAAAGCCGCCCGCACCTGCCGCACATGGTGAGTACAGGGTGGCTGCGGTCTCCCTGCGGGCACCCGCGGCTTTACTCAGGTGCGGAGGAACTGAGTTAAAACACGTACTCCTCCGGACCGTGAGCACACAGCCTAAGACGACATTAGATGAGTCCCGAATGAAGCCTCATGAGTTGTGTTGGGAAACACAAATGGGAAAATAGAATTTAAATATATTTTTTTATAGATTCATTAAACATGTATGTGTATATTGCCCTACATGTCTTGTATGGGCCTCTGTCCTGTATGTTTTTTTAGAACAGCACATGAACAAGGAGAACTGATAAAGTTCTCACCAGTGGCGTAATGATCACGGTCGCAGCAGTCGCGGCTGAGACCGGGCCCGCCCCTGTAGGCCCGTGCTTCTAGCCGCCCGCCGCGACCGCGGGTGTGTCCAAGGAGAGGAGGGAGGACGGGAAATGAGTGAAGCCTCACTTCCTGCAGCTGTGCCCCGCCCCTCCTTCCTCTTAACGGCGGGGCAGCTGATCGCGGGAGGCACATTACGGCAAGTGCAATTACAACTATCCACCACAAGCACACCCCCCCCCCCCCCTGCTCCTCAACTCAGCAAGCCAGCACCCCCCTAAACACCCCCAACCTCCCCCCTCGCTCTCATCAACTGTGCATGATGGCATTTGTAAAATTCCCACCAGCACCGGGGCTCGCAGAGGTGACGCTACGCCACTGGTTCTCACCTTGCGAATGCCAAGAAATGCCTTTCATGAAACTCACCTGGATCTGGTGCTGATTCCGTGTCTGAGACCTTCAGTCTATTGAGCCATAGGATTCTTGATAGATACTTTACAAACACAATCTCTACCCATCGGGGGACCTCTGCTTCAATGTCTGACAACATTACCATGTGGGATGTGAATATGGACACAAGAATGCTGACCACCATGGCCGCCATACATAAGACGCAAAAAATACCTGTTAACGACACATCAAAGTTTTATTAACTGAACCCAATGGGAAATATCCCCAAAAATTATAGACGCATGAAATGAAAAAAAGTTTTTCTTATTTAATGCTTAAACATCAATTCACTTGTGGTTCTCCTGATGAAGAAGTAAGGAGACTTCAAAATGCACTGAGAAATAAAGCTGCTTTATCTACCTCATTATCTCAAGTGTTTTCTGGCATCTCAGTTGTCTGTTGAGACACCAGCAGGCAGCACACATCCGCATCCGCTTCTCCACATCTCTCCATAGACATCAATAAAAAACACTTTGCTACAATTCAACCATCCTGATTCCAGCATTAAGTCTTTTTTAGGCATCACAATAAGTCTTGTGAATAGATGGGAGTTAGTGCCAAAATATTTACAGTTTAGAGCAATGTGGACACTGCCCCTGTATAATAGGGCATACTATATAAAAAAAGCCTAATAATGTCTCTTGTGTACAGTAATATATGTGTAATTTATGTGTTTGTACCTTGATTCTGAAGTATAATGGCCACATTCTGTGCCCCTGTGTAGTAGTGTAACCACCAAGCTAAGAGCCTGTTCATATTATAGCGGTAACATCTAAGTTGATTGCCTCAACTCAGTGTTGAAGAGAATCTATCAAGATTTGTGCCAACGTTGCCAGGTAGTAAACTTTGGAACTGTTGTACTTGTCTTTCTCACTTAGTAACCTAGTTTAAAAGTTTAACCACCTTACCTATATCCAGGGCCCAGGGCCACACCATACAAATCACCTGGATACCTGCACTGACTATTAATAAAATATGGCCTGAGTCTTATCAAAGTCACAATTCTAGACAAATACAATTTACCTAAACTAATACAGCTGTACTGTTCAGGTCTTCTACTGACAACATCTGCAAGGAGTCTGTATGTTCTCCCTGTATTTGCATGGGTTTCCTCCGGTTTCTTCCCACATTGTAAAGACATACTGATGGGATATTTAGATTGTGAGCCTCAATGGGGACAGCATTACTGATATATATATAAGGTGCTAGAGAATTAATAGTGCTATATAAATGAATAAATATTTTTATATTATTCTAAATTGCTGAATTTGTTTGCCTCCGCATTTATTGTTTTTTTTCTTATTGTGGCTCACCAGGTTCTATGTTTTCCTTTACTGGGTTTTTTTAAATTTTTCAAACTACTTCGCTCCCTCTAGTGGCTGACCCTTTTATCAGCATCAGTTTTCTATTTTTCCATGTTGTTTCTCCTCCCCTCTAAAATGCTTATGGGAAATAAAAAACCCCCATTTTCTCTTCATGCTTCTACAGGAAGACATCCCCCATTCTCCCTTTTGTGATGCATTGTGGAAAGGAGTTTATGTTGTTTTACCCATCAGATGCTCTAAATGTTACCGAGCTTGGTCCTTGAATTCTACGTTACACACAAGCTTGCTAGTGTTTTATGAATATTGTATACCCAGTTTGTGATATGTTTTTTTTCTGCTGTATATTCATGCACTGATTGTAGTATCCTTCCCCAGTTTCCCCTAACCTTATTGTATGCTGCTTTCCTATTTGGGCGAAGGGGTAAAATAACTGTATAGGGTTGTTAGGGAGTTTAGGGTACACCCTCAGGTCAGTGCAGGAGGTGTCCATTCCCCACCCCTGTGTAAAGGCCCACGGTTGTTGTTGTTTTGGTGTACCATGGTTTGTGGTGGGCTTTTTCAGGGTCCTTTGTGACGAAGGGCCCTTGTAGTCTAGCATGACAAAAAACCCACAAATTTCCCACACAGTATGATGCTCCCACAGCCCCCAAAAAGTAGAAGGCCCCCACAGCCCGTCCTCACAGTATGACACCCCTATGTCACCCACACAATTTTGGGTTTTTCCACGTCCCCACAAATTTGACAGCTTTAACAGTTTTCCACAGAGAATGACCCCCCCCCTCAATCCCCCCAAAACATTATGGGGGACCCCATTGGTGCGGAAAATAAAAATTACCCCCCAAAACCCCCCATAGTCTGAGGGCCCCCACACCCCCCCACGGGTTTTATTTTTGGTTTTCCCTAACTCCATCAAAAAAATATGATGACCTAAAAAAACCCCCGAAAAAGAATTTTTTACACCACCCCCCCCAAAAAACTATGTTGGGGTGCCTAACTCCATAACAAGGGGGATGAGGGGACACCCCCCCCCCCACAGTATGATGGCCCCCCCGACTCCACATACTATGTTTGGGGGGCCTAAACCCCATCAAAAAAGATGATGTTTTGGGGATGAAAAAGTCTACTCGCCCCCTATTCGGGTTTTTCCCCGAAAGTGGGTACTAAGGAAAATTTGTTTTTCTGAAAAGTTTCCTTGCGATTACTCGCAGAGTAAAGAAAAATTTTAAATCAAGGGAAAAAACCCCTTTTCCTTTCCCCCTGCGGGCCCCCTATAAAAGAGATCGGCCGCAGAGGAAAAAACCTGAATTTCCCCCCAAATCGATTGTTTAAAAGGGGACTTTTAAAAAGCCGCCGGCTTTTAAACAATGCAAAAGCTCCCTCGGGTTTTCCTGCGCCTGACAGCAGGATCCCCTTTCCCCCCCCCACCCCCCAAAATTTTTGTTTGGGGGAAGGGGGGGGGGGGCGGGCCCCGGGAGTGGGGATTTTCGGAAACCCCGGGCGGGAAGCTCCCCGTGAGAAAAACTTTCCCTGTCTGTGCTGCGCCCCCCGCTCTTTTATGACCCCCCCTCTGCCTGGTGCTTTGTTTTCCCCAAACCCCCGGCCCCAAACTTTTGATCGGGGGGAGAGGGGGAAAACAGTGAGTGGGGGAGGGGGCATCAGTGGCGGGGAGTGCAGCACAGCCGGGGGAAACCCGCGGTGAAGCCCCCACTGCGGTTCCCCCCCTGTAGTTTCAAATGTACAGCTGTTTGGTTTTTAAAAATAGCGCTGTGGTCCCGGGACATGTGATTCTTTCTTTCCTGATTATCTAAAAATAAAAATTTCCAAAAAGGGGGGCCCCCAGCTTGTACATCTCAGGTAGGGTTTTTTCTTCCCGGGAAAGTAGCAGAGCTAAAGAAGCCCCGGGGGGACTACGTCGGACGGAAGAGGATTTATAATAAAGATGGGGGCTTAAGTGTTTTTTTGTTTTATTTTCTAAAAAAAATTTTTTTTTTCTGTTGTGTTTTTTTGAAAAAAAAAAACTGAAATTTCAGGGGGGTTTTTTGTTAATATTGGCGTGACCCCATGAAATTTGGGCTTGGGCCCGGGTTTAAAAACAAAAAGCTGGCCCTAACCTCTTTATTACCCAGTGAGCAATGGCACCGGGGGCCGGGGGAAAAGGGGGCGGCCAAAATTTTTGGGTTTTTAAAATTTTTCGCCATTTTCTTTAGTGGCAGGGGCTGAAAATTCCCCGGGGGCAGGTCCCCCCAAAAATTGGCCCCCTTTCCCCATGCGGATTCCAGCCCCAGCTGCCTAGCTGAAAAGGGTAAAAAAAGGGGGAAAAAGCGAAAAAACCCACGAAAATTTTTTTTTTATTATTTAAAAAAAAAATTTTTTTTGGTTTTGGGGGTTTTTTTTTTAAAAAAATTTTCGGGGGAAATTTTTATGGCGGTCATGTTTACATTGGGGTGCCCCAAAGGGGAAATTTTGGGCATTAGGGCTAGTTTTATAACAAAAAACTGGCCCAAAAACCCTTTATTTTCCGTGACCAAAGGCACCAGGCCCCTGGATGAGCTGGATACAGCGCAAAGTTTTGGGGTTCCTGAACCCCGCCATTTTCTTTAGTGGCAGGGGGCTCCTTTTGCAGGGGGGGTTTCCTAAAATTGGGGGGCCCCTTTGGCTGCGGATTCCAGCCCCCACTCCTTTGTTGTACCTGGTGGCCCCAAAAAATTTGCGTGGAGCACCGCATTTTTTTTTTATTTTTTTCTTTAAATAAAAAAAAAAAAGGGCTTCTTTTTTTTCTTTTTCCGGCCCCAGGTCGAATAGGCCTGGGGTTGGGGGGGCACCCTTTTTTTTCCCTGCGCCCCAAGGTGGACACAAATTATGGCGAAGTGCGAAAAAATTTTTTGGGAAAAAAACCAAAAAAATTTAAAAATAAACACTTAGGGACTGCATTTTTTAACCCCTTTTGACCCGGGTTTTCACCCCCGGATTGTGAAGGGTGTTAAAAACTCAGGTGACCGATTTAAAAACCCCCTTTTTCAACCCCCGCAGCAATTGGGGCCTTTTAGGGGTTAATAAAGCCCCCACCCCTAAATGTATTTTTTAATGAATTTTCCCCAAAAAATTTGACGGGGCCCCTTCGCTGTATTTTTTTTTTCCAGCCTGGAAAGCAAAAAGGAATGGGCCCCCCCCAACCCCCAGGGGCATATTTGCCCCTGCCGGGAAAACAGAATATAGGGAAACTTTTTTTTTTATTATTTCAGGAAATTTCATGAAAATAATAAAAAAAAAAAATGCGGGGGTTTTTCCCGATTTCTATGTCCCCCCGGGTACCTTTTTGGCCAGCTGGGCTGGAACCCCAACCCCGGGGGGAGGCCCAACTTTACGGGGCCCCCCCCTTGCTGTGAATTCCCCCCCCCCAGCCACCCCAGAAGATAGGCATTCATTGCCCCCCTTTTTTCTGGCGCTGTATCCAGCTCTTTCCGGGCCCCGGGCCCCGGGGGCTTTGGGGTTTTAAAAAGGGGGGTTAGGGCCAGCTTTGTTTAAAACGGGGGGCCCCAAACCCCAAAAATTCGGGGGGTAACGAAAATACTAGACATGACCCCCAAAAATTTTAGTAAATTTTTTTTTACAAAAAAACCACAACGAGAAAAATAGCCGCAAAATTGTTTTTTAAATTTTTTTTTTAAATAAAAGAGAATTCCAAAGAAGAAAAGCAGGGGTGTTTTTACTTCAAAACAAAAAAGGACATTAGAGCCCCCCACTTTATTATAAATTTTTTTCGTCCGACGTAGCCCCCCCCGGATTCTTCTTTAGCTCTTTTTACATCTTGGTAGAAACCCTTTTCTACAGAGTTTTGCAGAGTTTTTCCCCCGGGGGGGAAAGTTAGGGGGAGTTCATGCAGGCAAGCAAAAACTAACAAACCCCCCCCCACCAGGCTAATTAAAAATGAAAAAAGCTCCCCTGAATCCCCCTGTTTTTTTAAAAACTACGGGGGGGGAAAGCCGGCAGTGAGACTTCACCGCGGGCTTTCCCTTTGGTGCCGCTCCCCGTCACTGATGCCCCCCCCCCCCCTCACTGGGGCCCCCTTCCCCAACCTGATCCTATTTGGGGGCCCGGGTGGGGGGGGAAAGCACCAGGGCAGAGGGGGGGGCATCAGTGATTGGGGGCAGGCGGGAAAAAACCGGGCGGTGAATTTTTCTGCCCCAACTTGGATCCGTTGGATTGGGGGGGAGGCGGGGGGGGGGAAGGGGGAGGCCCCGTGTCAGGCTCGGGGGAAGTGGAAGGGGGGTAAAATCATTTTTTTAAAAAACCCAGTTTTTTTCCCCCCGGGGTTTTTTTTTAAACCCCAATTTTTTGTGGCCATTGAAACCTTTTCCTCTCCCCGAAAAACATTCTTTATAGAGTCGGGGAGCAGGGAATTACTCGGAAAATTAAAACCCCTTCCCCATTCAGTTCTTTTTTACCGCTATACTGAAAAAAAGAAAACCCAATATCGGCCCCACTCGTTACGGTTTTAGCGAGTAGAATTTTTTCCTTACTGCTCCCCCTAATGATAAAAAACCCCCCCCCCGCTTTGTATGATGGCACAACCCCCCCAAACACTATGATTGGTGCCAAAAACCCAAACACAGTATCGGGCCCAAAAAAGCTCCCCATGCATTTTTGTCAGTTAGGGGTTTCATTTTTAGGGCTTGTTTTGTACTACAAAATGTAGGGGGAAAATTTACTCATTTTGCAAATTTTAAAACACTGAAAAAGTACGGGTATTTCCCCCTTTTAAAGGCTGTAAAAGTTTGGGGGTTCAAAGTAGTCGATTGGGACCCCAATTAAAGGGGATAGCAGACTCCCCAAAAAGTACCCAAAACAGTTTTCCTTTTTCTAATAAAAGGTGGGGTTTTTCGATTAAAAGGGGGTGTCTTCCCCGGCCCCGAAAAAACAGGGGAATCCAAGCAAATTTTCTAAAACCAAAAAAACCGGGGTTAGTCGATCTTTTTTGGGGGATTTCAATGAACTATCGCAAGTTTTCCGCAACACCAAAAGAACCGGCAAAATAAAAATCCAATGTATTTTTTTGGGAAAATTTTTTGTTTTATGATTTTAGGGTAAGGAAAATTTTAGAGATTAGTTAATGTATAGTAAAATTAAAAAATTTTGAAAAAAAGTTGGGGTTCCCCTTGTGCATGTTTTTGGAAAACCAAAAATGGAAAAGATCAAGAGGGGGTGTGAAAAAAAAATGATGATTTATCAGGAATGCGGGCAACAGACAGATGATAAAAAGGGTTTGGGGGAATGGACTAGTTTAAAAAAAGACTGGCTTCCAAAAGATATGGGGTTCGGGGGTGGAAAATTTTAAAAAAAATTTACAAAATCTTTAAAAGATGCCTTTTCCCCCTTTTAATTTTTGGGGCAAAAAATGATCGTTTTTGGCTTTTCCCAAAATCAGCAGTAAGCGCTTATGCGGCATTTCCGGTGAAAAAAAAACGCATCCCCCGCAGTTTCCACATATCGGCCCCAAAATTGGGGTTTAAAACCTGCGGAAACCCCCCCAATGCAATGTCTATGGGGCTTGCGGCGGTTTTGCGGCAAGTGGGGGTATTAGTTGGGTTTTCCAAAAACTTGGCCAGTTGCAGCCACGGAAAAAAAAATTTTGGGTGGGGCCGCGTTTTTTTCGCGGCCCCAATCCTGCCGCAAGGGTCGAAACCAAAATTTCCCCCTAAAATTTACTAAAACCCCCCATAGACATTGCATGGGGTTTGCTGCAGGGTAACCCCAAAATGGGGTCGTTTTGAGGGTAATGCGGCGATTTTTTTTTTTCACCGGAAACCCCCGCAATCGTTTTTTACTGCTGTTGTGAAATTTTGGCCCTTAGCTATGGTCTCCTTTAAATTTAAAAGTTAGATGTGTTATCCTGATTTCCCCCATGGGGGGTTTTAAAGAAGACCGAACAGAAGAATATGCAAACTTTGTAGATTATCATGAACAAGGTGGGAGGAAAAAAATCAAAAATTAAAAAGGAGCAGCAAAGTGCTTGAAAAATTAAAAATTTCTTTTTTTAAAAAATGGATAAAAAAAAATTTTTCCAAGTGTATTTTACGTATGCTCTTTTTTGGGTGAATGAGAGAAAAAAAGGAGTTTTTGTGTCCCCCCGAAAATCCTTTTTCTTCCCCTAAAATTGGGGGGCAGGGGACCATGGGTTTTTTTTTTGCTGTCCAGGGGGAGGCGACATAGCGAATCTGAAAAGATTAACTTTTGGCCCTTTTCC
Source organism: Allobates femoralis (assembly GCA_033576535.1). Taxonomy (NCBI): domain Eukaryota; kingdom Metazoa; phylum Chordata; class Amphibia; order Anura; family Aromobatidae; genus Allobates; species Allobates femoralis. The sequence continues at coordinate 138,806,100 of JARQOC010000010.1, forward strand.
TTTTTCCCAGCATTACACCCCTGGAACGAAGTGCTTCTCCTTTTTTTGTGAAAAAGCAAGTGGAGGTTAACAGAATTTAACAGTGACACGGGAGTCTACGCAGGCAACCTTTTTTAAACAAAATAGTTAACAAGGGTTTAATAAACTTTTAAAAGGGCCCCTGGAATAAAAACAGGCCCATGTAAAAAACAGTTAAAAGGGTTTTGAAAAATTTAACACTTTTTAAAAAAGGGGCCTGTAACTAAGCGGGTTTGTGGAAAACGAAAAGAGTTAAAAAAGAAATAAATTTTTTATAACAAGGCCTGTAACTAAACAGGCTCACAGAATAAAGGGCCCCAAAAAATAAACGGGCCCCCAATTTTTAAAAAACATTAAAACAGAGTGATAATGGGAAAAAAAAACCGGGGAGAAACCCCATGTTAACCATGTAACAGTAAAAAGTATGTAAAAAATTTTTAAAAAAAAGGCCCCCAAAAGGGGAAAATAGGGTGGGGCCCCTGTCCCCCCAAAATTAGAGGAAAAGAGAAAAGGATTTTTGGGGGGGAGTACAAAAAAACCCCTCCTTTTCCCCTTTTCCCCTCTTGGGGGGGGCCCACGGGCCCTTTTTGGGGACGTCCCAAAGCTTTTCCCCTGGGTGGGAAAAACGAGGAAAATAGTAATCCCCGAATTGGTCAGCAAAAAAAAAAAAGTACCTAAAGGGGGCTGCTGCCCCTGGAGGACACATCTCCCCCGACCTGCGTTCCCCAAGGCCCCGAGTGTTTGGGGAAAATGCGTGCTTGTAGATGTGTGTGGGCCCGAGCCCCCTGGTTGCTATGACACTAATGTGTAAAAACCCGGGGGCCCGGGCGGCCAAAAGGGGGCCCCCACTCCCCTTGTAGAATGTCCCCCCAAAACCAGCGGAAAAGGGCCCCTTTTTTTTAAGGAAAAAAGAGTCTTGGTTTGGGTTTGGGGAAAACCCCCTCTGCTTTTAGTACCCCAGGGGTAAAAATGTCTTTATATGGCCCCCGGAAAAGGGGGAAAAGAGAATCCAATTCCCCCAAAAAAGGGGCTGTCCTGGATAATAGATGCGTGGGCCCCTGACAAAAACTTACAGGGCCCTGTAGGGGGTCCTACCTATGTAAAGCCTTCACGACCCAAGGGGCCGGAACCCCGGCACAAAAGTTTTTCGAGAGGGTCTTCTTTAGGCGGAAAAAGTACCCTGCCAGTGGAAGAAAGGATGGGGGGCCCAAAAAGGGAAAAAATTGCCCCTTTGGGGGAAGACCAGACAAGGAGATTTACCTGACGAGTGCTATAAGTTCCGAAAATCTCCCCGGAAAAAGTAATTGCCCCAAAAAAAAATACTGTTAGTATGAGAAAGCTCAGGGGGGTGCCCCCCTAGGGGGTTTTTAAAAGGGGGTTTTTTGTACAGCCGGGGAGGAGAAGGTTTGGCCCCCGGGGGGTTTTAGCAGCCTGTTGAATGGGGAAATCAAATGGCAGACCCCTCAAAAGGGAAAGGTTTCCCTTAAAAGGGGGGAGCAAAAAGTTTGGGGGAAGGGGAAAAGAAAACTCCCCCCTTGGGAAAAACCCCAAAAAGGGCAGGCCCGAGCTGGCCCCGCTAAAAGGGAAAAATGAGAATTTTGGGGGGGAAAAGGGGCCCAAATTTTAAGGGGCCCTTTGGGTTTTCACAAGCAACCCAAAAAAAAAATGTTCAATTTTGGGGGTAAAAAAGTTTTAAAGGGGGTGGTTTCCTCGCTCTAAATTTTTTTCGCCCAAAATTTTCCTAAAAAACCCAGTTGGTTAAGGGGCCAAAAGGGCTCAACAGGACATCCGGGGCATACAGGGGTTGAGGGAAAATTTGCGTATAACCTTTTCTTGAGAGAGTGGGTCGGAAAATTCTGGTTGGACATTTTGGCAAGCCCCATAAAACGGTTTTTTTATGAGGGGAGAGAGGGGAAAAGGATCCACCCCCCGGACTGGGGGGTGTGTGGGCCCCCAAAGACTGGGGGGGTAAAAAACCCCTGGTCATAAGGGGCGGAAAATCATGGTTCCTATCCGGGTTCCTAGCACCGGGGGGATTCAGGGGAAAAACGTGAGGGGTGGGGAAAAAAACCCCCCTTTGATTTTAGTCCCTTGCGGGCGAAGGGGGAAAAACCACTTCCGGTATTACCCCCAGCATGTGACCGGCTTATAGTGCTGAGTTTGTGGATTCCCCCCGAAAAGTTCTTGTTGTTTTTTCATTTTTTGCCTGGAGACTTGGGTTTCCCCGCCCTAGTGGGGGACAAATGTAAAAAACCGTAGCGGGGAAAAAGGGGGACTTCAGTGCTAGGATTTTTTTCCCAAAAATTTTCCGTTATTAATGGGCTTTTTTGGTTTTCCGGGGGGGATCATTTGCCTTGTTTACTGTGGGGGGGGATGCCCCCCCATGGTCAGGCTGTGATAGGGTTTAAAAAATGTTCGGTTTTGGGGAAAAAAAAAACCTTCCTGCATGAAAAAAAGGGGGGTTCAGAGCCACGGGGAAGGGGGGGGGGGAGACCGCCTACTTTCAGGGAAGGTAAAAATTCCTGTAGTGTATTGAGGTTCTTTTCCTTGGGGTTTTGAGAATAGAGAGTGTGAAGGCGGTTTGGATGCGGCCTTGGGGAAATTTGAAAATTTGGAACCCCGGAGAAAAATTGTGGAGGTTGTTATATTTTTCTACGTGCGGGAACACTATGTTCGCACCCCCCCCCGGGGAATTGGGGGTTTTGGATGGGGGGGAACCCCCAAGTAGGAAAAGGGATGATAAAAACCCCGGGGAGTGAGGGGTAGTCTTGACGTCCCCCTTGACCTTTGTGACCCCCAAAAGGAGCTGTAGTTGAAACGAAACGGGAGCCCCCAAATTAATAGTGTTCCTGTTTGAATGCAAATCGGGGGAAACTTTCGGTAAAGTAGTTTAAAAAGAAATTTTGGGGTAGGCGTCCTGTTTTCTATGGGGGAAAAGGGTTATTAATAGTTCTTTGGAAGCAACATTAGGTGGCGTTACCTTTTTGGGATATTTTCCCCGGACATGTTAGTTTAGTTTTTTTGGGTTTTCCAAGTACGGATCAAATGTCCCTTTCCCGGGGATTGGACCACAGATAGGTTGGAAAATGTTTTTTGCGTGATACAGTTACAGGGAACCCCGGGAAAGGAGGAGGGGTTTTTTCCCAGCGGAAAAGTACTTGAGCCTTTAGGGGATTTTGGGGACGTTTTTGGCCCCGGTTGGTTTTTAGTTTACCCCGTCAGGATGGCTACCCTTTGGGTTTTCCCGGGACAGGTACCCCGTGGCGCCCCGGGGGTACCCCGTAAAAGGGGGGGGCCCCGTCTTGCCCCCACCTTAAAAAATTCTAAAGGGGGGGGGTGTCCAGGTTTGAAAATGAGGGGGGAAAATTTTCCCTTGCCTCTTTTAGCTCTAAGGGGTTTAAATTGTCCAGCTGTCCTTCGAACAGGTGTCCTTGGGGAAGGGGAAAAAAAAAAATGTGAGGGGCTTCTTTGGGGAAAAAACGTCCATTTTCCCCCTTTCCCCTACCCAGGGGGCACGTCAAGGGGGAAGGGGCTGTGAGTGCTTTTGCTGAGAATTTTGGGAACTTTTCAGGGCTGCGGGGAAAATTTGGTAGTCAGTTGGGGGGTGGGGGATCGGGGTTTTTGGGTTTTGTCAGGTAGGTGGGGGGCGGGCATTCAAAAAGGTTGACCTGCTAATGCTGTGGGGGTTTTTCTCTGCCCCCCACTAAAAACGAATCTTGTCGGGGGTCAGTCTAGAGTGAATACGAATTTTTCCGGGGGTTGGAATTTTGTTTCCCAAAAGGCGCTTTGAAGGACCCCCTGGCTGGGGCGTGAGGGGGGAAAAAGCTTTTGTTCCCTTTTGGGATCTGAAACAATGTGACCAGTTGTCTTTTTGGACGACTTTTCCTGGATATGGGAGGCCCTTTTTAGGGGACTGGGGCTACAGTATATTTAGATCTTAAAAAGAGCGTCAGTCGGGGGGGTTTGGCCCCAAGGAGTATTAGATCTGAGTCGTGGGTCAAATTGCCCCCTTCCCCGGGGCAGGACTGGTTGCTGTGTTGGTTTTTTTGTGGCATTATTTTCCCCTTGCCCCCGTGGGGAGCCACAGTCGGGGGAAAAAAATTTCCGGGGCCTTTGATAAAATTTTTTAAAAAAAAATTTTTTTCCATTTTATAGCGTATTAATTCCATAGAAAATTTACATACATAAAAAAAAAACATATATATGTATTTTTAATATAAAAAAAAAACACCCCAGGTGTAGGGGGGTTTGAATTTTGGAACCCCCCGGGGGGAAAAGGGCCAGATCACTTTTCCCCCGGGGGCCCCCTTTTTTTTGTGCTTGGGGGGAAAAAAATTGCGGGGGCCAAAAAGCAGGGGGGGGGCCCTTTTTTGGCTTTTTTGCAGAGAGTGTGCAGGGGGGAGACCTTTTGCGCCCCCAAAAGAACTGGGGGGAAAAACGGGGCTGGAGGTTTGGGGGGGAGGACCCTTTTCAACCCTTTTATTTGGGAAAAATTGGGGAAGGGGGGCGGCATATGACGGAAAAGTCTCGCCCAAAAACCGTCCCCCCCCACAAGGGAGGGGGGGGATGAAGCTTGTCAGACCCAAAAGGGACTTTGTTGGGGCACTGCGGACACCCCAACCCCGGTTTTCCCCCCGGGGGCAGGAAATTTTCCCCCCCCCCTTTTGTGCCCCTGCATGCTGGGGGGGGGAAGAGGTCCTGTGATGCTTCCCAGTGTTAAAAGGGCCCCAGTATGGGGGGGGCCTTTTCCGAGTCATGGGGGCTGTACAGACCCCTTTTTGCATTTTTTTAAAGTGCGGGGTTTTGTGTTTAAAATTTGATGCGGGAAAAAGACCCTTTAAAAAATGCTTTTTATATGGTTTTTCGGGGATACTATAGTTTCCCCCCCAATCATGTCATGGCCGCATTTAGGGGGTGTAGAAAAAACCAGGGGGGGGGGGGGGGGAGCGTGGGGGAAAAAAAAAATCTGCTCCACAGGGCCCCCTCCCCCGCTTTTGTTCCGCCCCTACATGATTTTTGATGGTTTTTCCGGGGGGGGGGAAAAAACAAAAAAAGGCGGCGGTTCGTTAACCGGGGAAGCGGGCCCCTTTTTAAAAATAAAACCCACCCCAAAAGATGGGGGCCCCGGCCGGCGCGGGCCCCGGGGGGAGGCCGGGAAAAACGGACCCGGATCCCCGCGGGGCCCCCGGGGGTTTTGTGTGGCGCTGTACCCCCACGGAAACCCCCAGGGGGGGGGGTTTTCCCCTGGCCCCGGGGCCTTACATACAGCTGCCGGAGACGAGGCAGCTGCTGGCCCCCGGCCTTTTAAGGGCCCCCCAATTGTGGGGGGGCTCCGCCGGGGCCCCCTAGGTGGGGGGTCTCCTGGGTTTTTTTGGCCATATATAAAAGGTGCCGGCTTCCAGGGGGTAGGGGGGGCCTGCGGGGGCATAGGGGGTCTGTGCTCGGGGGTAGTAGGTGCCTGCCCACTGGCATGGGGCCTTTTACGGCCCCCCCAGGGGCACACAGCGGGCCCCGGGGTCCTGGGATGCGCTGCACCCCGGGGGTTGTGCACCTTTGGGGGATGGGGAAGCTCTCAGAACCCCCTGGGGCCGGGTGAGGCTTCTGATTACGCTGCAGCCCCCCTGTAGCCTGTGTTCTGTGGTTTTGGTTCAAAACCTAATGGTCCCACAGGGGGTTGGGGGAGGGAAAATGGGGGGTTTGCCCCCTGGGGGGCCCTTTGGGCCCCACCCTGGGGGAGCACAAGAAAAGGCTGTGATTCCTGGGTGAATTTTGGGAAAAACACGCTGGGGCTGAAGTAATGGAGTGGCCTAAGAGGGCAAAAGGACCCTGGGGTTTTTCCAAAACCCCTGCACCTGCTGGCTTTCCGGGGGTGTCTACCCAAATGAAACCCCAAAGGGGTTTTTTAGGGAGGGTTTCGGGCCCCCCCCATCAGGGCCCCTTTCCCCCTAAAATCAAAACCCCAAAAACCCAAAGCCCCAAAAAGGGGGAAAAAGGGGGGTAGGGGAAAAGTTGTTTTCAATTTAAAAAAAGGCCCCCCCAAAATTTTTGGGGGGGGAAAGGGAAAGGGGCCCGGATTTTTGGGGAAAAAAAGGGTTTCCTAAAAAAGGCCCCCCAAAAAGTGGGGGCCGAGGAGGGCCAAAAGCCGGGGGTCTCTTTAGAGACCCCACTTTTTCTTCTTTTAAGGGGAAAAAATTCAAAAAGGGGGAAAAAAAATTTAAAAGGGGCAAAAAAATTTTTTGTGTGCCTCCCATCGACCCCTAAGAAAAAAAAGGGAAAAAAAAATTCCGTTCCGGGGGGGTTTTTTGCTGCAGAGGGGACCCCCTTTAAAACTTTTGCAGATTCGCCGTGTCCCCCCCTAGTGGACGGGGGGCATAACCCCCAGGGGGCTGTGCCCCCCCCAAAGAGGGGGAAGGGGGAAAAAAATTTTTTATTAAAATTTATATAGAAATTTACATAAAATTTTAAAAACTGCCCCCCCTGGGGCTGAAAATCAAAAAAATTTTCTGTCAGTCTTTGGAGGGGGGAAAGGGAAAACCCCAGTGCCCGGAGGGAAACCAACATAAACACAGGGGAGAACAAAAAAATTTTTGGGTGAAAATACCCCATGGGATTTGAAGCCAGGACACCGGGATGCAAGGTGCAGTGAAAAAACCAAAAGAGCCCCCTTTTTGTGCTAACCACTGAGCCCCCTTTTTACGTGTAACCACTGAGCCCCATTTTCCGTCCCCAACCACGGGGGCCCCCCATATACAGTAAAAACCCCTGAGCCCCCATTTCAGTGCTAACCCCTGAGCCACCATATACAGGGGCTAACCCTGAGCCACCATACAGTGCTAACCCCCTGACCAAAAAATTTTTACAGTGCTAACCACTGACCCAAATGTACAGTGCTAACCACTGAGCCCCCCATACAGTGCTAACCACTGAGCCACTGTACAGTGTAACCCCTTTTACCCCCCCAATATACAGTGCTAACCATGAGGCCCCAAAAAGTTGCAAAACCAAAAGAGAAAACCCTACAGTGCAACCCCCGGCCCCCCCATACAGTGCTAACCACTGACCCCCCCATATACGGGGGATAAAAACTGAGCCCATACATTTCAACCCCTGGGCCCCTTTTTAGGGGTAAAACGGGGGCCACTTTTTGTGCAACCCCCTGAGCCCCATACAGTGTAACCACTGAGCCACCATACTTTTCTAACCATTTAGCCCAAATTCTTGCAACCCAATGACCCCCCAAAAGTGCTAACCATTTTAGCCACCATATAGTGCTAACCTGACCCCCCATACAGTGCAAAAACCTGGCCACCATACAGTGCAACCCCCTGACCCCCCTTTTTGTGCAACCAAAATGAGCCCCCAAAAAATGAAAAACCCCTAAAACCCCACACAGTGCAAAAACCCCTGAGCCACCATACATTTTCTAACCCCCTGACCCCCCAAACCCCTTTCAACCCCCTGACCCCCCATACATTTTTAACCACTGGCCTTAAAACAGTGAAAAAACGGGGGCCCCCGTTTTACAGTGCAACCCCTTTTAAAACCATTTTTTGTGTTTTCCACTGGGGCCACCTTTTCTTTCGGTGAGAAATGAGTGAATCAGACTTATGGTACCTTTACCCCCGCCCACAACAGGAGGGTTTTTCCAACGGAAAATTCACGTGCACCCCGGAAAGGCCGAACTTTTTTAAGGGAAACCGCACCCTCTTTACACGCCGCCCCCAAGGTGGGGTACGTTTTTTAAATTTTCGGGAAAATACATAAAACCCGGGGTTCTAAAAAGCCATCTGTAGCTTTTTATCCCCGCTAAAAAACCGTTACTATGGGCGTCCCGGGGGCAGCAGGGCACCAAAAAGGCGCCCCCTACAATTGTGGATTACGAGACGTCCGTACGCTGATAGGAAAAGGGGCAAAAATACCATGATTGGCCGGCATGCGGAAAAGGTTTTTAATTTTCTTGCCCCCGGGGAAAAAAATTGTGTAGTGTGACTCGTCAGCTCCTTAAATATGCCCCCCTGTGCGGCGACAACCAATCGAAACGAAGGAGTTTCCCCCCAAAAATGATCGCTAAGGGGGCGGTTTAACCCGGACCCTTTTTGTCACGCCCCAGTACATAGATGGTGTAAAAAAAACCCTTCTTTCCCTTTTTCTTCCCCCCCCCGAAGCTCTTTTAAAAATCGGCGATTTTTCCATATGTTTGGGGGCAGTCCGGGGGTTTCAGAGGTATCTTCCCCGGTTTTGGTGTCGTCCCTTTTCTTCGAGCCGAAAAATTATGGGCGATTTTGGGCCCCCCACAAGTACATTTGTCCCCTTTTGGGGTTTTTTCCCCCTTTTTTTGGGGGGGGTTTGAAAGGGTTTTCCCATTCCCCCTTATGGAACAAAGTGGGAGAAAATTAAAAACCCCCAACCCCCTTTTCGGAAAAAGTTCAGTGAGACCACCCCACTATTTTTTTCCCCAATTTTCCTTTGGGGGAGCCCCAATTTTTTGGCAGGGGTTTTTTCATTTTAAAATTTTTCCTTTTTAAACTTAGCAAACATTTCCCCTTTTTTCACTTCTAAAAAAGTCTTTTTTAAATTTCCCCGGGAAAAACCAATGTCCTGTTTTTACTGTTGCGGTTTTTCCGTTGGGGGGTTTCCCTTTTTTTTAAAATGACTAAATTTTTGGCCCTTTCAATTTTTGGGTTTCCCAAAATTAATGATTTTTTCCCCTTACTTTTAACACAACTCTGCTGTTGTTTGCTCCTCAGTTATATAAGTTTTTTGGAACAGGGGGGCTTTTTTAGTCCCCGTCCCCTTTGTTTTTAAAAAAGATTGCTTTGATTTATTAGAGAGGGGCTGTATAATTTTGTGTTAAATGGGGATTTCAAATCTAAAAAAAAACAAAAAAAAGTGGATTTGATAAAAATCAAAAAATTTCTGTGAAAAACCCCATTTACCAAAACCAAAAAAAATGTGTTTTTTATCCCAATTTTTATCAAAAAGGGACCGTCACACGCCGAAAAACCCGCCGGGCCCCTATGAGGGAGGGGAAGTGCGCGGGGAAATTTTTTTTGGTCCTCAGCTCGCCGGAAAGGTGACATAAACCCGCAATTTCGCCCCGAAAGTAAGGGGATGTGTCGCTCGAAAAACACTTCACCCACAGGGAAAAAACCCTGTTGCCTCTTTCCCCGCTGCTTTACATGCCGAATTCCCCAAAGGGAAAGTGGGCGTTCATGTTAACCCCGGCGAAAAGGGGTAGGCTTTTCCGCAATGGTTTCCCCCTGCGCCAAAAACCCCCGCTCGGGGAAAAAGCAAAGTTTTTCGTTTTTTTACCCCCCTCTGGAAGGCGCCTAAAAACCCGCCCAAAACCCCCTTGTGTGGTCCCCGAATGGACGGTTAAAAAATGGCGCCCGGGTCAAGGGACACCCCAAGGGGGGAAAACATTACCCCTTTTCCAATCTTTTTCAGTTTTTGCGCGGCCCCCAGCACCTGGGGGCAGGGGCTAGGGGGGAATCATAGGCGACGTCTTTCCTTTATATCGCCCTATCACACCCAAACAGGGGGAAAAATGTTTAAAAGGGTTGCAGCTGATTACTGGCTTTTTTTCAGGAATCAGGTGAGGCCCCAGGGGGTTTTTTTTCCCCCCCAAAAATTTCCCCCAAACACACGCCGAAAAATGTGAGGGGAATTTAAAAGGGAATTGCTCAGGGCGACATTTCCCCTTTTTTGTTCCCGGGGAAGATTGGGGTGTGTGATGGTACCTTTAAAGCCCAAAAAAATAGGTTTTGTGGTGGCTAAATTTAAAAAGGCATAAATTGACAGTTGGGGCCCCCCTGTACTAGAAATTTTTGACCCGGGCCCCCCCCTTTTATGGTGTTTTCCCCAAACTATAGATTATTTTTAAAAAGGGGATAAGGGTTTTAAAATACAAGAGGGGAGATGGGGGTCATCCAGATTTTTAAAATATAAAAACCCCTTTTAAAAAGCTCCCTATCATAGGTACGGGGGGGGATTAAATTTGTTTTTAACGGGGCAAATTTTTTTGTGAACGGGGTTAAGGCCCCCTTTTTTAAAATCTGTGCCGACACATGCCAGAGGGACAGACTTTTTAGGCACATTTCCCCCCGTGGCCCCCGGGGATACGTCCAGGGGTTTTCCCCAGGGGCCCCCTGTCCCCGTGTGGAGAAAATGGTTTTTGGGGTGCTCCACACGGCGACGGGGCATTTTTTTGCGGAGTCAGGGGGCCGAAAATTTTTTCCAAATTTTTTCCCCAAAAAGGATTTTCACGTGTTACTTTCCCTGTCCCGGGGGCCCAAAAAAAGTGAAAAATGAAAATAAAGAATTTTTTTACTTACCTCCCTAAACAGTGTCTGGTCCTCTCACTTCTGGTCCGGGTTTAAAAGGGGTCAGGGGAAAATTCACTTAGGGGGGCCCCAAAAGCGGACCAAAAGAGAGGGAAAAATGTCGGCAGGAGGGAGGTGATTTTTCCCCGGGGACAGGCGCCGGGGGATTTCGTGGATGCACGGGGTAGCACATGCACCCCCCCATCGGTTCACACGGCTGTGACACTGGTTTTATGCCGCGCCCCCAAACGGCCTTGTTCCACCGCCGGGGTGGGGGACAAGGTTGTGAAAAAGGCCCAAAAAGAGATTGGCAGGCCGACTTTTTACCATCCCCTCCCCACAAGGTGTGCCCAGGTGGAAAAAGAAAAGCCCTAGATTCTTTTTTTTGTTTTTTTTTTGGGGGAGGCTGCGACCCGAGGTGTAGCTCTGTCTGGGCAGGCTGAACATTACCCGGGGGGCAGTTGTTTGCACTTATACAAAAACTTTTTTGTTTTTTCTCCCGGGAAAAGGTTTTGGTTTTTTTTTTTTTTTTTTCTGCAAGCCGTTTAAAAGGAGAAAAAAAAAAAGGGCTAAAATAATTTTAAACCCCCTGACTTCCCCTGTTTTTCCCCCTTGCTGGCAGCTTAGTTGGGGGTCACTCTTAAAACTTGGTGTAAAGGAAGGGGGTTTTTTGCTCGAACCACTCCCCACCAAAAAAACCTTTGGTAAAAAAACAAACCATTTTGGAGTAAATCCCTGCTTTAAAAAAAAAAATTTCCCATGCAAAAGAAGGCACATGTGCCCCCGTCTGAAGCTTGTCAGTGACACTTTGGTGTTTTTGGATGAGGGGGGAAAAAGGTGCTGTGCTCAGAGGACCCCAAATTTTTGAGTTTTTTTAAAATTAACTCAACTCGCTGTGTTTGGAGGAAGAGAAACCCCAGCCTTTGCCCAAAAAAGATCACCATCCCACAGTCAAGCATGGAAAAAGGTTTGGAGGTTTTTCTCTGCTAAGGGAACAGGCTACTTCACCGCATCAATGGGAAAATTGGATGGACCCATGTACTGTAAAATCCTGAGTGATAACCCCTTCCCCCTCCACCAGGATTTTTAAAAATCGGTCGTTGGGGGGTTTTTTCCGCATGCCAAGGCCCAAAAAACATACAGCCAAGGAAAAAAAGGGCGCTCAAAAAAAAAATATTAAGGTGATGGAGGGGCCTTGGGGCCTTTCCCCGCCCCTTTAAACCCCTAGAAATTTAGGAAAAGGGCTGACGCTCCAAGTTACCAAAACGACGGGGCCCCAAAAATTTTAAAAAATTTTCAAAAGGGTGGAGCAAATTACTCCTGACTTTTTGCAAAACCCTGTTTATCAAAAAAAAGGGGAAAGTCTGACTGCTGTGCTTTCCAAAAGGGTTTTTTTCACCAAGTATTAAGTTTGGTTTTTCCTGGGGAAAAATTAAAAAACTTATTTTCTCTCCAAAAAAAAAAAGCTTTATTTAAATTACACAGGGAAGATTTTTGGTTTTTTTTTTTTTTATTCTATCTTCAATGTTTAAAAAAAACGCCCCCCAAAAATTTTTAGACTGTGCTTTTCTTCGTTAGGTTTGGTTCACTTTTTCATATTTTTTTTTCCCCTGGGTTTTCCTTTTCTTTTTGTAGGCCCCCCCGGAAAGGAACGGACTTCCCCTTGGTGACCTTTTCTGTGCCCCGGGGCCGTGATTTCCGGGTTTGGGCACAAAAAAAAGAGCTGTGGGGGCCCCCTTTCACTTCGAAATGTATATATTTTCATTGGGGGAATTTAAAAAATAGTAAAGGGGGTTTTTTTAAAAAAAAAAATTCTATGCCCCTGTCCGGGATCCCCGATGGCTCCATAAGCTGGGGTTTTCTAAAGGCCTTTTCCGTGACTTTTCCCCCAACCCCCACAGCGTTATGGGTCAAATGACCCCCGTTACCGGGGGTTTAAACGATCATGTGACCCCACCCCCCGTTTTGGGATTTTGACTTTTCCCACAGGTCCTGTAGTCCCAAAAAGTTGTGGGCCATTGGGGTTTGGGGCAGGTGAGCTTTGAATTTTTTTTTTTTAATAATTTCTTTTACTTAATTTTGTTCCCCCAATGTATGTTGGGATTTTATGTATTTTTGGGTTTTATGTATGTATTTATATATTTACTTTTTCCCCAAAAAAACTTTTTATTAAAAAATTTATAAAATTGCAGAAATGAAATTAGAGGTTTTGGAGAAATTTTAGGTTTAAAAATGTCATTTATTGGCCCGTGCTAATTGGCCCTTTTTAAAGGGGGAGGATGGGGGCAATTTGGGGCCAAAAATTCCCCTCGATTTTGTCAGATCCGTTTTTTTGTTCAAAATTTTTTTTTGTCCCCCCAAAAAAAGGAGCTTTTTTCGGATTTTGGGTACAGAAAAAAAAGGGGGGCAAAAAAAAAAGATCCTACAAAATGGGGGGCCCCCTTTTTTCCAATTTTCCCATCCGTTTTCCCCTAGGAAAAACAAAAAGGGCCCCAAACCCGGTTTTCCTGGCTGTAGTTTTACAAGGACGCCACGTGCTAAAAAAACGAATTTTTAAAAAACCGGGGCCTTTGGGGGGGGGGGTAAATTTTAAAAAATCAGCAAGGTAAAAAAATTTTAAAATTTTTTTTCACAGTATGCTGTAAATTTTTATGGGGGAAAATTCCCCCTCCCATTAGTTAGAAGTAAAATTCATCTGCCAAAAAACAGGAAAATATTTTTTTTTAAAAATGTGCACTCACTTTATTTTATTTCTTTCCCTTTTGAAAAGGGGATTTTTGGCATGTGAAAAAAGTGTGTTATATGTAAATTTAAAATTATTGAACTCTCCCCTTTATTTAGCATTCCAGATGTTGGGTTTTGGTGCCCCTAAAAAAACCCCTTATTTGTTTTTCTTTTTTTCTCCTCCAAATAGTAAGGCTTCGGTTTTTTCCCCGTGACATGGGAAAAAGGGATTTGTTTTGGGGGCGGCCCCTTCTGTAGCCAAACCCCCCAATGGGGGGTTTTTAATGAGGAGAGGGGCAACAAAATTGTGCAAATAATAATATTTTGAAAAAAAATTTTCCTGACTTTGGGAAAAGGAATGGACAACGTAAAGGGAAAAAGGTGGCATCCGGGAAAACCTTTTGGCACCATGGGGGCTTTGAAATTTGTTTTAAAATTCAGCCCCCTTGCCAAAGGGTTTGCTACTTTTTGTCTGCAGTATGCAGTGAATGAATTTTTGGGGTGGATTCCCTGCAAGATTTTGCCAACTCAAAGGATGTCTTTTTTTAAAAAAACCCCCAAACCCAGGGCAGAAGGTTTTTAAAGCCCACAAACGGAGCGCCGCAGGGGGAAACACATATGTGCCAAAAAGTTTCAACCCCCGCTACCCATTTTGGGCCCCTTTCTTTGCAGTGAGGTCAAGATCCATCACTGGGCTGGGGACCCCTGAGGAGGCCTGAAGAGCTCACTTTTCTTTCCCCATGTCAGAAAATTCCCCCACCAGATGTCAAAATTTGGGGAGGATCTTGCAGTATGCCTGGTTTTTTTACACTTGCAGCTGGGGGCTGCGCGTTGGTTGGGGGAAAACCCAGGACCGGAAAAGTTTTATGGGGAAAAATTTGAGGGGAAAAGGGAAAAAATAAAAAAAAAAGTGGCTTTTAAAGGCCCCTTTTTTTCCCCCCCTTGAGTAGAACCCCCCCAAAAAGGCCCCTTTGATGGGAAAAGGGGCAAAAAACCACCTTTTTCCCCCCTCAAGAGTGGTTACATGGGCCAAGGGCCCCCAACCCCTTTGATGCCCAAAATGCCCCAAAAAGCAAGGTGGTTGCCATTCCCCCGGGCGGGGGAGGTTTGAACTCATAGCCAAAAAGGGGGAAATGGTTTTGATGGTACATCAACCGGTCCCGGGGTTGCGGTGAACTTTTTCCAAAAAAGGATCGCACAATCTTTTTTGGGGGGAGGGGGGCCCCCTTCTAAAATTTTGTAAAAAGAAAAAAAGGTTTTCATGGTTGGCATAAGGGGGGTTTGCCCCTGATTTTTGTTTTGGGGAAAAGGGGGCGCAGGAGCCGTTGGGGGGGGGATTTGTTTCAAAGCATTGTTTTGGGGACCTTGAGGACTGTAGCGGGAAACCCTTGTCCAAAAATTTTTTTGTGGAAGTCCCCGGGGGGGAAAGAGGAAATCCAAAAGGCCCTATCCCCAAAAATTTCCTTTGGGGGCCCTGCCCCAACGGTGAAATTGTTTTGATGCTTTTTTTTAAAATTTCTGAGAATCTGCACCAAAACTGCATGTTTTCCCCTGGGGTCCCCCAAAAGTATATTAAGGTAGAAGTGCTGTCCCCCCTTTTTCTTTTTTGTTTCTTTGAAAAATGTGGTTCAGGACTTCTTTTTTTTTTTATTAAAAAACTGCAAAAAAAAAAAAACACTTTTTACGCACTTAAAAAAAAATCAGGGCCACTTTCCCCAACCCCCAATTATCTGCCCCAAATTTAAAAAAACTTATGGTTGCAGTGAAATCATGGACATATTGCTCCATTTTGTGGCTGGGGAAAAAAGGGAAAAAAGTGTCCTGTTTTTACTTTAAACCCGTATGTTGTTCAAAGGGGTTTGGGCGAAAATTTTGGGGTGTTTTAAAGGGGGCCCCTCATGGGGCTTTTTTTGGGTTCAGGACAGACTTTAAAATTTTTTTTTGCAAAATTTTAAATTTGTTTTTAAAATAGCATAAAAAAAACCCCATGAGCATGGGGCCTAAGAGGGTTCAGGGAGGGGCCGCAGTTTTGGGTGAATGGGTCAAGTTTTCCTCTTCCCCCCCCGGGTTTTAAAAAAGGATTTTAAAAGGGGGGTTTTTCACAACTACAGCCCCCAAAGGGGGGGGAAATTTTCAGGTGATTTTGAGCCTGTGAAAATGTTTTTAACATGTGAGTCGTCCTGTTTTTTTATTACCTTTTTTCCCCCCCGGGGGTCGAAATTTTTTTTTAAAAAGAAACCGGATTGAATGTTAGCCTTGTTCCTTGTTCAAAATGGATTTCCCCCGAATTTGAAAACCCCTCTTGGGGGAAAATTTTTATGCTGCAGATGGGGAAATTTTTCTAATTTTTTGCAATTTTACTTGGCCCCAAAATTGTTCTGTTATTGCTCCAGATTTTTTAGAGTCTTTTTACAGTTTGGTGAATTTCAAAACCCCCCCTTTAAAAGGGGGTTGGGAAAAAATTTTCTGCCTTTTTAAAAGTTCTATTTTTTTTAAATTGTTCCCCGGAAAAATAAAATTAAGCTTGGAAAACCAAAAGAGATGAATAAATTTTTTTGCTTAACCCCTTTTTTGCCAATTTCAAATCAAACCAAAAATTTGGTTTTTTTGCGGGGGGTCCCAAAAAACTCAAACGTTTTGCAAAAAAGTTGCAAAAAAACCCCCAATAAAAGGGGGGTTTAAAAAAGCTGCCTGCTTAGACTTAGGTTGTGCCCGGGTTTTTTTTGCAGGATACCCCCCCCAAAAACCTGACCCCCTGGTAAAAGCAGAAAAATCCCCCCCAATCCGGGTTTTTTTTCCGGTTCATTGGGGCCCCGGGTCCAGTGCTAAATTTTTCAGAGCAACGTCTTTCCCCCACCGGCCCCGGGGAAAAAACCAAGCCCCTTTTTATTTGTCGGATGCGGGGGAAATCTGTCGCAAAAAAGGGACTCCCATGTTAGGGGCCCCCGGGTGGGGGGTTTCCGGTTTGTCCGATTTTTGCATCGGACGAAAAAATGGGGGCAAAGGGGGCTTTGGGCCCCGGGAAATTTTGGTTCAAAATTCCCCGCCCCTGAGTCAGGAAGGAATTTTTTCCCCCTAGTGGAGTTAAAAGTTTTCCCCCACGGGGGGTTTTTTTTTCCCCCTTCCTTGGATGGGGCCATGTTATTTTGGGGGGTTGAACTAGGGGGGATTAAAAGGGGTTTCCCCTTCAACCAAAAAAAACTTTTTTAATATTTAAAACTTTTTTTATTTTAAAAACCCAGTTTTGTGTGATAAAAAAAAATTTCAAAAAAACCGGATTTTCGGGGAAAACCCCCCCCAAAACCGGAAGGCCCAAAAAGGCCCCCAACCCGGGCCCCCAAAAGAGATCAGGGGGGACAAAAGGGAAACCCCGGAAAACCCGAAAAACTGGGTTTTGGTTTGGGGAAGCCGGCCCTTAGCAAAAAAACTGACCCTGAGAGAAAGTTGTTTGTAGGGGGAAAAAAAGGGGAAAAACCCCTGGTATCAAAAAGGTTGTTGGCAACCCCGGGGGGAACCAAAACCCCTTTGGGGTAGATGGGGTTTTGATTTCCCCAAAAATGATAATAGGGGGGCAAATTTTTCCTACGGTTTTTTGTATATTTTTTTTTTTTTAAAATGTGATATTTTTCCCCCCATTCGGGGGGGTTTCCCCAGAAATTTGGGGCTTTTTTAAGGGAGCTTCCCATTTTTTTGGGGACTTACTTTGGTGTTTTTTCTGAGCCCCCCCAAAAATGGCCTTTACCCCAGTGCTTTTTTTTTTAAATTACTTTGGTCTGATTCCCCCCGGTTTTTAAAAGCACTTGGGGGGGCTCCCCCCTACACTTTTTTTTTTGCAGGGGTGATCCCCCTCCTTGGGGTTTAAACCAAAATTTTGTTTTAAAATGTAGTTTGAGGGTTTTTTCACTCCCCCTTGCAGGTAAAAATTCTGGGTTTTGCCTGCTTCAAAAAACCCAACCGTAGTACTTGGGGTTTGGGGCCTGTTATTTTTTTAAAACTCTTTTAAAAATTTTAAAAATTCCCCTGCTTAGTTATTTATTTGAGTTTTTTGGGGCCCCGGGGGGTCTCTATTTTTTATTTGTGACGGGAAGTTGGTGTTGTTTTCACACACCCTTTTCAAAAATTAATTTTGCGTTTGGTTTTTTTTTAAAAGTTTTTATATTTTTTTTGGAAAATGTTTTTTCTTGTATTTTTAAAAAGTAAATTTTTTGGGATCATTTATTTAATTTTTTTAAATTTTTCCCTTTTTTTTTTATTTCCCCCTTTGGTGTTTTTGTGTCGTGGGGAAAAGGGGGGAAAAGGCGTGGTGGAAAGGGGGGGTGGTGTCCATTGTGTAGGGTTTTTAAGGGAAAACCAACCCCTTTTGTTTTAACAATCACCGGCTTTTAGGGAAAGTTTTAAAAGTAAAATTCTTTTATTGGACATTTTTTGGGCCCCCAAACCTTTTTTGGAAAAAAAGAAAAATTTTCTATAAAAAGTAGATAAAAGGCCCCGAAAGGAGCGGTTTGCTCCCCGGATATCAAGCGTTCCCTAAAGGGGCCCCCTCCCCCACTTAAAAATTCAACAGCACACACACTGCAGTCCTCAAAAGGTTTTCACCCCAATACACGTGTTTCCTCAATGTCAAGTCTCCAGCTGCCATACTGACTCCAAAGCAACTTAGATGGTGGGTCCCGCAGAGCTTTTTCACCCACACTATATCCGGGAAAAACCCGAGGTTTTTCCCCCAAAACTTCACTGAGTCAAGAGGGGGTAGTGTTTTAGGACCAATGCAAAAAATCTTTTTGGTTTTCGGACGGGGCCCAAAAGAAGAAGTGTCTGAGCAAAAGTAGACCTTCTTTTTTAAAATTACCCCTGTTGGTGGAGAAAGAGGCTGTTGTTGAGGGGCACTCAGTTCCTGAGACGAACCCCTATGTGACCTGTGGCCAGGGCAGGCGGGGGTTTCCCCTTTTGGGGGAGAAAAGGGTGTGACAAACCCCGTTTTGGGGATGATAAGGTTCTAGCCCCCCTGACTGTAAAAAAAAGGCAAGCAGTGATGAGTTTAGCAGGGGGAGGGGGGAAGGGAAGGATAAGGGGGAAAGGGAGTGGGGGTGCGTATGCGGGCCGCCCCTTTTTGCTGTCGAGCCCTGCTAAAAAACCCCTTTTTTCTCCCCCCGGGATTTTTGGGCACGGGCCCCCTTTTCCTCATCACCCTGCGGGGCCCTTCCCCGGGTTTTTTTTAAGTCCCCCTTTTAAAATTTTTTTTTCCTTTTTAACCCCTACTCCCCTTTCCGGGTGAGCATCGCCCAAACCGACGTTTTGCCCCCCGGGGGCAGAGGTAAGAGGGCCGGCCCGGAGGGACCAAAAAACCCCTAGCCTCACTTGTGGGAAAAAGCCCCCTTTTCGGTCGGCCCGCACCCCAAGGGAAAATGGCGCCGGGGCCCAAACGCTAACCCCCCCCTGTCCTTTTTGTAGCCCCCCCCGGCCCCCTAGTGCTGCAGCCCCGGGGTTTTTTTACACCCCTTTTTTCTCCCGTTTTTAGCAGACATAGGGGGGGCCAAAAAACCCCGGGGAAATTTTCCCCCCCCCCCGGGCTCAGCTCGGGCTAAAAAAGGCTGGACCCCCCAAACATTGTGTTACAGGGCTAAAGGGGGGTCGGGGGTTTTCCCCGACCCCTCACCCCCTTTCTCTCAGCGTTTTTGGGGCCCCGGAGTTTTTTTAGGGGGCGGCACGGGCGGGGATCAAGTCCCCGGGATTTCAGAGCCCGAGGCCTCAGGTTTCGGAAAACACCCCCAGTGGGGGGGGGGGCCCCCCCGGATGTTTTTAAGCCGCGTCCTTTCCAATTCAGGGGCTGTTTTCCGCCCCCGGGGACTTACGTTACAGGGGGGCCAGCTCCCCGGCCGCAAAAGGGAGGGGGGTACATGGCTGTCAAACGGGAGGGGTTTTAGTCCAGGACGGAAAAGGGGGATGGGGGTTTTCCCCCCCACCCCCTTTTGCATACAATAAAATTAACGCCTGCTATGAGGATAAAAGCTTTTGGATCCCAAAATACAAGGGTGGGCTCCTGTGGTTTTAAACCCCCTTCCCCTTTGGGCGGGGACTAAATAGAATTTTATGAAAACTTGGGGAAGGGCCCCTTTTTGGCACCGGCTATCCAGGGGAGAAAGGGGAAACAACAAAAAATTCGACCCCTTGGGGTAGCAGTAAAAAATTTTTGCCCAATTCAGTTTTTTAAAAAGGACTGTCTTAAAAAACAGGGGAGCGCTCGGGGCATTTTTGGGGAAAAAAACCACAGGGGAAATTTTCATTTAAATTGTAGGGGGGAGGGAAAAAAGGGCCCCGGGAAAACCCTCATTGTTATCATCGGGTTTTTTAAATTTTGTTTTTGGGTTTAAAAAAGCTTAATGAAAAAAGGTAAATCACTTTCAAAAGGGGGTACATAAACCCCCCCCCCCCAAAAAAAAAAGGTTAATTTATATTTTTTGCCACATGTATGTTCCCTTTTAAACCCCCCCGGGGTCGAGGGGGGGAAAAATCGCGTGTGAGATGTGGTACGTTGTGCTTTGGGGGAACCCCGGGGTATGGATCTAAATAAAAAAACTGAAACGCTGGGGCCCATAGACAGTATGGAAAGGAGTCCCCCTGCCACCTGAAAAATTTTGCTCAAGGGTTTTGTGTGGGGAGGATGGAAGGGATGGAGTGCAGGACGTGAGGTTTTCAGCTGGGTGACAGTTAGGGTTTTGGGGAGAAAAAAAGGGTGCCAGGGGGGGCTACCCCGATCTGGCGCACCCCAATAATTTGCTATGTTGGCAGTTTTAGGGGGGTGGGGAGTTTAGGGATAGCATGCGCAGTGGGATGACCTATGAAAGCCAGAGGAGTGTCTCCCCCCGTAGGGGGAGGGGAAAAAGGAGGGGAAGGGCAGGCCCCACAGGTGCTGGTAGGGGGGGGGACTCAATTATTAGGGGAATAGATAGGGAAATCTGTCACAAAAGAAAGGGATCGTCGAACAGTGTGCGCCCCCCCCCGGGGCCCCCAGTCCGGCAAAAACGCTGCTTTTGGGTTTTAAAATTACTGGGAGGGGTTTTGGGGAAAAAAAGCGGTCATGGGGGAAAAATTTGGGCCCCAATGGGCCCCAAATTTTTAGGTAGGTGGAAGGTCCTTAAAGGGGATTTTAAGGGGAAAGGGCCCCCCAAATTTGTATTCTTGAAAATGGCCCCTTTCCCCCCTTTTCCCCACCAAAAAAGGCAAAAAAGGGGATTAGGGAGATAAAAAAAATGGCTCAAAATTGGCCCGTAGGGGAAAGGGGGGTTTGGGGGGTTTCCGGAGAAAAAGGGCCGACTTCTCTGTTGGCTACGGGTTTATGTAGGGACGGGCCCCCCCCTCAATTGGGGGGTGCAGCTGTGCTGGGGGAGGGGAAAATTTTGGCCCAAAAAAGGTTGGGAGGAGGTTTTTTTAAATAGGAATTGGGGGGGAGGGTTTTTTTTTGTATTTTGGGGGGGAAGAAAATTGTAAATAGTAAACCTGGGCACAAAATTAAAATTTGGGGGGGGGGGGGGGGGTGGGGGGGTTTTTAAACAAAAAATTTAGTAGGAAGGGGAAAGAGGTTTTAAAAGAGATGCATAAAGTTGGGGTGTACAAAAAATGCCAGAAGACTCCAAAACCCAAAAATTTTGGGGAATTTTAATTGATTTTGTTGGAAAATAAAATTTGACATGGTGGGGATTTCGGAAGGGGTTGGGGGGACGAGAGCCTTTTCTGGGCCCCTTAATTTCGGGGCTAAAAACTGGGGTTTAAAAAAGACCGCACAAATAGGCGAGGGGTGGTGTATGTTTATACGTTTTTAAAAAAAATCCTTTTTAAAAACCCCCCCCGGGGATAATATAGGGAATCAAATGGAAATTTTTGAGTCCCTGGGGGGGGGGGGGTAAGGGGGGGGGGGAAAAAAAAAAAAAAAAATTCTGATAGGGGTTTGTTATAAGGGGCCCAAAAAAAATTTTGGGAATGGAGGAGGAATATCCTATTTTAAACCCCAAAAGATGAAGCGGGTCAGGGGGGGAAGTCTTTTTTTTTTGGGGGGCTTAACTACCCGGAAAAATTGGGGAAAACAAAAAACCCCGCATTTCCCCGAAAAGGGAATTTTAATTTTTGAAAAAAAAAAGAGAGACAATTATTTTTTAAAAAGGGTTTTAGGCCCCCAAAAAAAGGGGGGCACTGCTGGACCTTTTTTTAAAAACCAACCCCGGGGGGAACCCATTTCAAATTTTCGGGTTGGGGGAAAAAAGGGTAATTTTTTGATCAAAATTTTAATTTTAATTTTTTAAGTACCCCTTTTAAGAGTGTGTAGAGGGGCTAAAAGGGGGCACAAAAACCCCGGGAAAGGCAAATTTTCCAAGGGTTTAAAGGGGGTTTTTATCTTAGTGAAATTTTAAAGGGGAAGATGCCCCGAAAATTTTTAAAGTACCAACAAAAAAGGGAGATGTTTATTAGCTTCATGAATAGGACCTGTGTACAATTTAAAAACCCCATGGGAAAAAGATGCTAAAAAAGGAGGAAAACCCAATATGGCAAAATTTTAAAAGGGGGAAAGAGGTGAAAATATTTTACAAAAAAAAATTTTGGGGGAATTAAAAAGTAGGTTTGGGGGTGGGGCCCCTTAAATAAAAACAAAAAATTTAAATTTTTAAATTTTTTTAAAAGCAAACCCCAAGGGGAGCAAAGATTGGGACAGAGGACTCTTTGGGGCCGGGGAAAGTAAAAAAAAATCCCCAAAAATTTTTTAAAAAAATAAATAGTAAGAAAACTAAAAATTAAAAGGGGGTTGGCCCCCTTTTTAAAAAAAGTCTGGGTGAAATGGGGGAAAGAGGATGTTAAAAAAGGGGCCAAATGCTAAATTTTTTTTTTTAACAGTTTTTTACACAAGAAAACCCCCTGGGGGGCAATTTGATCAGAGGGGTAAAAAAAAAATTCTCTTTAAAAAGTCACCTGCTTCCCCCCAAAGGGGGGAATAGGGGAATCGTCTAAAAATCATTTAAAATTGCTTCCCCCGGGGGCCCGGGGGGGGAAACCCAGGGGTCCCGCGGGGGAATTAAAAATACGGGCTTTTGGGTAGACCATTATTTTTATTTTTTTAAAAAATTCCCCCTAATAACAGGGTCTGAAACCCCGGGAAAATGGGTATAGCAAAGGGGGGGGGCCCCAAAATTAAAAAAAAGGGGAAAAAAATGAACTTGGAAATTATAGGCCATTTTGCTTAACCCCTACTGGGGGTTTAAAAAACCCAGAGGGTTTTCTAAAAGATGTATATTTTGGGTACAAAGAAAAAAAAACCCCGGGGGCCAAAATTTTAACTTTTTTTAAGGGACCGTTCTGTAAAAATAATTTTTAAAAAGCTTCTATGAAGAAGAAAATTAGGGAAAGGGGAAAAAAAAAATGCATTTTGGAAAAGTGGTGTATATGGATTTTTTTAAAAGTTTTGGGGCCCCGGTTTTCCCCCAAAATTTTTGGTTACATAAAATGAGGGAAATGGGGGATGGGGGGGAAAATATGGGGTAATTTTGGGTTTTTAAGGGGAATTGGTTAGTGTTTAAAACAATGGGGGGGGTTTTAATGGAAACAACTCAGAAGGGTTAAAAATTAACAGTTTTGGGGTTCCACAGGGGTCGGTGTTGGGCCCCCCTTTATTTAATTATTTATTAATTTTTGTAGGGGGAAACGAGTAGAATCTCAATATTTGCGGATGACACTAAAACTTGGGGTTAAAAAATACAGGGAGGGGGAATTTTTTATTTCAGGAGGATTTATGGGGAAAATAGAGCTTGGGCTGCTAAAAGGCAAATGAGCTTTAATGGGGGGAAATTTTTAAAATTTTTGCACTTGGGCAGAGGGGGAAAAAAAGGTTTTTTTATGTGCTTAATTGTAAAAAACTTGGGGAAATTTTTAAAAGAAAAAGACCTTGGGGGGTTTTGGGGGGTTATGGGCCCCAAATCACTTTTTTTGGGGTGTCCAAAAGGAGCTCTGCAAAAAGGAAAAAAATAAAAAGGGATGCATTTTTTAAAAAGGCATAGATGCTCTGAGGAGAACATAAATTTTCCCCTTTTTCAAGTCATAAAAGGGAAAACCCATTTTTAAATTTTTTTTTTTTTTTTTACAATTCTGGTCTCCGGTTGTATAAGAAAGAAAAAAGCCCCAAAAAAGAGCGGGTCCAAAGGGAAAGCGACAAAAGTCATTAGAGGGGAAAAAGGGGTTGCAATACCAAGACAGGGGGTTTTAAGTTGGGGTTTTTAGCTTGGAAAAATTTTTGGCTTAGGGGTGATTTTTATAATAATGTTTTTAAAAATATGAGGGACAGTACAGAGGACCTTTTAATGATCTCTTTACTCTTAGCCCTGAGACTGGGACAAGGAGGCATCCTCTCGTCTGGAGGAAAGAAGGTTAATCATAATCACGAGTGGGATTCTTTACTGTAAGAGCAGTGAGACATGGAACTCTCTGCCACATGTGTTGTAATGTTGTGAGTCACTACTAACATTTAAGAAGGGCCTGGATGCTTTCTTGAAAACTATAATTTTTCAAGTTTAAATACTAAGATTCTTTGTTTGGGGTTGATCGGGAAATTTTAGTTGATTGCCGTACTGGGTCAGGAGGAATTTTTTACCCAATGTGGAGTTAGTGTTGCCACATGGTTTTTTTTGCCTTCCTTCTGGATCAACTTTTTAGGATGGGTTGAGACTTAAAGTTTTCCTTCAACCTTAAAAAATATGGTTACTATGTAAAAAAACTTTATATATATTTTTGGGATGCCCCCCTGGCCGGGTGCATCACCGGGTGGTCTGTGTGTAATACTGTGTCAACCCCACAGGCTTGAAAGAGGGGGGAAGGTTGTGGTGATGCGACCAAGGCCGGGGGCATACAAAGAAGTGGTCGGTATATGTCTCAGTTCACATGTATCCGGTTTTATGTGGATGTGCTGTGTAAAATACCCGGAACACAGGGAGGTTAACAGCTGAGAGGGAGTGTTGTAGACCTGACATGTTCATGAGCCTAATGAGCGGCTGAGAGTAATTGTGTGTACTGATTACCTAGCAGCTCAGGTGGGTGTTGTCAGTGTGGGTAAGGCAGGCAAGATAATAGCTAGCCAGGTGTGAGTTGTGAGTAGAGACTAGGATTGGTCAGAGCCAGTCAGATCAGATTGCAGATCAGACTGCAGATCAGACTGCAGATTCAGACTGCAGATCAGATCAAGCTTGCAGAGGAGATCAGAGACTGCAGACATGAGATCACACTGCAGGAGGAATCAGACTGCAGAGGAGGGCCGAGACTGCAGAGATCAGTCAGAGCCAGAGACCAGTCAGAGGATGGCAGACTGGGAGGCAGAGTCCTGAAGAGACCAGGACTGCAGACTGATGACCAGAGCTAGAATGGATTGGATTTAGAGCAGTCTGAGCTCTGGGATGTGCGATTGTGAAGGAAGCCTGTGGCCAGACCGAGAGTTAGTGGGAGCACCTGGGTGTAAGGGAGGTCCTGGCTGAACCTGTAGGGGGCTCACTCTGTCCAATGGTGGGGAGGCTGCCATCTGGGATATCTGCCTGTGTTGGTGGGGGCTTGGAGGCAGCCTGCGCATCATGGGCAGGGTGAGGAGACCTTGGGGGGATGCTTTGACTGCCCTGAAGCTCGGTGGCTCACAACCTGGTCTGGGCTAGAGGGCTGAAGTCCACGCCGGACTTTTTTTTTTTTTTTCAGTAAATATATTTATTGAGATTTTCAACAGTAAAAACAATAGAAAGAACCAGTACAATGTCCAGGACTTAATACAGAGATACATTACGTCCCGAAGAGCGCAGCACAGGAGTAGTCCAATAAGGACACCAACACCTAAAGGGTACATGTTTCCCATCTTAGGAATACCCTCTGGACAAGGACCTTATATAAAAATATAGAACCTATGAAAAGGCAATTGTGGAAATAAAAAAAGAGGAGAGAAAGAGGAAAAAAGGGGTAGGGGAGAAGGGGAGTAAGGAAGGAGAGGGTGGGGGTAAGGGGAGACCCAGCAATTTAAACGCCACGAGTTGACAATTACGAATATGTACGCAGCCAAGTAAGGAACCCTGCGCTCTCCTTGAAGGATTGCCAGAGGAACCAGGTGCGTCCCTGTTCATATGCGGCATCACCATCACCGCCACCAGTGACTCCAGACGATGTAATCTATCCATTTCAGCTATCCATTCCACCGTGGAGGGGGTCCACGCGGACTTTGCTGGTGTGTGTGGTCTGGGCCTAAAGGGCTGAAGTCCATAGGAGTCATGACAGATATGGAAGTGGATGACGGCTGACGGAAAAGGGCCGTGTATGATGTGGGGCCGTGAGGTCCATGTGTGTGAATGGAGGCAGAGCAGAAGCTTCTGTGGGAGAGAAAAGACCAAGTCCTGTGGGAATGGAGCCGTGGAGGCCAGACGACAGGGGTTGGTAGAGGACCGGGAGTTGGGAAAGTGGGGCTGAACCCTGGAGGGGCTCACGAGGGTGTGTTTGGTACAAGCCGCTTGCCTTGAGGTCTGGCCTGGTGATGGCAGACTTGGAAGCGTTCTGGCGATCTGGAGAACGTGCCGAGGAATTCTTGGGGGGCCTGACTTGCCCTGGAGCTCGGTGACTACAACCAGGTCGGGCCTTGTTCAGAGCAGCCAGAGCGCTGTGTAGAGGGCTGGGAACAGTTGGCAGCCTGTGGGAAGGGACTGTACTCCCAAGGGGACAGTTGGTAGCCAAGGAAGGGCCTGGCATTCGGGCAGTAACCGTAAACAGGGGTGTACCGGCGGCGAATGAAACGCTGTGAGACGGCAAACTGGACCCGGTGTATCTGTGTTGGTTAACGGTAATATTGAGGTTACCCGGGAGAAAGTATTATGTGCAATATAATTTATGTACTGTGGAATGTAATGTGATGTTATTTGTATTATGTTATGTGAAGTGAGTGTATTGTATGTATTTATACTGGTATGTATGTGAGAGGAGCAGTTTGAGCTTAATAAACTGCCCCTGAAATGCTCTAATTGGTTAAAAAACATGTGTTGGTGTCATTGTACGCTGTCAAGCAAACCCCCAGGAGTACGCTACCTCACAATAATTATGCAAATTGGTTTTAAGTGTCATAGGGTTTTATTTTTATTGTTTTTGAATGAAACCCATTGATGGTATTGTGTCTCAGGGTTCTTTGGATCATTGAAATCAATTTCAGATATCTGTGATAATTAGTTTGGCAGGTGAGCCCAATAAAAGGAAAACTGGGTGTTCCACAATATTACGCAGGCCACAGTTTTCAAGTAACATGGGAAAGAAAAAGGATGTCTCTGCTGCCGAAAAGCAACAAATAGTGCAATGCCTTGGACAAGGGATGAAAAACATTTGCTATTGCACAAAAACCTAAGCGTGATCATTGTACTGTGAAGAGATTTGTGGCTGATTTCTGAGCACAGATGTGTTTGTGCAGATAAAGGCAGAAATGAGGAAGGTTTCTGCCAGGCAAGTTCATCAGATTAAGAGAGCAGCTGCTAAAAAGGGCTTACAAACCAAAAACAGATACATGAAGCTGCTGGTGCCCTTCTGGAGTCCCTCCAACCTCAAGGTGTTGGATCCTTAAAAGGCTTGCTGTGGTGCATAAACCTACTATTTCGGCCACCCATTAAACAGTGCTCACAAGCAGAAACAGTTGCAGTGGGTCCAGATATACATGAAGACTAATTTTCAATCAGTCTTGTTTATGATGAGTGCCGAGCAACCCTGGATGGTCCAGATGAATAGAGTAGTGGATGGTTGGTGGATGCCACCATGCCCCAACAAGGCTGCGACGTCAGCAAGGAGGTGGAGGAGTCATGTTTGGGCTGGATTCATTGGGAAACAGCTGGTAGGCCCCTTTAAGGTTCCTGAAGGTGTGAAAATGACCTCTGCAACGTATATAGAGTTTCCAACTAAGAACTTTCTTCCCATGGTACAAAAAGCAAAAACGTGCCTTTAGGAGCAAAATCATCCTCATTGCATGTCAATGCACCATCTCATGCTACAAAGAATACCTCTGTGCCATTGGCTGCTATGGGCATAAAAGGAGATAAACTCATGGTGTGTCCACCATCTTCCCCTGACCTTAACCCTATAGACAAACCTTAGGAGTATAATCAAGCAAAAGATCTATGAGGGTGGGAGGCAGTTCACATCAAAACAGCAGCTCTGGGAGGCTATTCTGACATCATCCAAAGAAATACAAGCAAAACTCTCTAGAAACTCACAATAAATCAATGGATGCTAGAATTGTGAAGGTGATATCAAAGTAGGGTTCCTATGTTAACATGTAACTTGGCCTGTCAGGGGTGTTTTGGAGTTTAAATTAGCTTTTTTTATTTCAGTGAATGTGACCTTTTTAATGCTGCAGATTCAAAAATGAGCATTTTCATTTTCTTTCAAACATATCAAACTCTACTGTGCGTAATATTTGGAACAGTGCTTTTAGAGTTTTTTTAAATTTTGAAAATTGAAAACTAGATGGTGGCCCGATTCTAACGCATCGGGTAATTCTAGAATATGTATGTAGTTGACATACTTTGTCTGACAGAACAGTACATATATATATATATATTTAACTAGATGGCGGCCCGTTCTAAAGAATCGGGTAGTCTAGAATCCATAAATAGTTTATTTACTAATAGTTAGGGGAGTGCGGTGAAATGAATTGTGTATTACAGGTGGCTCAGTGGGTTAGCAATGCGTGGTGGCTCAGTGGTTTGCACTGCACGGTGGCTCAGTGGTTAGCACTGTCGGTGGCTCAGTGGTTAGCACTGCGCGGGTGGCTCAGTGGTTAGGCACTGGGCGGTGGCTCAGTGGTTAGCACTGGGCGGGTGGCTCAGTGGTTAGCACAGGGTGGTGGCTCGGTGGTTAGCACTGCGCGGTGGCTCAGTGGTTAGCACTGCCAGTGGCTCAGTGGTTAGCAATGGCGGTGGCTCAGTTCTTAGCACTGTGCGGTGGCCTCAGTGGTTAGCACTGCGCCCGGTCGTTTTTAGTGGTTAGCAGTGAGTGCGATGGCTCAATGTTAGCAGTGAGTGCGGTGGCTCAGTGGTTAGCAGTGAGTGCAGTGAGAGTGGTCAGCGCAGCGCCGTGGGCCCGAGTGGTCAGCACACACACACACACATACCACCACTCCGCTAAAACCAGCGGCCCTGAGTCTTCTCCGCCACCTGGATCCTGAGTAGACATGTCGTCGCCCCCCGGACGACTGGATCGAATATGGTGTCTGGGAAGTCTGGCGAGACTTCCGGACGCCATCTTGGACAAAGTATGTCGCTGGCCCGGACGACTGGATCGAATATGGCGTCTGGGAAGTCTGGCGAGACTTCCGGACGCCATCTTGGACAAAGTATGTCACCGGCCCCGGACGACTGGATCCAATATGGCGTCCGGGGAAGTTTGGCGAGACTTCCTGTATGCTATATTGGATCCAGTAGTTCGGGGGCTGCGACATGTCGACTGAGGATCCAGGCGGCGGACACAGGGCCGGTGGTAAGTATAGCGGAGGGGTGGGTGTGTGTGTGTGTGTGTATGTGTATGTGTATGTGTGTGTGTATGGAAAAAGTGACGGAAATGCGGACAAAGTGACGGAAGTGCCTTGGGCTTTTATATATTAGATACATACACATTATATGTACACACATGCAAATCAATAAAGATGTAGAAAATATATATATACATACAAACTTTGTCAAGAGAAGAAAACCGGGCACTATCCGTGTATAACAACTGGTGCGAGTCCATTCATTATTTCTGACTGAAGGAATCCAGCATCAAGGAGGTGCTCACTACACGTAAGTATCAAGTAATCCAACAAAAGTGGACAAAAGCCGGTGGCACTCACCATTAGTGATCTTCAAGTTTTAATTCCACAAATACATATACGGAATCCAGATGATGAGGGAGGGAGGTGCGGGAACGAGGACGACGGCAACAGTTCGCGGCTCACTTGCCGCTTCTACGGTCCTTACATATATACATAACACACACATCATTCACAAATTATATTACATACACACATATATACACATACTGTACATTGCATATGGAGGGGTGAGGAGAGCGGAGGCTGCAGGGGTGAGGAGAGCGGAGGCTGCAGGGGTGAGAAGAGCAGAGGCTGCAGGGGTGAGGAGAGCAGAGGCTGCAGGGGTGAGGAGAGCAGAGGCTGGAGGTGAGGCTGGAGGGGTGAGGAGAGGTGAGGCTGGAGGGGTGAGGAGAGGTGAGGCTGCAGGGGTGAGGAGAGCAGAGGCTGCAGGGGTGAGGAGAGCAGAGGCTGCAGGGGTGAGGAGAGCAAGGCTGGAGGTGAGGCTGGAGGGGTGAGGAGAGGTGAGGCTGGAGGGGTGAGGAGAGGTGAGGCTGGAGGGGTGAGGAGAGGTGAGGCTGGAGGGGTGAGGAGGGGTGAGGAGTGCAGAGGCTGGAGGGGCGAGGAGAGGTGAGGAGAGCAGAGGCTGGAGGGGTGAGGAGAGGTGAGGCTGGAGAGGTGAGGAGAGGCTGGAGGGGTGAGGAGGGGTGAGGAGAGGTGAGGCTGGAGGGGTGAGGAGAGGTGAGGCTAGAGGGGTGAGGAGAGGGGAGGCTGGAGGGCTGAGGAGAGGGGAGGCTGGAGGGCTGAGGAGAGGGGAGGCTGGAGGGCTGAGGACAGGGGAGGCTGGAGGGCTGTGGGCGCTCTCGTGCCCACCGCTCGGGGGTCTGGTGGCAGGATAGCGGCTCACGGTGGGCGCTAAAGCCCCACCGCTCGCCGCCATCTTGGATCACCCTGAGCGGGTGCAGTGCCCAAGCCACTTCCGTCGTGTGACGTCATTTTTGTCCCTTGAAGACGGAAGTGGCTTCGGGTTTTATATATTAGATATATATAGATATATATATAGCAGCGCTATGGTATATGGCAGTACATTACAGCACATGTTATAGTAGCACTATGGTATATGGTGGTACATTACAGTACATTATAGCAGCACTGTAGTATATGGCGGTACATTACAGTACATGTATAGCAGCACCCTAATATATAGTATAGTATATAGTGGTTAGCACTGTATATGGTGGCTCATATCCCGCTACGTTGACTTTTTTTTATTGGTTATTTATACTAAATAGACTAGATGGTGGCCCAATTCTAACGCATCGGGTATTCTAGAAAATGTATGTAGTTGACATGCTGTGACTGACAGAACGTGTTCAGTCAGCGTGAGAGAAATATATATATATATCAGCACTATAGTATATGGCGGTATATTACATTACATGTATTGCAGCGCTATGGGTTTATAGCAGTACATTACATGTATAGCAGCGCTAAGGTATATGGCGGTACATTACAGTACATGTATAGCAGCGTTCTGGTATATGGCGGTACATTACAGTACATGTATAGCAGTACTATAATATATGGAGGTTAGTGATGGGCGAATCCTAAATTACTCGGAATCGCTTGACTCTAGCGAGTCCGAGCCCAGGACTCGCTACTCGTTGCGAGTCTAGCGAGTCCAATGTTAATGAATGGGGAAGCGAGTAATAGCGAGTAGTGTGAGATTTACAAATCGCAGATGTGTCTCGGAAGCTTCAGCCTGAAGCAATCCTAGTTTTGTCATTTATTTGCATTGCTCGTTTACTTTGTAAGTAATCGCTGACTCGCACAGATAAGAGTCCTGTCTCCTCTGTGCTGGCTGCCAGCTCCAGGGTCCTAGAGCCTGCTGCTGCCTGATGTAGCCGTGCTGAGATTGTTCTCAGTCTGCTCATTCCCTGTGTACAGACATGAATGTCTGTGCACAGAGATGATGTAGCAGAGCTGAGATTGTTCTCAGTCTGCTCATTCCCTGTGCATAGAGATCTATATCTATACACAGGGGATGTAGCAGAGAGGACATCGCGTTTTGGACTGCGTCGGACGGAAGAGGATTTTTTTAATTAAAGATGGAGTCCCTAATGGCTTTTTTTTTTATTTCTAATAAAAAATTTTTCTTTGTGTTGTGTTTTTTTTAAAACAATTTAATAGAAATTCATGGCGGTCATGTCTAATATTGGCGTGACCACCATAAATTTCGGGCTTAGGGCCAGCTGATAATACAAAGCTGGTATTAACCCCTTTATTACCCAGCGTGCTACCGCCACCGGGCCGCTGGAAGAGCGGGGTTCAGCGCCAGAGGATGGCGCTTCAATGAACGCGCCATCTTCTGGGGCGGCTGCGGGCTGCAATTTGCAGCGGGGGTGCCCAGAAAGCTTGGGCATCCCTGCGCTGCGGATTCCACCCCCAGCTGCTTAGCTGTACCTGGCTAGACATAGAAATTGCGCGGAGCCCCACGCATTTTTTTTAAATTATTTCATGAAATTCTGAGATTCTGACTCTGACTCTGAGACTCTGACTCTGAAATTCATTAAATAATTTAAAAAAAAATGCGTGGGGCTCCGCGCAATTTCTATGTCTAGCCAGGTACAGCT
The DNA here is from genome assembly GCA_033576535.1 of Allobates femoralis. Taxonomy (NCBI): domain Eukaryota; kingdom Metazoa; phylum Chordata; class Amphibia; order Anura; family Aromobatidae; genus Allobates; species Allobates femoralis. Next base: position 138,837,617 of record JARQOC010000010.1, read on the forward strand.
AAGCAGCTGAGGGCTGGAATCCGCAGCGCAGGGATGCCCAAGCTTTTCTGGGCACCCCCCGCTGCAAATTGCAGCCCGCAGCCGCCCCAGAAGATGGCGCGTTCATTGAAGCGCCATCCTCTGGCGCTGAACCCCGCTCTTCCAGCGGCCCTGGTGGCGGTAGCACGCTGGGTAATAAAGGGGTTAATACCAGCTTTGTTATACAAGCTGGTATTAAGCCCGAGATTCTTAATGTCAGGCCACGTTTGACCCAGCCACTAAGAATCTCCAATAAAGGGTTAAAAAAACACAGAGAAAACTTTTTATTTGAAATAAAAAAAAAAAGCCATTAGGGACTCCATCTTTAATTAAAAAAATCCTCTTCCGTCCGACGTAGTCCAAAACGCGATGTCCTCTCTGCTCATCCCTGTGAATAGATAGATGTCTATGCACAGGGATGAGCAGACTGAGAACAATCTCAGCACTGCTACATCAGGCAGCAGGCGGGCTCTAGGACCCTGGAGCTGCACAGAGAAGACAGCTGGACTCGGCTCGCAAAGAAAACAGCAGTTACTTTGCGAGTTTCCCTGCTATCACTGGCACAGTAGCCAGTGATGACTCGCACGAGTCTAATGCAAACAATGGCAATCCTAGTTTTGTCAGCGTTTCTGACAAAACTAGGATTCATATTGATTTGCATTGGACTCGTGCGAGTCATCACTGGGAAACTCGCCGAGTACCGAGTCCTGCGAGTCCCTTACTACTCGCCGAGTAACGAGTCCTAGCGAGTAGATTCGCCCATCCCTAATGGAGGTACATCACAGCACATGTATAGCAGCGCTATAGTATATGGCAGTACATGTATAGCAACACTATAGTATATGGTGGTACATTACAGTACATGTATAGCAGCGCTATGGTATATGGCGGTACATTACAGTACATGTATAGCAGCCCTATAGTATATGGTGGTACATTACAGTACATGTATAGTAGCACTATGGTATATGACGATACTCTGCTCCCTGCTACTTCCCGCTCCTCCACAGTAAAAGTAAAAAAAATCCTCAGTGAGGATACTCACCTGTCCGCCGTCTCGCTCCACCTCCGTCTTCTAGGTCCTACAGGCCTTTAGGTCCTGTCGTTGCCTGGGAAACCGATCAGCTGATCGGTCACATGACCGCTAACTGGTGCAGCATGGAGCAGGGGGGCAGGATGGTGACGGGGGGGGGGGGAGGGTGGGCAGGATTGTGTTTTGATTGCAGGATGGAGCGAGCGAGGCAGGATGGAGCCAGGGGGAGCAGGATGGGAGCCGGGGGGGCAGGGTGGAGGCAGGTGGGCAGGATGGAGGCGAGGGGTGGGGCAGGATGGAGGCGAGGGGTGGGGCAGGATGGAGGCGAGGGGCGGGCAGGATGGAGGCGGAGGGGGGGTAGGATGGAAGCGGAAGGGGGCAGAATGGAGGTGGAGGGGGAGCAGAATGGAGGAGGGTGGGCAGGATGGAGGCAGGGGAGCAAGAACATGTGGGGGGCAGAATGGAGGCGGGGAGCAGGATGGAGGGAGCAGAGCAGGATGGAGGGAGCAGAGCAGGATGGAGGGAGCGGGGCAGGATGGAGCTGAAGGAGCAGGATGGTGGCGGGGGGGCAGCATGGTGGCAGGGGGCAGGATGGTGGCGGCGAGGCAGGATAGTGGGAGCGGGGCAGGATGGAACCGGAGGAGCAGGATGGTGGCGGGGGGGTCAGGATGGTGACGAGCGGGGCAGGATGGAGCGGGGCAGGATTGAGCCGGAGGTGCAGGATGGAGCCGGAGGAGCAGGATGGAGTCGGAGGAGCAGGATGGAGGGGCAGGATGGTGGCGAGCGGGGCAGGATGGAGCGAGCGAGGCAGGATGGAGCGAGCGGGGCAGAATGGAGCGAGCGGGGCAGGATGGAGCGAGCAAGGCAGCATGGAGCGAGCGGGGCAGGATGGTGCCGGCGGGGCAGGATGGAGCCGGCGGGGCAGGATGGAGATGGTAGGGCAGGATGGAGCCGGCGGGGCAGGATGGAGCTGGCGGGGCAGGATGGAGATGGCGGGGCAGGATAGAGCTGGCAGGGGGGGCAGGATGGAGCCGGCAGGGGGGGGGGCAGGATGGAGCCGGCGGGGAGGGCAGGATGGAGCCGGCGGGGGGGGCAGGATGGAGCCGGCGGGGGGGCAGGATGGAGGCGGCAAGGGGGGGGCAGGATGGAGCTGGTGGGGGGGCAGTATGGAGCCAGCGGGGTGGGCAGGATGGTGGTGGCGGGGGGGGAAGGATGGATGCGAGGATACTCACCCATCCACCGGCTCACAGGACCTGTCATTGCCTGGGAAACCGATCAGCTGATCGGTTTCCCAGGCAACGACAGGTCCTCAGGCCATGAAGAAGCTAGAAGGCGTAGGTGAAGCGCGCCGGCGGACGGGTGAGTATCCTCTATGAGGGTTTTTTAATTTTTATTATCACCAAGGAGGAGCGGTGGGGGTGCGGGGGGGCAGGAGGAGTGGGGGGGCCGCGGTGACAGGAGGAGCGGGGGGCCGCGGGGACAGGAGGAGCGGAGGGGGCAGGAAGAGCGGGAGTGCCGTGGGGTGCGGGGGGCTGTGAGGAGAGCTGCCACTGTGGCCTTCGTCGTCCGGACCGTGTATCCTGGCGGCCGGGCTGCAAATAGGCGCAAAATTCAAACTTTGAATTCTCGCGCCTATTTGCATAGTCTGCGCTCATTGGCGCACGCCTCTGTCTGACGCGCGGTTTCTGTGACCGACAGACGCCTTAGACAATTATATAGTAGATCATAGGGAGATTTCTTCAATAAAATTTGATGTATACTCTAACGGGTGATGACTTTTATTACACTGACTGTCATTTGCACTGACCATTTAGAAAAATCAGAGAAAAGGAACATTTGCATAATAATTTGGAAGTTGGTGTATATATGTGAGAGTATGTGTGCTGTGCAGATAAATTGGGACAAAGCAAGTCCTTGCTTGTTTTCTTGCATTCATTTTACTATTTCTGATTTTTTTATCAGGTATTATCAGTTCTTGTTGTCGTTTTCCATTTCCTTCCACATTTCCCTTTTCATTTTGGAGAAAACGATCCAGTTTCATTGTGTGTGAGAATTATTCTTGAAATGGTAGATTTTCCAATCCCAACGGTGTAAGCGATTTCCTTACAGTCAGACTTGTATGTTCATTAAGAGTAATAATTCTAGACCTCTTCCGTGGAGTAACATCCATTATTACAGGCATTGAGAGAAAAAGTACACTAAACCACTCCCCACAGAAACAAGCTCTCACCTGAAGCTGAGGGGGCGGCTAGCTGTTATCTTCTGACTAAAACTAGTGAAACCACATTTTGTTACTCAAGGTTGTACACTCACACCTGTTCATAGCAGTTAAAACTGGTTTGAATCACTGACTGGTAACCCCAACTTACCATTTTACAAAAAAAAAAAAAAAAAATGCTTTGTCCCGGTTGGTTTGCCCAGCACTACATATATATACATATATATGTGTGTGTGTATGTATGTATAAATATATATATATATATAAATATATATATATATATATATATAAAATATATATATATATATATATATAATATATATATATACTAGATGGTGGCCCGATTCTAACGCATCGGGTATTCTAGAATATGTAGTTTATTTATGAAGATTTAAGAATAATGCAAAGCGAAGCTGGGTTTAAATCCTGCACAAATATCGCTAATTGCTGGCAACCAATCAGCGAAGAGAGGTTGAAATCTTGCGCCAATTTGCGGGCGGACTGTCCCTGTTGCTAATTGGTCATGGGCGGCTGGCTTGACCAATCACCAATGCAGGATTTGCGTTACAGATAAACAGGCAGAAGTAGACAATTATATAGTAGACTAGCTGTGAGCCCGATGCAAATGCATCGGGATTCTAGAACGTGCATTAATTTGATTATAGTAGTTATAGCTGTTAGCCTGATGCAAATGCATCGGGTGTCTAAAATATGTTTATTGTTTTTTTTAAAGATTTTTAAATAATAATCGCATCATCAATAGCAATAATATTAGCAATAGCATTATTATTAGCAGTAATAGCAGTATTAATAGCATTATTAGCAGTATTATGAGCATTAATAACAGTATTAATAGCATTAATAGCAGTATTAATAGCATTAAGAGCAGTATTAATAGGAGTAATAGCATTATGAATAGCATTAATAGCATTAGTATGTGCATTAATAGAATTAATAATAGCATTAATAGCATTAGTATTAGCATTAATAGCATAAATAATAGCATTAATAGCATTAGTATTAGCATTAATAGCATTAATAATAGCATTAATAGCAATATTATTTGCATTAATAGCATTATTATTACCATTAATAGCATAATTATTAGCATTAACAGCATTATTATTAGCATTAATAGCATTATTAATAGCAATTATAGTACTAATAATAGTACTATTATTAGTATTAATAGCATTATTACCATAAATAGCATTAATAATAGCGTTAATAGCATTATTATGAGGAGTAATAGCATTATTAGCATTAATAACATTATTAATAGCATTAATAGAATTAAAAATAGCATTAATAGCATTATTAATAGCATTAATAGCATGATTATTAGCCTTAATAGCATTAATATTAGCATTAATAGCATTAATAGCATTATTAATAACATTAATAGCATTATTAATAGCATTAATAGCATAAATAATAGAATTAATAGCATAAATAATCGCATTAATAGCATTAGTATTAGCATAAAGAGCATTAATAGCAATATTATTAGCATTAATAGCATTTTGAACAGCATAAATAGCACGATTATTAGCCTTAATATCATTATTAATAGCATTAATAGGATTATTATTAGCATTATTACCATTAATATTAGCATTAATAGCATAATTATTAGCATTAATAGCATTATTATTAGCAGTAATAGCATTATTATTAGCATTAATAGCATTATTAATAGCATTAATAGCATTAATAATACAATTAATAGCATTAATATTAGCATTTAATAGGATTAATAGCATTATTAATAGCATGAATAGCATGATTATTAGCCTTAATAGCATTAATAATAGCATTATTAGCATTATTATTAGCATTAATATTACCATTAATAGCATAATTATTAGCATTAATAGCATTATTATTAGCACTAATAGCATTATTAATAGCATATTAGCATTAATAATAGCATTAATAGCATTATTAATAGCATGAATAGCATGATTATTAGCCTTAATAGTATTAATAATATCATTAATAGCATTATTATTAGCATTATTAGCATTAATATTAGCATTAATAGCATAATTAGTAGCATTTATAGAATTATTATTAGCAGTAATAGCATTAATAGCATTAATAATACAATTAATAGCATTAATATTAGCATTAATAGCATTAATAGCATAATTAATAGCATTAATAGCATTATTAATAGCATTAATAGCATTATTAATTGCAATAATAGCATTAATTAATAGCATTAATAGCATTAATTAATAGCATTAATAGCATAAATAATAGCATTAATAAAATAGCAATAATATTAGCATTAATAGCATTAAGAATAGCATTAATAGCATGATTATTAGCTTTAATAGCATTAATATTAGCATTAATAGCATTATTAATAGCATTAATAGCATTATTAATAGAATTAATAGCATAAATAATAGAATTAATAGCATAAATAATTGCATTAATAGCATTAGTATTAGCATAAAGAGCATTAATAGCAATATTATTAGCATTAATAGCATTTTGAATAGCATAAATAGCATGATTATTAGCCTTAATAGCATTAATAATAGCATAAATAGCATTATTATTAGCATTATTAGCATTAATATCATAATTATTAGCATTAATAGCATTAATAATAGCATTAATAACCTGATTAATAGCATTAAATAGTAGCATTAATAGCAGTATTAATAGCATTATTAGCATTATATATTAGCATTAACAGCATTATTATTAGCATTAATAGCATTAATAATAGCATTATTAGCATTAATAATAGCATTAATAACATTATTAATATCATTAATAGCATTATTGGTAGCATTAATAGCAGTATTAATAGCATTATTAGCAGTATTATTAGCATTAATAGCATTATTATTAGCATTAATAGCATTATTAATAGCATTAATAGCATTAATAACATTATTAATAGCATTAATAGCATTATTGGTAGCATTAATAGCAGTATTAATAGCATTATTAGCAGTATTATTAGCATTAATAGCATTATTAATAGCATTAATAGCATTATTAATAGCATTAATAGCATTAATAACATTATTAATAGCCTTAATAGCATTATTGGTAGCATTAATAGCAGTATTAATAGCATTATTAGCAGTATTATTAGCATTAATAGCATTATTAATAGCATTAATAGCATTAATAACATTATTAATATCATGAATAGCATTATTAATAGCAGTATTAATAGCATTAATATCATTATTATTAGCATTTTTATTTTATATTAATATATTATTAATTATATTATTTTGTATATTAATTATTTTAATGACATTTATTTGTATTAGATTATTTTATTTTATTTTAATTAGTTAATGTAATTAATATCTTAATTTTATATATTAATTTTTTTTTTTTTTATATTATTTTTTATTTTATTATTTATTATTATTTTTTTTAGTATTTTTATTATTATTAAATTTATTTATTATTTGTTATTTTAAGTGAATTTATTTGTATTTTTAAATATTTTTATGTCTTTCCTTCAAAGACTCAGTTTCTCCTTCAGGTCCGCACAAAGGCCTCATAGAGTTACATGGCGGATAATGCTGGACGCTGATTGGTCGCTTCTTCCCATAGAAAACATGGCCATGTTTCTCTATGGGAAGACGCGACCAATCAGCGTCCAGCATTATCCGCCATGTATCTGTAGGAGGCCTTTGTGCGGACCTGAAGGAGAACTGAGTCTTTTCTTCAAAGACTCAGTTCTCCTTCAGGTCCGCACAAAGGCCTCATAGAGTTACATGGCGGATAATGCTGGACGCTGATTGGTCGCTTCTTCCCATAGAGAAACATGGCCATGTTTCTCTATGGGAAGACGCGACCAATCAGCGTCCAGCATTATCCGCCATGTATCTGTAGGAGGCCTTTGTGCGGACCTGAAGGAGAACTGAGTCTTTTCTTCAAAGACTCAGTTCTCCTTCAGGTCCGCACAAAGGCCTCATAGAGTTACATGGCGGATAATGGCTGGACGCTGATTGGTCGCTTCTTCCCATAGAGAAACATGGCCATGTTTCTCTATGGGAAGACGCGACCAATCAGCGTCCACATTATCCGCCATGTATCTGTAGGAGGCCTTTGTCGGACCTGAAGGAGAACTGATCTTTTCTTCAAAGACTCAGTTCTCCTTCAGGTCCGCTCAAAGGGCTCATAGAAGGAGACCCGGAGCTCGGTGGGAGGAAGAAAGAAGACCGCCGGATGGAAGACTCGTGGGCCGGGCTGAAGGAAGAGGATGCCTGGGCCGGAGGGAGGACGGTGGACCTGGACCTGAGGAAGCAGATGTCATGAAGACATGTAAGTGATCGATGGCGGCGTTAGGTTAGGGGACGGCGGGGGCTTACGGTGTAGGGCCTTAGGTGTAGCAAGAGCGGCGGGGGTAGGGGCGGTGGACTTAGGGGGTAGGCGGCGGGCTTAGGGGGTATCGGTGGGGCTTAGGATGCGGCGGGTAGCGTGCGGGCTGAGGGGGGCTTAGGGGCGGCGGATTAGGGGTAGGTGCGGCGGGGCTTAGGGGGTATCGGTGGGGGCTTAGGATGCGGCGGGGCTTAGGGGGTAGGGAGGCGGCGGACTTAGGGGTAGGCGGCGGGGCTTAGGGGGTATCGGCGGGGGCTTAGGATGCGGCGGGCTTAGGGGCGGCGGACTTAGGGGGTAGGCGGCGGGGCTTAGGGGTATCGGTGGGGGCTTAGGATGGCGGCGGGGCTTAGGGGGGACTTAGGGAGCGGCGGGGCTTAGGGGTAGTGGGGCTAGGATGCGGCGGGCTTAGGGGGTAGGGGTGGGCTTAGGATGCGGCGGGGCTTAGGGGGTTAGGGGCGCTTAGGTGCGGCGGACTTAGGGAGTAGGCGGCGGGGCTTAGGGGGTATCGGCGGGGGCTTAGGATGCGGCGTGGCTTAGGGGCGGCGGACTTAGGGGGTAGGCGGCGGGCTTAGGGGGTATCGGTGGGGGCTTAGGATGCGGCGGGGCTTAGGGGGTAGGGGCTTAGGTGCGGCGGACTTAGGGAGTAGGCGGCGGGCTTAGGGGGTATCGGTGGGGGCTTAGGATGCGGCGGGGCTTAGGGGCGGCGGACTTAGGGGGTAGGCGGCGGGGCTTAGGAGGTATCGGTGGGGGCTTAGGATGCGGTGGGGCTTAGGGGGTAGGGGCTTAGGTGCGGCGGACTTAGGGAGTAGGCGGCGGGGCTTAGGGGGTATCGGCGGGGGCTTAGGATGCGGCGGGGCTTAGGGGCGGCGGACTTAGGGGTAGGCGGCGGGGCTTAGGGGGTATCGGTGGGGGCTTAGGATGCGGCGGGGCTTAGGGGGTAGGGGCTTAGGTGCGGCGGACTTAGGGAGTAGGCGGCGGGGCTTAGGGGTATCGGCGGGGGCTTAGGATGCGGCGGGGCTTAGGGGCGGCGGACTTAGGGGGTAGGCGGCGGGGCTTAGGGGGTATCGGTGGGGGCTTAGGATGCGGCGGGGCTTAGGGGCGGCGGACTTAGGGGGTAGGGGCGGACAGGCGTATGTGCATGGGACTGTAGTATACCATAGTGGTGTACACTACAGCCCCATGCTGTGGCTTGCCTCAGGCAGCGACTCGCAATGGCCTCGCGGCCATTGCTCGCGCGATTCTGATTGGTCGCTGTGCCGGCGACTCGCAGCCGCCGACCAATCAGAATCGCGCCTCAGGCAGCGACTCGCAATGACCTCGCGGCCATTGCTCGCCATACATTAGCGGTATCTCGCTAAATTTATGGCCGAGCCTCTGGTTCGATTTTCGGCTCGCACTCAAGCAGCGACTCGCAATGGCCTCGCGGCCATTGCTCGCGCAGGCCAACGACTCGCATTGGCCGCTACGCCACGTCTTCGACGACGGAAGTACTGCCGAATATGACGGAAGTGAGCTACGGCGATTATATATAAGATACCTATAGCAGTACCGGTGTGCAGCGGTGTCAGTGAGCAGCGGTGCCGAAATCCAGGAAGGGGCCGAGGGACCAGTGGCCAGGTGCGGACAGGAGGGGGCCGGGGAACAGCGGGCATGAGGGGTCCGGGGAAGAGCGGCCGGGTGCAGGCAGGAGGGGGCTGGGAAAGAGCGGCCAGGTGCGGGCAGGAGAAGGCCAGGGAACAGCGGCCGGGTGTGGGGAGGAAGGGGACCCCTCCTGTCCGCACCCAACCGCTGTTCCCCGGCCCCCTCCTGCCTGCAGCGGAGTGCTTAGCAGAGTATACGGGGCCCATGGGTTAGCAGAGTATACGGGGGCTCAGTGGTTAGCACAGTATACGGGGGCTCAGTAGTTAGCACTGTATACGGAGCCTCAGTGGTTCGCACTCTATAATGGCTCAGTGGTTGGCACTGTATATGGTGGCTCAGTGGTTAGCACTGTATATGGTGGCTCAGTGGTTAGCACTGTATTCGGTGGCTCAGTGGTTAGCACTGTAGATGATGGCTCAGTGATTAGCATTGTATATGGTGGCTCAGTGGTTTGCACAGTATGGTGGCTTAGTGGTTACCACTGTATATGGTGGCTCAGTGGTTAGCACTGTATATGGTGACTCAGTGATTAGCACTCTATGGTGGCTCAGTGGTTGGCACTGTATATGGTGGCTCAGTGGTTAGCACTGTAGATGATGGCTCAGTGGTTAGCAATGTATATGGTGGCTCAGTGGTTTGCACAGTATGGTGGCTTAGTGGTTACCACTGTATATGGTGGCTCAGTGGTTAGCACTGTATACGGTGGCTCAGTGGTTAGCACTGTATATGGTGGCTCAGTGGTTAGCACTGTATATGGTGGCTCAGTGGTTAGCACTGTATATGGTGGCTCAATGGTTAGCACTGTATATGGTGGCTCAGTGGTTAGAACTGTATATGGTGGCTCAGTGGTTAGCACTGTATATGGTGACTCAGTGATTAGCACTCTATGGTGGCTCAGTGGTTGGCACTGTATAGGTGGCTAAGTGGTTTAGCACAGTATGGTGGCTAGTGGTTACACTGTATATGGTGGCTCAGTGATTAGCACAGTACGGTGGCTAGTGTTAAAACTGTATATCGTGCTCAGTGGTTAGCACTGTATGGTGGTTCAGTGGTTAGCACTGTATGGTGGCTCAGTGGTTAGCACTGTATATGGTGGCTCAGTGGTTAGCATGTATATGGTGGCTCAGTGGTTAGCACTGTATGGTGGCTCAGTGGTTAGAAGTGTAATGGTGGCTCAGTGGTTAGCACTGTAACAGTGGCTCAGTGGTTAGCACTGTATGGTGGCTCAGTGGATAGCACTGTATGGTGGCTCAGTGGATACCACTGTATGGTGGCTCAGTGGATAGCACTGTATGGTGGCTCAGTGGTTAGCACTGTATGGTGGCTCAATGGTTAGCACTGCACGGTGGCTCAGTGGTTAGCAGTGTATGGTGGCTCAGTGATTAGCACTGTATCGTGGCTAAGTGGTTAGCACTGTATGGTGGCTCAATGGTTAGCACTGTGTGGTGGCTCAGTGTTTAGCAAAGTATGGTGGCTCAGTGGTTAGCAAAGTATATGGTCTCTCAGTGGTTAGCACTGTACGGTGGCTCAGTGTTTAGCACAGTATGGTGGCTCAGTGGTTAGCACTGTATATGGAGGGCAGAGTGATTAACTCTGTATGGTGGCTCAGTGGTTAGCACTATATGGAGGCAGAGTGGTTAACTCTGCATGGAGGTTCCGTGGTTAGCACTGTATAGGTGGCTCAGTGGTTAGCACTGTACATGTTGACTCAGTGATTAGCACACTATGGTGGCTGAGTGGTTAGCACTGTTTATGGTGAATGGTGGTTAGCACTGTATACGGTGGTTCAGTGGTTAGCACAGTATAGCTGGCTCAGTGGTTAGCACTGTATACGGTGACTCAGTGGTTAGCACTTTATGGTGGCTCAGTGGTTGGCAATGTATATGGTGGCTCAGTGGTTAGCACAGTATGGTGGCTCAGTGATTAGCATGTATATGGTGGCTCAGTGTGTAGCACAGTATGTGGGCTCAGTGGTTGCAATGTATACGCTGGCTCAGTGGTTAGCACTGTATAGGTGGCTCAGTGGTTAGCACAGTATAGGTGGCTCAGTGGTTAGCACAGTATATGATGGCTCAGTGGTTTTCAGTGTATATGGTGGCTTAGTGGTTAGCAGTTTATTTGGTGGCTCAGTGGTTCTCAAGTGTATGGTGGCTCAGTGGTTTGCACATGTATGCAGTGGCTCAGTGGTTAGCACTGTCATGCGGTGGCCTCAGTGGTCAGCCAGATGGTGGCTCAGTGGTTCAGAGATGGCCATGTCAGCACGGATGGTGGTCAGTGGTATCAGACGCGGCCGTGACACGATGGAGGCTCAGTGGTCAGCGCAGTAATGTGGTCAGAGTGGTCAGGCGACAGGTGGAGTGGTCAGAGGTGTCAGCAGTGGATGGTGGCACAGTGGTATGCATGATGGAGGTACGGGTAGAGAGTGTAGGGGATGGCAGTGTCATGGCAGGTGGTAGGCACAGTATGGTGGCTCAATGTTAGCACTGTGGGTGGCTCAGTGTTACGCAGTATGGATGGCTCAGTGGTAGCAAGATGAGGCTCGGTCAGCCAGTGGGTTAGCACTGATACGGTGGTGCCAGATGTGTTCAGCACAGGTGAGCAGGTGGTCAAGTGGTTAGCATGATAGTATGGAGGATGAGTGATTACATCTGTATGTGTGGCTGAGTGAGTTAGCACATGATGGAGGCAGAGTGGTTAACTCTGCATGGAGGTTCCGTGGTTAGCACTGTATAAGGTGGCTCAGTGGTTAGCACTGTACATGTTGACTCAGTGATTAGCACACTATGGTGGCTGAGTGGTTAGCACTGTTTACGGTGGATAGTGGTTAGCAATGTATACGGTGGTTCAGTGGTTAGCACATATACGCTGGCTCAGTGGTTAGCACTGTATACGGTGACTCAGTGGTTAGCACTTTATGGTGGCTCAGTGGTTGGCAATGTATATGGTGGCTCAGTGGTTAGCACAGTATGGTGGCTCAGTGATTAGCAGTGTATATGGTGGCTCAGTGTGTAGCACAGTATGAGGGCTCAGTGGTTGGCAATGTATACGCTGGCTCAGTGGTTAGCACTGTATACGGTGGCTCAGTGGTTAGCACAGTATACCTGGCTCAGTGGTTAGCACAGTATGATGGCTCAGTGGTTTTCAGTGTATATGGTGGCTTAGTGGTTAGCAGTTTATTTGGTGGCTCAGTTGTTTCCACAGTGTGATGGCTCAGTGGTTTGCACAGTGCAGTGGCTCAGTGGTTAGCACTGCGCGGTGGCCCAGTGGTCAGCGCAGGATGGAGGCTCAGTGGTCAGCGCAGGATGGGGGCCCAGTGGTCAGCGCAGGATGGAGGCTCAGTGGTCAGCGCAGAATGGGGCAGAGTGGTCAGCGAGAGATGGGGCAGAGTGGTCAGCGCAGGATGGGGGCAGAGTGGTCAGCCAGGATGGGGCAGTGGTCAGTGCAGATGGGGCTCAGTGGTCAGGCAGGATGGAGGCTCAGTGGTCAGCGCAGGATGGAGTCTCAGTGGTCAGCGCAGGATGGAGTCTCAGTGGTCAGCGCAGGATGGAGTCTCAGTGGTCAGCGCAGGATGGAGGCAGTGGTCAGCGCAGGATGGAGGCAGAGTGGTCAGCGCAGTGATGGAGGCAGGGAGTGGTCAGCCAGGATGGAGGCAGAGTGGTCAGCGCAGGATGGAGGCAGAGTGGTCAGCGCAGGATGGAGGCAGAGTGGTCAGTCGCAGGATGGAGCAGAGTGGTCAGTGGTCAGCGCAGGATGGAGGCAGAGTGGTCAGGCAGGATGGAGGCAGAGTGGTCAGGCAGGATGGAGCAGTGGTCAGCGCAGGATGGAGTGGTCAGCGCAGGATGGAGTGGTCAGCGCAGGATGGAGTGGTCAGGCAGGATGGAGTGGTCAGCGCAGGATGGAGGCTCAGTGGTCGCGCAGGATGGAGGCTCGTGGTCAGCGCAGGATGGAGGCAATGGTCAGCGCAGGATGGAGGCAGAGTGGTCAGCGCAGGATGGAGGCAGAGTGGTCAGCGCAGGATGGAGGCAGAGTGGTCAGCGCAGGATGGAGGCAGAGTGGTCAGCGCAGGATGGAGGCAGAGTGGTCAGTGCAGGATGAAGTGGTCAGCAGAAGATGGAGGCTCATGGTCAGTGCAGGATGGAGGCAGTGGTTAACTCTGCATGGAGGTTCCGTGGTTAGCACTGTATAAGGTGGCTCAGTGGTTATCACTGTACATGTTGACTCAGTGATTAGCACACTATGGTGGCTGAGTGGTTAGCACTGTATACGGTGGTTCAGTGGTTAGCAATGTATACGGTGGTTCATTGGTTAGCACAGTATATGCTGGCTCAGTGGTTAGCACTGTATACGGTGACTCAGTGGTTAGCACTTTATGGTGGCTCAGTGGTTGGCAATGTATATGGTGGCTCAGTGGTTAGCACAGTATGGTGGCTCAGTGATTAGCAGTGTATATGGTGGCTCAGTGTGCAGCACAGTATGTGGGCTCAGTGGTTGGCAATGTATACGCTGGCTCAGTGGTTAGCACTGTATACGGTGGCTCAGTGGTTAGCACAGTATACACTGGCTCAGTGGTTAGCACAGTATGATGGCTCAGTGGTTTTCAGTGTATATGGTGGCTTAGTGGTTAGCAGTTTATTTGGTGCTCAGTTGTTTCCACAGTGTGATGGCTCAGTGGTTTGCACAGTGCAGTGGCTCAGTGGTTAGCACTGCGCGTGGCCCAGTGGTCAGCGCAGGATGGAGGCTCAGTGGTCAGCGCAGGATGGGGGCCAGTGGTCAGCGCAGGATGGAGCGCCAGTGGTCAGCGCAGAATGGGTGGCAGAGTGGTCAGCGCAGAATGGGGGCAGAGTGGTCAGCGCAGGATGGGGGCAGAGTGGTCAGCGCAGGATGGGGGCAGAGTGGTCAGCGCAGGATGGAGGCTCAGTAGTCAGCGCAGGATGGAGTCTCAGTGGTCAGCGCAGGATGGAGGGTCTCAGTGGTCAGCAGCAGGATGGAGTCTCAGTGGTCAGCGCAGGATGGAGGCCAGGTGGTCAGCGCAGGATGGAGGCAGAGTGGTCAGCGCAGGATGGAGGCAGAGTGGTCAGCGCAGGATGGAGGCAGAGTGGTCAGCGCAGGATGGAGGCAGAGTGGTCAGCGCAGGATGGAGGCAGAGTGGTCAGCGCAGGATGGAGGCAGAGTGGTCAGCGCAGGATGGAGGCAGAGTGGTCAGCGCAGGATGGAGGCAGAGTGGTCAGCGCAGGATGGAGGCAGAGTTGTCAGCGCAGGATGGACGTGGTCAGCGCAGGATGGAGTGGTCAGCGCAGGATGGACGCTCAGTGGTCTGCGCAGAATGGAGGCTCAGTGGTCAGCGCAGGATGGAGGCTCAGTGGTCAGCGCAGGATGGAGGCTCAGTGGTCAGCGCAGGATGGAGGCAGAGTGGTCAGCGCAGGATGGAGGCAGAGTGGTCAGCGCAGGATGGAGGCAGAGTGGTCAGCGCAGGATGGAGGCAGAGAGGTCAGCGCAGGATGGAGTGGTCGGCAGAAGATGGAGGCTCAGTGGTCAGCGCAGGATGGAGGCTCAGTGGTCAGCGCAGGATGGAAGCTCTGTGGTCAGCGCAGGATGGAGGCAGAGTGGTCAGTGCAGGATGGAGGGCGAGTGGGTGTCAGTGCAGGATGGAGGGCCAGTGGGTGGTCAGCGCAGGATGGATCCTTGTCCCATCCAGTCTCACCCGCACCCGGTGATTAAACCGCAGCAAGTAATGAGTGGTCATGTGATAGGCGGGCTGAAGAGCCTGTCACATAACCGCTCATTACCGGGTGCGGGTGTGACGGAGCGGCGGGTGAGACGGGGACGGGGAGGGCTAATGGAGCGGTGGGGGGGTAATGTAGCGGTGGTGGGGGGGGTAATGGAGAGGCGGGGGAAGGGCAATGGAGCGGGGGGAGGGTGATGGAGCGGGGAGGGGATGGAGCAGTGGCAGGCAAGAGGGGGCCAGAGGTGGGCGCACCCGCTCCAGTGGGATATCTGTGAGGGGAGCGGGGGCAGGAAGAGCGGGTGTGCCGCGGGGAGCGGGAGCAGGAAGAGCAGGGGTGCCGCAGGAGGACTTTGAGGGGGACTGTGACACTGCGGCCACTGTGTATCCCGGCGAGAGCGGCGCGCGCCACTCTCGCCGGGCTGCAAATAGGTGCGAAATTCGAACTTTGAATTCTCGCGCCTATTTGCATAGTCTGAGCTCATTGGCGTTGTGGCGGTGATTTTGGTTACAGACACACACAAAAATCCCTTAGACAAATATATAGTAGATGTGTGTTTATATACAGTGCCTACAAGTAGTATTCAACCCCCTGCAGATTTAGCTGGTTGACACATGCGGAATTAACTTGGCATTGTGACATTTGGACTGTAGATCAGCCTGGAAGTGGGAAATGCAGTGCCACAAAAATTTTTTTTTTTTTTTTTTTTTTTTAAAGCGTTAAAAGTTAATTCAGAGGGTCATTTATTATTCAACCCCTCAAACCACCGGAATTCTGTTTGGTCCCCCTAAAGTATTAAGAAGTAGTTCAGGCACAAATAACAATGAGCTTCACATGTGTGGATTAATTATCTCTTTTGCCAGCCTTTTCTGACTATTTAAGACCCTCCCCAAACTTGTGAACAGCACTCATACATGGTCAACATGGGAAAGACAAAGAGCATTCCAAGGCCATCAGAGACAAGATCGTGGAGGGTCACAAGGCTGGCAAGGGGTACAAAACCCTTTCCAAGGAGTTGGGCCTACCTGTCTCACTGTTGGGAGCATCATCCGGAAGTGGAAGGCTTATGAAACTACTGTTAGCCTTCCACGGCCTGGACAGCCTTTGAAAGTTTCCTCCTGTGCCGAGGCCAGGCTTGTCCGAAGAGTCAAGGCTAACCCAAGGACAACAAGGAAGGGCTCCGGGAAGATCTCATGGCAGTGGGGACATTGGTTTCAGTCAATACCATAAGTAACGTACTCCACCGCAATAGTCTCCGTTACAGACGAGCCCCTAAGGTTCCTTTACTTTCAAAGCGTCATGTCAAGGCTCGTCTACAGTTTGCTCATGATCACTTGGAGGACTCTGAGACAGACTGGTTCTAGGTTCTATGGTCTGATGAGACCAAGATCGAGATCTTTGGTGCCAACCACACACGTGACGTTTGGAGACTGGATGGCACTGCATACGACCCCAAGAATACCATCCCTACAGTCAAGCATGGTGGTGGCAGCATCATGCTGTGGGGCTGTTTCTCAGCCAAGGGGCCTGGCCATCTGGTCCGCATCCATGGGAAGATGGATAGCACAGCCTACCTGGAGATTTTGGCCAAGAACCTCCGCTCCTCCATCAAGGATCTTAAGATGGGTCGTAATTTAATCTTCCAACAAGACAACGACCCAAAGCACACAGCCAAGAAAACCAAGGCCTGGTTCAAGAGGGAAAAAATCAAGGTGTTGGAGTGGCCTAGTCAGTTTCCTGACCTTAACCCAATTGAAAACTTGTGGAAGGAGCTCAAGATTAAAGTCCACGAGACACCCAAAGAACCTAGATAACTTGGAGAAGATCTGCATGGAGGAGTGGGCCAAGATAACTCCAGAGACCTGTGCCGGCCTGATCAGGTCTCATAAAAGACGATTATTAGCTGTAATTGCAAACAAGGGTTATTCCACAAAATATTAAACATAGGGGTTGAATAATATAATTGACCCACACTTTTATGTTTAAAATTTATAAAAATTCAACTGAGCAACATAACTTTTTGGTTTGTAAGATTTATGCTTCTGTTAATAAATCCTACTCTCGTTTGCAGTTTGAAGGCTCTAACTTATTGGCATCTTATCAAACCAGCTAAATCTGCAGGGGGTTGAATACTACTTGTAGGCACTGTATATATATATAGTATATATATAATATATAATTTTGTGTGTATATATATAGATAAATAAATCTTAAAGTCAATCTTATTAAATCTTGGAATAATAATAATAAGTTCCTCTAATAAAAAAAAAACAAAAACCTTTTATACTTTAGCAGCAATATTCTATTGTCCCTGCACCATCTGCCCGAGGGGTTCGCAGCTGAATAGTTTCAGGACATCCCGCGTAAGCACGAATGGCTGGGTTAGATTCCTCAGTGCTTCGGAGCTCGCTCCTATGGTTGTATATATCAGAAGCTTATATAAAGAGAGCCTTGGTAACCGAATCTTTGCTTAGTTTAATTTAGCAATCCTGGGACCACTATCCAATCCTGGGTCTGCATGCCCTCGCCAAGGACCAGCCGACGTCAAGGATATAGTTGGCAGCTATCCCTGCTTACACGGAGCCTATGCTAAGACCTAGTTATGCAAGATAGTCAATGACGTGGGTTCTCAGCTTCATTTGGAATTACAAGGCAAGATAACAATGAGCGTCATAATAAAAAGTAAAAAGGGGGGGACGGAAGGATATAAATCTTGTGGGAGGTCCCACATAGCTTTCATTCAAGGTAACTGCTTTGTCGCTTCACAAATCGGAGGCCCCCTTCCCCCTACGGGGGCCTCTTTCGATTACATCCCTCAGCTCCAAGTGCCTGAACTCAATCATGCCCCATGCAGTACAGGCTAGTAGAGGTATTGCGTGTCATGAATGTGTTACGGTGCTGGGTACATACAGGTAATGACAGGTACATACAGGTAATGATGACACGTAAGTAGGGATGGGCGAGTCTACTCGCTAGGACTCGTTACTCGGCGAGTAGTAAGGGACTCGCAGGACTCTGTACTCTGCGAGTTTCCCTGTGATTACTCGCACAGTAACGAGTCCAATGCAAATCAATGGCAATCCTAGTTTTGTCAGAGACTCTGACAAAACTAGGATTGCCATTGACTTGCATTGGACTCATTACTGTGCAATATCGCAGGAAACTCGCACAGTAACGAGTCCGCTGTGCTCTGTCCGTTGGTCCTGGGCTGCTGCAGCTCCAGGGTCCTAGAGCCCGCCTGCTCTCCCTGTGTACAGACATGAATGTCTGTGCACAGAGATGATGTAGCAGAGCTGAGATTGTTCTCAGTCTGCTCACATCCCTGTGCATAGATATTTGCACAGGGATGTAGCAGAGAGGACATTGCGTTTTGGACTACGTCGGACGGAAGAGGATTTTTTTTAATTAAAGATGGAGTCCCTAATGGCTTTTTTTTTTATCTCTAACAAAAAATTTTTCTCTGTGTTGTGTTTTTTTTAAAACAATTTAATAGAAATTCATGGCGGTCATGTCTAATAGTGGCGTGACCGCCATAAATTTCGGGCTTAGGGCCAGCTGATAATACAAAGCTGGCCCTAACCTCTTTATTACCCAGTGAGCCACCGCCACCAGGGCCACTGGAAGAGCGGGGTTTAGCGCCAGAGGATGGCGCTTCAATGAACGCGCCATCTTCTGGGGTGGCTGCAGGCTGCAATTTGCAGGGGGGTGCCCAGAAAGCTTGGGCCTCCCTGCGCTGCAGATTCCAGCCCCCAGCTGCTTAGCTGTACCTGGCTAGACATAGAAGTTGCGCGGAGCCCCACGCATTTATTTTTATTATTTCATGAAATTCATGAAATAATAAAAAAAAGGGCTCCCCTATATTCTTGTGTCCGGCCAGGTACGAATAGTCACCTGGGGGTTGGGGGCAGCCCGTCTCTGCCTGCTGGATCCGGCTGGTGCCAGAAATACGGCGAAGCCCACGTCATTTTTTTTTCTGAAAAATCAATAAAACAATCCTAAAAAAGGGACAGCATCTTTATTAACCCCTCGCCCATGGTCCAGGGGTTAATAAAGATGCAATCCCTTTTATTTATATTGTTTTATGGATTTGTCAGAAAAAAAATTTGACATGGGCTTCGCCGTATTTCTGGAACCAGCCGGATCCAGCAGGCAGCGAGGGCTGCCCCCAACCCAGGTGCCTATTTGTACCTGGCCGGACACAAGAATATATGGGAGCCCTTTTTTTTTATTATTTCATGAATTTCATTGCATATGCCTGTACATCGAGGGTGTAGATCACCTAATGTTTATCAAGATGAACAAGTCATGGATCTCCAAGGACCTTTCCACCCCAGTTTCAGAATGGGGAGACAAGGCGCTGGTGTAATTTTCAGTGTACTGCATTAAGCTCCACATTACAAGATTTCTACTCTGGGGCAAATGTTGCCACTTTAGTGGTGGCTGTGCCTATGTTTTGCAAAAGTGGGGATGTGGCACCCTGGCACCTGATGGGCACCACAGAAATCGTTAGGGCATGAATGAAGTAACAGCAAAGCAACACTCACCACAACACAACAACACTTAGAACACCTGGTTTCACCCCGAGCCTCTAGGGGAGCTCCACTGGTCACGTTGAGCCAGTTCCCCCTATAAATAGAGTCTTGGAGGGAGAAACACCAGAGTGTGCAGACGCTAGGAGAGCTGCAGGGTGTGTGTGATCTCCACTCAATGAGATACACATTAGGCCCAACCAGTCATCCAGCCTGTGAGGAAACCCTTGCAATTGGGGTTAGAGGAAAAGGAGAAGCACCTCTCAGGGACACCAGAGTGAT
Organism: Allobates femoralis; assembly: GCA_033576535.1. Taxonomy (NCBI): domain Eukaryota; kingdom Metazoa; phylum Chordata; class Amphibia; order Anura; family Aromobatidae; genus Allobates; species Allobates femoralis. The sequence goes on from JARQOC010000010.1 coordinate 138,857,426, forward strand.
CATAACTCTCTCCCTTAATAACCGGTTACTGGAACCGAAGCTGTGGAAGCTACATAGCCATCACAGAGAACCAGCTTACAACCACAGGGAGTCTAGCCCCCTGTCCCACCTGTCACACCTACCAACAAGAGCCCAGGGAAGAAGGTAGAATTATCATCACCCTTTTACAGTGCCCTCAGTGCCGACAACCAGGTGAAATCCGTTCTATTGAACACACTGCCCGGTCCGGCTGGATTCCACATCCACCCGACCTTAGCACCAGAAGTAGAGAGAAGGAAGCCTACACTAACTGCTTGCTGTGAACCTCCAGGATTGCTAAACTTTACGAACCCGGTCTGGCGTACCTGAATATCACCAGTAAAAGGTACTTAAAAGACTTTGGCGTGTCTGTGTCTGAATCCTGGCCTAATAGCAGCACTACCGCAGCTGCCTCACAACATCTTGCGAAGCTCCCGGCTCCGGGGACTCCCGCTCATCCTGTGGGGAGCGTCCAATCTAGCTGCTTAACATCCCCCGGAGAACCCGCAGCGCTGGTAAAGTTACCAGAACACCCGCAGGTGGCGTCACGAGACAAGATTAACCCTACTGTTCCGCCATTCCCCCTATTGATCTGGACCACCGGGCCTACACCACCGCAGGCGCGGTTCCGTGACTGGAGGAGAAACAACGCCCGCTACGTGTACCCCCCGGCTACGGTGAGTCAGAATTTGGCGTCACGAACAGGATTCGAACCTATGCGGGGACAGCGGCTCGCTGAAGTACCTGATCCCGCTTCACAGCAGCAGCCGTACACCAACACCCCTTCGTGCCGGCAGCAGCATCTCCAATCCCTGCGATTCAGTCCAGTGCACAGACTGTAACACCCGACCGGTTTGATCAACTGTGTGCTAATGTCGAGCAGCTGATGAAAGACGTGGCCAAGCTACAAGCTGGGAGAAGACCCAAGACAGATGCAAGGCTATCGGACAAGATTCTACTCGCCGACAGCCCTGACGACGTCCCGTGGATGAGGAGAAAGACACAGCCGTCGCGAGGAAAACCTGCAGGCCGCCGCAGTCCTGACAGACGCCGCAACAGTCAGCAGAACGACTTAGGAGGACGCAACCTGCAATCCCATCCTTTAAACGAGCGACCCCTGGACGAGAAGGGCCAACCCCAGGAGTAGACTGTCCAGGCCCTATGTCCAGCTGGGAACACAAGTATGTGGGAGACTGTCCATACTTACCAATCGTCATCGATGGCATCGCTATATCCGCCTTGATAGACACTGGATCCCAGGTGACATCCATTCCCAGTACCCTTTACAAGCAGTTCTGGCCAGATGTTAAGCTAGAACCCCCTAACCCCGATATGAACCTTGAAGCCACTAATGGTATACCGGTTACAATTGAGGGACAGTGGGAGGCTACAGTAAAGGTGGGGAGGGTGCAGCTGAAGAACCAGGGTATCTTAGTGGTCCAGGATAAGCCTAACCACAAGGATCCGTATGTCATATTGGGTACCAATGTCATGATCAAATGCCTCGATGAAGTGTTGTTTTTACTCCAACAGAGTGCTGAAGCCGGTAAACCCAAAGAAAGGAGGGCTATCCAAAGGCAGATCAGAGCTCTGGTGTATCAACAACAGGTAACATTGTCAAATGGTGAAATTGGCAGAGTAAGGGTCACAGATCCCATTCCAATTGTGGTACCACCCAGAAGTGAAATGATGATCTGGTGTCGAGCAGCCATAGGCCTCAGAGGGCAGGACTACCAAGCTGTAGTAGAATCTGTAATGTCCGATAGTAGTCCTACGCTCTTGACAGCCAGAGGGTTAGTCGACGTAAGAAAGGGGAGAGTCCCCGTACGCATATTGAATTATGGTGATGACGAAGTCAAACTGCCAAGATATGCAACTGTCGCAAAATTCTACCAGGTAAAAGATGATGCTGTAATTGATGTAAAATCCTCAAACCAAACTGTCACTGATGAACCCCCTCACTCCAAAGATCAGTTAGAGAAATGGTGTCAAGAGCTCAGTGTAGGAATTGACAATACACCCTCTCACCAGAAAAATGGAGTATACCGGTAGTTCGGGAGTATGAACAAGTTTTCAGTAAACACCCACTTGACTTTGGGAGGATTAAAGGGGTACAACATCATATCCCAACAACAACCATGCACCTATCAAAGAAAGGTACAGGCCTATACCACCCACTCACTACCAAAAAGCAAAAGAGATGCTTCAGGACATGAAAAATGCAGGAGTCATTAGGGATAGCTGTAGTCCCTGGGCCGCACCACTAGTCCTGGTTAAAAAGAAAGATGGTAGTATGAGGATGTGCGTAGACTATAGGCAAATCAACAAAGTCACACACAAGGATGCATACCCGTTACCACGCATAGAAGAGTCACTAGCAGCACTCAAATCTGCCAACTACTTCTCCACATTAGATCTTACTAGTGGGTACTGGCAGGTTGCCGTTGCAGAGGAGGATCGTGAGAAGACAGCCTTCACTACTCCTATGGGCTTATGCGAATTCAACAGTATGCCATTCGGGTTGTGCAATGCCCCAGGAACATTTCAGAGACTTATGGAGTGTTGTTTGGGCCACAAAAACTTTGAGACTGTCTTGTTATACCTTGATGATGTCATTGTATACTCTCAGACCTAGGAAGATCACCTCCAGCACCTGAGTGAAGTGTTCGAGTCACTGTCCAAGTACGGGATGAAACTGAAACCATCCAAGTGCCACCTGCTGAAACCCAAGGTCCAATACCTAGGACACGTGGTAAGCGCTGAAGGCGTAGCACCGGATCCGGATAAAGTCACCGTCATCAAGGACTGGCCAAGGACCAACCAATCACAAAGAGGTACGTCAATTTCTAGGACTGGTCGGGTACTACCGACGATTCATCAAAGGCTATACCAAGATAGCCGCACCCATGCAAGATCTCTTAGTAGGTCAATCCAAAAACGGCAAGATCAGGGGACCCCCGTTCCACTGGGGAACAGAACAGGACAAATCCTTCCAAACGCTAAAAGATGCTTTAACTGGAGAGGAAATCCTGGCCTACCCTGACTACAATCTCCCGTTTTTACTGTACACTGATGCAAGCAATGAAGGTTTAGGAGCAGTCCTATCTCAACGCCAGCAGGGCAAGGAGAAGGTGATAGCCTACGCCAGCAGAAAGCTCTGTCCCACAGAGAGGAACCCGGAGAATTACAGCTCCTTCAAGCTGGAGTTCCTGGCCCTGGTCTGGGCGAATCACAGAGCGTTTCAAGCATTACCTGGCATCCGCCCCGTTCACAGCTTTCACAGACAACAATCCTCTAACACACTTAGAGACTGCAAAGCTGGGAGCCCTAGAACAACGTTGGGTAGCAAGACTCTCTAACTACGACTTCACTGTAAAGTACCGGGCAGGTCACAAGAACGGCAATGCTGATGCCCTGTCCCGAATGCCCCACCTTCCTGAAGAGGGAGAAGACATAGATGACCTGGAAGAGATTGAGCTACCTGCTTTCCACCGTTCGGGTACAGCAACATGTCATCAGAGAAACCAGACAAGTGTAGAGAGGACCGTGAACCCGTTACCTCACCATGACTGGAAGGAGGCTCAGGCCAACGACCCAGATGTCAGCCTGGTAAGGGACCTAATCACTCAGGAACACGCCAACATGGACTCTGATGCCTCACCAAATGCTAAACGCCTGTGGAAGGAGAAAGGAAGGTTGTTCGTCTACCAAGGAAAACTATGCAGAAGATACCTCAATCCAAGAACCCATGAACTCATCTGGCAGATTGTAGTTCCCAAGACTGAAGTCCAAATGATCCTTGAAGCATACCATGATGATGCCGGACACTTTGGATAGAAGAAGCTGGAGAGACTCCTGAAGGATCGGTTCTACTGGGTCGGTATGCGAGGCTCGATTGACAAATGGTGTAAAAACTGTGGACCATGTCACCTTCGAAGGAAAGACCATCTAACTCAGAAAGCTCCGTTGCAGCCGATTTTTACCACCAAACCTCTTGAAATAGTTGCTCTTGACCACGTGAAGCTTACCCAAAGTCGAACCGGGTACACTTACGCTCTCACCATCGTTGACCACTATTCAAGATTCCTGGTAGTCGTTCCAGTTAAGGATTTAACTGCTGAGGTGGCAGCCAAAGCGTTCCAGAGTTACTTCTGTCGCCCCCATGGGTATCCAGATCAAGTCTTAACTGACCAAGGGCCAGCCTTCGAATCAGCTCTGTTCCAAGAATTCTTAGGGCTATATGGGTGTAAGAAGATCCGCACAATACCTTATCATCCCCAGACGAATGGTTTATGTGAAAAGATGAACCACATAGTCATTGACATGCTCAAGACCTTACCAGTTGAAGAGAGAAATCAATGGCCAGAGAAACTTCCAGATCTCGTGGACATCTACAACCACATACCTGTCAGTTCAACCAACTATACACCTGCTTACTTGATGAGAGCAAGACCAGGTAAATTGCCTATTAATTTGCAGATGGGAACCATCGAACCCACAGAACTTCTTCTGATGAAGATTGGGTCACTCAACGCCAAGAACAGTACAGGAAAGTACAGGAGAGTGTTGAAAGAAACCTAGAAATCAGCAGAACCAAACAAGAAAAAGCTTTAACAAGCACGCCTCAGCCGAACCTCTAGCTACAGGTGACTTAGTGCTCAAAAGAAAAGGAAAAACCAACAAATTGGATAACAGTTGGGAATCTATACCCTACACCGTTATGCCGTCACACTATGACAACTCAAAAACTTGTGTTATCAGTAAAGACAATGGGAATACTATTGCAACTGTCTCAAGGGACCATTTAAAGAAATGTCCGTCACAGTTAATCCCACAAGCAACCAGTTACCCTGCAGTAACTATAGATGAAGAAACAAAAGAAAATCTAATCCTAACAGACATTGGATACTTACCAGCTGACTGGCCACAATTAGGTGATGCATTCCTCATACCAGTTATGCATTTCTACCAGCCTGTAGAAAATCAGCAACCAAACCAATTCCACAAGTCCAACAAGAACAAGTCCAAGTGCAAAAATTGCAGCCTGTTATATTGGAACCTGAGATTCCTGTAATCGGTCAACCTGCTAGTCCCACAGTAAGAGAAGCCATTCCTACTCAACTACCTACAGAGGTTAGTCCAGTTGATAGACTCCGCACTTACTATGGTCTACCACAAGGCAGACATAGAGAATTAAGAACCACTTCATACACTACACCAACAGCTTTGGAAACACCCACACTACGCAGATCCACACGTAGTACATTAGGCCAAGCCCCAAACAAACTTGGAGAATGGGTTTAAAAATGTAGTGGAACAATAACCTGTAAGTGTTGTAAATAGTAACCGTTTTCAAAACCTGTAAAAAGTAGTGTACAGAAGGGTGGAGGAACTAGGCTCTGTCCCAAGTATATCAAGTTGGGGACAGAAAGCGACCTGGTAAGGTATAGAAGGTTAGTACCGGCCTCCCAAGCAGAGACACCCGTAGGGAATGTATAAAGTTTACCGTGTATCCAGGACTTTACCTTTTCCCTTTTCATAAACTTTGGACAATTGTCACAGGACTTGTGTGACCACTAACTTTACTTTTTCCAGCCTGTGGCAGATGGACTAGTGCCGTGAGGACTGCTTTTCACCTTTTTCATATTTTTCACTTCCTTTTCAGTGATTTTTGTGTTTTTCTTTAAGACTCTGTAATTGAATGTTTATAAAATGTTTAGTGATAAGTTGTAAAAAGAACTTTTTGCTCAGCCGGGAGAACTGAGTTTAACTAAGGGGGAATGTGGCACCCTGGCACCTGATGGGCACCACAGAAATCCTTAGGGCATGAATGGAGTAACAGCAAAGCAACACTCACCACAACACAACAACACTTAGAACACCTGGTTTCACCCCGAGCCTCTAGGGGAGCTCCACTGGTCACTTTGAGCCAGTTCCCCCTATAAATAGAGTCTTGGAGGGAGAAACACCAGAGTGTGCAGACGCTAGGAGAGCTGCAGGGTGTGTGTGATCTCCACTCAATGAGATACACACTAGGCCCAACCAGTCATCCAGCCTGTGAGGAAACCCTTGCAATTGGGGTTAGAGGAAAAGGAGAAGCACCTCTCAGGGACACCAGAGTGATCATAACTCTCTCCCTTAATAACCGGTTACTGGAACCGAAGCTGTGGAAGCTACATAGCCATCACAGAGAACCAGCTTACAACCACAGGAGTCTAGCCCCCTGTCCCACCTGTCGCACCTACCAACAAGAGCCCAGGGAAGAAGGTAGAATTATCATCACCCTTTTACAGTGCCCTCAGTGCCGACAACCAGGTGAAATCCGTTCTATTGAACACACTGCCCGGTCTGGCTGGATTCCACATCCACCCGACCTTAGCACCAGAAGTAGAGAGAAGGAAGCCTACACTAACTGCTTGCTGTGAACCTCCAGGATTGCTAAACTTCACGAACCCGGTCTGGCGTACCTGAATATCACCAGTAAAAGGTACTTAAAAGACTTTGGCGTGTCTGTGTCTGAATCCTGGCCTAATAGCAGCACTACCGCAGCTGCCTCACAACATCTTGCGCAGCTCCCGGCTCCGGGGACTCCCGCTCATCCTGTGGGGAGCGTCCCATCTAGCTGCTTAACATCCCCCGGAGAACCCACAGCGCTGGTAAAGTTACCAGAACACCCGCAGGTGGCGTCACGAGACAAGATTAACCCTACTGTTCCGCCATTCCCCCTATTGATCTGGACCACCGGGCCTACACCACCGCAGGCGCGGTTCCGTGACTGGAGGAGAAACAACGTCCGCTACGTGTACCCCCCGGCTACGGTGAGTCAGGGACTTCTATGTTAGGGTCTCTTTGCTGTGTGGAGCATTCCTTAAACATGGCACTTTTAGCACAACACCTGCTCATGACACTTGGGCACCACTTCCTAAATATTCAACCTTGAAATGATGGACCCAGGCCTCAAGCCTTGCTGCTACTGTGGCCCAATACAAAATACAATAGAAAACTGCTGCCATTTTTCCACTGTGACTCATCTATCTGTCAATTCAAACTGAGTTTCACCCACCTCTGAAATTTAAGTGAATCTGATTTCGAAGAGTGTGCAGGTCTGGCACAGACCATGTGTCATGCACTCATGATACGCCATGACACTATTTTTACTCTAGGGAGATTGCTGTCTTTTTTTGGTGTCTGGCATTAATATGAGCTGCTTGTCAGCTTTTGAACACCTTTAAAAGGTGTTTTATATGTGTTTCATGTTGCCTGCCATTGATTTCAACAGGTTTGGAAGGTTCATTGAACTGTTTGTCAAACAATTTGGTGAACACCCCACATTTGGTGAACCAAAGCGAATTTGAACAGTGAGATGTTTGCTCATCTCTAGTGTCAACTCTTCAAAATATATTGACAATGACAGGGAGTTAGCAGTATGGGGAAAGTATCACAAAAGAATCCATTTGGATGGGTCAAGACAAATCAATTTAGAACAAACAATTTGTAAAAGACTTAAGACTAGTGATGAGCCACCACCTCAATGTTCGAATTCGGTTCGATTCATCGAATTAGTGATTTGTTCGTCGAATGTTCGTCGAACCCCACGAACCCCACTGAAATCAATGGCAGGCTACAGCAAACACATAAAAAACACATTTAAAGGTCTCCAAAAGCTGCCAAACTACTCAGAATGGACAACAAACACCCAAAAAAGTGACAACAATCCAAACACAGTACAAATAGTCAGAGGCAAAGTGGCAGTAGTTTTCTACATTAAGTAAAAAGAGGTGGAAAGTAAAAGAAGGATGAGACACAGGTATGGGCATGTCACACCCCTTCTTACATCATGTAAAACATAGCAAGTGGACTCCAACAAGAATCCTCACTCTTTTCAAAGGGTCACACCTACAGCAAAATGGCATCAATTGTCCCAGACCAAAAATTGCTAAATGGCCCAGCCTGCATGCATGGCACAGGGTCTGGAACAGGACCTGGCCTATCATTTTAAGGTTAAACCTTGCTCAGCAACTATAAGTTTTGTGGAGTATTACAGTAAAAACTAGAGAGGTAGGTCAGTGACCTCAATAGGCCTAGTGGGCCGGATCCCCTCGAAGCTCATGCAAGCGCTCCCATCAGTGTTATGCCCCGCCACACAGGTGGGACCATCATCAGTTTTTTGGAATATTACAGGAAATAATAGGGAGGTCAGAGACCTGTTTGGGCCTAGTAGGCTGGATAAATTCAAAGCTTGTGCAAGCGCTCCCACCAAAGTGATGCCCCGCCACACACAAGTGGGACCACTACCAGTTTCGTGGATTACTACAGGAAATAAGAGAGAGGTAGGTAAGTGACCTGTTTGGGTCTAGTGGACCAGATAAATTTAAAGCTCATGCAAGTGTGACGCCCCTATGGCAAGGTGCCACAGGGAGGTACTGTACCCAAAACAGAAGGTGTAGTGCCTCAGTTGACGTGGATATGGAGGACCCTACAAAGTCTGCACCCCAACACCCATACAGTAGGCCACCTTAGTACAGGGGACTGTATATTCAGTAGGTCCCAGGGGGGTGGAGCCTAGATGAGCGGGAGACAAGGAGTGACAGTTAGAAGACTAGTCAAGCAGACGGTGTGATACAGCAGAGAGGACAGACGCAGGGGACCCTGCGACCGTGACAAGAGGGCACCACTAAGGATAGGGGTGACCCAGATGGAGAAGGGGGCCACTACAGGACTGATCAGAGCCAGCTGGAGACCCAGGTCACCACCGGTACACCGGAACCGAGGCGGTTAGTTAAGGTCTATCCCTAACAGCAGACTGGCAGGCTGTGGGCTCGACACAAGGGAGCCACAGCACCCATAAAGTAGTCCAACATCAGTCCCACAGCTGGGTTCACGACACTGAGAAGTACAGAGACTTTAGGCAACAGATCTTGAGGACTAGAGACTAGACTCACAAGGCAAAGAAGGGAAAAGGACCAGGAGAGCCATTTTAAGGACACCTCTGACAGACTCTGACAGACTCTGGAAAGCCTCCAATATCCGCGGCTACGAACCCCGGTTAACCCAGACTGTACTGTGTACCGATTCCATCTGGTGTGCGTAAAGAACTGTTTGAGCTGATCTGGTGTCTGGTTGTAGAGCCCACTGGGACGGGGTACTCGGTACCGGACCGGTTGCTGCTGGGGATGTCACGGAGGTCCTGGTCCGGACTGTGTCCTGGGTTCTCACAAGTAAAAGGGAATATTTACAAAGGATAGAGTTTGTCATGACGCCACCCGAAGTATTGTGGCCAGAGAGGCCACTGCTGCCTGATTGCAGCTGGGGACGGTGACTTAGGGGTAGCTGAGGTGGTAAGACCCCTCTGGGTAGGGCTATGGGTCCCCAGGGCAGTAGTGGAAGTAGTCTATGATGGTTATGATGGGGGTTGTAATAGGTGCAGTTCACTTACTTTCCTGCTGCTGCAGCCTTCTTCCAGCCAGTGTGCAGAGCTGACAGGCTGTGGCTCCCCAGGTGGGACCTTTCTGCTGTCCTGCTGGAAGAAATCAGTCACAGACAAGGGTGCAAAGATATAGTAAAGTTCTGTCTGCAGGGAATCACAAACGGGAGTCTGAAGCAGGTTCACCAGCTTTTACTGTGCAGTTTTCTCAGTACAACAGTTCACGGTACAGTTCTCTTACACGGGTAACTCCGGACACACTGAAGCCACTTCAGCCAGGTTGTCACTCTGAGACCCCTCACTCTTTCTAAGTCCATTCCAGGCTGTGGTTTCTCTCTTTTTGTGTCTCCGGACAGTATAGCGGCAGCTCGGACCCCTGTGGGTCCTCGTGGCTGCTACTGTGCTTCATGTCCTTGGTGTGGGAACTCCAACTTAGAATTGGAGCTCCCCTTCGGTGAATCTGGGGATACGGGGTGAATCTTCGGTCCCCGTCAGAGCCGACACTCTGCTGTGTGCCTAGCCTGCAATAGCCCTCTCCCGCAAGGCACTATCAGGCTCTTTCTAACCCGTGTGACTCCAGCTTCAATAGGGAAGACTACTCTGCCTGTAGTTGGTCGGTGCTGCTGTGTTCCTCGGACCCAGTACTGCTAGTCCGTCTCTTTCCTCACACTTCCCTGGGATGCTGGCTATGGACGAGCTTTCTTTCCATGGTTTCTCTGGCGCTGTGGATTCTGCATCTCCGTGTAGCCCAATCCCACCAGGTCATGTCTCTCTGTCTGTTCTTGTCTTTGTTTCAGCCCACTGTGGCCTACTAACTCCTTCCTCCTCCTCTTCCTCTATTTCTACCTTCTGTTACCTGACCTACATGCATTTCCACCCACTGTCCTCTAAACCCACCACCCCTTGCCCGCCTAGAGTTCCGGGCTCCGGGTTGGGTGCTGCCTCCTAGTGGTGTGTGGGATGTCTGTGAGGGTGTTTAGTGTATAAACTGTCTTTTCCTCCTATCTGGATGCAGTTCCCTATATGGCCACCCTGGTCGCAGGGGCGCCACATCATCTCCTTTCATCCGTTGCCCGGAGAGCCTCTACAGCATCACAGAGGTGAGGGCTATGACTCCCATCAGCAACCTGAGGTAAAGCTCTGCCTGTGGGGAGCTCTAGTACCAAAGCTGCATTTCCATCAACTCAGCGGTTGGCCACAGAGCTGGTAACTTTATTACCAGGTACCACAGGGGGCGTCATGTTACAATTCCCCCCATCATCATCATCACCCCCACCCACCATTGAGGGTCCAGGGCACAGAACCGGGAACCGACCAGCCGTGATCCCCACTGAAGTAACCACCTTTCCAGGTATCCGAGTACCCCCTACCCTGTCGACCGACTCACAAGCGCTCCCATCAATGATATACCCTGCCACACACTGGTGGGACCACCATCAGTTTTGTGGAGTACTACAGGAAATAATGGAGAGGTAGGTCAGAGACCTGTTTGGGCCTAGTAGGCCGGATAAACTCAAAGCTTGTGCAAGCATTCCCATCAAAGTTATGCCCCGTCACACACAGGTGGGACCAATATCAGGTTTGTGGAATACTACCGAAAATAGCAGAGAGGTAGGTCAGAGACCTGTTTAGGCCCAGTAGGCCGGAAAAACTCAAAGCTCATGCAAGCGCTCCCATTAATGATATGACCCGCTTCACACAGGTGAGACCACCATTAGTTTTGTGGAATACTACAGAAAATAATGGAGAGGTAGGTCAGAGACCTGTTTGGGCCTAAAGGGTCACATGAAGTCAAACCTCATGCAAGCGTTCCCATCAATGATATACCCTGCCACACACTGGTGGGACCATGTCACACGCTTAGATGGCGCTGACATTGCTGGATGCTGCTGTGTATGTGTTTGTCTTTAAGAGCTGCATGGTTGATAGTTGTGAAGGTCCTGGCCTCCTGTGTTGTGCTCCAGAACTGCATTCACAATGAGATTCAACTGCTGGTTGAGGGGTTAATGTGTGACTCATCTAAACTCCCCTCACCCTAGCCTTTAAGTAGCCTCTCCTTCCACCAGGTGGTGCTGCTGATAGAGTTTTACTCTATGCCTGGAAGCCGTGCTGTGCTAACCTGTGTGTTTGTGTGGCTGATGGCCTTTCCTTTGGAGTTGCTGTATCCCAGTTCTGTGGAGGGAAGTGAGGGGGGAATAGCGCAGGGTTGGTGAAGGAGGTTAGGGAGAGGCTGGAGGCCCAAACCTTCTCATCATCAGAGATACCTTCGGGATCAGGGACATTCAGGGTTTCTAGGCTAGGGTCAGACTAGTCTTCCCTGGTCACCCTGCCCATACCTGCCATTCCCTCATCAGCATTCTCACTACACCGTGACATTATCAACAGCCCATACCTTTTTCCTTGAGACACTATGTGTCAGACTGACTCAGCTGATGCATTTTCTCGCCTGATGCAGACCATCTCTGAAGAGGTAAATGGTCTGCGGACTCAGGTAGTGAAACAGCTGCAGCAAGTCGTCGGTCACCTGGCATCAGCTCATGCTCAGGCCATGCCAAAACCCAAGGTCTCTCTTCCAGATAGGTTTTCTCAGGAAGAGACACATTTTTTTTTTCTGTGAAGCCTGTAAGGTGTATTTCAGGCTCCAGCCCCGTTCACCAGGAAGTGAGGAACAGAGGGTAGGGATTATAGTCTCCCTTCTTAAAGTGGACCCCCAGACCTGGGCCTTTTCTCTCCCGGCCGACTAACCATCGTTGCGGTCGGTGGACGGGTTTTTTGCTGCTCTGGCTCAGGTGTACGGTGAACCAGATAGGGTGACCTTTGCTGAGTCTAATCTCCATAAACTCAAGCAGGGCACATAAGCAGTGGAGGAGTACTGCTCGGAGTTTTGGAGATGAGCGACTGACACCCAGTGGAACGACCAAGCTCTCCGGAGTCAGTTCTGCTTGAGTTTGTCAGCTGGACTGCAAGACATCCTGGTTCAGTACGCCGCACCTGAGTCATTGGAGGCTGCGATGGCCCTCGGAATACGGGTTGACAGACGCCTGAGGGAGAGACCGAAACCTACTATGTCTCCTGTACCTATCCCTGCTGAGGAGATTATGCCCGATGAACCCATGCAGTTGGGGGCAGTAGGTTCTCGTGTTGAACCTCCTGTGGCTACTATTTACCAAGTGGGCGGAGCATGTTTTTTCTGTGGAAAATCTGACCATTTTATTAAGGTTTGTCCACTTCACTTCAAGACCACGCAGTCTCAGAAGCAGCCTACCTTGGGCCATTAAGAAGGAGACGACCAGAGAGTTTATCTTTCCTTCCTTGCTAAGTCTCTGTTCACACTGTCTGCTAAGGTGGTGGTGGATGGTAAAACTGAGACTGTGCCAGTTCTGGTCGATATCGGAGCGGGGGTCAATTTGATGGATTTTCACTTTGCTCAGGCTCATAGTCTCACCAGCAGTGCTTTAGTGAGACCCATTCTCATCGCCTCGATCAGCTCAGTTCTACTCAGCCAGAAGGTCCTCTCCCAAGTGGTGCGCAATGTGAACCTGAGCATAGGAACTCTCCACCAGGAGGTTCTGTCCTGTCACCTCTTGGAGAACCTACCCACTCCTATTGTATTGGGCCTTCCCTGGCTGGAGAAACATAACCAGTAATTGACTGGCGGGTCAGAAAGGTTGTAGCTTGGGGGGCTTTCTGTGTGAGTAATTGCCTCGCTACAACTAATTCTACCGTACTGGTTGCACCGACTCCTACCCCACTTCCAGAAGTGAATGGGAGTGAGCCTGGAAGAGGGGGTGGAGTCCAGACTACGCCTCAGATTAATGGTGGTCTATGCGTCGTTCCAGGAGGAGGGGCCGGGGAAGGACGGTGGTTCCTGCTGTGCACTCCAGGGGAGGGAGCCCTGTGCCACCGGGGGGACACTGCTGCAGTTTACCGTCCTGGATGTGTGCAATCTGACTGTGACCGCAGAGTTGGAAATAAATGTGCAGGTCCAGACCTGGGAGTTAATGAGCAAAAAATCAGTGCAAAAAATCCGCACAGGAATCACACAAAAAGCTCTCTGTTTATAATACCGTATATACTCGCGTATAAGCCGAGTTTTTCAGCCCAAAAATTGGGCTGAAAAGTCCCCCCCTCGGCTTATACGCGAGTCACTGTATACTGTATACAATGTATACAGTATACAGTGCCCCCCCCCCATATCAGTATACAGGCCCCCCTTGGGTAGTAATCCTGTAAAGGAAGAGATTAGTATACTTATCCCTCCGCTGTCCCGCTGCCGCTGTCCCGCGGCCGCCATCGCGCTCTTCCGTCTTCATCCAGCGTCTTCCGTCTTCTTCCGGCTTCCTCTGATGGTCGCAGGCAAAGACGTCATTGCCTGCATGACAGAGGAGGAAGCCGAAAGAAGACGGAAGACGCTGGATGAAGATGGAGGAGCGTGATGGCGGCGGCGGGACAGCGGCAGCGGGACAGCGGAGGGATAAGTATACTAATCTCTTCCTTTACAGGATTACTACCCAAGGGGGGGCCTGTATACTGATATGGGGGGCTGCATATACCTCTGGGGCTGCATATACCTCCTGGGGCTGCATATACCTCCTGGGGCTGCATATCCTCTGGGGCTGCATATGGGGCTGCATATACCTCTGGGGCTGTATATACCTCTGAGGCTGCATATACCTCTGGGGCTGCATATGGGGCTGCATATACCTCTGGGCTGCATTACTTGGGCTGCATATGGGGCTGCATATACCTCTGGGGCTGCATATACCTCTGGGGCTGCATATGGGGCTGCATATACCTCTGGGGCTGCATATACCTCTGGGGCTGCTGTATACTACCACTGGGGCTGCTGCTGTATATACCACTGGGGCTGCTGCTGTATACTACCACTGGGGAGGCTGCTGTATACCTCACTGCTGGGGGTTGTATACCTGTGCTGGAGTCCACCCTCGGCTTATACACGAGTCAATAAGTTTTCCCAGTTTTTGGGGGCAAAAGTAGGGGGGTCGGCTTATACACGGGTCGGCTTATACACGAGTATATACAGTAAGTATTTTTTCCAGTTTGTAGCAAGTGCTATCAAAAAAGTATCAGAAACAGAGCTATTGGTCTGTATGTTTTTTGCAAAAAATATACGCAAGCTGCCTCACCTCGTCACGGTTGCCCTAAGGAGGCAGTCCCTAGCTGATGTGTGCATTTAAAACCTGAGTGTGTGAACATACCTCCATCCAGGCTCCAGCCAGGACTCCACTCTGTGGGCTTTTTACCTGTGAAACAGCTTGTGTGTGGACTACTCATAGGGGAAGGGTGGGTCACTTCCCTTTCCTGCAAACAGGAGAAATACATTCACCAAACAATAATGAGTAGTCCAACACTGATGAATGCGATTAGTAACCGCATTCATCCACCACCAGAGTGGAGTCCTGGCTGGAGCCTGGATGGAGGTATGTTCACCCCACATCAGCTAATAGGGCAGCTGGAGACTTGAGAGCTGTGAGGAAGCAAGTGTGATTGGGGTGACACCTCTGAGGACTGGAGTGTTTGTGATGTTGAAGTTGAGGTGGAGGAGAGCCCACTTATACTTGATATCCATTGAAGCACCTGTTGTCTTTGGGCCTCATCTACACGTTTTAGCGATGCTCTGCTGCGTAGCAAAGGGATGATATCAGATCATTCACAAAAAGAAGTAGATATTTTAGTTTGGCTTGAAGACGGTATTTGTTCACCTGAGTTCAGATGTTTCTGTTACTTTAGCACCTACCCCCCGGACACAAAGTTTTTACCCTTTCCAACATGCCTATTCCCCTTTCCACCACCAGCAGACTTTTACCACTCATTTTTTAGGGTAATTGGCAACTCTGTAGTTGTTGGTACAAAAAACAATGGATGCAAAACTAGCAGAGCTGAGCGGCTAAAAAGTGGTACTAGCCTAAATAGGTTTTGATAATTAGTTTTTGCAGATTGAAAACAGTGGTACTAGTGATAAGCACAGTGAGAGGGGTACTCAGACACTGGGATGGGTTGATGGCTGTGACGGGGAATCATGGGTGGTCGGGTTCCCGGTTCCGTGCCCTGGCTGTCATTTGTTTAGTGGGGGAAATATTTACAAGGATTAACAGTCCGTGACGCCACCTGTGGATCCTGGTAATGTTGGTACCAGCGCTGCGGCAGGCCACTGAGGTGATGGGAACTTACCTCAGGGCAGCGAGGATGGTTGAGGGGAGTAGTTGTTCTTACTCTCTGAGGGGCTGACTGGGCACCAGCGGGAAGGTAGACAGACACTGTTTCAGCTTCAATGTCCTTTTACTGGTACCGCAGATATTATACAGGACACGGTACAGTCTGGAAGAACAGGGACATAGCTGCAGGTTCAGGGAGCCCCTATGGAGTCTGAAGATGTTGCTCTTTATATCTTTATTTTAGGGGCCTAGGTGTTATCTTCCTCTCTGTCTTTAACCACCATTGCAGAGCTCTCTCGTCAGTCCCCTGGTTTTGTACGGTTAGGTACAGATTATCCTTGACCGATATGGACGGGAGCAGTAGAAACGCACACTCTCCCGCCACCGGAATCCGGGCCATTACCTTCGTAGTCCTGTACTGATTATGGGCCTGAGGAGTGAGGTACCGTTTTGTGGTGCCTACGGTTACCCAGTTTTTTAAGGGCCCGCGGCTCAACAGTTTACGGTCAGGGATGAACCGCTGACCGCCTCGGCTTCCGTGTTGCCGGTGTTTCCCCAGACTTAACCAGCTGGCTCCAACCGGTCTGGTTCGTCCCCTTCTGTCCTGGGTCACCCTCCTGAAGATGGTGATCCCTCTGTCACTCAGTTGTCAAGCATGTCCTAACTGACTGACTTCCCAGACCTGTCTGACTAAAAACTCTCTACTTCCTGGCTTTCCCACTCTAACCTAGGCTCCACCCCCTGGGACTTACTGTATATCAGCCCACCCTATTCTAAGGTGCTAATACAGACTTCATAAGCACAATACCAAACCCTTAGCTACGACGGCGCTACACCTTCTATTTGGGGTGCAGTACCTCCCTGTGGCGCCTAGCCATAGAGGCGCCACACTAGCATAAATAGTTTTGGTAACTAGTTTTGGGAAGATGCAATGCAAAAGTGTTTTCTGTGCAGTGTGGCAGTACTTTTCAAAAGAACACTGAAGTACAGCTACGTAGTAAAACAGTGGTACTAGTGTAAATAGTTTTGGTAAGTAGTTTTGGGCAGATGTATAGCCGGCCTTTGCTATGTGTGAGTTTTGCGGCCGCACAGGGCGCCGGCACCAGGGGGCGCTGCAGGGCGCAAGTCACTTTCACTTTTTTCTGCGCTGGTTCGGAATGGGCCCTCTGGGCCGCCGGCAGTAAAATTCCAGCTGAGTCCTGTGTGCGTGCACGTCCTCCCTGACAAGGGCCGCTGCAGTGCGCACAGGGCTCTCTCCGTCTGCCCAGTATTAGTGTGGCACCCTGGCACCTGTTGGGCACCACAGAAATCCTTAGGGCATGTATGGAGTTAACAGCAAAGCAAAACTCACAAAACACCAAACAACACAACAACACCTTAGAACACGTGGTTTCACCCCGAGCCTCTAGGGGGAGCTCCACTGGTCACTATGAGCCAGTTCCCCCTATAAATAGAGTCTTGGAGGGAGAAACACCAGAGTGTGCAGACGCTACAAGAGCTGCAGGTTGTGCATGGTCTCAAGCTTATGAGACACACACTAGGCCTAGTCAGCCTAGCTACTAGTGAGGAAATTGTGGCACCCCTGCGTCCAGGAGGCCACAAAGGGAACTGCAGCCAGGCAGGTAGGACATTGTTAAACACTAACACCCTCACAGCCCACACAACCCACGTGTCAGAGAGGTTACATCCAGCCCTGAGATTAGAGACTATATGAGATCGGAGGGGTGGTGGATTTAGAGGAGTGGGTTGGGCAAACACGTAGACAGGTGAATACAGTATATAGTGAGGGGGAGGAGTGAAGGGAGTTCAGTAGGCCGTAGGGTGCTGAGCTGTAAAGACCAAGAGCAGCAGAGAAGCTGAGGAGCAGGCCAGAGAACAGCAGCTAGTTGAGCTGAAGCTGAGCAGGAGAATGCCACACGTCCTGTGAGTGCAAGGCCGAGGAGTGCAGATCCGTACTGAGCCAGTGCGAGCCAGATGGGAGGGAAAGCCCGTCCGACGCTGATGCCATCAGGAGTGTGAGAGAGCCGAGAGGGACGGTGTAACCTGGGGCCCTAGACACACAGCTAAAGCAACTAACTGCAGGCGGAGTAGCCCTCCTATATACAGAAAGGAACAGAGAGGAAGGAGCCCGGTATCCTAGTGCTGAGGATTACTGGAGGCTGGGCTAAAGTAGAGTGTCGGCTCTAAAGGGGACCGTAGTTCACCCGGCATCCCCAGATAACACGACGAGGGGTCTGAGTTTCAGATTGAGATCCCTAACTCTAAAGGACAGGCAGCTCAGTGACATACTAGGACTCACAGAAGCCCGAGTCACCGCCATACTGTCCAGTGTCGCACAACATAGAGAAAGAGAATGCAACAGCCCGGAAAGGGACACTAAAGACTGTGTGAGGGGGTCACAGGAGAGAGATGAGGCCTGGCTGCAGACGTAGAGAGAACCCGTGTACTTGAACTGTGTACCTAACTGCAAATGACTTGTAAACTGCTTGAAGGAAACAACGAGTAAAGCCTTGGAAAACTCTGAATTGCCTCTCTTGTCAGTTCCTATCTGCAGACCTTTCCTCCCTACAGATCCAGCCTGTCAGCACCAGCCAGGAGGAGAGATCCCTGCAGTGCCTGCAAGTAAGTGTGCTACAACTACACACACAATAGACTTAACCGTTTACTGCCCCGGGGGATACAGTTCTCCCCACTGGAACTATACCATCTCTGCTGCCATTCCATCACCCCCGGAGGTTCTGCAGCAGCGGCGGCCCCATCACTGGCCGCACCAAGTAGGTGGCGTCACCCGTGACAAATCCCCTTGTAAATAAATCCCTTTATTTGCCGAGCCAGGGACACGGTCCGGACCAGGCCACCAGTGACATCCCCAGCAGCAATCGGTCCGGTACCGAGTACCCCAGTCCCGTGGGGCTCAACAAAATCCCTGCAATTGGGATAATAGGAAAGGAGAAGCACCTCTCAAGGAACCCAGAGTATTCTAACTCTTCCCTTACCAACCGGTTACTGGAACCGAAGCTGTGGAAGCTACATAGCCACTGCAGAGAACCAGCATACTTCACAGGGAGTCTAGCCCCCTGTTCCACCTGTCGCACCTACCAACGAGAGCCAGGGAAGAAGGTAGAATTATCATCACCCCTTTTACAGTGCCCTCAGTGCTGACAACCAGGTGAAATCCGTTCTATTGAACACACTGCCCGGTCCGGATGGATTCCACATCCACCCGACCTTAGCACCAGAAGTATAGAGAGAAGGAAGCCTACACAACTGCTTGCTGTGAATCTCCAGGATTGCTAAACTTCACGAACCCGGTCTGGCGTACCTGAAAACCACCAGTAAAGGTACTAAAAAGACTTTGGCGTGTCTGTGTTTGACTCCTGAGCCTAACAGCAGCATTACCGCAGCTGCCTCACAACATCTTGCGCAGCTCCCGACTCCGGGGACTCCCGCTCATCCTGTGGGGAGCATCCCAACTTGCTGTCTACCATCCCCCGGAGACCTAGCAGCGCTGGTAAAGTTACCAGAACACCCGCAGGTGGCATCACGAAGACAAACTACCCTTACTGTTCCGCCATTTCCCCTATTGATCTGGACCACCGGGCCTACACCACCGCAGGCGCGGTTCCGTGACCGGAGGAGAATCAACGCCCGCTACGTGTACCCCCGGCTACGGTGAGTCAGAATTTGGCGTTCACGAACAGGATACGAGCAGGCCCGTTGTCACGGGTATTGTGTGCTATTTATTGACTGTAAATATTGAACTGTAAATTTGAACCGCCATTGCTGCGCGAAAAGGCGGGAAGAGAAGGGGCGTGACTGTGCAGAGGGCGCGAAGATTGGCCCCGCCCCCACGCTCTGACGACTTCCTCCGTACGCAGCAGGAACCGGAAACTCCCGTGGTGCCTCACTCCTCACCGTGAGGCCAACACTTCCGTTTGAAACCGCGGGAAAGGCTACACTTAACTAAGGGGGAGCGACCATGAGTAACCCGGTTCCCAACAACGCGGTACCTCAAAACATACCTCTTGATGGACAGCAACAAGCCGGCGGTATGCCACCGCAACCCGCTCCGATTATGCCGATGTCTCTACCCTACGTTCCAAATGCGACCTGGTTACCTAAGTACAGCGGTGTACCCAGTACCTTGGAGAACTTCCAGAGGAAGATATGACAGACGCTGGACATGTACCCTATGACCGGTAAGCAAAGAGCTTCAGTTATTATGGGACAGTTAACCAGCGCAGCTGAACTGCACAGCCGCAGCTGGCCTGTAGAAACTCAGGAGTCTGTGGAGCAGATATTCGCTAAATTAACCCGGGTTTTTGAGCGCCATACTGAAGCTGAATTAAGACTGTCATTCTATCGTTGTAACCAAGGGGCACAAGAAAGTGTCCTCAATTATTCACTGCGCTTGCAAGAAGCATACAGACTGTTAAAACAAGTTGATCCTGATGGTGTCAGAGATGCAAACAAAGCGTTAATTGGACAATTTATTGTGGGCCTTAGACTATCTGAGGATAGAAAGCAAGCAAGCTGGTGGTCCATACAAAATCCAGGCGCAGAGTTTGATACCTTAAGAGACTTAACAGTTTGGGGACAACGGCTCGCTGAAGTACCTGATCCCGCTTCACAGCAGCAGCAGTACGCTGACACCCCTTCCGTGCCGCAGCAGCATCTCCAATCCCTGCGATTCAGTCCAGTGCACAGACTGTAACACCTGACCGGTTTGAACAACTGTGTGCTAATGTCGAGCAGCTGATGAAAGACGTGGCCAAGCTACAAGCTGGGAGAAGACCCAAGACAGATGCAAGGTCATCGGACAAGATTCTACTCGCCGACAGCCCTGACGACGTCCCGTGGATGAGGAGAAAGACACAGCCGTCACGAGGAAAACCTGCAGACCGCCGCAGTCCTGACAGACGCCGCACCAGTCAGCAGAATGATTTAGGAGGACGCAACCTGCAATCCCGTCCTTTAAACGAGCAAACCCTGGGCGAGAAGGGCCAACCCCAGGAGTAGACTGTACAGGCCCAACCATCAACTGGGAACACAAGTATGTGGGAGACTGTCCATACTTACCAATCGTCATCGATGGCATCGCCATATCCGCCTTGATAGACACTGGATCCCAGGTGACATCCATTCCCAGTACCCTTTACAAGCAGTTCTGGCCCGATGTTAAGCTAGAACCCCCTAACCCCGATTGGAACGTTGAAGCCACTAATGGTATGCTAGTTGCAATAGATTTCCACCGAAGAAAGAGCTGGGCTTTGTAGTCCGCGCGGAACTCAAGAAACTTCCAGTCCAGTAAAGGGTTAATCAGGTTCTGGTTTATTTGCCTACGGGTTTCGTGGCTTTAAATCTGCCACTTCATCAGGGCTATACCAAGATAGCCGCACCCATGCAAGATCTCTTAGTAGGTCAATCCAAAAACGGCAAGATCAGGGGACGCCCGTTCCACTGGGGACCAGAACAGGACCAGTCCTTTCAAACGTTAAAAGATGCTTTGACTGGAGAGGAAATCCTGGCCTACCCCAACTACAATCTCCCGTTTTTATTGTACACTGATGCAAGCAATGAAGGTTTAGGAGCAGTTCTATCTCAACGTCAGCAGGGCAAGGAAAAGGTGATAGCCTACGCCAGCAGAAAGCTCCGTCCCACGGAAAGGAACCCGGAGAACTACAGCTCCTTCAAGCTAGAGTTCCTGGCCCTGGTCTGGGCAATCACAGAGCGTTTCAAGCATTACCTGGCATCCGCCCCGTTCACAGCTTTCACCGACAACAATCCTCTAGCACACTTAGAGACTGCAAAGCTGGGAGCCTTAGAACAGCGTTGGGTAGCAAGACTATGACTTCACTGTAAAATACCGGGCAGGTCACAAGAACGGCAATGCTGATGCCCTGTCCAGAATGCCTCACCTTCCTGAAGAGGGAGAAGACATACAGTTAGGGCCAGAAATATTTGGACAGTGACACAATTTTCGCGAGTTGGGCTCTGCATGCCACCACATTGGATTTGAAATGAAACCTCTACAACAGAATTCAAGTGCAGATTGTAACGTTTAATTTGAAGGGTTGAACAAAAATATCTGATAGAAACTGTAGGAATTGTACACATTTCTTTACAAACACTCCACATTTTAGGAGGTCAAAAGTAATTGGACAAATAAACATAACCCAAACAAAATATTTTTATTGTCAATATTTTGTTGCGAATCCTTTGGAGGCAATCACTGCCTTAAGTCTGGAACCCATGGACATCACCAAACGCTGGGTTTCCTCCTTCTTAATGCTTTGCCAGGCCTTTACAGCCGCAGCCTTCAGGTCTTGCTTGTTTGTGGGTCTTTCCGTCTTAAGTCTGGATTTGAGCAAGTGAAATGCATGCTCAATTGGGTTAAGATCTGGTGATTGACTTGGCCATTGCAGAATGTTCCACTTTTTTGCACTCATGAACTCCTGGGTAGCTTTGGCTGTATGCTTGGGGTCATTGTCCATCTGTACTATGAAGCGCCGTCCAATCAACTTTGCAGCATTTGGCTGAATCTGGGCTGAAAGTATATCCCGGTACAGTTCAGAATTCATCCGGCTACTCTTGTCTGCTGTTATATCATCAATAAACACAAGTGACCCAGTGCCATTGAAAGCCATGCATGCCCATGCCATCACGTTGCCTCCACCATGTTTTACAGAGGATGTGGTGTGCCTTGGATCATGTGCAGTTCCCTTTCTTCTCCAAACAATTTTCTTCCCATCATTCTGGTACAGGTTGATCTTTGTCTCATCTGTCCATAGAATACTTTTCCAGAACTGAGCTGCCTTCTTGTGGTGTTTTTCAGCAAATTTAACTCTGGCCTGTCTATTTTTGGAATTGATGAATGGTTTGCATCTAGATGTGAACCCTTTGTATTTACTGTCATGGAGTCTTCTCTTTACTGTTGACTCAGAGACAGATACACCTACTTCACTGAGAGTGTTCTGGACTTCAGTTGATGTTGTGAACGGGTTCTTCTTCACCAAATAAAGTATGCGGCGATCATCCACCACTGTTGTCATCCGTGGACGCCCAGGCCTTTTAGAGTTCCCAAGCTCACCAGTCAATTCCTTTTTTCTCAGAATGTACCCTACTGTCGATTTTGCTACTCCAAGCATGTCTGCTATCTCTCTGATGGATTTTTTATTTTTTTTTCAGCCTCAGGATGTTCTGCTTCACCTCATTTGAGAGTTCCTTTGACCACATGTTGTCTGGTCACAGCAACAGCTTCCAAATGCAAAACCACACACCTGGAATCCACCCCTGACCTTTTAACTACTTCATTGATTACAGGTTAACGAGGGAGACGCCTTCAGAGTTAATTGCAGCCCTTAGAGTCTATTGTCCAATTACTTTTGGTCCCTTGAAAAAGAGGAGGCTATGCATTACAGAGCTATGATTCCTAAACCCTTTCTCCGATTTGGATGTGGAAACTCTCATATTGCAGCTGGGAGTGTGCACTTTCAGCCCATATTATATATATAATTGTATTTCTGAACATGTTTTTGTAAACAGCTAAAATAACAAAACTTGTGTCACTGTCCAAATATTTCTGGCCCTGACTGTAAATGACCTGGAAGAGATTGAACTACCTGCTTTCCACTGTTCGGGTACAGCAACATGTCATCAGAGAAACCAGACACGTGTAGAGAGGACCGTGAACCCGTTACCTCACCATGACTGGAAGGAGGCTCAGGCCAACGACCCAGATGTCAGCCTGGTAAGGGATCTAATCACTCAAGAACACACCAACATGGACTCTGATGCCTCATCAACTGCTAAACGCCTGTGGAAGGAGAAAGGGAGGTTGTTTGTCTACCAAGGTAAACTATGCAGAAGATACCTCAATCCAAGAACCCACGAACTAATCTGGCAGATTGTAGTTCCCAAGACTGAAGTCCAAATGATCCTTGAAGCATACCATGATGATGCCGGACACTTTGGATGGAAGAAGCTGGAGAGACTCCTGAAGGATCGGTTCTACTGGGTCGGTATGCGAGGCTCAATTGACAAATGGTGTAAAAACTGTGAACCATGTCCCCTTCGAAGGAAAGAACATCTAACTCAGAAAGCTCCGTTGCAGCCAATTGTTACCACCAAACCTCTTGAAATAGTTGCTCTCGACCACGTGAAGCTTACCCCAAGTCGAACCGGGTACACCTACGCTCTCACCATCGTTGATCACTACTCAAGATTCCTGGTAGTCGTTCCAGTTAAGGACTTAACTGCGGAGGTAGCAGCCAAAGCGTTCCAGAGTTACTTCTGTCGCCCCCATGGGTATCCAGACCAAGTCTTAACTGACCAAGGGCCAGCCTTCGAATCAGTTTTGTTCCAAGAATTCTTAGGGCTATATGGGTGTAAGAAGATCCGCATAACACCTTATCATCCCCAGACGAACGGTTTATGTGAGAAGATGAACCACATAGTCATTGACATGCTCAAGACCTTACCAGTTGATGAGAGAAATCAATGGCCAGAGAAACTTCCAGATCTCGTGGACATCTACAACCACATACCTGTCAGTTCAACCAACTATACACCTGCTTACTTGTTGAGAGCAAGACCAGGTAAATTGCCTATTGATTTGCAGATGGGAACCATCGAACCCACGGAAGATTCTTCTGATGAAGATTGGGTCAACCAATGCCAAGAACAGTACAGAAAAGTACAAGAGAGTGTTGAGAGGAACCTAGAAGTCAGCAGAACCAAGCAAGAGAAAGACTTTAACAAGCACGCCTCAGCTGAACCTTTAGCTACAGGAGACGTAGTGCTAAAAAGAAAGCGAAAAACCAACAAATTGGATAACAGTTGGGAATCTGTACCCTACACCGTTATGCCGTCACACTATGACAACTCTAAAACTTGTGTTATCAGTAAAGATAATGGCAATACTATTGCAACTGTTTCAAGGGACCATTTAAAGAAATGTCCGCCACAGTTAATCCAACAAGCAACCAGTTACCCTGCTGTAACTATAGATGAAGAAACAAAAGAAAATCTAGTCCTTACAGACATTGGATACTTACCAGCTGACTGGCCACAATGCGGTGATGCATTCCTCATACCAGTTATGCATTTCTACCAGCCTGTAGAAAATCAGCAACCAATCCAACAAGAACAAGTCCAACCACAAGTCCAAGTGCAAGAATTGCAGCCTGTTATTATGGAACCTGAGATTCCTGTAATCGGTTAACCTGCTAGTCTCACAGTAAGACAAAGTACTCGTAGACAACTACCTACACTACCACCAACAACCTCTTCGTACACTACACCAACAGCTTTGGAAACACCCACACTACGCAGATCCACACGTAGTACATTAGGACAAGCCCCAAACAAACTTGGAGAATGGGTTTAAGAATGTAGTGGAAAATATTACCTGTAAGTGTTTGTAAATAGTACCCTGTTTTCAAAACCTGTAAAAAGTAGTGTACAGAAGGGTAGAGGAACTGGGCTCTATCCCAAGTATATCAAGTTGGGGACAGAAAGCGCCTGGTAAGGTATAGAAGGTTAGCACCGGCCTCCCAAGCAGAGACACCCGTAGGGAATGTAAAAAGTTTAAATACGTGTGGACGTTACCTTTTTCCCTTTCCACAAACTTTGGACAATTGTCAAAGGACTTGTGTGACCAGAATTTACCTTTTCCAGCCTGCGGCAGATGGACTAGTGCCGTATGGACTGCTTTTCGCCTTTTTCATATTTTTCCCTTCCTTTTCAGTGATTTTTGTGTTTTTCTTTAAGACTCTGTAACTACTGTTATAACATGTACTGTATACACGTGTAACTGGTAATATTACCAGTTAATATACTAGATTCTTTGATAGGGCGTTGATCCAGGGAATTAGTCTGATTGCCGTATGTGGAGTCAGGAAGGAATTTTTTCCCCCAATGTGGAGCTTAGTGTTGCCACATGGGTTTTTTTTGCCTTCCTCTGATCAACATGTTAGGCTATGGGTTGAACTAGATGGACTTAAAGTCTTCCTTCAACCTTAAAAACTATGTTACTATGTAAAAACTATGTTACTATGTATAGTGTTAAGTTGTAAAAAGAACTTTTTGCTCAGCCGGGAGAACTGAGTTTAACTAAGGGGGAATGTGGCACCCTGGCACCTGTTGGGCACCACAGAAATCCTTAGGGCATGAATGGAGTTAACAGCAAAGCAAAACTCACAAAACACCAAACAACACCTTAGAACACCTGGTTTCACCCCGAGCCTCTAGGGGGAGCTCCACTGGTCACTTTGAGCCAGTTCCCCCTATAATAGAGTCTTGGAGGGAGAATCACCAGAGTGTGCAGACGCTACAAGAGCTGCAGGTTGTGCATGGTCTCAAGCTTATGAGACACACACCAGGCCTAGTCAGCCTAGCTACTAGTGAGGAAATCCCGGCAATTGGGATAATAGGAAAGGAGAAGCACCTCTCAAGGAACCCAGAGTATGCTAACTCTTCCCTTACCAACCGGTTACTGGAACCGAAGCTGTGGAAGCTACATAGCCACTGCAGAGAACCAGCATACTTCACAGGGAGTCTAGCCCCCTGTTCCACCTGTCGCACCTACCAACGAGAGCCCAGGGAAGAAGGTAGAATTATCATCACCCCTTTTACAGTGCCCTCAGTGCTGACAACCAGGTGAAATCCATTCTATTGAACACACTGCCCGGTCCGGATGGATTCCACATCCACCCGACCTTAGCACCAGAAGTAGAGAGAGAAGGAAGCCTACACAAACTGCTTGCTGTGAAACTCCAGGATTGCTGAACTTCACAAACCCGGTCTGGCGTACCTGAAAACCACCAGTAAAGGTACTAAAAAGACTTTGGCGTGTCTGTGTTAGACTCCTGAGCCTAACAGCAGCATTACCGCAGCTGCCTCACAACATCTTGCGCAGCTCCCGGCTCTGGGGACTCCCGCTCATCCTGTGGGGAGCGTCCCAACTTGCTGCCTACCATCCCCCGGAGACCTAGCAGCGCTGGTAAAGTTACCAGAACACCCGCAGGTGGCGTCACGAAGACAAACTACCCCTACTGTTCCGCCATTTCCCCTATTGATCTGGACCACCGGGCCTACACCACCGCAGGCGCAGTTCCGTGACCGGAGGAGAATCAACGCCCGCTACGTGTACCCCCGGCTACGGTGAGTCATTAGCAATTGATTTTTTTGTGGGTGGAGTCCACCCTCTACTCACCACTCCCGGGGATCCCGTACTGTCTGCTTGATTCACTGCAGGTTCTAGGGATTGCTGATCCACAAATCAGACAGCAGGAAACAATCACTAGAGCCTGCAATGTCTCCTACCTGCTCTCTGATTGGTGCACAAGCCATCACTGTAGGTTACAGTGTGCTGTGCTCTGTATCAGTAATGGGAGAGCAGGAAGCACTGAGAAGACTGTGCAGCACTTCTGAGGAGATGCTGTTCCACACCATGTGGGAGAAACTTCTTACAGAAGCTGTAAGTAACAGCAAAGTTAACTATTTCCCTGCTGCTTAGATGTGTGTTTGTGTGTGTATATGTGAGTATGTATGGGGTATGTGTATATATGGGGGTGTGCATGTATGGAGGGGGTGTATGTGGGCATGTACATGGGTGTCTCTGTGTGTATATGTATGTGGAGTGTATATGGGTGTGTGTATGTGTATAGGGGAGTGTGTGTATATGGAGGTGTGTGTATGTGGGGTGTATATTGGTGTCTCGTGTTTCTGTGTGTATATGGGTGTGTGTGTGTGGGGTGTATATAAGTGTATATGGGTGTGTATATGGAGGTGTGTATGTGGGGGTGTATATATATGTGTATATGGGTGTATGTGTGTATATGGGGGTGTGTATGAATGTGTATATGGGTGTGTGTGTGTAAATGGTAGAGGGTGTGTACGTATATAGGTGTGTGTGTATATAGGTGTACGTTTGTGTATATGGGGGGTGTATATGGAGATGTATGTGGGGTGTGTGTGTGTATATGGGGGTGTGTGTATGTGGCGTGTATATAGGTGTCTGTGTGTATGTGGGGTGTGTGTGTATGGGAGAGGTGTGTGTGTGTATATGGGTGTATTTAGGTGTCTGTGTATATGGGGTGTGTATGTAGGGTATGTGTATATGGGTGTATGGTGTGTTTGAATGTGTACATGGGTGTGTGTGTGTGTGTGTGTGTGTGTGTATGGGGGTAGTTGGGGTAGATAGGGGCAGGGCCGGTTTTAGACCAAGTGGGGCCCTAGGCAAGATGAGAGTGGGGCCCCAAACTATGAAATAAAAATAGTACCCGTACAGTTGTATACAGTATATACAGCAGCCCCAGTGGTATATACAGGCCCCAGTAGTATATACAGCAGCCCGAGTGGTATCCAGCAGCTCCCCAGTGCTATATACAGGCCCCAGCAGTATTACAGCAGCCTCCCAGTGGTATACACAGGCCCAGCAGTATTACAGCATCCTCCCCAGTGGTATATACAGGCCCCAGCAGTATATACAGCAGCCCCAGTGGTATACAGCAGCCTCCCAGTTGTATATACAGGCCCCAGCAGTATATACTGCAGCCCCAGTGGTATACAGCAGCCTCCCCAGTGGTATATACAGGCCCAGCAGTATTACAGCAGCTCCCCAGTGGTATACACAGGCCCAGCAGTATTACAGCAGCCTCCCCAGTGGTATATACAGGCCCCAGCAGTATATACAGCAGCCCCAATGGTATACAGCAGCCTCCCCAGTTTGTATAATACAGGCCCCAGCAGTATATACTGCAGCCCCAGTGGTATACAGCAGCCTCCCCAGTTGTATATACAGGACCCAGCAGTTAATACTGCAGCCCCAGTGGTATACAGCAGCCTCCCCAGTGCTATATACAGGCCCCAATAGTATTACAGCAGTCTCTCCAGTGGTATACACAGGCCCCAGCAGTATTACAGCAGCCTCCCCAGTGGTATACACAGGCCCCAGCAGCTCCCAGTGTATATACAGGCCCAGCATATTACAGCAGCTCCCCAGTGGTAGTACAGCACCTCCCAGTGTATATACAGGCCCCAGCAGTATATAACTGCAGCCCCAGTGGTATACAGCAGCCTCCCCAGTTGTATATACAGGCCCCAGCAGTATATACAGCAGTCCCCAGTGGTATAACAGGCCAAGTTTCAGCACTCCCCAGTGGTATATACAGGCCCCAGCAGTATTACAGCAGCCTCCCCAGTGGTATACACAGGCCCAGCAGTAATAACAGCAGCCTCCCCAGTGTATATACAGGCCCCAGCAGTATATACGCAGCCCATGGTATACAGCAGCCTCCCCAGTTGTATATACAGGCCCCAGCAGTATATACTGCAGCCCCAGTGGTATACAGCAGCCTCCCCAGTTGTATATACAGGCCCAGCAGTATATACAGCAGCCCAGTATACACAGCCCCAGTTGTATATACAGGCCCCAGCAGTATATACCAGCCCAGGTATACAGCAGCTCCCCAGTGGTATACAGCCCCACGTATTACAAGCCTCCCCAGTTGTATATACAGGCCCCAGCAGTATATACAGCAGCCCGGTACAGCACCCCAGTGGTTAACAGGCCCGCGTTATACAGGGCCCCAGCCCATGTGGTGTATACAGGGCCCCAGGCCCATGCTGCTGTATACAGGGCCCCAGGGCCCAGTGTGTGAGGTGTTATACAGGGCCCAGGGCCCAGTGGTGGTGTATACAGGGCCCCAGGGCCCACTGCTGGTGTATACAGGGCCCACTGCTGCTGTATACAGGGCCCCAGGGCCCACTGCTGCTGTATACAGGGCCCCAGGGAACACTGCTGGTGACTGTGTACAGCCAGGGCCCCCTCCTCCCCTCCCTGTAAAAGAAGACTGTAGACACATCATACTTACTTACTCTCTGCCGCTGCCGCTGTTCGCCAGTCTGCACCGCGCTCCGACTTGCGACTCCTTCCTGGCTGCTTCCTGTGACGACTGTGCCTGCGGCTGCGCCCGGCGCCGGTCACCAGGAAGGAGCCGGATGAAGCCGGAGCGCGGTGCAGAGCACTGTCTGCAAGCGGCCGCGGCGCTACCGCGCCGGCGCCGGCTATCATCCGGCCGGGCCAGGGGGCCCTCTGAAGCTTGGGGGCCCTAGGCAAATGCCTAGGCTGCCTGCCCCTAACGCCGGCCCTGGATAGGGGTGAAACCCAGCTAGAGGGGTCAGACAAGCAGAAACAAGAGAGGGATTATCAGTATACCTCATTTTGTGTGATTGTGTGATTAACCTCAAGTCCTTAACTGCGGTGTGTGTGCATCTGTGTATGTTTTGAAGTATGTGCATGCGTGTATCCATGCCCATGGTGATGTATGTAAGTGGTGACGTGATGTGTGTATCTATGATTGGTGCTTGTGTGGTGATATATGTATGTGTCCATGCACATGGTGACAATTGTGCGTCATGTTTGTGGTGACAATCTCTTCCTCCCGGACAATGTGTGGTCACCAGTTGTGATGCCCCATCTTCATCAAGACGCCGTGCCCAGTGAAGAAGCAGTGACACAGGACTCAGGCAGCCATTAGTGCCAAGTGTGCAAAACTCCGGCCTGTCCGTGTCCTCCATGTCCGCTCTGCCCCCCTGAGCCTGCATGGTGTCCTCCATGTCCGCTCTGCCCCCCCTAAGCCTGCATGGTGTCCTCCATGTCGGCTCTGCCCCCCTGAGCCTGCACGGTGTCCTCCATGTACGCTCTGCCCCCCCTGAGCCTGCATGGTGTCCTCCATGTCCGCTCTGCCCCCCCTGAGCCTGCATGGTGTCCTCCATGTCGGCTCTGCCCCCCTGAGCCTGCACGGTGTCCTCCATGTACGCTCTGCCCCCCTGAGCCTGCACGGTGTTCTGATGAAGCTGGATGCAGATATTCGCACTGCGTTCATCATGGGAGGCAGAGATGTGCAGAGCTGGCGGTGACGCTGCTCTTGTAAACCATGTCACTCACAGCAACAGGGGCATGATAACATTAGTGGGAACACTTAGGCTAGAGTCTGATTTGTGCCAGCATATAAGCTGACGAATCTGTCAAAAATATAGTCTCTGGCAGGTGCCCTGCATAGATTACCGGCATGTAACGCTGTGCAGAAGCTGCCTATTTGTCTCTATGGATACCTGAAGTATAGCGCAGCCGCCGGCTCCACACAGAAGTCCTGGATATGCGCTATTGCAGAGTGCACAGGAAACACAGCTTGCAGCATTTTCCTGCCAGATACTACGTTTTTGACAAATTTGTCAGTTTATATGCTGGCACAAATCAGACCCTAGCCTTGAGCTGCGTTCACCCATTTTTGAGTGTTTTTTTACGAGCGCTTTTCAAAAATGCGCAATGTGCCTTGTGTCTGCTGGCAAAGTGAATGGGAAATTCACTTTGCCGTACAGACACGGCGTAATTTTACGCAGCGTTTTTATGGTGAAAAGCGCCAGCGTAAAAAGGATGACCATGTCAATTCTTTTACGCAGCAATGCCGGCGCTTTTTCCCACAGGGGCCGGCGCTGCCTGATCCGATGTCACAGTGGGGAGGAAGAATCCTGTACCTTCTCTCTTCTGTCACATCTGTCACAGCCGCATTTGATTTCGCAGTGCATTATACACTGCAAAATCAAATGTAAAAGTAAGCCAAATGTATTAAACATAATAAAGATTTTTATACTTACCCTCCACCGGGTGTTCCGGAGCCTGGAGATCTACACCAGGAATCGTCCAACCAGGGCCTTAAATACATACATAGTAACATAGTAACATAGTTTTTAAGGTTGAAGGAAGACTTTAAGTCCATCTAGTTCAACCCATAGCCTAACATGTTGATCCAGAGGAAGGCAAAAAAAAACCCCATGTGGCAACACTAATCTCCACATTGGGGGAAAAAATTCCTTCCTGACTCCAGATACGGCAATCAGACTAATTCCCTGGATCAACGCCCTATCAAAGAATCTAGTATATATAACCGGTAATATTATAGTTTTCAAGAAAGGCATCCAGGCCCTTCTTAAATGTTAGTAGTGACTCACTCATTACAACATCATGTGGCAGAGAGTTCCATAGTATCACTGCTCTTACAGTAAAGAATCCGCGTCTGTGATTATGATTAAACCTTCTTCCCTCCAGACGTAGAGGATGCCCCCTTGTCCCAGTCTCAGGCCTAAGAGTAAAGAGATCATTAGAAAGGTCTCTGTACTGCCCCCTCATATATTTGTACATTATTATAAGATCACCCCTAAGCCTTCGTTTTTCCAAGCTAAATAACCCCAAGTTTAATAACCTGTCTTGGTATTGCAGACCCCTTAGTCCTCTAATAACTTTTGTCGCTCTTCTCTGGACCCGCTCTAGTTCAGCTATGTCTTTCTTATACACCGGAGACCAGAATTGTACACAGTATTCTAAGTGTGGTCGCACTAGTGACTTGTATAGAGGTAAAATTATGTTCTCCTCATGAGCATCTATGCCTCTTTTAATACATCCCATTATTTTATTTGCCTTTGCAGCAGCTGCCTGACACTGGCCACTAAATGTGAGTTTGTCATCTACCCATACACCCAGGTCTTTTTCAGTGATAGTTTTGCCCAGTGTTTTATAATTAAGCACATAATTATACCCTTTGTTTCCTCTGCCCAAGTGCATGACTTTACATTTATCCCCATTAAAGCGCATTTGCCATTTAGCAGCCCAAGCTTCTAGTTTACATAAATCCTCCTGTAATATAAAATTGTCCTCCTCTGTATTGATTACCCTGCAGAGTTTAGTGTCATCTGCAAATATTGAGATTCTACTCTGTATGCCCCCTACAAGGTCATTAATAAATATATTAAATAGGAGCGGGCCCAACACTGACCCCTGTGGTACCCCACTGTTAACTGTGACCCATTCTGAGTGTGTTCCATTAATAACCACCCTTTGTTTCCTATCACTAAGCCAGTTCTTAACCCACTTACACATATTTTCCCCTATCCCCATTGCCCTCATTTTATGTATCAACCTTTTGTGTGGCACCGTATCAAAAGCTTTTGAAAAGTCCATATACACCACATCCACTGCATTTCCTTGGTCCAGTCCAGAACTTACTTCTTCATAGAAGCTTATTAGATTAGTTTGACAGGAACGGTCCCTCGTAAAACCATGTTGATAATGGGTCATGAGGTTATTTTTGTTCAGATACTCCAGTATAGCATCTCTTAGAAAACCCTCTAGGATTTTACCCACAGTAGAGGTTAAGCTTACTGGCCTATAATTTCCAAGTTCAGTTTTTGTCCCCTTTTTGAATATTGGCACCACATTTGCTATACGCCAGTCCTGTGGTACAGACCCTGATATTATGGAATCTTTAAATATTAAAAATAATGGTCTATCTATGACAGTACTTAATTCCTGCAGCACTCTGGGGTGTATCCCATCTGGGCCCGGGGATTTGTCAATTTTAGTGATTTTTAGACGATACCGTACTTCCTCTTGGGTTAAGCAGGTGACGTTTAATTGAGAATTTTTGTTATCACTGATCATATTGTCTGTCATGGGATTTTCTTGTGTAAATACTGTTGAAAAAAAGTCATTTAGCATATTTGCTTTTTCCTCATCCTCATCCACCATTTCACCCAGACTATTCTTAAAGGGGCCAACACCATCATTTTTTAGTTTCTTACTATTTATGTAGTTAAAAAATATTTTGGGATTCTTTTTACTTTCTCTGGCAATGAGTCTCTCTGTCTCAATCTTTGCTGCCTTGATTTGCTTTTTACAAATGTTATTTAATTTTCTGTATTTATTTAATGCTTCATCACTACCTACTTGCTTTAATTCCCTAAATGCTTTCTTTTTGTCACATATTGCACTTCTTACCGCTTTATTTAGCCATAGTGGTTTCCTCCTATTTCTAGCATGCTTATTCCCATAGGGTATATATTGTGCACAGGTCCTATTCAGGATGCTAATAAACATCTCCCATTTGTGTTGTGTACTTTTATGTCTCAGGACATCGTCCCAGTTTATTGCACTAAGATCATCTCTCAACCGTTGGAAATTTGCCTTCCTGAAGTTTAGTGTCCTTGTGGCCCCTCTACTACACGTCTTAGTAAAGGATACTTGAAAGCTTATTAAGTTATGATCACTATTACCCAAGTGACCTCCAACCCGTATATTTGATATGCGGTCTGGCCTGTTGGTTAATATTAGGTCCAGCAGTGCCCCCCTTCTTGTTGGGTCCTGAACCAGTTGTGAAAGGTAATTGTCTCTTATAGTTTTCAAAAACTTATTACCTTTGCTAGAACTGCAGGTTTCTGATCCCCAATGTATTTCAGGGTAGTTGAAGTCCCCCATAATAATGACTTCTCCCTGAGTCGCTGCTTCATCTATTTGCTTTATGAGGATATTCTCCTCCACTTCCATTATTGTTGGGGACTTATAACAAACCCCTATCAGTAATTTATTATTTTTTCCCCCTCCCCTTATCTCCACCCACAGAGACTCTACATTTCCATTAGATTCACCTATATTATCACGCAGGATGGGTTTTAAGGATGATTTTACGTATAAACATACACCTCCTCCTCGCCTATTTGTACGGTCATTTCTGAACAGACAATAGCCCTGTAAATTAACAGCCCAGTCATGACTCTCATCCAGCCAAGTCTCCGAAATCCCCACCATGTCATAATTATTTTCCAACAAAATCAATTCTAATTCCTCCATTTTGTTGGTGAGGCTTCTGGCATTAGTGAACATGCACTTTATGCATCTCTCTTTACCTCTATTCCTTCCTACTAGATTGACTGTTCTAACCCCACCCCCCATGCCACCCCCAATTTTATTACTTGTGCCCAGGTTACTGTTTACACTATCTTCCCCTCCTATACAATGAATACCCTCCCCCCCAATCCCTAGTTTAAACACTCCTCCAACCTTCTAGCCATTTTCTCCCCCAGCACAGCTGCACCCTCCCCATTGAGGTGCAGCCCGTCCCTAGCATAGAACCTGTAGCCAACAGAGAAGTCGGCCCAGTTCTCCAGGAACCCAAACCCCTCCTTCCTACACCAATTCCTGAGCCACTTATTTATCTCCCTAATCTCCCGTTGCCTCTCTGGTGTGGCACGTGGTACAGGCAGTATTTCAGAGAATACTACCTTGGAGGTCCTTGCCTTAAGCTTGCAGCCTAATTCCCTGAAATCATCTTTAAGGACCTTCCACCTACCTCTAACTTTGTCATTTGTGCCAATGTGCACCATGACCGCTGGGTCCTCACCAGCCCCTCCCAGTAATCTGTCAACCCGATCAGCGATGTGCCGGACTCGAGCGCCAGGTAGGCAGCACACTGTTCGACGATCCCTGTCTTTGTGACAGATTGCCCTATCTATTCCCCTAATAATTGAGTCCCCCACTACCAGCACCTGTCTGGCCTGCCCTACTCTCCTGTTTTCCCCCTTACTGGAGCAGACACTCCTCTGGCTTTCAGAGGTCATGCCCTGCTGCAGCAGTGCTGTACCTGAACTCACACCCCCCTCATCTGCCAACATAGCAAATTTATTGGAGTGTGCCAGATCAGGGCTAGCCTCCCTGGCACCCTTCCCTCTACCCCGCCTTCTAACTGTCACCCAGCTAGCTACCTCATGGTCCTGAGGCTCCATAGTACCATCCTCCCCCACATCTATCCTAAATGATGTCATAATGACATCGGGCGCTTTGATTGGCCGCTCGCGGTCATGTGATATGCGTGTCACATATCACTTGACCACGAGAAGCCAATCAGCGCCCATGACATCACGCAAGGTCTTGTCACATCGGTGCATGACCTTCGCTCAGCTCCGGATAGCACGAACAAGCCAGCAGAGAGGTATTAATTCTTTATTATTTTTCATAAAGTTGCCTTTATTTAACTTTGATTTCGCAGTGTATATTGACACACTGCAAAATCAAATGGGGCGGTCACACATGTCACAAAGGGGAGGAGGAACCAGGATTCTTCCTCCCCTTTGTGACATCACTTTTCTCCCCGGGCCGTGAAAGCTCTGCTTTTTTTTTTTTTTGAGTGGGTGCAAAACGCTGGTAAAAGCGCCCCGCAAAAAAACGCTATGTGTGAACGTAGCCTTAGACTATATTCATACAGGGCGTTTTTGCAGCGTTTGTTTCTGCAGCTAAACCTGAGATTTTGATATTAATCAAAGATTTCTTGCTAGTCCAAAGCCTGAGGTTTTTGTCTCTATTTTGCTATGTTGTTCCTGCGTTTTGCACTTTTCCATTAATTTAAAAGCTGTCACATTACAAAACTGAGGCAAAAAGTCAGCAGACAATTCAGATGATCAGTCTTTCAAAAAAACAATCAGGTTTCAATTTCCAGCAGGAAGTAAAACCAATGTGAGTGCAGAAAGTTTCCTCAATCACATACGCCTTCTGGGAGTGAAAAACACAGGTTTAGATTTGCATAAAAACACAACAAAACAACGCCTCCATGACTAGTCTGATTAATGTCACAGGTGCAGTTTGGAAATGTATTCTTGGCATATTCAAAAATGTATTAGGAACAAAAAGTGAATTTTTAAGAAGATGAAAAGATGCAGTATATACACAGCTCCACTCTCTATATTCCTCAACACAGTATATAGTGTGGAGCTGTGTATATCATTGAGTGTAGCATACATAATAGCAGATCGCATTGCACTGGCCAGGATCAGCCGGTGGCTAACCTGACCTGAAAATGTCAGCTGCATAGAAGTACATGACACCATCATGCTCAGATCAGGAAAGCCATCGGGCGGTGCAATGCAATCCTTGCACGAGTCATATGCTACACTCTGCACAGTACCACTGGATGTAATCTTCAGGATCTGTATTATTCTGTTTATGTACACTGCACAGTACCACTTCTCCTGTCCTGTATACTGGATGTAATCTTCAGGATCTGTATTATTCTGTTTATATACACTGCACAGTACCACTTCTCCTGTCCTGTATACTGGGTGAAATCCTCAGTATCTGTATTATTCTGTATATATACACTGCACAGCACCACTTCTCCTGTCCTGTATACTGGGTGTAATCCTCAGTATCTGTATTATTCTGTACATATACACTGCACAGTACCACTTCTCCTGTCCTGTATACTGGGTGTAATCCTCAGTATCTGTATTATTCTGTACATATACACTGCACAGTACCACTTCTCCTGTCCTGTATACTGGGTGTAATCCTCAGTATCTGTATTATTCTGTATATATACACTGCACAGCACCACTTCTCCTGTCCTGTATACTGGGTGTAATCCTCAGTATCTGTATTATTCTGTACATATACACTGCACAGTACCACTTCTCCTGTCCTGTATACTGGGTGTAATCCTCAGTATCTGTATTATTCTGTATATATACACTGCACAGTACCACTTCTCCTGTCCTGTATACTGGGTGTAATCCTCAGTATCTGTATTATTCTGTATATATACACTGCACAGCACCACTTCTCCTGTCCTGTATACTGGGTGTAATCCTCACTATCTGTATTATTCTGTATATATACACTGCACAGTACCACTTCTCCTGTCCTGTATACTGGGTGTAATCCTCAGTATCTGTATTATTCTGTATATATACACTGCACAGTACCACTTCTCCTGTCCTGTATACTGGGTGTAATCCTCAGTATCTGTATTATCCTGTATATATACACTGCACAGTACCACTTCTCCTGTCCTGTATACTGGATGTAATCTTCAGGATCTGTATTATTCTGTTTATATACACTGCACAGTACCACTTCTCCTGTCCTGTATACTGGGTGTAATCCTCACTATCTGTATTATTCTGTATATATACACTGCACAGTACCACTTCTCCTGTCCTGTATACTGGGTGTAATCCTCAGTATCTGTATTATTCTGTATATATTCACTGCACAGTCCCACTTCTCCTGTCCTGTATACTGGGTGTAATCCTCAGTATCTGTATTATTATGTATATATACACTGCACAGTACCACTTCTCCTGTCCTGTATACTGGATGTAATCTTCAGGATCTGTATTATTCTGTTTATATACACTGCACAGTACCACTTCTCCTGTCCTGTATACTGGATGTAATCCTCACTATCTGTATTATTCTGTATATATACACTGCACAGTACCACTTCTCCCGTCCTGTATACTGGTGTAATCCTCAGTATCTGTATTATTCTGTATATATAGACTGCACAGTACCACTTCTCCTGTCCTGTATACTGGGTGTAATCCTCACTATCTGTATTATTCTGTATATATACACTGCACAGTACCACTTCTCCCGTCCTGTATACTGGTGTAATCCTCAGTATCTGTATTATTCTGTATATATACACTGCACAGTACCACTTCTCCCGTCCTGTATACTGGGTGTAATCCTCAGTATCTGTATTATTCTGTATATATACACTGCACAGTACCACTTCTCCTGTCCTGTATACCGGGTGTAATCCTCACTATCTGTATTATTCTGTGTGTATACACTGCACAGTACCACTTCTTTTGTCCTGTAAATACTGAGTGTAATCCTCAGTATATTTTTCTGTATATATACACTGCACAGTACCACTTCTCCTGTCATGTATACTGGGTATAATCCTCAGTATCTGCAGTGAGCAGTACATGAGGGACAGTGTGAGGACACACTATGGATAGAGCAGTATATGAGGGACAATGTGAGGGCACACTATGGAGAGAGCAGTATATGAGGGACAGTGTGAGGGCACACTATGGAGAGAGCAGTATATGAGGGACAGTGTGAGGGCACACTATGGAGAGAGCAGTATATGAGGGACAGTGTGATGGCACACTATGGAGAGAGCAGTATATGAGGGACAGTGTGAGGGCACACTATGGAGAGAGCAGTATATGAGGGACAGTGTGATGGCACACTATGGAGAGAGCAGTATATGAGGGACAGTGTGATGGCACACTATGGAGAGAGCAGTATAGGAGGGACAGTGTGAGGGCACACTATGGAGAGAGCAGTATATGAGGGACAGTATGAGGGCACACTATGGAGAGAGCACTATATGAGGGACAATGTGAGGGCACACTATGGAGAGAGCAGTATATGAGGGACAGTGTGAGGGCACACTATGGAGAGAGCAGTATAGGAGGGACAGTGTGAGGGCACACTATGGAGAGAGCAGTATATGAGGGACAGTGTGATGGCACACTATGGAGAGAGCAGTATATGAGGGACAGTGTGAGGGCACACTATGGAGAGAGCAGTATATGAGGGACAGTGTGAGGGCACACTATGGAGAGAGCAGTATAGGAGGGACAGTGTGAGGGCACACTATGGAGAGAGCAGTATATGACAGACAGTATGAGGGCACACTATGGAGAGAGCAGTATAGGAGGGACAGTGTGAGGGCACACTATGGAGAGAGCAGTATATGACAGACAGTATGAGGGCACACTATGGAGAGAGCAGTATATGAGGGACAATGTGAGGGCACACTATGGAGAGAGCAGTATATGAGGGACAGTGTGAGGGCACACTATGGAGAGAGCAGTATAGGAGGGACAGTGTGAGGGCACACTATGGAGAGAGCAGTATATGAGGGACAGTGTGAGGGCACACTATGGAGAGAGCAGTATATGAGGGACAGTATGAGGGCACACTATGGGGTGAGCAGTATATGAGGAACAGTATGAGGACACACTTGGGGAGAGTAATACATGCAGGATACGGACAGCACTACGTCTTGTTGCCTGCCTCAACTAGGGGTATATGAGCAAAAATTATATCTAATAGCACACTTTAACTCCATCTTCATCATTACTATGAACGAGCCCGCCAGCACATTCTCCCAAATCCTGTTAGGGTGAAACACTACAGTTGTAAACAGTTGCAGTATGTTGTAGAAAGCAACTTGTTAAAAAAAACAACAAAAAAACCCACATCCCATTCGACCACTTTCAGATGGGTGTTTGTCACTGCTCCAGTGTCTGTTGTTGTCAGCAGTGCTGACGTCACTTCAACAGCGCTGCAGCCAATCAGTGAGCTCAACTTTTCATGTCATTTACACGGACAGAGCCAATGAGCTTTAATGATTGGGTGCTTTGTCTGTGATGATGGTGCTGCAGAGAACAACAGACACTGGAGTGGGGGCAAAGACTCAGTGTTGGATCTGGGAAGGGTTAGTAAGACATTTTTTTCTTCTTTAAAACAACTGCACCTTGGGACACAACTTTTCAGAAAACCCCAAATACATATTAGATATCTACAGCCTCATTTAGAAGTTCATTTTTTTGACATGTGAGAAAAGATTGATGGTTTATTTTTAACACTAGCTGTGAGCCCGATGCGATTGCATCGGGATTCTAGAATCTGTGTATAGTTTACTAAGTATATTTCAAATATGGCGGCATAGCGGCCGCCGCTATTCCGATTGTTCGGCGCGCTGAAGGCGGCGACCAATCAGAAGAGCGCCGCGCTGTATGGCGCCATACTTCAAATACATAGAATATTTTGAGTTTCACATTTACCGCTGTAAGTGAGGCGCTATTCTCATTAGTCGCTGTGTGCTGCCGGCGACCAATCACCATAGCGCCTCACTTTCAGTGGTAAATTTGAAACTCAAAGTCGTCCATTATATCTCTATGGGAAGTGAGGCGCTATTCTGATTGGTCGCCTGCAGCACACAGCGACCAATGAGAATAGCACCTCCCTTCACATAGAGATATAATGGACGACTTTGAGTTTCAAATTTACCGCTGAAAGTGAGGCGCTATGCTGATTGGTCGCTGTGTGGTGCGCTGACCAATCAGCATAGCGCCTCACTTCCCATAGGGATGCATAGCGGTGTTTAGAGGAATTTATGGCCGGGCCCTTGGTTCTATTTTCGGGCACGGCGCTCGGCGCTTGTCAGTCGTCGCCGGGGCGGTAGCCCCTGCAACGGCTCGCAATGGCCGCTTCGCCATAGATAGATATAGATAGATATAGATTGATATAGATAGATAGATATATATAGATATAGATAGATAGATAGATAGATAGATAGATAGATAGATAGATAGATAGATAGATAGAAATAGATAGAAATAGATAGATAGAAATAGATAGATAGATAGATACATAGATAGATAGATAGATAGATAGATAGATAGATAGATAGATAGATAGATACATAGATAGAAATAGATAGATAGATAGATAGATAGATAGATAATATAGATAGATAGATAGATAGATACATAGATAGATTG
The DNA here is from genome assembly GCA_033576535.1 of Allobates femoralis. NCBI lineage: Eukaryota > Metazoa > Chordata > Amphibia > Anura > Aromobatidae > Allobates > Allobates femoralis. Next base: position 138,898,244 of record JARQOC010000010.1, read on the forward strand.
ATAGATAGATAGATAGAAATAGATAGAAATAGATAGATAGATAGAAATAGATAGATAGAAATAGATAGATAGATAGATAGTGTGAGGCACCGCCGGCATGATCCGCATGGCCGGGGTACATCACATGCAGGATCGAGGTATGATCCTGTGCACACTGGCCGGTTTTCCTGTGATGATAATACTGTGTGAACCAACCTGAACACAATGAGGTTGCAAGAGCCTAATGAGCGGCAGTGAGAGTGGGATGAGATCCATGAGGAATAGGATGTAAGGAGTGATTGCTGACAACCCGGAACACAGGGAGTTAACATGAGCTGTGTGGAAGGCTGATTGCCAGCAGCTAAGGGGGTGTGTCCAGGTGGGAGTGGCTGGCACGATAAGAGCCGGCCACCTGAGTGATTGAGAGATAGATTCTGGAGGCTGAGTTTGATTCTGGAAGCTGAGATTGATTCAGATGGAAGCTGAGACCAGCCAAGTGCAGAGCAGTCTAGAGGCTCTGAGTACATGATGGGAGCATGCTAGCTCCATGCCGGTGCCGAGGTCCGTGGTCGTGTCCGCACCTGGAGGGGGATGCCGTGGTTGACCCGTGGACGCTAGACCGGACGTGGTTCACCTCACGTCCGGGAAGGAGCCTGTGGCGATGCCTGGTGGAACCTGGGACACAGGTAGCGAGACCCGGATCCGTGCCCGGTAAGAAAGCAGTTCCCGAGCGATAGTGTGAACTGTGCACCTTGTGTGCGTAAATCATGTTAGGCGAGTATAGACCGCCCTTGGGACCGACTCAGTGGAGTCCGTTAAAGGTCCTGATGAACCAGAATGTATGTAGCCCTTGGGGGGCAATTGTATGTAGAATGCCAGGCGGGCATAGACCGCCTTTAGGTCCGAGTCAGAGTGCTCAGTTAAAGGACCTGATGAAACAATGTGTTTAACTATGTGTATGAGGGCTTAGGTAATGGCCCTGAATGAGCGATGATGACCGATGTAAGACCCATGTATAATCATGTGGAGAGACAGTGACCCAGCTGGTATGGATGATGTTGGAGGCGTTCCGTCCTTGGGACGAGAGGGAGACTTGCCCTGCTGCTTGCAGAGGGTACCCGTCCCTCAACCACGACCTCTAATGGGGTGAGTGTGCCTGTGGTGCCAGAGACAGGGGTAAGAGGGCTCCAGTAGGTAACGGATGTAGAGGTTCCCGTGACCTATGGTTTGCCAATCCCTGTAATGGGCCATGGAGGGGCCACAGTCCATGGATGTGGGCTGTGAGCAGGTGTGTGATCCATGGACGTTTGAATGATGGATCACATACGGTATGTAAGGACCCGGTCAGGCAGGATTCCTGACTAGGGGTGAATGTATATCATCATGCTGGGGGACTAAAGCCAGGCGGCAGGTACCGCCATTGGGACCCACAGGGCCCGTTGAGGCGTAGGTAACGAAGGTCAGAAGCAGGGGTTAGAAGGGCTCCCGTACTGGGTAACGCGTGGTTAGGCCGGAGGCCGCAGCCCCACGGGTTACTAGGGTTTGCCAATCCCTGTTATGAACCCGGAAGGGTCATCATCGTACTGTAACTTATGTATAGTGTAAGTAGGCCGGAGGCCGTAGCCACCATGGGAGCTGTTAGTAGAGCTCCAATGGGGACAGAGATGGTTACAGGTCCCGGGTTACTATAAAACTTTATGTGCAATATAAGTGTTATGTGATGTTAAATGTAAATGTATGGTGTATTTATGTAAAGTGTTGTTAATCAATGTGATATGTGTCAAACATGCTACCCGGGTTATGTTGTTAATATGTGAAAATAAATGGGTAGTCATTGGTTGACCTTATAAACACGTGTTTTTGTCGTTTTGCAAGCGGGTTCCCCGGTTGCTACCTCACATATGGTGGAGAATGCGGGCAAGGTTGCCCGGTGAGGAATGCACCCCAGTTACGAAGGGGGGTTGGTACAGCCGAGGGCTGTGGTGCCGGAGCACCTTATATGGACAATTCGATTGGTGCACTTTATATGGACTTGGTTGCTATGGGCAACCGCACGACGCACCCTAGCATCTGGCCGGTGACCTGGCGAGGTCACGAAGACGTCGTACTCAAAGTATCGGGCGGCCCTAGGGGTCCCGAAGTCAAAGTCGGCGTGATCAAGGTTCCGGTGGCCCGAGGGGTCACGAAGTTGCCAAGACAACGCCACATCCGGATTCTATGAACTGTGTTTGCCCCTGCTGGTTTAAGCAAGGAGGGGGGAGGTTGGACAGGAGTCACAGGTATACAAACCGGGAGCGGTGCCACAAGGTGTTGTGTGGTGGCCCGGCTCCTATGGCAGTGTGTTCATCCCCCACTGGTCTGAACAAGGAGGGGGGAGGTTAGGACACGGTTTACCGGTGTCCTAGGTGTACAAGCCGGCAGTGTGTGTGACCCATATTCACAAGCCAGGAGCGACGCTGTCACCCGACTTGTCAGGGCCGTGTGTTTAACCCCTACCCACGGGTGTAAACAAGGAGGGGGGTATGTGAGGCACCGCCGGCATGATCCGCATGGCCGGGGTACATCACATGCAGGATCGAGGTATGATCCTGTGCACACTGGCCGGTTTTCCTGTGATGATAATACTGTGTGAACCAACCTGAACACAATGAGGTTGCAAGAGCCTAATGAGCGGCAGTGAGAGTGGGATGAGATCCATGAGGAATAGGATGTAAGGAGTGATTGCTGACAACCCGGAACACAGGGAGTTAACATGAGCTGTGTGGAAGGCTGATTGCCAGCAGCTAAGGGGGTGTGTCCAGGTGGGAGTGGCTGGCACGATAAGAGCCGGCCACCTGAGTGATTGAGAGATAGATTCTGGAGGCTGAGTTTGATTCTGGAAGCTGAGATTGATTCAGATGGAAGCTGAGACCAGCCAAGTGCAGAGCAGTCTAGAGGCTCTGAGTACATGATGGGAGCATGCTAGCTCCATGCCGGTGCCGAGGTCCGTGGTCGTGTCCGCACCTGGAGGGGGATGCCGTGGTTGACCCGTGGACGCTAGACCGGACGTGGTTCACCTCACGTCCGGGAAGGAGCCTGTGGCGATGCCTGGTGGAACCTGGGACACAGGTAGCGAGACCCGGATCTGTGCCCGGTAAGAAAGCAGTTCCCGAGCGATAGTGTGAACTGTGCACCTTGTGTGCGTAAATCATGTTAGGCGAGTATAGACCGCCCTTGGGACCGACTCAGTGGAGTCCGTTAAAGGTCCTGATGAACCAGAATGTATGTAGCCCTTGGGGGGCAATTGTATGTAGAATGCCAGGCGGGCATAGACCGCCTTTAGGTCCGAGTCAGAGTGCTCAGTTAAAGGACCTGATGAAACAATGTGTTTAACTATGTGTATGAGGGCTTAGGTAATGGCCCTGAATGAGCGATGATGACCGATGTAAGACCCATGTATAATCATGTGGAGAGACAGTGACCCAGCTGGTATGGATGATGTTGGAGGCGTTCCGTCCTTGGGACGAGAGGGAGGCTTGCCCTGCTGCTTGCAGAGGGTACCCGTCCCTCAACCACGACCTCTAATGGGGTGAGTGTGCCTGTGATGCCAGAGACAGGGGTAAGAGGGCTCCAGTAGGTAACGGATGTAGAGGTTCCCGTGACCTATGGTTTGCCAATCCCTGTAATGGGCCATGGAGGGGCCACAGTCCATGGATGTGGGCTGTGAGCAGGTGTGTGATCCATGGACGTTTGAATGATGGATCACATACGGTATGTAAGGACCCGGTCAGGCAGGATTCCTGACTAGGGGTGAATGTATATCATCATGCTGGGGGACTAAAGCCAGGCGGCAGGTACCGCCATTGGGACCCACAGGGCCCGTTGAGGCGTAGGTAACGAAGGTCAGAAGCAGGGGTTAGAAGGGCTCCCGTACTGGGTAACGCGTGGTTAGGCCGGAGGCCGCAGCCCCACGGGTTACTAGGGTTTGCCAATCCCTGTTATGAACCCGGAAGGGTCATCATTGTACTGTAACTTATGTATAGTGTAAGTAGGCCGGAGGCCGTAGCCACCATGGGAGCTGTTAGTAGAGCTCCCATGGGGACAGAGATGGTTACAGGTCCCGGGTTACTATAAAACTTTATGTGCAATATAAGTGTTATGTGATGTTAAATGTAAATGTATGGTGTATTTATGTAAAGTGTTGTTAATCAATGTGATATGTGTCAAACATGCTACCCGGGTTATGTTGTTAATATGTGAAAATAAATGGGTAGACATTGGTTGACCTTATAAACACGTGTTTTTGTCGTTTTGCAAGCGGGTTCCCCGGTTGCTACCTCACAATAGATACATATATAGATACATAGATAGATAGAAATAGATAGATATATAGATATAGATAGAAATAGATAGATATAGATAGATACATAGATAGATATAGATAGATACATAGATAGAAATAGATACATAGATAGAAATAGATACATAGATAGATAGAAATAGACGATTTTTCGTCCATTATATCTCTATGGGAAGTGAGGCGCTATTCTGATTGGTCGCTGTGTGCTGGCGGCGACCAATCAGAATAGCGCCTCACTTCCCATAGAGAATAATAGCGGTGTTTCAAGCAAAGTATAGCCGGGCCCCTGGTTCTATTTTCGGCCACGGAGCTCGGGTGTGGTCGGTCAATGGATGGGGCCGGAGACTCGCAATGGCCGCTTCGCGGCCATTGCTTGCGCTCCAGCAACGGCTCGCAATGGCCTCGCGTCCATTGCTCGCGCCGGCCAACGGCTCGCAATGGCCGCTACGCGGACAATGCTTCGTGGTAGCGTGGCTGCCTTGTGGCAGCCACGTCCACGACGACGGAAGTAGCGCCGAAAATTACGGAAGTGCACTACGGCAATTATATATTAGATTTTCTATGTGAATTCCAGCCACCTCCTGACTGACAGCAGCACATCACAGGACCCTGATGTTGAGATAGATGGCAGCACGTTCATGTGTTCTGAGAATACAGAGGGCAGGGGCACCAAAGGACATATTTGCACAAGGCGCCATTCAGCCTAAGGCCAGCCCTGGGCAGATGCAATACAAAAGTGCTTTCTACACTGTGTGGTGGTACTTTTTAAAAGGACACTGCAGTACAGCTACCTAGTCAAACTGTGTTAGTAGCCTAAAAGGATTTGCTTGGCTACATGCACTAAAAAATGGCAATTACAGACAGGCGGTGTAGCTTTCTTCACAACAATGCTACACCAATGCCTGTCATACTGCTACTAGCCAAAAAGGATTTACTGGGCCAGACCTGCCTGGCAAAAAATGCTCTTAAAGGGAACGTGTCAGGTGATTTATGCCCCTCCAGCTATCACTATCTGTACCTGTAGCTTTATAATACCAGTCTAGTCATCCCTGTCTGACCTCAAAGGGTAATGTGAAAGGTGAAAGAAAAGCATTTATACACTTATATTTCAGTCCCCACCTTGGAGGAGGGGGACTGTCTGGCAGGATAATAGTTAACTCACTATTAACTTGGATAGCTAAAGGACCTGTGTGATGTAACGATCATGTGACCATAGTGGGCGGATTCTAATCGAACATCGCTCATATCTACTTAAGACTTTAAGGCAGGAGTGGGGAACCTATTTCTGCTGGGGGCCATTTGGAAATTTCTACAATCCTTCAGGGGTCGTACAAAGTCAACTTGAAAATTACCTGCTATATTTGGTTAAACAATAAACTCACCCCTCCTGTGGTGGCTGAAGCTGCTTCTCTTTGCCATGACTAATAATAATATTTATTCATTTATATAGCGCTATTAATTCCATAGCTGATGTTAGGTAATATTGATCATGCTGCTTCTCAATGTTTGCTAGAGCCCTAGACATCACAGGAGGGGCTGGGTGCATATACATCACAGGGGAGGCTGAGGCATAGAGATCACTAGGGAGCTGCATTTAAAAGGCAGACAGTCATAAAAATGTGTCTGCTAGACTGAGCACTGCAGTCCCCAGGAATCTGCCCGATGGTCGCAGAAAAGGTCATCCAGGGCTGCATGTGGCCCTGGGGCCTGAGGTTCCCCATCCCTGCTGTAGGCAATAGCGGAATCTAATCCCGATCTCTTTCGTCAGGGAAGCGTCAGAATCATTCACTGTTTTATGATTGTATTCCCCTTACACAATACCCTAAGTAGGGCTGCAAATTGTATCTGTGATCTGCAGCGGTTATACTATAGTACTAGTACTAGTCCACATCGCACAAATAACTTTGGTGAGCTGGACCCTTTGAAGCAGAGAACCCGCATAACTGTGTACCATCGTCCGCCAACTACTCACCTCCCTCTCCCCGCTTTAATATCAACCTCACTGGTTGAATAAACAAGGAGCTTCATTTACCTGGTAAGTGCCATCTGTTTCTTATCTTCATCCACAAACACAAATAACTTTCCATTCTGAATACCATATGCAATGCAGGAAGCAATGGCTCATCCAGCTCGGCCTATGGGCTGGAGCTAACATGATGCTCTTGGCCTCCAATCTGCAGTCTTCTGGCTTTGGGGCTTGACCAACAAAGTCTGATCTTATTCAGTGTTCAGTCTTCAAGGTTTGACTGGTGGAGTCTGGTCTCCCTGGAACAGGTATTTGGTCTTCAGGTTTGACCGGCAAAGTCGAGTCTTCATGGAGTAAATATTCGGTAGTGATGAGCGTGTAGTAAGTTATTCAGGTTTGGATAGCTCTAACTGAATACTTTACAATATTTCAGTATTCAGATCCAAGTGTGTTCCCCATTGACTTACATTGAACAAGTAACAAGTAATGAAACAGTTCAAAGTATTTGTTCCAAATCCAAATATTTCAGTACTCGCTCATCACTAGTGTTTGATTTTTGGGTCCCTCCTGAAGTCAGTATGGCTCCTTGACAAATTCTATTCATCGCAAGGTGACTTTGGTACAACAAACCCAGGTATACTCTGTTGTGCACATGTCCCCTTCCCTGCAAGTCTTTGAGCCAACTCCTCTCCTTCTCTGGCATCCCAACCTTTTACATTCAGTAACTGCACCACAGCTGTCACATGACCTGTCGTTCCCTTTAGACTCTTCCCTTGATTGAAACACACTCATTATTCATTGATTCCAGTCAATTCTACTTAACCAGCAAGTGGTGGACGATGTTTACTTTGCATAAGGTCCCCCATTGTTTGCCATCACCTTACAGTGATACAGTGATGTGACTTAGGCGAAAATTGATCCAGAAGATGAAACCACTTTGAAACCACTTCCAGCCTTTTATTATTTACTAGATGGTGGCCCGATTCTAAAGCATCGGGTATTCTAGAATATGTATGTAGTTGACATACTGTGACTGACAGAACTTGTTAAGTGAACGTGAGTGAACTACATATATATATATAGCAGCGCTATGGTATATGGTGGTGCATTACAGCACATGTATAGCAGCACTATAGTATATGGCGGTACATTACAGTACATGCATAGCAGCACTATAATATATGGCGGTACAATATAGTACATGTATAGCAGCGCTATGGTATATGACGGTACATTACAGTACATGTATAGCAGCGCTATGGTATATGGTGGTACATTACATGTATAGCAGTGCTATGGTATATGGTGGTGCATTACAGCACATGTATAGCAGCACTATAGTATATGGCGGTACATTACAGTACATGCATAGCAGCACTATAATATATGGCGGTACAATATAGTACATGTATAGCAGCGCTATGGTATATGGCGGTACATTACAGTACATGTATAGCAGCGCTATGGTATATGGTGGTACATTACATTACATGCATGTATAGCAGTTCTATGGTATATGGCGATACATTACAGCACATGTATAGCAGCACTATGGTATATGGCGGTACATTACAGCAGGGCTGTGGAGTCGGTAAATCAAACCACCGACTCCAACTCCGACTCCTGAATTTCCCTGGCTCCGACTCCAACTCCGACTCCGACTCCTTTGACTCCGACTCCTTCAGTCATGGCTCGTTTTTAAGTAATAAAATTATTGTAGGTCAATGGTAACATTAGGCTTTAATCATTATAATGACATAATAATCAAGATATTTAGAACATAATAATAAATCATAATAATAATATTCAGCACATTCTGCATTGAACTACTATTATATATTTTAGGAGTCGGAGTCGGAACATTTTCTACCGACTCCAACTCCGACTCCACCAAAATGGGCAGCGACTCCGACTCATGACTCCGACTTGACTCCACAGCCCTGCATTACAGTACATGTAAAGTAACACTATAGTATATGGCGGTACAGTATAGCACATGTATAGCAGTACTATAGTATATGGCAGTATATTACAGTATATGTACAGGTGCACTATAGTATATGGGGGTATTTTATAGCACATATATAGCAGCACTATAGTATATGGAGGAACATTATAGTACATGTATAACAGCGCTATGGTATATGGCGGTACATTACAGTACATGTAAAGCAGCACTATGGTATATGGCGGTACATTACAGTACATGTATAGCAGCACTATGGTATATGGCGATACTCCGCTTCCCCCGCAGCCCCCCGCTCCTCCACAGTTAAAGTAAAAAAAAATCCTCAGGAGTAGGGGGGGCAGGATGGTGATAGGGGGGTGGAGAGGGACAGGATGGAGCGAGCGGGGCAGGATGGAGCGGGGGGGGGGGCAGGATGCCGAGGGGGAGGGGGGGGCAGTGGGATGGAGCCGGAGGGTGGGGCAAAAGGGAGGGAGCGGGGGCAGAATGGAGGTAGAGGGGCAGAATGGAGGGAGCGGGGCAAGATGGAGCCGGAGGAGCAGGATGGAGTCCGGAGGAGCAGAATGGTGGTGTGGGGGGCGGGGCAGGATGGTGGCGGGTGAGGGGGAAGGATGGTGGGGGGCAGGATGGTGGCGGGAGGCAGGATGTAGCGAGCGGGGCAGATGGACAAGCGAGGCAGGATGGAGCCGGAAGGGAGCAGAGCTGTAAGCCATGATGTAGCAGATGGTGGCAGGGTGAGCAGGATGGAGGGGCAGGATAGAGCGACGTGCGGGCATGTATGGTGGGTACGGGGCAGATGTATGGGCTGGGCAGGATGGAGCGGAGCAGAGCAGGATGGAGCGAGCAGGGCAGGATGGACCGGCAGGGGCGAATGAATGAGCCGGGGGGCAGGATGGAGCAAGCGGGGCAGGATGGAGCCAGAGGAGAGGATGGAGCCGTGAGGAGCAGGATGGTGGCGAGAGGTGGGGGCAGGATGGGGGGCAGGATGGAGCGGTGGGGCAGGATGGAGCCGGTGGGTGGGATGGAGCCGGCAAGGCAGGATGGAGCGAGCGGGGCAGGAGAGGAGTGAGGGGGGCAGGATGAGCGGAGCGGGAGGCAGGATGGAGCTGGGGGGGGCAAGATGGAGTGGGGGGGCAGGAATGGAGCGAGCGGGGCAGGATGGGGGTGGAGGCACGATGGAGCGAGCGAGCAGGATGGTGGCGGGGGGCAGTATGGAGTGAGCGGTGCAGATGGGGGGGGGGCAGGATGGTGGCTGAGGGGCAGGATGGAGCGAGCAGGGCAGGATGGAGGGAGGGGCAGAGGCAGATGTAGCGAGCGGGGCGGCAGGCGAGAGGGCAAGATGAGCAGGATGGAGCCGGAGGAGCAGGATGGAGCCGGAGGAGCAGGATGGTGGCAGGGTGGAGCAGGATGGAGCCGGGGGCAGGTTGAGCGAGGCAGAGTGAGCGAGCAGGATGGTGGTGGTGGGGGGCAGGATGGAGCAGATGCGAACGGGGCTGGATGGAACCAGCGGGGAACAAGATGGAGCCGGGGGGGCAGGATGGAGCAAGCAATGGGGCAGGATGGAGCCGGAGGAACAGGATGGAGCGGAGGGAGGATGGCGGCGGAGGTGGGGACAGGGTGTTAGGGCAGGATGGAGCCGGCGGGGGCAGGATGGAGCCGGCGGGGCAGGATGGTGCGAGCGGGGCAGGATGGAGCGAGGGGGGCAGGATATTGGGGGGGGGGCAGGATGGAACAGGATGGTGCGGCGGGGGCAGGATGGAGGGTGCGGGGGCAGGATGGTGGCAGGGGGCAGGATGGTGGTGGAGGCACGATGGAGCGAGCGGAGCAGGATCGGACGGGGGGGAAGGATGGAGCGAGCAGGGCAGGATGGAGCGAGCGGGGCAGGATGGTGGCGAGCGAGGCGGGATGGAGCGAGCGGGGCAGGATGGTGGCGGGGGGCAGGATGGAACGAGGCAGGGCAGGATGGAGCCGGAGGAGCAGGATGGTGGCGAGGGGGGGGGCAGGATGGGGGGAGCGGGGCAGGATGGAGTGAGCGGGGCAGGGTGGAGCGAGTGGGACAGAAGGTTGCGGGGGGCAGGATGGAGCGAGCAGGCCAGGATGGTGACGAGCGGGGTAGGATGGTGGCGGGGGGGCAGGATGGAGCGAGCGGGGCAGGATAGAGCGAGCGGGGCAGGATGGTTGTTGGGGTGCAGGATGGAGCCAGAGGAGCAGGATGGTGGGGGGGGGCAAGGTGGTGGCGAGTGGGGAGGGATAGAGTGAGCGCGGCAGGATGGTGGCGGGGGGGGCAGGATGGAGCAAGCAAGGCAGGAGGGTAGCGGTGGGGCAGGATGGAGCAAGTGGGACAGGATGGAGTCAGAGGAGAAGGATGGAGTCGGAGGAGCAGGATGGAGCCGAAGGAGCAGGATGGTGGCGGGGGGGGCAGGATGGTGGCAGGGGGGGTAGAATGGTGGCGGGGGGGCAGGATGGAGCAAGCGTAGCAGGATGGAGCTGGCGGGGCAGGATGGAGCCGGCGGGGCAGGATGGAGCCAGGGGAGCAGGATGGAGCCAGGGGGGCAGGATGGAGCAAGCAGTGCAGGATGGAGCCAGGGGGGCAGGATGCAGTGAGCGTGTCAGGATGGAGCAAGGGGGGCAGGATGGAGCGACCAGGCCAGGATGGTGGTGGGGGGGGCAGGATGGAGGTGAGCGGGGGGCAGGATGGTGGCGATCGGGGCAGGATGGTGGCGGGGGGGCATGATGGTAGCCGGAGGAGCAGGTTGGTGGCGGAGAGTGGGGGCAGGATGGGGGGCAGGATGGTGCGAGCGGGGCAGGATGGAGCCAGGGGGGCAGGATGAAGCGAGCGGGGCAGGATGGTGGCGGGGGGGCAGGATGGAGCGAGCAGGGCAGGATGGAGCCAGAGGAGCAGGATGGTGGCGGGGGGCAGGATGGTGGCGAGCGGGGCAAAATGGAGTGAGCGGGGCAGGATGGTGGCGGGGGGACAGGATGGTGGCGAGCGGGACAGGATGGAGCGAGTGGGACAGGATGGTGGCGGGGGGGCAGGATGAAGCCGGCGGGGCAGGATGGAGCGAGTGGGGCAGGATGGAGCGTGGAGGAGAGAAAGCGGGCAGGATGGAGCAAACGGGGCAGGATGGAGCAAGCGGGTCAGGATGGAGCCGGAGGAGCAGGATGGTGGCAGGGGGGGGAAAGCAGGATGAAGCCGGAGGAGCAGGATGGTGGCGGGGGGGGAGGTGGTAGGATGGAGCGAGCGGGGCAGGATGGAGCCGGCGGGGCAGGATGGAGCGAGTGGGGCAGGATGGAGCAAGCAGGGCAGGATGGAGCAAACGGGGCAGGATGGAGCAAGTGGATCAGGATGGAGCCGGAGGAGCAGGATGGTGGCGGGGGGGTAAGCAGGATGGGGAGGCCAGGATGGTGGCTGGGGGGGGCAGGATGGTGCCGGCGAGGCAGAATGGAGCCAGGGGGGCAGGATGGAGCCAGCGGGGCAGAATGGAGCAAACGGGGCAGGATGGAGCAAGCGGGTCAGGATGGAGCCGGAGGAGCAGAATGGTGGCGGTGGGGGGGGAAAGCAGGATGGGAGGCACAGGATGGTGGCTGGGGGGCAGGATGGTGCCAGCGAGGCAGAATGGAGCCAGGGGGGCAGGATGAGCAGAGGAGATGGAGCCAGAGGGGCAGGATGGAGCCGTGGGCAGAGGGAGCGGCAGGATGGAGCGGGGGGCAGGATGGAGCGAGCGGGGCGAGGAGATGGAGCGAGCGGGGCAGGATGGAGCAAGCGGGGCAGGAAGGAGCAAGAGGGGCAGGAAGGAGCGAGCAGGGCAGGATGGAGCGAGCAGGGCAGGATGGAGTGAGCAGGGAAGGATGGAGCCGGGGAGGGGACAGGAGGGAGCAAGCGGGGCAGGATGGAGCCAGGGGGGCAGGATAGAGCCAGGGGGGCAGGATGGAGCCGGCGGGGCAGGATGGAGCCAGGGGAACAGGATGGAGCCGGTGGGGCAGGATGGAGCTAGGGGGGCAGGATGGAGCAAGCAGGGTAGGATGGAGCTAGGGGGGCAGGATGGAGCGAGCAGGGCAGGATGGAGTGGGGGGGGGAGGGAGCAAGCTAGGCAGGATGGAGCCAGCAGGGCAGGATGGAGCGAGCGGGGCAGATTGGAGCGAGCGGGGCAGGATGGAGCAAGGGGGGCAGGATCCTGCTGTTCTCACCTGGCGTCTTCTCTAGTTGTCATGTGACAGGGCGGGCTTTGTGATGGCACATCAGCCCACCCTGTCACATGACCGCAGTGACAGGTGAGTGTCCAGCCCAGGCCCTGGGGGTACTCGGATCACTCAGGCGCAGTCTCTGGGTGAAGTCAGGGGTAGCGGTGCCTGAGGCCGTGGGCCCGGCGGATGCAGATAAAAAGGGATGGAGTGGCAAGAAAATAATAAAATGTCTGTCGTGACACCACCTGTAGGGTTCCGGTGATGACACCGGCGCTGCTTGGGGCTCCGAGGTGATGGGCGGCAGCAAGGCGGGACCGCTCCCTACAGGACGAGCGGGGGTCCCCGGGGCTGTAAGTTGTAGTGAGGGTAATAGGGTAGCGCGGTCAGTGTGGTGCAGATGGAAGGAGGGACACGCACACATAAAAGTCTTTTGGTCCCTTTACTGGTGTTCTGTACGGGTACACTCATCCGGAGGTGAGGGAAACACTTTAGGATTTCCACAGCGAGCAGGGTTGTAGGCCTCCTTGTTTCAATTACGCTGTCAGAGTCTGGCAGGCTTGGAACCCGACCAGACCATTACTTCTCTCTCTGTGTGACTCTCCACACCCGGGTTTGCTGCACTGAGGGCACTCTAAGGGATCCCTGTCATGGCCATGACTTCGGGCCCTCATTTGGTGGTGCTTCAGGTGTCCTGGAAGCTAAACCTCCTTGTGGTGCTGGTTCTCTGTAGGCCTATTCTCTGTGTCCCTGTAGCTCGGACCCAGTGACCGGAACTCGGATGGGATGAGTCGGGATGACTCCTCTGCCCCCTTCTTGTAGAACATTTCTCTTCTCTGCCTGCGACCCCTACTCTGCGGGTCTACCACTGTCTCAGGTAGATGCTGGTATGGGCCTAGCACGGCTCCAGTACCAGCTCAGCTCACTCAGCTCTTCACAGTTCTGTAGTGACTGCACACTCTGGTGTTTTCCCTCCAGAACCCGTCTTTATAGGGGGAACTGGCTTAAGGCAACCAGTGGAGCTCCCCCTACAGGCCTGGGGTGAAAGGGTGTTGTGTGTTTGTGGATTACTCGCTGTGTAAAATCCCTCCATGTCCCAAGGGAGTCTGTGGTGACCTGGCACAGGGTGCCACATGAGAACAGCGAGAGCCTAGGGGGGGCAGTATGCATACAGGTGGGGTGGGAGGCGGGGGGCAGTATCCCCCTCGCCTCCCGCTGTTCTCACCCGTCTGTACACAGGGCGGGCTGATGTGACATCACACAGCCCGCCCTGTGTACAGACGGGTGAGAACAGCGAGGGGGGAGACGAGGTGAGGGCGGCGGGCTCCCTGTATATCCCAGCAAACAGCGGCGCTAACTCGCCGCTGTCCCCGGGCATCAGCGACAGTGGCGCTAGCCGCTAACGTGTCACTGTCGCTGGCTGCAATTGGACGAAATTCGAACTCCGGCAGGCACCAATGAGCGGCCTCTGTCTGGCGCGCGATTTCGGCAACAGACACACTCAAAAAACCCTTAGACAATTATATAATAGATGTATTTCCAGTTCTTTGTTCAGATGTGTTGGTGCCATCAAGTTAACAAATGTATTAATTTATTCAAGTCTTCTGCTATGAATAACATATGGCTATAAGAGATTTCCAAATTACAGCATTGTTGTTTTCTTTACATTCTACACAATTCTGTTGGAATTGGGGTTGTATAAGATTCTCAAATCTACTATTTTCCAACCATTTTTTGTTAAAGAAGGATCTATGTGATCTTCTGCAGTACAAAGCATGTAGATGAACTAAAATGATTACATCTATTTAATGTTACAAACCTTTGCAGATGTAGGAACCAATAGATATATTGCAGTTCTGTTTATCAAAGGGAAACTTATAAATGTCTATATCACAAGAAGTGACGAGTCTCATAAATTTAAAATCATACACATATCCATCGAAATAAAGTATACTGAAGACAGGAGATTGAGATTTATCCTCGATGTCAATCCTAGAGAAATAAAATGTAAAGTTATTGTAAAAATATACCAATCTCATGAAAAGGACAATTATATTAGCTGCAAACTAATGGCAAAAAGCCTAAATGATGTCTACTTTTCACAGAATTCTTAGAACGAGCCTAGTAAAGTTATTAGCGCAAGAGACAAAGTCTTTTTTCTCACTTTCCCCATCCTTTTTTTATAGCGGAAAATATGCCAGATCTCTTCGAGGGCATTATGACTCAGGATGAGCAAGTAGTGAAATATTGGTAATTGCTATACTCATAACGAGTACTTTGTAATAATCGTGTATTTGTTCCGAATAGCGAGTACAATGCAAGTCAATTGGAAACGCGAGTAATTTTCTGTTGGACTCAACAAAGAGGTCTGGAGGGCTGTAAAATGGCACAGATGGCTTATAACGTGCTCAAATTTCATGGAAACAGTATGAAGACATAGTGGAGACTATGGTTTGTATTAAGGAAAGGGGGAGGGGAAAGTGCGCTCACCTACACACCATGGATTCTCAGGTACCTAGTCCAGTGGCCGGCTTCCATTAATGTAATATTAAATGAAGGTTATCCAGGGCCACATGTCCATACAGTTGCAAGTTATTTTATTGGGTATATAATAAAAACATATGCATCCTAACAGGACGCATTTTGGAAACAAGTTCCGTACTCATTGGTTTACAAGACATTATAAAAACAATCTACATACATAATTGCAAGTGGGCGATGTAACCCATCCCAGGATGCATCGCGGCAATGGCAGTTGCGCAAGTGCAGTTCGTAGCTGCAAGGCCATGAACTGCACCTCCACAAGTGACATTCATGTTACTGCTATTCCGCTGGGAGATCTGCGGCGCTCGCTGCTGATCTCCCGGTGGTGGCAGTCACTCATCTCCCGCTGCCGAGAGGTCAGCGACGCCGTTGCTGGGAGATCAACAGTGCTCACCGCTCACTACTATTCCTCTGGGAGATCAGCGGTGGGCGCTGCTGACCTCCTGATGGTGGGAGATCAGCGGCAGCCAGCTTTAAATCTCCCGCCACTACTGCGCTGCTATATGATATAATCATAAAACGATTACAATTATGTTACATAAGATGATAAGAAACATAAGGTGCAGAAAAGCATTTAAATAAGTGTATATGCTTATAAGTACCAGATTGCAAAATTTAGATACCCTTGTTTCATAAGGGAAGAGAATAAAAAAAGAAAATATAAGTAAAATAAAGAACAGAGCAAACTATATATGAATCTTATTATTCTGGAAGTCAATAAATGACCTAATATAGTGTTAAAGAGATCCTGTCACCCCCAAAACACCTCCTAAGCTACCAAAACATGTCCCTGCAGCATATTATCACTAATCCCACACTCCTTTTGGCTCAGAAAAGCATCCGCGTCATTTCCGGCAGTAGGTGACGTCAGTACACTTGCGCCGCTCTGCAGGCTTCAAGCACCGCACAGCGCATGCGGCATGGGTGTACTGACGTCACCCGATGCCGGAAATGACGTGATTCACGTCATTACAGCCCCATTGCAGCCCAGGCAGCACCCAGGAGAGCTGGGAGGTGCTGATTACAATATGAATAGAAGATCACGCCTATTAAGGCGTGATATTAGGATGAAGATGGCCCGCCTTAGTGACTAAAGAATATAGCCACAGCTCATTATCATCACTAATCAGTAAGTTATAAAACGTTTTTCTACACTTTTACAGGATGCTTTTCTGAGCCAAAAGGAGTGTGGGATTAGTGATGGGATGCTGCAGGGACATGTTTTGGTAGCTTAGGAGGCGTTTTGGGGGTGACAGGATCCCTTTAACTTCATAAATTGTAATATTCCGTCAATATCGTCCCTGTTGGTTAATATTGGAAAGTATAATGAACTAGATGGCAGCCCGATTCTAAAGAATCGGGTAGTCTAGAATCCATATATAGTTTATTTACTAATAGTTAGGGGAGTGCGGTGAAATTAATTGTGTGTATACAGGTGGCTCAGTGGTTAGTACTGCGTGCGGTGGCTCAGTGGTTAGCAGTGAGTGCGGTGGCTCAGTGGTTAGCAGTGAGTGCGGTGGCTCAGTGGTTAGCAGTGAGTGCGGTGGCTCAGTGGTTAGCAGTGAGTGCGGTGGCTCAGTGGTTAGCAGTGAGTGCGGTGGCTCAGTGGTTAGCAGTGAGTGCGGTGGCTCAGTGGTTAGCAGTGAGTGCGGTGGCTCAGTGGTTAGCAGTGAGTGCGGTGGCTCAGTGGTTAGCAGTGAGTGCGGTGAGATTGGTCAGCGCAGCGGCGTGGGCAGAGTGGTCAGCTCAGCGGCGTGGGCAGAGTGGTCAGCGCAGCGCCGTGGGCAGAGTGGTCAGCACAGCGCCGTGGGCAGAGTGGTCAGCGCAGCGCCGTGGGCAGAGTGGTAAGCACACACATACACTCCGCTATACTTACCACCGACCCTGCGTCTTCCCCGCTGCCTGGATCCTGAGTCGACATGTCGCCGCCCCCGGACAACTGGATCCAATATGTCGTCCGGGTAGTTTGGCGAGACATCTTGGACGGTATATTGGATCTAGTAGTTCGGGGGCAGCGACATGTCGACTGAGGATCCAGGCAGCGCACGCAGGGCCGGTGGTATAGCGGAGTGTGTGTACAAAGTTGAGGGAAGTGCGGACAAAGTGACGGAAGTGCCTACATACACACATATATACACATACTGTCCCTTGCATATGGAGGGGTGAGGAGGGGGCAGAGGATAGGGGAGGCTGGAGGGGGCAGAGGACAGGGGAGGCTAGAGGGGGCAGAGAACAGAGGAGGCTGGAGGGGGCAGAGGCTGGAGGGGGCACAGGGCACAGGCTGGAGGGGGCACAGGGCACATGCTGGAGGGGGCACAGGCTGGAGGGGGCAGAGGGCACAGGCTGGAGGGGGCACAGGCTGGAGGGGGCACAGGGCAGAGGCTGGAGGGAGCACAGGGCACAGGCTGGAGGCGGCACAGGCTGAAGGGGGCACAGGCTGGAGGGGGCACAGGCTGGAGGGGGCACAGGACGGAGGGGGCACAGAACGGAGGGGGCACAGGGCACAGGCTGGAGGGGCACAGGCTGGAGGGGGCACAGGGCACAGGCTGGAGGGGGCACAGGACGGAAGGGGCACTGTCACGGGTGGCACGGATGACAGGGTAGAGGCCACGCGCAGACGGTCCCAGCGTTTGGCCAATCAGCCATAATGTTTGAGGACGGTCCGTCTTTCAGGGGCATTTACCTTCTGTGTAGATAGAGAGAAGGTATGATAAGATCTCCCTATCATGGGGAGACGGCTGGGAAGGTCTTGTGCTCGGTCTGGTTTCTACACCAGTATTCTGGGTCACTAGGACCCAGCAGGTTCTTCCCACCTTCATAAGGAGTTTCATTGCCCTCCCTCGGTGCAGGTGATATTTCCTTGTGCACTCATTATCCTTGCTCCAGCAGAAGCTGAGGTTGTGGAGGTTGCTGTGCTCTGCTGCAAGATAAGTGTTTTCTTTCCCCATTGTCTGTTTTTCCTTGTGTTTGTCTTTAGTTGTTAGTGGAGGGGTCTAGTGAACCTCTCCATCTGATCCTTAGATAAGGTAGTGCTAGGATCAGAGAGGGACGAGGTTCGTGGTCGGCGACAGTTGAGGAAACTGTATAGGGACGTCAGGGCAGACAGGGTCAGCCCCAGTAAGACTAGGGGTCACCCTCTCCCTCTTGTGCCCATAGCTTTAGGGACTCCTTATTCCCCCCCCCCCCCCGTCGTTGTCCTACGCTGAGTGTCTCTCCCGCTCCCAGCGTGACAGGCACAGGACGGAGGGGGCACAGGGCACAGGCTGGAGGGGGCACAGTATGGAGGGGGCACAGGCTGGAGGGGGCACAGGCTGGAGGGACAGAGGCTGGAGGGGCACAGGCTGGAGGGGGCACAGGCTGGAGGGGGCACAGGGCACAGGCTGGAGGGGGCACAGGGCACAGGCTGGAGGGGGCACAGGCTGGAGGGGGCCCAGGGCAGAGGCTGGAGGGGGCACAGGCTGGAGGGGGCACAGGGCACAGGCTGGAGGGGGCACAGGCTGGAGGGGGCACAGGCTGGAGGGGGCAGAGGCTGGAGGGGCACAGGCTGGAGGGGGCACAGGCTGGAGGGGGCACAGGCTGGAGGGGGCACAGAGCAGAGGCTGGAGGGGGCACAGGCTGGAGGGGCAGAGGCTGGAGGGGCACAGGCTGGAGGGGGCACAGGCTGGAGGGGGCACAGGGCACAGGCTGGAGGGGGCACAGGGCACAGGCTGGAGGGGGCACAGGCTGGAGGGGGCCCAGGGCACAGGCTGGAGGGGGCACAGGCTGGAGGGGGCACAGGGCACAGGCTGGAGGGGGCACAGGCTGGAGGGGGCACAGGGCACAGGCTGGTGGGGGCACAGGGCACAGGCTGGAGGGGGCACAGGCTGGAGGGGGCACAGGACGGAGGGGGCACAGGACGGAGGGGGCACAGGCTGGAGGGGGCACAGGGCACAGGCTGGAGGGGGCACACGCTGGAGAGGGCACAGGCTGGAGGGGGCACAAGCTGGAGGGGGCACAGGCTGGAGGGGGCAGAGGGCACAGGCTGGAGGGGGCAGAGGACACAGGCTGGAGGGGTCAGAGGACACAGGCTGGAGGGGGCACAGGGCACAGGCTGTAGGGGGCACAGGGCAGAGGCTGTAGGGGGCACAGGGCAGAGGCTGGAGGGGGCACAGGGCAGAGGCTGGAGGGGGCACAGGGCAGAGGCTGAAGGGGGCACAGGGCACAGGCTGGAGGGGGCACAGGGCAGAGGCTGGAGGGGGCAGAGGCTGGAGGGGGCACAGGCTGGAGGGGGCACAGGCTGGAGGGGGCACAGGGCACAGGCTGGAGGGGGCACAGGCTGGAGAGGGCACAGGGCAGAGGCTGGAGGGGGCACAGGGCAGAGGCTGGAGGGGCACAGGGCACAGGCTGGAGGGGGCACAGGGCACAGGCTGGAGGGGGCACAGGGCAGAGGCTGGAGGGGGCAAAGGCTGGAGGGGGCACAGGCTGGAGGGGGCACAGGCTGGAGGGGGCACAGGGCACAGGCTGGAGGGGGCACAGGCTGGAGGGGGCACAGGGCACAGGCTGGAGGGGGCACAGGACACAGGCTGGAGGGGGCACAGGACACAGGCTGGAGGGGGCACAGGCTGGAGCTGGCACAGGGCACAGGCTGGAGGGGGCACAGGGCACAGGCTGGAGAGGGCACAGGCTGGAGGGGGCACAGGGCACAGGCTGGAGGGGGCACAGGCTGGAGAGGGCACAGGCTGGAGGGGGCACAGGGCACAGGCTGGAGGGGCACAGGGCACAGGCTGGAGGGGGCACAGGCTGGAGGGGCACTGGGCACAAGGCTGGAGCTGGCACAGGGCACAGGCTGGAGGGGGCACAGGCTGGAGGGGGCACAGGCTGTAGGGGACACAGGGCACAGGCTGTAGGGGGCACAGGCTGGAGGGGGCACAGGCTGGAGAGGGCACAGGCTGTAGGGGGCACAGGGCACAGGCTGTAGGGGGCACAGGGCACAGGCTGGAGAGGGCACAGGCTGGAGGGGGCACAGGGCAGAGGCTGTAGGGGGCACAGGGCAGAGGCTGGAGGGGGCACAGGCTGGAGAGGGCACAGGGTACAGGCTGGAGGGGGCACAGGGCATAGGCTGGAGGGGGCTCAGGGCACAGGCTGTAGGGGGCACAGGGCACAGGCTGGAGGGGGCACAGGGCACAGGCTGGAGGGGGCACATGGCACAGGCTGGAGCGGAGGCTGGAGAGCAGAGGAGCATATGGGGGTGTAGACTCACTGCGGCCGCCGAGCGTCTGCTGTTGGAGGAGTGGAGGGGCGGGCAGAGCTGCAGGACAGGAAGTCCCGTCCTCCCTCCTCTCCAGGCGCGCGGCGGCCGGCTGGCAGCACGGGTACATCCAGGGGGTGCGGGCCCCCCCCAGGTGGCGGGCAATGGGCCCCCCCCTGCCCCCCCGGTATGTAGCTATTGTCTGGAGGGCAGAGGGTGGAGGGGAGAGGCTGGAGGGCACACGGAACTTCCGAGATCGGAACGTTCCGTGTGCCGGTGCCTGTAGCCGGGCGGCCCTGCACTGGATGACGTCACCAGCCCAGGGCGAAGACCATCACGGAAGTAGCTTTTCCGGAAGTGGCCTTCGGGTTTTATATATAATGAATGTTAGAGTATCATTGAATAATGGCCCCAATCTAGTAATGTGATGTCCGGTAAAAATCCCAGCACTCCCATATGGCTGAATATTTGTGTAAAAGATTATTTCTAAGGGAGAATGCGTGCTCACAAGCTTTATGACCTTCTAGTTTAACATGGTTTCATGTGCTGATGGGTGGGGGGTGGGGTATCTCTCCAGTGAGAGGCAATGGTGGTATTTGTTACTAGGAGTATATGAATAATTATACTTCTATGTTGTTAGGGGAAGTCTTCTATGCCCACCTTAAGGAGTGCTAGATGTGGAGTAAGTCGAACAGTCACCCCCGTAATGTTATGTATTGAATTTCTTTCCAAAAATTTCTGAGATATCTACAACTCCAAAAAACATTGAAATATTTCTCTGGTCGCGTAAAGATTAATACTTGGAATTCAGATGGAGTTCAGAATGTCTCAGACATCATTGACGAGAAGAACATCCTGCTCCCATGTCAAGATATACCAAAGAAATATGCTCCTCAAGATGTAGAGATTAATGCTTGACAACATATACGAGAACTAATAGAAAAACATTGTGTTTGCAGACGACATCATCCTCACACTATCGGACCCCATTAATTCATTGAGGAATCTACTCTTGACTATCGAAGAATTTGCTGAAGTATCTTCCTACAAGATTAATCTCACCAAAACTCAAGTCTTGCATTTTAATCTTGATCCTGAAACTCTCTCCTCTATCAAAGCTGAGCATGATCTTGCGTGGGACAAGAAGGAACTAAATTAATTAGGGGTTATAATCACAGACCACACCTCTAATCTTATAGACAAAAACATGACGACTCTCCTTAACACTATCCAATTGGATCTTGCCCACGCGTCAAAAGTACAACTATCCTGGATTGGAAGGATCGAATCCTATAGAATGTTCACGCTCCCGAAGATTCTCTACATCTTTCGCTCCTTGCATTCCCATAAAACTAAGTTGGATTAGGAAACTCCAGTCCCAATTATCCTCTTTTATTTGGGGGCAGAGGAAACCTAGGGTTGCAAGAAGTACATTGGAGAAGAGCAGAGCTAACGGAGGCCTGGCAGTCCCCAACCTCATGGCATATTATACAGCTATGTTAATCACCCTAAGCAGGACCAGGTGGAGCGAGATGGCAAGACCCAGTTGGCTCACTCTAGAGGAATCCAAGCACCCTAAAAATAAACTCTTTCTTTTGCTCCTATCTCACCTATGCGAAGCCTCCAAGAGACTTCCTCAGGACTTAACCATCAAAGCGACTATTCAGGCTTGGAAACTCTTCACATCAAAAGCAAAAGAAACCTCAACAGTACTATCCCACGACTGGATACCAATCGACATCTTAAAATCTATGATCCCGAACATCAACTTAGACACATGGAAAGGCTCTGGGATAAATTACATTTCTGATATTATCGACAGGAACAACAGGCTGTTTCCACTAGATCGGCTACAAGCAACTTTTTGTTTACAAGAATCTGAACTCCCCACTTGGGAAAAGATATTCAGATACATAAACAAAAAAACACCAAATTTTCTTCTCCCTCAACCTGTTGCCCAACTATACAAGCACAACCTATCCCTAGTTTTTTGGTCCACCAAAAGCATTTATAAAATTGTGAATTCTGATAGTGCTCTTACTAAAACACACAACTTAACCGCTTGGGAAAGGGAATTGGGAACCACAATTCACCCCGAGCTTCTTAGCAACTCACTTGCGAAATTCCAAAAGACGATTCCGAATGCATCACTCATAGAAACCCATTACAAAACTCTCACCCGATGGTACTTCACCCCGCAAAGACTACACTCGATCAAAGAGGACAACTCCCCACTTTGCTGGTGCTGTCTCATGGAGATTGGAGACGTCTTTCACATCTTTTGGCATTGTAGAGCATTGGAGTCTTTCTGGAGCGAAACCCAAATGCTGCTCACGGACTTAACAGACGACGGATGTATTCTTTCATCGGAACTTGTCATCCTCCTTCTTGATACTGAACACATTCCCCCTCACTATAGACCTCTGACTGTTCACATTATCTTAACAGCAAAGACACTTGTTGCATCATTGTGGAGAGACACCAAAGCACCCTCATTCTCTACTCTTCTAGAGAAGGTCTCTGCACACAATGCTTATGAGCTATCCTACGCACTTAGGCACAAATCAATTAATAAATACAACAAAAAATGGGGACCTTGGAACAGGCTATTTCCCTCTAGTCACTTCCCCAACTCGCAAGTCTAAACATACATGAACTGTGTAGACGAAGTCATTCAAAAACACTTCCAAACTCTTGAACAGGGATGACTTTTCTCCTCCCCGTTACCCCTTCCCCTCCCCCCTCCCTCTCGACCCTTCTATTACCCCCCTCCCCTTTTAACCAAACTGCAGAACTTTTGTTTATTGAATTATATCATTCAATTAGTTATAAAAGCTCATAAATTATGAGATGTGTTGTTAACCTTAACTATGCTGATTTATTGCAGACTAGTCCTATGCTCGTTGGCAAGGACATTACCTTACCTGTTTTGTTTGTACTAACTGAAATTGCCGCAGACCCAGTTATATCATATGTATGTTTAATCATTTACCTTGTATTATAAAACTCAATAAAAACTTTTGAACAAGAAAAACATTGTGTAGATCTTTGCTTGCCAAAGAATATAGTTCAGATGTTCCAGTATCCCAGGAATTTACTCCTCTAGAAAACTGGAATCCTTTACAGTCAAATTAATCAAGACAGCTCCTTAATTAAAAATCATATCTGTATATTGTCCTTCATATTTCATTTCTAATTCTCTATTTATGTACTGGGCCAGACACTTCATTTTCGTCTGTTATTCCTATTTTGTATTTATGCTTGTTATTTTTTATTTCCTATTTTACATTTATACTAATATACTATAGGTGTGTATATTATTTCAATGGCTGTTATATCTATTTTTAATATTATATTTAATTATTTCTGTGCTATCCTTTTATCCTACGTTTATTCACTTGTGTTATCCATACTTAGTAACATAGTAACATAGTAACATAGTTTTTAAGGTTGAAGGAAGACTTTTAGTCCATCTAGTTCAACCCATAGCCTAACATGTTGATCCAGAGGAAGGCCAAAAAAACCCATGTGGCAACACTAAGCTCCACATTGGGGAAAAAAATTCCTTCCTGACTCCAGATATGGCAATCAGACTAGATCCCTGGATCAACGCCCTATCAAAGAATCTAGTATGTATAACTAGTAATATTATAGTTTTCAAGAAAGGCATCCAGGCCCTTCTTAAATGTTAGTAGTGACTCACTCATTACAACATCATGTGGCAGAGAGTTCCATAGTCTCACTGCTCTTACAGTAAAGAATCCGCGTCTGTGATTATGATTAAACCTTCTTTCCTCCAGACGTAGAGGATGCCCCCTTGTCCCAGTCTCAGGCCTAAGAGTAAAGAGATCATTAGAAAGGTCTCTGTACTGTCCCCTCATATATTTATACATTATTATAAGATCACCCCTAAGCCTTCGTTTTTCCAAGCTAAATAACCCCAAGTTTAATAACCTGTCTTGGTATTGCAGACCCCTCAGTCCTCTAATAACCTTGGTCGCTCTTCTCTGGACCCGCTCTAGTTCAGCTATGTCTTTCTTATACACCGGAGACCAGAATTGTACACAGTATTCTAAGTGTGGTCGCACTAGTGACTTGTATAGAGGTAAAATTATGTTCTCCTCATGAGCATCTATGCCTCTTTTAATGCATCCCATTATTTTATTTGCCTTTGCAGCAGCTGCCTGACACTGGCCACTAAATGTGAGTTTGTCATCTACCCATTATATACCTTTTGTTTCCTCTGCCCAAGTGCATGACCTTACATTTATCCCCATTAAAGCTCATTTGCCATTTATCAGCCCAAGCTTCTAGTTTACATAAATCCTCCTGTAATATAAAATTGTCCTCCTCTGTATTAATTACCCTGCAGAGTTTAGTGTCATCTGCAAATATTGAGATTATACTCTGTATGTACCCTATAAGGTCATTAATAAATATATTAAAAAGAAGCGGGCCCAACACTGACCCCTGTGGTACCCCACTGTTAACTGTGACCCATTCTGAGTGTGTTCCATTAATGACCACCCTTTGTTTCCTATCACTAAGCCAGTTCTTAACCCACTTACACATATTTTCCCCTATCCCCATTGCTCTCATTTTATGTATCAACCTTTTGTGTGGCACCGTATCAAAAGCTTTCGAAAAGTCCATAAACACCACATCCACTGCATTTCTTTGGTCCAGTCCAGAACTTACTTCTTCATAGAAGTTTATCAGATTAGTTTGATAGGAACGGTCCCTCGTAAAACCATGTTGATATTGGGTCATGAGGTTATTTTTCTTCAGATACTCCAGTATAGCATCTCTTAGAAAACCCTCTAGGATTTTACCCACAGTAGAGGTTAAGCTTACTGGCCTATAATTTCCAAATTCAGTTTTTGTTCCCTTTTTGAATATTGGCACCACATTTGCTATACGCCAGTCCTGTGGTACAGACCCTGTTATTATGGAATCTTTAAAGATTAAAAATAATGGTCTATCTATGACAGTACTTAATTCCTGCAGCACTCTGGGGTGTATCCCATCCGGGCCCTGGGATTTGTCAATTTTAGTGATTTTTAGACGATGCCGTACTTACTGCTGGGTTAAGCTGGTGACATTTAATTGACAGTTTTTGTTATCACTGATCATATTGTCTGTCATGGGATTTTCTTGTGTAAATACTGTTGAAAAAAAGTCATTTAGCATATTGGCTTTTTCCTCATCCTCATCCACCATTTCATCCAGATTCATTTTAAAGGGGCCAACACCATCATTTTTTAGTTTCTTACTATTCATGTAGTTAAAAAATAATTTGGGATTATTTTTACTTTCTCTGGCAATGAGTCTCTCTGTCTCAATCTTTGCTGCCTTGATTTGCTTTTTACAGATGTTATTTAATTTTCTGTATTTATTTAATGCCTCATCACTACCTACTTGCTTTAATTCCCTAACTGCTGTCTTTTTGTCATTTATTGCGCCCCTTACAGCCTTATTTAGCCATAGTGGTTTCCTCCTATTTCTAGCATGCTTATTCCCATAGGGTATATATTGTGCACAGGCCCAATTCAGGATGCTAATAAACGTTTCCCACTTGCTTTTTGTACTTTTATGTCTCAGGATATCGTCCCAGTTTATTGCACTAAGATCATCTCTCAACCGTTGGAAATTTGCCTTCTTGAAGTTTAGTGTCCTTGTAGCCCCTCTACTACACATCTTAGTAAAGGATACTTGAAAACTTATTATTTTATGATCACTATTACCCAAGTGATCTCCAACCCGTATATCTGATATGCGGTCTGGCCTGTTGGTTAATATTAGGTCCAGCAGTGCCCCCCTTCTTGTTGGGTCCTGAACCAGTTGTGAAAGGTAATTGTCTCTCATAGTTGTCAAAAACCTATTACCTTTACTTATGTACATTTTATCCAGTTCCCAAAAGATTTGTGCAATAACGTGAACATGACAATTATACCAGTTGCCCCTACCTGGGTTTCTTCTGTCTATGCTGTTGTTTGCCATTCTGTCATATTTTCATCCCATATTTGTTCCCTGAGGAAGGAGCTCGGCACGTGGCTCCGAAACGCGTTGGAAATAAGGAAATCTATATCTCCAATACCTAGACGTCCAGTGTCATTGGTATACCGGTCTGACAGCAGCGCGGACATAAAGGTACTTCGTCCGAATAACCTTGTGATATTTTCATCCCGTCACCCATCCTCATTCTAACAGCATTTGTCCCACCATATAACACACTCTGTAAATTCACCTACCCTCCATCCTATCCAATGCTTAAAGGGAACCTGTCACCTGGATCTACCCCCCCCTGACCTATCACTAGCTGGCCCTACATCTTCCTAGCTGCTCCCCAAACCATCCCTCTCTGCTGTAAATCCCCCTATAAATATGTTTAAAAATGACTTATAACTTACAGGAGGTCGCTCAGTCAGTCAAGAGACTGAAAAGGCGTCTCCAGGCTCCATTCTCCCATCCTCGCTGCTTCACTGCACACCGCGCTGGGCGTCATCATTCTTTCTTCTTCTCCTCCTTTCTTTGAATCTCCCACCCTCTTCATCTTCTATGATGCACCGGCCGGTACGTCATATCTGGCCCAGTGCATTGTGGGGCTTAATTGGAAAAATATAGAGGTAATGTGACTGACATCAGCCTTTCCACCAACACACCCTAACTGAAATCCTATTACCTCACAGACATCCTATTACCTCACACAAACTTTGTTATACTGAGAATGTTCTTTGTTGCCTATACTAACAAATTAGAGCTCAGATTAATTAACTGTAGCAAAATAGAAGCTGAGCTGTGATTGGTTGCTATTGGCAGCCTGAGAAATCCTCAGGGAACAGGAAGCCCCATCCCCCCTGACAGTATATATTAGCTCACACATACACATAATAGACAGCTCATGTGACTGACAGCTGCCGTATTTCCTATATGGTACATTTGTTTCTCTTGTAGTTTTGCTGGTTATTAATCAGTTTTATATTTTTGAAGGATAATAGCAGACTTGTGTGTGTTTTCGGGCGATTATGTGGCGAGGTTGGTGTATGTGTGGTGAAATGTGTGCTGAGGGTGGTATATGTGTTCAAGCACGTGGTAGTGTGTGGCGCACTTTGTGTGTGTTCATATCCCCGTGTGTGGTGAGTATCCTATGTCGGGGCCCCACCTTAGCAACTGTACGGTATATACCGTTTGGCGCCATCGCTCTCATTCTTTAAGTCCCCCTTGTTCACATCTGAGAGCTGTCAATTTGCCTCCAACACTTTTCCTTTCACTTTTTCCCCATTATACGGATAGGGGCAAAATTGTTTGGTGAATTTGAACATGCGGGGTTAAAATTTTGCTTCACAACATAGCCTATAATGCTCTCGGGGTCCAGACGTGTGACTGTGCAAAATTTTGTGGCTGTAGCTGGCAGCTGTCGATTTTCCTCCAACAATTTTTCTTTCACTTTTTCCCAATTATGTAGATAGGTGCAAAATTGTTTGGTGAACTGGAACGCGCAGGGTTAAAATTTCGCCTCACAACAGAGCCTATGACGCTCTCGGAGTCCAGACGTGTGACTGTGCAAAGTTTTGTGGCTGTAGTGTAGATGCTAATCCCGGACATACACACACACATACATACACACACACTCAGCTTTATATATTAGACTAGCTGTACAACCCGGCTACGCCCGGGTTAATAAATAACTGATGTTAGCTATAACAAAATAGAATTTGAATATGTCATATTAATAACCTGTAGGAAAATAGAAGCTGAGCTGTGATTGGTTGCTATAGGCAGCCAGATAAATCTCCAGCCAACAGTAAACCCTCCCCCCAGCTGGGCAGTATATGTTACTTCACACATACACACAAAAGACAGCTCATGTGACTGACATCTGCCTTAATTCCCTATATGGCACATGTGTTGCACATTGGCTCTTTTTTATCAGATGTTTATTTTTGGAAATTAAAGATAGCACACGTATGAGGCGAGTTGTGTGAGGCGATTTGTGCACATCTGTGTCTGTCTGTGTGGTGCGTGTGTCCCTGTGGGGGGGGGGGGGGGTCTGTGTAGTGTGTGTGTGTCTCTGTGTTGTGTGTGTCTCTTTGTGGTGTGTGTGTGTCCCTGTGGGGTGAGTACATGTGTCGCTATAGGGTGTGTGTGTGTGTGTCCCGTGGGGTGTGTGTGTGTCTCTGTGTTGTGTGTGTCTCTTTGTGGTGTGTGTGTGTGTTCGGGTGCGTGGTGAGTATCCAATGTTGGGGCTGCACCTCAGCAACTATACACTTGCTGTTACTCTTTGTGTGCGTGTGGGTGTGTATACATTTCCCTGAGTGTGCTAAATGTCTCATGTTGGGGCCTCACCTTAGTGACTATATGCTGGTATATGCTGTTAGTCTTTGGCGCTGTCATTAAGCCCCTCTCATTCACAACTGTCAACTGGTAACTGTCACTTTTTCTCCATTATGTAGATAGGAGCAAAATTGTTTGGTGAACTGGAACGCGCAGGGTTAAAATTTCATCTCACAACATAGCCTATGACGCTTTTGGGGTCCAGACGTGTGACTCTGCAAAATTTTGTGGCTGTAGTTGTGACGGTGTAGATGCCAATCCCAGACATACACACACATATTCAGCTTTATATATTAGACTAGATGGTGGCCCGATTCAAACGCATCGGGTATCCTAGAATATGTATGTAATTGACCTACTATGACTTACAGAACTTGTTCAGTAAACATGAGTGAACTACACACACACACACACATATATATATATATATATATATACACATACACGGTCATATGAAAAGGTTTGGGCCCCGTTCTTAATCGTACTCTTTTTTTTTTTTTTTTTTTTTTTGTTTAAAATTGTTTTTTTGCAACAGCTATTTCGGTGTGATATATGTAATAACTGATGGACAAAGTAATATTTCAGGTTTGAAATGAGGTTTATTGCACTAACCAAAAATGTGATATATGCATTATTTCAAAATTTGTCAGGTGCCAAAGTATGGGCACCCTTCTGATTTTGGTGATTTGAATACTCCTAACTAGGTTTGGTAACCTCATTGAGCTTTGTACTTCATAGCCAAGTGTATCCAATCATGAGAAAAGCTATTTCAGGTGTCCACTTGCAAGTTGTTCTCCTAGTTGCATCTTCTCTGAGGAGTGGCATCATGGGCTCCTCAAAACAGCTCTCAAATGATCTGAAAAAAAAAGATTGTTCAACTTAGTTGTTCATGGGAAGGATACAAAAAGTTGTCTCAGAGATTTAACCTGTCAGTTTCCACTGTGAGGAACATAGTAAGGAAATGGAAGATCACAGGGACAGTTCTTGTAAAGGCCAGAAGTGGCAGGCCAACAAAAATATCATAAAGGCAGAGAAGAAGAATGGTGAGAACAGTCAAGAACAATCCACAGACCACCTCCAAAGACCTGTAGCATCATCTCAGGGATCCCTGAGGAAGGTGCCAGGAGGGCACCGAAACGCGTAGGAGGCAATAAAGAAGTTACTTTGAAGTTCCATCTTCACGTGCATTACTTTCAGAGTGGATGTTTTTGGCAGCGCGGACCATGATACAACATTTTTTTCCCCACGATTCGATATATTTCCGCACTTGAGTGGACGGTGGAAGTCCTGCAGCAGCCATCCAGAAATAAAGCATTGAGTACGCCTTCAAGCCAGTTGTGGGTGACACAACTGTCCCAGGTGAGTGAATCCCTTTTCACCACTTTATATCTAGTGCCACAGTGATAGGGCACTATTGCGCCTCTTGTTCCCCCTCCTTCTTTTATTTGTCACAGTGAAAACTGACAGATTAAATCTCTGAGACAACTTTTTGTGTCCTTCCCCTGAAGAACTATGCTGAACAATCTTTTTTTTCAGATCATTTGAGAGCTGTTTTCAGGAGCCCATGATGTCACTCCTCAGAGAAGATGCAACTAGGAGAACAACTTGCAAGTGGACACCTGAAATAGCTTTTCTCATGATTGGATACACCTGGCTATGAAGTACAAAGCTGAATGAGGTTACCAAACCAATTTAGTGCTTCAGTAAGTCAGCAAAAAGTAGTTAGGAGTATTCAAATCATGAAAATCAGAAGGGTGCCTATACTTTGGCACCTGTCAAATTTCAAATTTTTGGTTAGTGCAATAAACCTCATTTCAAACCTGAAATATTACTGTGTCCATCAGTTGTTACATATATCACACTGAAATAGCTGTTGCAAAAACCCAATTTTAAACCAAAAAAAATGAGTAGGATTAAGAGGGGTGCCCAAACATTTTCATATGATTGTATTTCAATTATTTTTTGATATTGAGCAGACCAAGTTCAAGGGGGGAGGGTCATCACCGACAAGGGGCATATATCTTGTAGGATACGCACCCACAATTTTGATTTTTAGTTATGTAACAGATCCAGAACCCTTGTGTGTCCTGAAGCCCTATCAGATCTACGACAATCCGGGAGGTCCATCCCACCCGTCTCCTTAGACCCAGTCAAGACATTACATTTGAGTCGGGGCGTTAACCTGACTAGACAAAATATCCAAGGTGACGTCTGACCTTGGTCCAGAAGTACGATGGAATGTGGATTGGGACAGTCTGTAAAAGATAAAGTAATTTAGGAAGAATTGTCATTGTCAAAATACTAACCATTCCAAACCATGAAAAATCACCTTTATTCAAAGACTTCAAATTCCCCTCCAATTTGGATAGAAAGGGCAGAAAGTTAATAGTGAACAGCCTCGACAGGTCAGAGGGAATCTGAGTCCCTAAATAACTTTTTGCATTGTTCGGCGGCTATTTGAACGGGTAATTGGATTTTAGTAAGTTAGCTAAATATGTAGAGAGTCCCATTCCAAGAGCCTCTGATTTATCTATGTTAATTTTATAATTTGACCATTCTACAAAATCCTCTAGAATGGACGTCAATGGTGGAAGTGAGATATGTGGGACAGTTAAATATATCAATAGGTCATCTGCAAAGGCAGAGCATTTGTGTTCTTGACCTGCAATCCGTATCCCTTGGATGTCAGGGCATGCACGTATCCTTTCCATCAAATGTTCCTCTAGAATGTATAACACTGAGGATAGAGGGCACCCCTGTCAGATTTCATTTTTGATGAATAGCAATTCTAAAAGAGCACCATTAATTCTAAGTTTGTCTGAGGGACCTTTATATAAAGCTAATATTTGGGAAGTCAGCGAAGGGCCTAGACCAATGTGTTTGAGTGTTTGAGTCAAAGCTGTGGAAACAGGAATGCTGTAATGGGACAAAATGCCGGAATGCTCGCGCTGCCACCAGGAATCACCAGGAAACAAAGAGTTAACTGGGCAGATTTTTCTTTTATTCTATCCTACGCGTTTCAGAACCTCTATCCGAGCTCCTTCCTCAGGGAACATCCCTTCCCTGAGGAAGGAGCTCGGATAGAGGCTCTGAAACGCGTAGGTAGAATAAAAGAAAAATCTGCCCAGTTAACTCTTTGTTTCCTGGTGATTCCTGGTGGCAGCGCGAGCATTCCGGCATTTTGTCCCATTACAGCATTCCTGTTTCCACGGTTATCGTGAAGGTGCGGCCCTGCTGCAGCCATTCAACAAGCCATCTTACAGGCGATTATACCGGTTGTGGGTGACACAACTGAACCAGGTGAGCAGTTCCTGATATATACCGCTATAACCCTTTATAAAAAGGATAAGACCCTATGCGCATTTATCTCACGTTTACAGGTTGAGTCAAAGCTGGGTGGGGATCTGATCAAAAGCCTTCTCAGCATCAAGTGACAAAATCAGCATAGGAATGTTATGTGTGGTGGCATGATGAATTAGGTCCAGTAGCGTAGCTAGCGGGGGGGCAGGGGGGGCGATCGCCCCGGGCCCCCCCGGCTTGAGGGGCCCATTGGCTGCCCCCGGGGGGGCCCCGCACTCGCTGGGGGGCCCCTGCACTCCCTGGGTGGGCCCCGCACTCCCTGGGGGGTCCCGTGCTGGCAGCCGGCATTCGCGCGGCCGGAGAGGAGGGAGGACGGGACTTCCTGCTGTGTAGATCTGCCCGCCCCTCCTACAGCAGACGAAGGAAGGAAGTCTCGCGAGGGACGGAATGCGCCCAAACAAACCGGTCTGCGCCCTCTGATGATGCAGTCGGTGGCATTTCCTGAGGTGGGTGGGGGGCAGTGCGGCAGCGTGTAGGCCAAGTAGGGGCCTCTATTAGATTGCGACCCCGGAAATCTGAGGCACCGGCGCGGATGCACCGTACAAGCGGCGCCACGCCGGAAAAAATGCAGACACATCTGGGGCCATTGAATCAGAGGCCCAGGGACCGTGGATGACAGCATTGTGAGGTAAACATACAAGAGATGGTACCTGACATGGGCACCTCAGGGTCGCCGTGAGTGTCAGCACCCTTCTCCCCCCGGTCCGGTCCACAACACACCTCTCCACCACCACCCCCCCCCCCGGTCCTCAAATCTCTCCACCAGCACCTCAAATCTCTCCACCAGCACCTCAAATCTCTCCACCAGCACCTCAAATCTCTCTACCAGCACCTCAAATCTCTCCACCAGCACCTCAAATCTCTCCACCAGCACCTCAAATCTCTCCACCAGCACCTCAAATCTCTCCACCAGCACCTCAAATCTCTCTACCAGCACCTCAAATCTCTCCACCAGCACCTCAAATCTCTCTACCAGCACCTCAAATCTCTCCACCAGCACCTCAAATCTCTCCACCAGCACCTCAAATCTCTCTACCAGCACCTCAAATCTCTCCACCAGCACCTCAAATCTCTCCACCAGCACCTCAAATCTCTCCACCAGCACCTCAAATCTCTCTACCAGCACCTCAAATCTCTCCACCAGCACCTCAAATCTCTCCACCAGCACCTCAAATCTCTCCACCAGCACCTCAAATCTCTCTACCAGCACCTCAAATCTCTCTACCAGCACCTCAAATCTCTCCACCAGCACCTCAAATCTCTCCACCAGCACCTCAAATCTCTCTACCAGCACCTCAAATCTCTCCACCAGCACCTCAAATCTCTCCACCAGCACCCCCCCCCCCGGTCCTCAAACCTCCCCACCAGCACCCCCCCCCCATGGGGGGCCCGGGTGGTGATCTCGCCCCGGGGCCCGAAGTTGGCCAGCTACGCCACTGATTAGGTCCATAGTTTGGATTGTATTATCCCTAGCCTCCCTCCCCAAAACAAAACCCAGTTGATCCAAATGAATCAGTCCCGGGACAAGAGGGTTTAATTGCTGTGTAATTAATTTGGCATAAATTTTCAGGTCCCCATTTAAAAATGAGATTGGGTGGTAATTTTTGCATAAAAGTGGATCCCGTCCAGGTTTAGGAATAACTGCAATATGTGAGGCTAAAGCCTGCTTCGGGAAAAGGGTTGATTCTGAGATTGAATTAAAGGCTGATAACATCAATGGAGCTAATTGATTAGTGAAGAACTTATAAAATTTGGTCGTGAAACCATCTGGACCAGGGCTCTTGTTACCCGGCAGAATTTTTATGACTGCTTTCACCTCCTCAGCCTGAAAGGGGGCCTCTAGATCTGACACAATCTCAGGAGGTAGGGTCTTGAAGTGTGATGAAAAGTCTTGCCTTGTTCCAGGAAGATTATATAATTTGGAGTAGTATGTATGGAAGACATTCATTATTTTTGAGGTTCAGTTAACTTTATCATCCCTCGAGGTCTTAAGACATGGTATGTGGTTTTGAGTAAGTTTAGCTTTTAATGCCCT
Organism: Allobates femoralis; assembly: GCA_033576535.1. NCBI lineage: Eukaryota > Metazoa > Chordata > Amphibia > Anura > Aromobatidae > Allobates > Allobates femoralis. The sequence continues at coordinate 138,932,176 of JARQOC010000010.1, forward strand.
AGCCAACATCCCACCTGGGTTATTGCCATATTCAAAATATTTGCTTCTGCTTCTTGATAAATATACCCTTTAGTACTAGAGATGAGCCACCACCCTTATGTTCAAATTCGATAGGATGAATTTGCTGTGTGTTCGTCGAATGTTCATCGAACACCGTCGAACACGTCGAACACCATTGAAAATGAATGTAAAATATGTTTTACCATTAGTACTGTGTGGGGGGAGCAACTACAGGGAGGGGGGAGCACAGCACCGGGAGTGGGGAGCGAAAGACACAGGCGGGGGAAGCCGGCGGTGAGAAGAGGACTTCACCGCTGGCTTTCCTGCTCTGTGCTGCGCTCCCCGCTCCCTGGATCTTCTCCGCCCGCCCGGTCCTAACTTTGGATCAGGCAGGGAGGCGGCGGGGGGAGCGATAAGGGGGCATCATGGAGCGGGGAGTGCAGCACACAGCAGGAAAGCTGGCGGTGAAGTCTCACCGCTGGCTTTCCCGCCAGTTATTTCAAATGATCAGCTGATGCAGATTAGCTGTTGATTTGAAGAAGCCGCGGTGGTGTTAGGGAAAGGTTCATGTGAGTTTATGCAGCATGAACTCACATGAACTTTCCTTCGCCCGGGTGCTGCACAGCTCAGCTACATCTCTGGAAGAGGTACCAGAGATGTAACTGAGCTAAAGAAGAAAACCTGATTGGACTACGTCGGACTGAAGAAATTTTTTTTAATAAAGATGGAGTCTAAATGTTGTTTTGTTATTTTTTCTAATAAAGACAGTTTTCTATGTGTTATTTTTTTTTTTAAAAAAACTTTACTAGAAATTTATGGCGGTCATGTCTAATATTGGCGTGACCCCATGAATTTCGGGCTTAGGGCCAGCTGATAATACACAGCTGGCCCTAACCCCTTTATTTCCCAGTGAGCACCAGGGCCTGGGATGAGCTGCGTTCAGCACCAGAAGATGGCGCTTCTGTAAACGCGCCATTTTCTGGGGTGCCTGTGGACTTCAATTCACAGCGGGGGGTGCCCAGAAAGCTTGGGACTCCCTGCACTGCAGATTTCAGTCCCCAGCTGCCTAGTTGTACCTGGCTGGACATGGAAATAGCGCAAAGCCACACATTTTTTTTTTATTATTTCATGAAATAATTAAAAAAATAAATAAAAAAAGGGCTTCCTTCTATTTCTGTTTCCAGGCAGGTACAAATAGGCACCTGGGGGTTGGAGGCAGCCCGTTCCTGCCTGGTGAACCTGGATGGACACAAAAATATGGCGAAGCCCACGTCAAATTTTTTGGGAAAAATTCATAAAAAAAAATACATTTAGGGACTGCATCTTTATTAACCCCTCGAGGCTGGAGCGCTGCGACATTCTAAGGGGGGTTAACTCAGGTCACCTGAGGACAGCTCAGGTCATGCCACCTGAGCTGTCCTCGGGTGACCTGAGTTAACCCCCTTTACAATGCCGCTGCTCTCCGGCCTCGAGGGATTAATAAAGATGCAGTCCCTAAATTTATTTTTTTATGAATTTTTCCCAAACATTTTGACGTGGGCTGGGTAATAAAGGGGTTAGGGCCAGCTTTATGTTTTCAGCTGGCCCTAACCCCAAAATTCATGGGGTCACGCCAATATTAGACATGACCGCCATGAATTTCTAGCGAATTTAAAAAAAAAAAAACACACAGAAAAAAAATATTTTATTAGAAATAAAACAAAAAATACACTTAGAGACTCCATCTTTATTAAAAAAAATTCCTCTTCCATCCGATGTAGCCCAATCAGATTTTCTTCTTTAGCTCAGCTACATCTCTGGTAGAGAACCTCTACCAGAGATGTAGCTGAGCTGTGCAGCACCCGGACGTGGGAGAGTTCATGTGAGTTTATGCTGCATGAACTCACATGAACCTTTCCCTGACAGCACCGCGGCTTCTTCAAATGAACAGCTGATCATTTGAAATAACCGGCGGGAAAGCCAGCGGTGAAACTTCACCGCCGGCTTTCTTGCTCTGTGCTGCACTCCCCGCTCCATGATGCCCCTCATCGCTCCCTCCGCCGCCTCCCCGCCTGATGCTAAGTTAGTGACTCACTGCGACCGGTTCAACACATGGCAGGCGTTTGCTTCTTCCTCCTTGTCACGGATGGACCGCGCCTGCGGCTGTGGAGGCCCGGTGGTGCAGATCAATAAAGAAGTCGTCGTTAGTGGAACAGATTAAGGGGTTCATTTGTCGTGACACCACCTATGAGAGTTTCGGTAACTGTACCGATGCTGCGGGGCCTCCGGGGATGGAATGCAGCAAGATGGAATGCTCCCCACAGGCTGAGCGGTGATCACCGGAGCCAAGAGCTGCGCAAGATGTTGTGAGGCAGCTGCGGTTACTTAGTGCGCGGATGCAAATAGTTCATAAGGAAGCACGGACACTGTAAGTCTCTGTAACGGGTTCTTTACTGTAACCAGCAAGCAGTACATGGCATACAGTTACCGGGTAGTGGACCGGGTGGACTCAGCAGTAATTTGTGTTCCTCAGAGCTCCGCGGTGTTCCTCCATTCTAGCTAAGTTGTGTGCCATTGTCGCCCAGGAATACCAGATCGGGTACAGGGAGGCTGCTTCAATGCCCTACTCAGAGTATACGTTATGGGTGTTTTGGGGAGTCTTGGCTTCCTTGGTAGGTACACCGCTGGTTAGACGACTGGAATATGGCGGGTGATGGGGTGCTCTTGTAAAGCGGTCCCTCCACTCCTCTGGTTCGCGTAGAAGTGCTGAACTCCTTCTAGCTTCGGTACCAGCAAACCGGCTGTAGATGGGCACGGGATGATTTTGGACCCGCATGTAGATGCCCGTAGTTCGGTTGTAGAAGCACCGGGAATAATGGCGCTCAACCGGGGTGATGGCCAGGGAGACGGCCAGGGGGCTGCACGGGACTGTGTAAGCCCCCTCTCCTAGGTTGCAGTTCTTGTTGGTTTAGCTCTCTGCAGCAGACTCTAGACTCCACTCTACTGACTTTCTGCACTAACTTCTCCTACACACTACTGCCCACATTCCGCCCACCAGGACCTGATTGGCCCTCTAACATGATGTGCATGTGGGGTATGGAGCTCTGAGTTAACTGTATGACTGCTGATTCAGAGAATATTGCTGCTGCTGTCTTGGCTGCAATACCCTCCTGTGACGCACTTGGTGCGGGGCGCCACACTCCCCCTTGGTGAAATACGCTTGTCCCCAAGTGTCGCACTACCCAAACATTACAGAGATATTTTTATTTTTACATTTTTATAACCGGCAATAAAAGTTACACTTTTATTAATAACAGGTAAACATTTGCTTTAGATGTTGCAAGCAAAAAGAAAATAGGTTAACACATTCGCGGACCCGGCGGGCGGTCGGCTGTCCTTAGTTTGAGACCAGGCTGTAGCCGCCAAGTCGCGGTGTTAGCGATTTAACAGGGAGAAGTCTCTTTGCAAAGTTCAAACAGCAAGTCACTTATGAAGGGCAGTATTGCACACCCGTATAGCGAACCACCCATCGTAGCACGCATGTCGCTCGTAGGTTATAATGTCCCCTCTATACAGGTCGCGGTCTGGATGTCATCGCGGCAAGTGGGACTCCACATCACGGCGCCCCACAAACACTTCCTCATACACGCCCTCCTCCCTGGCAAAACCCCACCCGGTAGATAGGTTGATGGTGCTCACTCTACCTGTCTTGTGGAGTTCATCAGGTAACGGGGGTTGGCGGCGAGCCTCTGCGCGAGCCTCCATGTTGGCGCGCATGCGAGACCGCCACTCCTCCCTGCGGATGCGTCGTACATCTTCGTCTGTGCGGTACGGAGTGTGAGAAAAGTCACTGCGACGTGCTGGCTGCTGAACGGCTTGAGTTTGGTGAGCAGTCTGGATGGGCACCCGGTTGAACGGCACCGGAGAAGACGCCGCAGCAGCACCCGACCAACACACCCGAGCAGGTCGCTCGGCCGAAGGATCCATGGTATCTCCCCAGGCAAATCCGGTGTAGAGGTCCTCAGCGGTGCTGTGGGTCTCATCGTCGTCATCATCCTCCTCTCCCTCAACGATCACATCGGGCTGCGCGGCGGGTAGAGATGTTGAATGGAATCCCTCCGGGTAGATGGACGGCTGTGCTGCATAATTCTTCTCGGGGTCGTCCTGCAGGGCTTCCAGGCTGCCTACCTCTTCATCTGTTATATCGAGCAGTGGCGTTTCAATCCCGGTGACCAGGTAGGCTCCTGTAGTAGCAGAGGAGGCCTCCGGTTCGTGGGAGAAACGGGTATCAGTCTCTGAAGTGGTATAGAAACTGGCTGTGGGTTCCGCAATAGGAACCAGGTGAGTATTTACTTCTTCATGGGAGCTGGTTGGAAGCTCCAGCTCTGGAACTGGTTCGGCGGCGGTCGTGGACCCAGGAACGGGGTAACTGGCGGTCTCCACTGGGATGACGCAGTCTATGGGCTCCGGAGACGAAGCAGGACAGGCGGTGGACGTTGGTGAGGCGGTGAAACTAGTGATGTCGTCCGGTCCTGGAGTGGTTGCACCCGAGCAGCTCTGCTGCATCGCACGATGTAGTCTGCTGCCCAAGCTCGCGCTCCAACTGCGGATCGTCCACTCGACTGTTTCCATTAGCCGCACTCTGAGGTTTTGCCAAGCCTGCTGCCAGAAGTCGGGGCTGCCGTCGATGGTGAGGACAGGACCTGGACCCGGAAGGCCTATGGCTGCTCTGGCCTCTTCTTCCACCTGCTGCATCAGGTCATGGAGTCTTAAGCTGGCCATCTTGTAGAAGAACCACACCCGTCTCAACCGGTAACCGTCTTGTCCGAGAGCTGGTGAAGAAGACTCTGACACTCCCACTTCCTTGGGGGTTTTTGTAGTCCAATTGTGGGAAAAAGTCTTTGGTCCGCCCCCATGGTTGTTTCGAGCAATTGGCACGGACAATGATTTTGGCGCCTTTGCCTTGGCCCTCCCACGAAGAGGGGCGGTGGCTCACCCCTGGGCTTGCACGTGGCGGCACTCATGGCGGATTCGGCCATCTTGGGCGCCATCTTGGCCCAACGGTGAAAAGGCGGGAAAAGTTTTTTTTGGGACGGACAAAGTCCTTTTTGAAGAAATAAAGTTCTTTTAAGCACATTATACCCGTTAGAGAACGGGCCTGCTCGTATCCTGTTTGTGACGCCAGTTCTGACTCACCGCGACACCGGTTGACACATGGCAGGCGTTTGCTTCTTCCTCCTTGTCACGGATGGACCAGGCCTGCGGCTGTGGAGGCCCGGTGGTGCAGATCAATAAAGAAGACGTCGTTAGTGGAACAGATTAAGGGGTTAATTTATCGTGACGCCACCTATGAGAGTTTCGGTAACTGTACCGATGCTGCGGGGCCTCCGGGGGATGGAATGCAGCAAGATGGAACGCTCCCCACAGGCTGAGCGATGATCCCCGGAGCCAAGAGCTGCGCAAGATGTTGTGAGGCAGCTGCGGTTACTTAGTGCGCGGATGCAAACAGTTCATAAGGAAGCACGGACACTGTAAGTCTCTGTAACGGGTTCTTTACTGTAACCAGCAAGCAGTACATGGCATACAGTTACCGGGTAGTGGACCGGGTGGACTCAGCAGTAATTAGTGTTCCTCAGAGCTCCGCGGTGTTCCTCTATTCTAGCTAAGTTGTGTGCCATTGTCGCCCAGGAATACCAGATCGGGTACAGGGAGGCTGCTTCAATGCCCTACCCAGAGTATACGTTATGGGTGTTTTGGGGAGCCTTGGGTCCCTTGGTGGGTACACCGCTGGTTAGACGACTGGAATTTGGAATGGTGATGGGGTGCTCCTGTAAATGGTCCCTCCACTCCTCTGGTTCGCGTAGAAGTGCTGAACTCCTTCTAGCTTCGGTACCAGCAAACCGGCTGTAGATGGGCACGGGATGATTTTGGACCCGCATGTAGATGCCCGTAGTTCGGTTGTAGAAGCACCGGGAGACGGCCAGGGGGCTGCACGGGACTGTGCAAGCCCCCTCTCCTAGGTTGCAGTTCTTGTTGGTTTAGCTCTCTGCAGCAGACTCTAGACTCCACTCTACTGACTTTCTGCACTAACTTCTCCTACACACTACTGCCCGCACTCCGCCCACCAGGACCTGATTGGCCCTCTAACATGATGTGCATGTGGGGTATGGAGCTCTGAGTTAACTGTATGACTGCTGGGTCAGAAAATATTGCTGCTGCTGTCTTGGCTGCAATACCCTCCTGTGACGCACTTGGTGCGGGGCGCCACATTAGGACCTGGCAGAGGGAGCAGATCCAGGGAGCGGGAAGGGGGCATCAGAGAGCGCAGCACATAGCAGGAAAGCAGGAAATACTTCACTTCTCATCGCCGCCGGCTTCCCCGCCCTGGTCCTTTGCTCCCCGCTCCCTGGTGCTTCCCCGCCCAGTCCTAACTTAGGATCAGGATGGGAGGTGGCGGGGAGCGGAGGATCGTGATGGGAGGCTGCGGGGGGCAGTGGATCTGGTTAAATGATTGTTTAAAAACCAGCGAATTTTAAACAATCCTGCCCCCATTTCAGCCTTTTCCTCTGCCCCCAGACCACTTCATAGGATTCTTTTGGTGAACGAACTGTTATCGAACATAACCTCGAACTGAATTTGAAGCTAATTGTTCCCATTCGTTGAATGACTCGAACACTGCCCAAAACAGCTCAAATTTGAAATTGGCGAACATTTTGAATCGAACATCGCTCATCTCTACTTAGTACACATTTCAGGGCTTCCCATTTATAAGATGGTGCTGTCTCATGTTATGTATGGTCGGATCATGAAATTAGCTAATGTGGATTGGATTTCTGTGCTACACATGGGGTCATCGATCAAGGATTCATTGAGCCACCAGGACCAACCCTTTTTCGTGAATGTAGGCACTTTCAGTTTGCAATATACTGGTGCATGGTCAGACCAGAGGATATTGCCAATTTCTAAGGAAGATAGCCAAGGAAAAACTTTGTTGGATCAGGATGTAGTCAAGGCGGTTGTACGAATTATAGGGGCTGAGTAGAAACGATAATCCCTGTCTGAAGGGTGCTGGATCCTGCAGGAGTCACACAGTTGAAGTTTAAGGAAGGCTCTTTTAACCCCTTCCCAACTTATGACGTTATAGAGACGTCATGAAAGTCAGTGCGTTCCTGACCTACAGTTAGGGCCAGAAATATTTGGACAGTGACACAACTTTCGCGAGTTGGGCTCTGCATGCCACCACATTGGATTTGAAATGAAACCTCTACAACAGAATTTAAGTGCAGATTGTAACGTTTAATTTGAAGGGTTGAACAAAAATATCTGATAGAAAATGTAGGAATTGTACACATTTCTTTACAAACACTCCACATTTTAGGAGGTCAAAAGTAATTGGACAAATAAACATAACCCAAACAAAATATTTTTATTTTCAATATTTTGTTGCGAATCCTTTGGAGGCAATCACTGCCTTAAGTCTGGAACCCATGGACATCACCAAACGCTGGGTTTCCTCCTTCTTAATGCTTTGCCAGGCCTTTACAGCCGCAGCCTTCAGGTCTTGCTTGTTTGTGGTCTTTCCGTCTTAAGTCTGGATTTGAGCAAGTGAAATGCATGCTCAATTGGGTTAAGATCTGGTGATTGACTTGGCCATTGCAGAATGTTCCACTTTTTTGCACTCATGAACTCCTGGGTAGCTTTGGCTGTATGCTTGGGGTCATTGTCCATCTGTACTATGAAGCGCCGTCCAATCAACTTTGCAGCATTTGGCTGAATCTGGGCTGAAAGTATATCCCGGTACACTTCAGAATTCATCCGGCTACTCTTGTCTGCTGTTATGTCATCAATAAACACAAGTGACCCAGTGCCATTGAAAGCCATGCATGCCCATGCCATCACGTTGCCTCCACCATGTTTTACAGAGGATGTGGTGTGCCTTGGATCATGTGCCGTTCCCTTTCTTCTCCAAACTTTTTTCTTCCCATCATTCTGGTACAGGTTGATCTTTGCGCCATCTGTCCATAGAATACTTTTCCAGAACTGAGCTGGCTTCTTGAGGTGTTTTTCAGCAAATTTAACTCTGGCCTGTCTATTTTTGGAATTGATGAATGGTTTGCATCTAGATGTGAACCCTTTGTATTTACTGTCATGGAGTCTTCTCTTTACTGTTGACTTAGAGACAGATACACCTACTTCACTGAGAGTGTTCTGGACTTCAGTTGATGTTGTGAACGGGTTCTTCTTCACCAAAGAAAGTATGCGGCGATCATCCACCACTGTTGTCATCCGTGGACGCCCAGGCTTTTTACAGTTCCCAAGCTCACCAGTCAATTCCTTTTTTCTCAGAATGTACCCAACTGTTGATTTTGCTACTCCAAGCATGTCTGCTATCTCTCTGATGGATTTTTTCTTTTTTTTCAGCCTCAGGATGTTCTGCTTCACCTCAATTGAGAGTTCCTTTGACCGCATGTTGTCTAGTCACAGCAACAGCTTCCAAATGCAAAACCACACACCTGGAATCCACCCCTGACCTTTTAACTACTTCATTGATTACAGGTTAACGAGGGAGACGCCTTCAGAGTTAATTGCAGCCCTTAGAGTCCATTGTCCAATTACTTTTGGTCCCTTGAAAAAGAGGAGGCTATGCATTACAGAGCTATGATTCCTAAACCCTTTCTCCGATTTGGATGTGGAAACTCTCATATTGCAGCTGGGAGTGTGCACTTTCAGCCCATATTATATATATAATTGTATTTCTGAACATGTTTTTGTAAACAGCTAAAATAACAAAACTTGTGTCACTGTCCAAATATTTCTGGCCCTAACTGTATGATGTTTCTATAATGTCATGAGTTGTTTGTGCTCCTGCAGCTCCAGTGACCAGGTCAGTGACAAGTCAACGGAGCTGCAGGATTGCAAGGACCCATACTTTAGCCCAGGGTGGGTGGCTTAGCCCCCCCATGGCTATACTCGCTCTGATTGGCAGTTGAAATTGAAACTGCTGATCAGAGCGAGTAACCCCTCCAGATCTGATTGGAGCTCTCCAATCAAATATGGAAGCGCGGGTCGGCAGGTGCCCTCCCACTCCTCAGCACCCTAATGCTCCAGGGCTCATCAGCCCCCCTCGATCCCTCCCCCCCCACCACCGGCGGTACCATTCATCCGCTGGTGGGCTGCACCTGCCAGTGCACCCACCGGTCAGCTTCCTCAGCCCCCTCCTGGTACGATCACGGAGGGGGCTGAGGAAGGTTGAGGAATCTGACACCACACTATCCCCCCCCTGGGCCCCCCCTCATCTCCTGGTGGGCTGCACCTGCCGGCCAGCCTCCTCTGCTCCAGTGTGGGCCCCACCTCCTCTCCTGGGCTCCTCCTCCTTGGGTAAGTATGAATGAATGGATGGATGGATGAGTGAGTGAGTGGGTGCATGCATGGGTTGATGGATGGGTGAGTGGGTGCATGCATGGGTGCATGGATGGGTGCATGCATGGATGGATGGGTGCATACATGGGTGGATGGATGGATAGGAGCATGCATGGGTGGATGGATGTGTGCGTGCATGGATGGATGTGTGCATCCATGGATATTGCATGGATGATGATTGCATGGATGTAAGCTTGCGTGGATGTGTGCATGCGTGGATGTGTGCATGGATGGATGTGTGCATGGATGTGTGGGTGTGCGTGCATGTGAGCATGCATGGATGGATGTGTGCATGGATAGATGTGTGCGTGCGTGGATGTGTGCATGGATGGATGTGTGCAGGCGAGGATGTGTGCATACATGGATGGGTGCATGGATGAATGTGTGCATGGGTGGATGTGTGGATGTGTGTGTGCATGGATGGATGTTGCATGGATGGATGTGTGCATGCATGGATGGATGCATGTGTGCGTGGATGTGTGCATGCATGGATGGATGTGTGCATGGGTGGATGTTGCATGGATGGATGTGTGCATGCATGGATGGATGCATGTGTGCGTGGATGTGTGCATGCATGGATGGATGTGTGCATGGATGAATGTGTGCATGGATGAATGTGTGCATGGATGGATGTGTGTGTGCATGCGTGGATTTGTGCATGTGTGAATGGATGCATTGGTGGATGGATGGGTGCAACAAGGGATCAAGTGTCCTCTTGTTGTAGTCTCTGGGATCATAGTCATGGTGCACTGTATGACAGATCATTGCCAAACAGTGCACCATAACTCTGACCCCAGAGACTGTAGGAAGATGACACTTGATCCCTTGCTGCAGTCTCTGGATTGAGCAGAGGCGAACGAGCATCGTGGGGCCTTAAATTGTGGACTACTTCGGAGGCAATCAAGATTCGTGGGACCTTCATTGTGGACTACGTTGGATCTTTATAATAAAGATGGAGTCCGAATTTTGTTTGTGTTTTTTTTTTTCAAATAAAAAGATTTTTCTCTGTGTGGTGTATATTTTGACTATTTACTAGAAATTCCGAATGGCCGGGTCTAACATTGACCTGAATTATGAATTCGGGCTTAGTGCCAGCTGCCAATAAAAACTGGCATTAACCCTTTTATTACCCAGTTTGCCACCGGCACCAGGGCAACTGGAAGAGCCTGGGTACAGCACCAGAAAATGGGCCTTAAATGAATGTGCCATTTTCAGGGGTGGCTGCGGGCTGCAATTCGCAGCATGGGGGCTCAGAACGCTTGGCCCTCTCCATGCTGAGGGTTCCAGTCCCCAGCTGCCTAGTTGTACCTGGCTGGGCCAAAAATATGGCGGAGCCCCACGTAATTTTTTTTTTCTAGAATTAGTTCTAGAAATAAAAAAATGGGCTTTGCTGTATATTTTGGTTGCCAGACAGATACAATGAGTCAGCTGGGGATTGGTGGCAATCCATAGCTGCCAAATTTATCTGGCTGGACCAAAAATATGGCGGAGCCCCGCATCATTTCTTTTTTCTAGAATTAGTTCTAGAAATAAAAAAAATGGGCTTCACTGTATTTTTGGTTGCCAGCCAGGTACAACGAGGCAGCTGGGGGTTGGTGGCAGTCCGTAGCTGCCAAGTTGTACCTGGTTGGACCAAAAATATGGCTGAGCCCCACGTCATTTTTTTTCTAAAATCAGTTCTAGAAATAAAAAAAAAAAGGCCTTTGCTGTATTTTTGGTTGCCAGCCAGGCAACTTGGCAGCTGGGGGGCTGGAATCCTCAGCGTAGAGAGACCCAAAAGTGGGCCCCCACGCTGCAAATTGCATCCCACAGCCACCCCAGAAAATAGTGCATTCAGTAGAGGCGGCATTTTCTGGTGCTGTACCCCAACTCTACCAGTTGCCCTTGTGCTGGTGGCACACGGGTCCTCCATACGCAACATGGCGTCCACTAACAATTTCAATGGAAAATTAGCTCCAATTGTTAGCGGAACCCATGTTACGTATGGAGAGCCCCTCCCTGTGTGCCTGAACATTTGAGCTCCCCCACTAGTGACCCCATTTTGGAAGCTAGACCTCCCAAGGGACGTATCTAGCTGCATAGTGATCACTTTGAACCCTCAGGTGCTTCACAAATTGATCAGTAAAAATAAAATTTTTTTTTTTTAAGTTTTACAAAAATGTTAAGAGTACTTATTCCTTATTACGGAACAATTTGTGAAGCACCTGGAGGTCCAAGGTGCTCAGTATGCATCTAGATATGTTCTATGGGGGGTCTAGTTTCCAAAATGGGGTCATTTGTGGGGGAGCTCCAATGTTTAGGCACACAGGGGCTCTCCATAGGCGACATGGTGTCCGCTAACGATTTGAATGGTTAGCGGACACCATGTCGCGTATGGAGAGCCCCTGTGTGCCTAAACATTAGAGCTCCCCCACAAGTGACCCCATTTTGGAAACTAGACCCCCCATAGAACTTACCTAGATGATAGTGAGTACTTTGAACTCCCAGGTGCTTCACAAATTGATCCATAAAATGAAAAAGTACTTTTTTTTCACACAAATGTTTATTTTTTAATTTTACGGATCAATTTGTGAAGCACCTGGGGGTTCAAAGTGATGACTATGCAGCTAGATACGTTCCTTGTGGGTCTAGTTTCCTAAATGGCATCACTTGTGGGGTAGCTCCAATGTTTAGGCACACAGGGGCCCTCCAAATGTGACATGGTGTCCGCTAACAATTTGAATGGAAAATTTGCTCAAATTGTTAGCGGACACCATGTAGCGTTTGGAGAGCCCCTGTGTGCCTAAACATTGGCACTCCCCCACAAGTGACCCCATTTTGGAAACTAGACCCCCCAGGGAACTTATCTAGATGGGTGGTGAGCACTTTGAATCCCCTGATGTTTCACAAATTGATCCGTAATAATGAAAAAGTACTTTTTTTTCACAAAAATTTTCTTTTAGCCTAACTTTTTTCATTTTCACATGGGCAACAGGATAAAATGCATCCTAAAATTTGTTGGGCAATTTCTCCTGAGTACACTGATACCTCATATGTGGTCCTAAACCACTGTTTGGGCGCACGGCAGGGCTCAGAAGTGAAGTAGCACCATTCCACTTTTTGAATGGAAAATTAACTCCAAAAGTCAAATTGCGCTCCTTCCCTTCTGAGCCCTGCCGTGCGCCCAAACAGTGGTTTATGACCACAAATGAGGTATCGGTGTATTCAGGAGAAATTGCCAAACAAATTTTAGGATCCATTTTATCCTGTTGCGATGTGAAAATGGAAGAATTGAGGCTAAAAGAAGTTTTGTTAGAAAAATTAAAATTTCCATTTTTTCCTTCAATGTTGCTTTAGTTCCTGTGAAGCACGTGAAGGGTTAATAATCTTCTTGAATGTAGTTTTGATTAGCTTGAGGGGTGCAGTTTTTGGAATGGTGTCACTTTTGGGTGTTTTCTGTCATGTACACCCCTCAAAAGGACTTCAAATGTGATGTGGTCACTAAAAAAATGGTTTTGTAAATTTTGCTGGAAAAATGTAAAATTGCTGATGAACTTTGAACCCTTATAACTGCCTAACAAAAATTTTTTTTTTACCAAAATTGTGCTGATGTAAAGTAAACATGTGTGAAATGTTATTTATTAACTATTTTGTGTCACATACCGTAGATACTCGTGTATAAGCCGACCCGTGTATAAGCCGACCCCCCTACTTTTGCCCCCAAAAACTGGGAAAACTTATTGATTCGCGTATAAGCCGAGGGTGGACTCCAGCACAGGTATACAACCCCCAGCAGTGAGGTATACAGCAGCCTCCCCAGTGGTATATACAGCAGCAGCCCCAGTGGTAGTATACAGCAGCAGCCCCAGAGGTATATACAGCCCCAGAGGTATAGGCAGCCCCAGAGGTATAGGCAGCCCCAGAGGTATAGGCAGCCCCAGAGGTATATGCAGCCCTAGAGGTATATGCAGCCCTAGAGGTCATTGCCTGTGACCATCGGAGGAAGCCGGAAGAAGACGGAAGACGCTGGATGAAGACGGAAGAGCGCGATGGCGGCGGCGGGACAGCGGCAGCGGGACAGCGGAGGGATAAGTATATTAATCTCTTCCTTTACAGGATTACTACCCAAGGGGGGCCTGTATACTGATATGGGGGGGCACTGTATACTGTATACAGTATACAGTGACTCGCGTATAAGCCGAGGGGGGGACTTTTCAGCCCAATTTTTGGGCTGAAAAACTCGGCTTATACGCGAGTATATATGGTAATTCTCTGGTTTAGCAGAATAAAAATTTTAAAATGTGAAAATTGCGAAATGTTCAAAATGTTTGCCAAATTTTCTATTTTTTCGCAAATAAACCCAAAAATTATCGACGTAAATTTAATACTAACATGAAGTCCAATATGCCACGAAAAAACAATCCCAGAATCGCTAGGTTTTGTTGAAGCTCCAGAGTTATCTAATATATAATTACCTTAAGGCACTTCCGTCATATTCGGCACTGTTTCCGTCGTCGTGTCTGTGGCTGCCTCTCAAACCCTAACTCGCAATGCCTTTGCGAGTCCTTGCAGAGTCGCTCTCTCTCCTCCCCCCCACGGCTTGCAGGACCTGAGATGATGTCACTGGTATGGGCGGGGCTATATCACATGACTGTGACATCATCACAGGCACTTTAATTGCTGCAGGTCAGCACAGGAGACATCATGCCGCTGTCTCACATCAGACGTGTCCTCATCAGTGATTCTCTGCCTCTGACATCCTGCGATCACAAGGGAACATAGAGGTGACAGAGGACCCCGGACTGAGCCCCCAAGAGCTGATCTCCAGGATACAGGTGAGAGGAGGCTGCACAGGAGCAATGCTCTGCAGACAGGAGGGGGCTGCACAGGAGCAATGCTCTGCAGAGAGGAGGAGGCTGCACAGGAGCAATGCTCTGCAGAGAAGAGGCTGCACAGGAGCAATGCTCTGCAGAGGGGAGGCTGCACAGGAGCAATGCTCTGCATGAGAGGAGGCTGCACAGGAGCAATGCTCTGCACAGAGGAGGCTGCACAGGAGCATTGCTCTGCATGAGGGGAGGCTGCACAGGAGCATTGCTCTGCAGAGAGGAGGCTGCACAGGAGCAATGCTCTGCAGAGAGGAGACTGCACAGGAGCAATGCTCTGCAGAGAGGAGCTGCACAGGAGCATGCTCTGCATGAGGGAGGCTGCACAGGAGCATTGCTCTGCAGAGAGGAGGCTGCACAGGAGCATTGCTCTGCAGAGAGGAGGCTGCACAGGAGCAATGCTCTGCAGAGAGGAGGCTGCACAGGAGCAATGCTCTGCAGAGAGGAGGCTGCACAGGAGCAATGTTCTGCAGAGAGGAGGCTGCACAGGAGCATGCTCTGCATGAGGGAGGCTGCACAGGAGCATGCTCTGCAGAGAGGGCTGCACAGGAGCATTGCTCTGCATGAGGGGAGGCTGCACAGGAGCAATGCTCTGCAGAGAAGAGGCTGCACAGGAGCATTGCTCTGCATGAGTGGAGGCTGCACAGGAGCAATGCTCTGCACAGAGGAGGCTGCACAGGAGCATTGCTCTGCATGAGGGGAGGCTGCACAGGAGCATTCCTCTGCAGAGAGGAGGCTGCACAGGAGCAATGCTCTGCAGAGAGGAGCTGCACAGGAGCATGCTCTGCAGAGAGGAGGCTGCACAGGACCATTGCTCTGCATGAGGGGAGGCTGCACAGGAGCATTGCTCTGCAGAGAGGAGGCTGCACAGGAGCATTGCTCTGCAGAGAGGAGGCTGCACAGGAGCAATGCTCTGCAGAGAAGAGGCTGCACAGGAGCAATGCTCTGCAGAGAGGAGGCTGCACAGGAGCAATGCTCTGCAGAGAGGAGGCTGCACAGGAGCATTGCTCTGCATGAGGGGAGGCTGCACAGGAGCAATGCTCTGCAGAGAGGAGGCTGCACAGGAGCAATGCTCTGCAGAGAGGAGGCTGCACAGGAGCAATGCTCTGCAGAGAGGAGGCTGCACAGGAGCAATGCTCTGCAGAGAGGAGGCTGCACAGGAGCAATGCTCTGCAGAGAGGAGGCTGCACAGGAGCATTGCTCTGCATGAGGGGAGGCTGCACAGGAGCAATGCTCTGCAGAGAGGAGGCTGCACAGGAGCAATGCTCTGCAGAGAGGAGGCTGACAGGAGCAATGCTCTGCAGAGAGGAGGCTGCACAGGGGCAATGCTCTGCACAGAGGAGTGCACAGGAGCATTGCTCTGCATGAGGGGAGGCTGCACAGGAGCAATGCTCTGCAGAGAGGAGGCTGCACAGGAGCAATGCTCTGCAGAGGGAGGCTGCACAGGAGCATTGCTCTGCATGAGGGGAGGCTGCACAGGAGCAATGCTCTGCAGAGAGGAGGCTGCACAGGACAATGCTCTGCAGAGAGGAGGCTGCACAGAGCAATGCTCTGCAGAGAGGAGGCTGCACAGGAGCAATGCTCTGCATGAGTGGAGCCAAGATGCTGGGGACGGCGGAGTGAAAATGCCGTGGCGGGGAAGACGATGACCCGCTGGTAAGTATGACAGGCAGAGTGCCTCTGTCCTCTGCTGACCACTCTGCACACCGCACTGCGCTAACCACTCTGCCCGCTGCACTGCGCTGACCACTCTGCCCGCCACACTGCGCTGACCACTCGGCCCACCGCACTCACTGCTAACCACTGAGCCACCGCGCAGTGCTAACCACTGAGCCACCGCACACTGCTAACCACTCACCAACCACGCAGTGCTAACCACTGAGCCACCGCGCAGTGCTAACCACTGAGCCACCGCACAGTGCTAACCACTGAGCCACCGCGCAGTGCTAACCACTGAGCCACTGCGTAGTGCTAACCACTGAGCCACCGCGCAGTGCTAACCACTGAGCCACCGCGCAGTGCTAACCACTGAGCCATCGCATACTCTGCTAACCACTGACCCACCATACTCCCTGCTAACTACTAACCCACCGTATACAGCGCTAACCACTGAGCCACCGTACACTGCTAAACACTGAGCGACCATACTTTGCTAACCACTAAACCACCGCGCAGTGCTAACCACTGAGCCACCGTATACTGTGCTACCCACTGAGCCACCTGTATACACACAATTAATTTCACCGCACTCCCCTAAATATTAGTAAATAAACTATATATGGATTCTAGACTACCCGATTCTTTAGAATCGGGCTCACAGCTAGTTACCTCATAAATGGACACTGGTCAGAATTGACAAAAATGCCAAGGTCTTTAGGGTCAAAATAGGCTGGGTCCTGAAGGGGTTAATACGTTTAATGTAGTAATAGGGATAGGTGGTATTAAGGTCACTACTTAATATCACTGTGCCCTTGACCAAAGGAATAATTTTGTCAATCAAGTTTGTGAGGATCCCAGTCTGATTATGATTTGGGGTATAAACATTGAGAATAGTGAAAAATGGCCATCAATGGATAAGCCCAATACAATATATCTGGCCTCATCTACCTTGCAGTCGATCACTTGGTAATTCAAAGATTTATGTATAGCTATTGCCACCCCCTTGGATCGTGAAACAGCATTGGTTGCAAAAAAAACACTTAGTATAATGTTTATGATTAAATGTGGGTAACTTATTTGTCTTGAAGTGGGTTTCCTGAAACTATATGGGTCCTTCGTCGGTGGAAATTATGTCAAATTTGGGCCCATTTTTCTGGGGTTTTTAAACCCTTTGCATTAAGGGAAGCTACATTGAGATCAGCCATTGGGAGTCCCCTTCACCCATAAAGTAGGTACTTGTATGGGTCTTAAAAAGAAAAAAATAATAGAGGGAAGGGAAGAAAGGGAAGAAGAAAACCTATAGCAAGAGAAAGAAGCAAAAAAAGAAGAAGAGCAGAGAGATAGCCCTCTGCAAGGTTAGCTATAACACAACTCACTTATTAAAGGGAGCTTATTTCACCTAGCAAGGTGAAACACAGGCTTCCACCCTATTGGGGAAAACGAGTTCAAGCACGGAGTGCGATAACACTGATCTCCTACAGAATGATGAATAAACTTGAAAAACACATTAAACAGCAACTGTATTAAGAAACATTCCAAACATTGAATGAGCAATGTGTAGGTACATATAGAAAATCGACCTATTCAATAATTCAGAACCCTTTCGGGTCCAGCCATCCGAACACATAGGAACTGAAGTAATATATTTCACAAAAAGCAAAGCGAGCTTAGCTCAAATCACAAGTCAGACTAGAGCATAAAGCAAATGTTATCGAATACTAATTTAACCTTATGAGTAGAGGAAAAGAGTCAGATGAGAATATTCAGCAGTTCCCCCAATGCTTAACAAGCATATAAGTGCTCTCTTTATGGAGGCCTCATATATAATCCCCAATGCCCCAGTGAGATAGAGGATGTGATCCATATGGACTCCTCTATTGAAACTAAGAGTCCAAGTGGTGTAGATCGAGACAGGATCTGTCTGGACCAGGTTCATGTATGGTCTTTCTTTCTCTCAGAACCAGTGAAAATAGGCTTCTTTTTGTTTCTCTGCTTGTTTCCTCTTGGGGGTATACTTTGGGGGTATGCATTAGTGGCTTCTTGTAGACGAGGTCCTGGACGTCTATCAAGGTTCATCCGGCCTGCTCTTATTTCCTTCCAGTCTGGCAGTAATGTCATTGGCAATCCCAACGTGGTTTGGGACCCTCTGCGGACAGTTATGGAC
This sequence comes from Allobates femoralis, assembly GCA_033576535.1. Taxonomy (NCBI): domain Eukaryota; kingdom Metazoa; phylum Chordata; class Amphibia; order Anura; family Aromobatidae; genus Allobates; species Allobates femoralis. Next base: position 138,950,260 of record JARQOC010000010.1, read on the forward strand.
TGGGGGAAACCACTGTGTCCTTCAACATTTGCAGTTCTAAATTGGAAGCATCTTGCGTTTGTGTTATTGATTCAACTTTTGTATTTAGGGTAGAAAGTTCAGAGCGAAATCTCTTGTTTGCATTCCTGTACTATTTGTGAGGCTGAAGCAGGTATGTCTTGTTTAGTTGGTATAGAATGCAATAATGCACGGAGATCCACCAATGAAGCTCGTCGCTGTTCTGCAGAGAGGCAACCGCCAATTTGAGATCTCTCTCTATATTATATTCCAGTGTGCTAGTTCATGCAGGGGGATTTTGTATTTGTTGAAAGGTATGTTGTTCTCTACCCTCACCCAGTGTAAGGGTATCCCTCATGGGTGTTGATTGATCCTGTAATTGTGGTAAATGATCTTGCCTCCAGCAATTGGGGGTGTGCAGTTGAAACTCCCCAGGATGATCCTGTAGACCAGCTCGTCGGAGCCCCATGATATGAGCAATTTGGTGGATCTGTCCAAGCCGGCACAATGGGAGGTTGTGATGTTGAGAATACTAGTGAATCTAGTATTGCTGACTGTGAACTAGTATTGTTTGAGAAGAGTGACCACTCCTGGTTGATTCTGACCGCGGCTCTATTCATTATCATTGGCGCTCCCAGAAAAAGGCAAACACAGTGCTCACAGCCACTGAGGGAGTGAAGGGATCATGGGCGAGCTGTACATCAGCTCCAGTGTAATGGGGACAAAACAAACCTATGACTAAGGACTGTCTTTAAGGACACTGATTAAATGTGCTTTTTAATACTTTTCTAATATAATGAATTTTTAAGGATCTAGATCTCAAGACTCTATGCTAGATATTTTTCTATTTTTTGGACACATAATGGGGATAAAAGCTGCACATTCAGCAGTCGCACCCCCACCAACTAATACCTTATCACTTCCTTAGGCCATGTGCACACACTGAGTATTTGGTGAGTTTTTTACCTCGGTATTTGTAAGACAAAACCAGGAGTGGAGCAATCAGAGGTAATACGTACTGCATTTCTCACCATCTCCTGCTTCTGTCTTATAAATACTGAAGTGAAAATCTCACCAAATACTCACTGTGTGAACATGGCCTTAGACGAGATAATTACTTGCTTTCTCTGGAGAACCTCTGTGAGTGCATTTTGCTGCTGCTGTGTCACAGGACAGGAAGGGGTTAAGCAACAAAGTTTTTAATATCTACTGGAAATAAAGAATTTCCCCTTATTGATATCAGAAAAAAAACTAATAATCAACCACAATCCACTATATCAAGACCAGTAATACCACATATAAAGGAGACATACCACCACACTGTGATCAGAGCACATATTACTACTAAACTGTGATCAAATACTACCACGTGCAAGGTATAAATACTGCCACACCATGATAAGACCACATATAACCGACATATTGTAATTGAATAATTCCACATTCAAGGACAAATACACAACGCTATGACCAGAGCACATAATGCCACTACATAGTGACCAATAATATCCGGTCAACCCATAGAAGCATCACCCAGCTCAAAATGGTTTGCCGTCATCTGCTCCTTCCCCTCTCCTCTTACCTGATAAACCACAAGTTTGGTGCCAGACCCACTACTACATGTCAGTACTCTGTGGTGCCCAGCTGTTTCTTCTTCAGTGTGAATAGTGACCAATAATACTACAATAATGAAGATTAAAAAAAAGCTCTGTATATTTGGTAAGTGTAAATACAGTGATTATCAGTGACATTATACACAGAAACTCTGTATATAGTGTCAGTGTACAGGTGATGCAGAGAACACCAGTGACATTATAAACAGGAACTCTCTATAGAGTGTTAGTGTACAGGTGATGCAGATTACACCAGTGACATTATACACAGGAGCTCTGTATATAGTGTCAGTGTACAGGTGATGCAGAGATCCCCAGTGACATTATACACAGGAGCTCAGTATATAGTGTCAGTGTACAGGTGATGCAGAGAACACCAGTGACATTATACACAGGAGCTCAGTATATAGTGTCAGTGTACAGGTAATGCAGTGATCCCCAGTGACATTATACACAGGAGCTCAGTATATAGTGTCAATGTACAGGTAATGCAGTGATCCCCCGTGACACATTATACACAGGAGCTCAGTATATAGTGTCAGTGTACAGGTGAATCAGAGATCCCCAGAGACATTATACACAGGAGCACAGTATATAGTGTGTGTGGATAGGTAATACACCTACTCACCAGAGATGTATCTTGGTGAAGTCATTCATCTTCAGGTTTCTTCTTCCCCTGTCGCAGACAAATATCACGTCTTCTAGCCAGGACTCATCTCTGCAGAAAATAACACAGTTATCTACAGTATAAAACTGATCACTTCCATAGCACATTCCACACTTTTCCAAGATTTCTACACTACATCAAACGACCAAAAAAGCGACATCGTGCCGCCTCGCACAGTAACAAGGCCTCCCTTTGGTTCCCCTCATGGAAAAGTAAATTATATTACAGCAGTAATAATGTCGCCTGATTGGCCCCTACAGTAAATATGTCCCCACTTCCCACCGTAAACCAATAATGTATGTTCCTCATTCTGGCCCCCATATAGTAATAACATCTTGGGCCCCCATGTTCCCCCATTCTAGGTCCCCAGACGGACATGACAACTTCTCCAGCCATCTACATAGATTACAACAAAGACACATATGACATCTCACATTTCCAGCCCGATCTATTCCCAAAGTAGACAAACTCCTCATTCTACTGATCCCCCAATACTGAGCCGTTGCTGCTGTCCCTATTACTGCACATTCTGCGTGGTACAAAAACAGCGCTCCTCTTACTGCCCCACATAATAATGTCACCACTGTGCCCTCCACATAGTAATGTCACCACTGTGCCCTCCACATAGTAATGTCACCACTGTGCCCTCCACATAGTAATGTCACCACTGTGCCCTCCACATAGTAATACCACCACTGTGCCCTCCACATAGTAATACCACCACTGTGCCCTTCACATAGTAATACCACCACTGGGCCCTCCACATAGTAATACCACTACTGTGCCCTCCACATAGTAATACCACCACTGTGCCCTCCACATAGTAATACCACCACTGTGCCCTCCACATAGTAATACCACCACTGTGCCCTCCACATAGTAATACCACCACTGTGCCCTCCACATAGTAATACCACCACTGCATTGTATATACCACCACATGACCCCCCTCCATGTTGCACAGGATCCCCTGCATGTTGCACAGGGCCCCCTGCGTGCTGCACGGGACCCCCTGCGTGCTGCACGGGGCCCCCTGCGTGCTGCACGGGGCCCCTCCATGCTGCACGGGGCCCCCTCCATGCTGCATGGGACCCCCTGTGTGCTGCACGGGGCCCCCTGTGTGCTGCACGGGACCCCCTGCAAGCTGCACGGGGTCCCCTCCATGCTGCACGGGGCCCCCTCATGCTGCACAGGACGGACCCCCTCCATGTTGCACGGGTACACACACATATTGTTGCTGCTGGGGGGACAGCACACTGATTGTTGCTGCTACGGGGGGGCACATATTGCTGGTGCTAAGGGAGAGACATATGGCTGCTGCTGGGAGAGGCACACTGATTGCTGCAGCTTCTTCTTGGGGGCACACATATTGTTTATTGCTGCAGCTGAAGGAGCACAGTGATGTTGCTGCTAAGGGAAGGGGGGCACATATTGCTGGTGCCAAGGGTGAGTCATATGGCTGCTGCTGGGGGAGGCACACTGATTGCTGCAGCTGTTGCTGGGGGGCACACATACCTCATCTACTTCCACACTGTTGCTGCAGCTCTGTCTGCTCCTCTTCATGTGGGATGCAGGACTTCACGTGCTGTCCCTGCCCACACACCTCATCCTCGCTCTGGCACTGCCTGCTGTGTGAGGAAGTCCCGGCTGCAGACAGTGCTCTCTCTGCTCCTCACAGCATACATGCTGTCAGGGCTGGTAGCCAAACAATGCAGCTGCCGGCCGTGCACTGCGGTCCCTGGCAATGTGCCCGGCCGCGGAAGGTAGGTCTTAGCGGCCAGACGTTCTCCACTGCTGCTCCAGGGGGACCCGTTCGGGCCCGTTGGTGGGCGGAGCTAGGGGGGCTGGGTCACAATGCCTGGGGGCCCACCATGACTTTTAACCGGTTACCTGGCGGCCCAGACCGAGCCTGGGGACAGTTCTTGTAAAGGCCAGAAGTGGCAGGCCAACAAAAATAGCAGAAAGGCAGAGAAGAAGAATGGTGAGAACAGTCAAGAACAATCCACAGACCACCTCCAAAGACCTGCAGCATCATCTTGCTGCAGATGGTGTCACTGTGCATTGGTCAACAAGACAGCGCACACTGCACAAGAAGAAGCTGTATGGGAAAGTGATGCGAAAGAAGCCGTTTCTGCATGCACGCCACAAACAGAGTCACCTGAGGTATGCAAAAGCACATTTGGACAAGCCAGTTTCATTTTGGAAGAAGGTCCTGTGGACTGATGAAACAAAGATTGAGTTGTTTGGTCATACAACAAGGCGTTATGCATGGCGCTACAAAAACACAGCATTCCAACACTTGTTACCTACTGTCAAATTTGGGGGAGGGTCCATCATGCTTTGGGGCTGTGTGGCCAATGACGGCAGCGGGTATCTTGTTAAAGTTGAGGGTCGCATGGATTCCACTCAGTATCAGCAGATTCTTGAGAATAATGTTTAAGAATCAGTGTCAAAGTTGAAGTTACGCCGGGGATGGATCTTTCAGCAAGACAATGATCCAAAACACCGCTCCAAATCTACTCAGGCATTCATGCAGAGGAACAATTACAATGTTCTGGAAAGGCCATCCTAGTCCATAGACCTGAATATCATTGAACATCTGTGGGATGTCTATGCTTGGTGACCATCAAACTCAACTGAACTGGAATTGTTTTGTAAAGAGGAATAGTCAAAAACAGGGGCGGACTGGCCGTGGTGGCAGGGGGGCAAGTGCCCCCCTAGGCTGGTGGTTATAGCACGGCGGCGCTTTGCGGCTGGCGTTAAGACGCGGCAGCTTGCAGTAGAGATGGCAGTTACAGGGAGTGGCTGGCGATAGCCTGACAGCACCCACCCCCCGGACCACCAGAAATCTCTGATAGAACTTTTCCCCCCGGTCCTCACCTATTGGCTGGCGATGGAAATCTGCCACCCGGAGTTTGAATCCCCAGTCAGCCCCTGGTCAAGAATACCTTCATCCAGGATCCAGGAACTCATTAACAGCTACAGGAAGCGACTAGAGGCAAAAGGTGGATCTACTAAATATTAATGTCACTTTTCTGTTGAGGTGCCCATACTTTGGCACCCGTCAAATTTTGAAATAATGCATATTTCACATTTTTGGTTAGTACAATAATATTCAATCCTGAAATATTACGGTGTTTATCAGTTATTACATATATCACACTGAAATAGCTGGTGCAAAAAAACAATAAAAAAAAAAAAAAAAAGTAAGATTAAGAGGGGTGCCCAAACTTTTTCATAGGACTGTAATTAAATACACCACATTGCTTGGGGTGCAGCTAAAGTTACCTTGGATATTCTAGTACTGATGTGAGCCAGGAATCCTTATCTTGTCCGTTGTCATTATAGATGGAGGTTTTGCACCTGTTCTGGTTGCAGGGAAAGGTTCCTGTTGTTGCTGGAGAGGACAGGGCGCTTCTGACAATGATGTTTTTTAGATTCGGAGGTTGTCTTAAACACAGAAGTGGGGGATCCGGAAATATTGATTTTAGTCGGGCATGTAGTAGTGGTTGCAGTTTCCGTGCGGCTCCTCTTAGCACCTCCTGACGTGGATTGTAGTTGGCTACGAGAGGAACTCTGTTGTTCTCTTCTCTAGTTTTGTAATGTAGGAGATGATTTCTTGATATTCTGGTGGCTCTTGTAATCTGGTTCTCGATTGCTCTTGGATGGTAGCCCTGATTCAAAAAGGTCTTTCTGAGACTCTCAAGGTGATTGTCTCTATCTGTAGGGTTGGAACATATTCGATTGTATCTGATGGCCTGGCTGTACACAATAGAGTTTATGTGTTTTGGATGAAAACTGTCCCATCGGAGATATGTTGGACGGTCAACTGGCTTCTGGTAAAGGGATGTCTCTACTTCATTGTTCCGTAGCTTGATGATGGTGTTCAGAAAGCTGATTCCAGTGCAGGAGTAGTTGAAAGTTAAGTTGATGGTGGGATGAAACTGATTAAAGTGTTCATGGAACGTCTTCAGCTGTTACTCAGACTCCATCCAGATGATCAAGTTATCATCAATATAACGGTAATAGGCCAGATAGGACAAGAGGATAAAAAGTCACCTTCAAACGTGGCCATGAAAAGATTTGCATATTGTGGTGCCATTTTGCTCCCCATTGCTGTTCCAGTCTCCTGTAAATATATGTTGTCGTCAAATGTAAATTAGTTGTGCGTGAGGATGAATTTTGTAAGCTTCACCAAGGAATCAGCATCAATCCCTGTGTTTTCCAGCAAGGTTTTGCAGGCATTTAATCCATCTTGGTGGGGGATATTGCTGTTCAGAGATTCCACATCCATGGTGGCGAGGATGGTTCCTTCTGGTAGAGGACCTACTGCTGACCGTTTATTCAATAGCTCAGTTGTGTCCCGAATGTAGCTGGGTGTCTCTTACCAGGGGATTGAGAACACCCTCTACCCATCCAGAAATTTGTTCGGTGAAGGTGCCCACACATGAGATGATTGGTCTTCCTGGATTTCATGATTTGTGAATTTTGGGAAGCATGTAGAATGTGCCTGTTCTTGGACTTCTGGTATCAGATCATCAGCTCTTAAGGATATGTCAGGTAGACAAGGTTATTTAATTTCTTGTGCTTGTCCTGTGTGAGGGTCAGACTCCAATTTTTTTGTAGTAGCGTGTGTTCGTCATTTGTCTGTTTGCTTCCTTCAGGTAGTCCGATTTGTTCATCATGACTATTGCACCACCCTTGTTTACAGGTTTGATGATGATGATTTCTTTATTGGTTTTCAAAGACTGTATGGCCCTTCTCTCCTGGGCATTGATGTTTGATGGCTGCCTTTTATGTGAATCTAAGATAGTGAATTTTACCAAATGTCTGAAAGTGTCTATATATTTATCCAAATTGGGGTAGTGTCCAGGTGCAGGTGTCCAGTTTGACCTTTTCCTGGTTGTGAGGATCCCTCTTCCTTCAGTCCAAATGGCACAATTATCAAGCTATAGAACAATGGAACAATGAAGTAGAGACATCCCTGTACCGGAAGCCAATTGACCGTCCAACATATATTTGATGGGACAGTTTTCATCCAAAACACAAACTATTGTGTACAGTCAGGTCACCAGGTACTATTAAATATTTTCTAACCTTACAGATAGACTATCACCCTCAGGGCCTCAGAAACACCTTTTTGAATCAGGGCTACCTTCCAAGAACAATCGAGAACCAGATTACAAGAGACACCAGAATATCAAGGAATCATCTCCTACATTACAAAAGTAGAGAAGAAAGCAACCAGGTCCCTCTTGTAGTCACCTACAATCCAAGTGTGGAGGTCTTACGAGGATCTGCACGGAAACTGCAACCACTACTACAAAAAGATGCCCGACTAAAATCTATATTTCCGGACCCCACACTTCTGTATTTTAGGCAGCCCCCAAATCTAAAAAGCATCATTGTCAGAAGCTCCCTGTCCTCTCCAAATGCAACCAGAACCTTTCCCTGCAACCAGAACAGGTGCAAAACCTCCATCTATAATGACAATGGACAAGATAAAGATTCCCAGGACAGGTCAGGACTACAAGATGCAAGGGAACTTCAGCTGCACCACAAGCAATGTGGTGTACTTAATTATATGTACTAAATGTGTGAGCAGGAATCTATATGTAGGGGAACAATACATCACCATACAATAAAAGGAAAAAAGGACAGATTTACCTGTGCCTAAACACTTCTGTAGTCCTGACCACACAATATTGGATATGAAAATACTAGTTCTGAAAGCTAGCTTCATATCACAGAGAATCAGGAGAGTGTGGGACTATAACCTCATCATGAACGAATGAATGTTGTGCATGGATTTATGTCTTTGTACATTCATTGATGAATTTTCAGACCTCGGACCAACCACTAAAGGACAATAAAACTCTGTGCCTCTTCTCTCGGAACTCTGATTTTACTTTCTCAGCTGTTCTCTCCCCCCTCCCAAGACTGGCCACTATTCTCTGCTTCACGTCAACTGTTGTATTTACTGCATTATCCCACCTTGTATTTGTATATATATGTGTGTCTTCAGAATTTGTGGCATTAAATCCTGATGAAGAGGCCATAGAGCCTCGAAAGCTTGCTTTGCTATTTCTTACCATCTTGTCAGTTAGGTGTAAAACACTTAAAAGAAAATGGGCGCACAATAGTGTAAATCTGTAAGATTTAGAATATTCAGCAAGTTATTAAACTGCTCACCTGTTTGGGTTGTGAGACGTCACAACCCCCTTTAGCACCTGTGACAACTGTAGATGTCAAGCTTTTTCGGTCTGCAGCAGTCCTCCTGTGTGCTGGATTAAACGAGCATATGTAGGAGAAAAGGGATTAAAGACTGCGCTCCCATTTCAAGAGATCCATATGATTCAGGTTATTGGAATTCAGATGGTGGTTTATTTACGCGTTTCGGGGTTCAAACCCCTTCCTATATACATCTTTTTTGTGTGGTGTTTTCTGAGGAAGGGGTTGTAACCCCAAAACGTGAAATGGGGAGCGCGGTCTTTAATCCGTTTTCTCCTACATATGCTCATCTGTTCAGTTCGCCATTAAAAGGTGTCAACCACTGAGGACCCTCAGATTCTAATATATTTTAATATTGTATATAGCATGCTATCATATGTACAGGACAAGTACATGTTATGATATTGTAAAATAGTAAATACTTATGTTGCGTTTTCTCTCTTTTTCTTAGCAACTAGCGTGTAAAACACTGAAGCATTGGTCGAAATGCATTGAGTGAAAGTTGCCTTATTTTGCAGTAATAAAGAAACTATTTTTTGCGTTCAATAATCAGTGTGCATTTGATTAATTTCTACTAGTATTTATGTGGGATCTTGAACTGATCCTCTCAAGTAGCACCTCCGATTGTGAAATGATTCCATGTGCACACCAATATATCCTTTAGTGATGCGTATACTCCACCATCACTAATTATGACAATAAAGAACAGAACTGCTACTTTCTTCCAACCTGCTGCGTAGTGAAAGGGACTCTGTTAGGTCATTTTTTAGTATCATACTAATAGTACCCTTGAATAGTGCTCGTGCAGCCCTTTCAGAATATGTAAAAATCATTACTGTACCCTCTGTAGTTTTCTTGCTATAGGCATCTTCACACCCTGCAGGCAGCTGTTGCACTAGTCCGGTTCATTACTTTCATTGCCAAATAGTGTAAATGTTATTTAAATAACCACACCTGTTCAAGTTTTCTTTACTGCACTTCCTGTGATGTTTCATTTGAGACATGTCTCAATCGTTACTTCACAGGAGGCTGTAGCTGCAGTCACTTCGCCCAGCGTCCATCGCTCAATGTCACCAGGGGGCAGCGTTACAGATATTTACTAGTTTCTTGCATCGTTGTCACCTGAGGATGTCCTGGATCCTTGATAATATGTGATGGATTCTGTGGCTGAGGTTAGTGGCTGCTTTCATTGCTCTTGTAAAAGATGATGACCTGGGCAATGATAGATACACTGAGTGACACCAGTGCTGCCCCATACCCTCTAGCACTGCATTCAAACAAAGCGTCATTAGAGGATGGCGCTGCTGTCACTCACTGCTTCTTGTACCACCCAATTAAGATTCCCTTAAAGGGAATCTGTCACCAGACTTTTGCTACCTAATCTGAGAGCATTTTTTTACCAAAAACAAAGTAATGATCATAATGAGACCATCACAAAACCACACCAACTCTGCAATTATATCAAAATATTACAAATTTTATTAATGAATAAATTACAAAGACAAGAAAGCGTAGGATATAACATAAACATCCAATTGGAGGGTATACACAGAAAATTAATTCGTGATACAGATGTTAGACCCCTCAGATAGGGGAGAGAAGACTAATACGTGTGAAACACATATATGGACCTCCTTATTGCAGAAATTTCTGGAAATAACTACTACAGAATATTGGAACAGCAATTCCTAATCCAGAGAATATTTTAAAGAATCAGGTAGAAATTAAACCTATTCTGTATAGATAATATTATTGCTGTATAGCATACAAAAGAAATAACTCATGGAAATCCTGGAAAATCAATTACAGCCCATTAGGACAGACTAAGACAGATGTCCAGTCTGTCCTATGATGGTAAAATAACTGTATTAAGCATGTAAGACATTTGCTTTACCCTGTGCCATGGTATAGATCCCTTGATGGAGACCGATATGGAGCCCACACGACTGAACCTCGACGATCGTTTCGTCAAGAAAATGACTTCGTCAGGAGGACGATTCTGAGAGCAGCATTATGTAGGGGGCAGATACCCTGACTGCAGCAATGTAAACTTACTGGACTGTTTATATTATTTTATAAAAACAACTGTTTTATCAGGAGATCACTAAAGAGCTGCTTGGCCTGCTGCCATGTTGTCCAGCCCCAGCCCAAACACTGATTAGCAGTTTTCTGCCTATGCACACTGTACACAGAAAGCTACCAATCAATGGTGTGGTTGGGGTTATACAGAGCTCAGCAGATAGAGAATGACTAGATCTACAGCAGAGGAAACAGATTTGAATCAAAACTGCAGCAAGCAGTAAAGTAAGTTACATTTGTCTGGAATCAGGGTCTCTGCCCCTACATCATGCTGCTGGGGCAGCAAAAACCTGGTGACAGTTTCCCTTTAATTAAGTGGTTCTGAAACCATATCATCTCCCAAAAGGCATATTTTTGTAAACTTTGTGTCACTAAATCATGGCACCCAACTGAGAAACAGAGGATTTATGTCCAAGGAAACGTGTATCTTTTCTGTCCAACATATTATAAATACTGCATTAAAGCACAAAAACTTACATCTCGTATATGTACATGTCTGGCCTCCAAAATTTTTCTTTTGCCAAGAAAAGATAATAAATACCACAATAGTCACTTGGCAACCAATATATAAACTGATTGTTCCAAGACTGCAATAAAGAAAAAAAAGCAATGTTAATATAGTACATTAAAGGGAATCTGTCAGATGTTTTTGCCATGTAATCTTAAGACAGCCTGCTTTAAGGGTTACAACAGAGAATTCAGCGATGCCTCCCTTATTACAAAGTAAAGTTTGTTTTAGCTTCAGGATATTATCATTGCCAGACTGGGTCAGCTAGAAGTCAGCTAGTCCGGTACATCCACTGCTGTGATTAGCAGATCCCTGACTATAGAAATGTACATAAAGAGCCTGCTATGGAGGGAGCAGCTCTTGAGCTCCGCTGCATTGCTAAATTGAAAAACTTTGATTGTGTCAGAATCGCCGCACCCAGTAATCTAAGTGACACATCATTGGATTCAGGGTATCTTTGTCTACATCATGCTGCTCTCAGATGAGGTAGCAAAAAATAGCTGACAGATTCCCTTTGAAGGGTATTTACATTCTAAAGGGCTTGTTGTATTTGAAACAAACGTTTATAATTCTGTTTATAGCTCCTCTCAGCTGACTTATGATCATATATGTTGTGCTGAACTTTGTGTTCATAAATCAGCTGAGAGGAGATGAGAGAAAAGAAGAAAGAGCTAAAAATTAAGGATGGGCGAGTAGTGAAATATTCGGAATCGCTATAATCATAACAAGGAGTTTGTAATACTTGTATGTTCAAATTCTGGACTGAACAAAGAGGTCTGGAACAGATGTAAAATGGCAGAACTGTATGAAAAAGTGCTCAAACTGCTTGTGAACAGTATGCCGACATTGCATGTTCTGCCTATTTCTGCGCAGTAAAGAAAGTTTTCATAATGTAATACTTGTAGCAACCCATATAGGTCGTGAGTTACCCATTTATATTCTTTAAATGTGTTTCACACCACCTAGTAGCGTTCCTTTACATGCAGTAGTCTTCCCCTTTAAGATTTATTGTGTTATTAGGGAGCGCCCCTCAGCTTCCGCAGGAAGAAGAAGAGACTGCAGATATTTTCCTGGGCTTTCAGAGAGATAACACTCATGTCCCTGGCTCTTACTCTTTTCTCTACAACTGCTCCTCCTGTCCAGCTGAATCCAGTGAGAGTTGTAGAACAAACTATATGCTTGTGCTAGGATCTGTTTGTGTAGATTAGGATGCAGCCACTGTTACAGAAAGTACTGTGAAGTGAGATATCTTATGCTCTGGTATCCTCCATCTTAACCATAATACCTCTTGCATTACAGACAGATAGATGTTACCTCTGTATAGAATAGTGCCTTTTCCTGTGAACCTTGCCACAGTTATTCATGTTAATTTGTATTTCTGTGTTCTTTACCACTGTGCTTGTACCAAATACTGATTATAGACTCTTTGTATTAGGCTGAAGGCACATTGTCCAAGTTAGTTGTGCGAGTGCAATGCGAGTCAAACTCGCATTGCACTCAGATCAGTGTTGCCATATCAGGCAGGGCAAACTAGTGCATGTCCACTCCACTGAGCTCGCACTGCGAGTCAAATGCAAGTTCAATCGCAGCATGCTGCGACTGAACGTTTATTTGTCGTGCGAGGTGCTAATACAAGTCTATGGGAGCGAGAAAATCTCACACCCATAGAGCACACTGTGCGACAGTCGCACGCATCTGCATTAAACTCGCTTCAAACTCCGCGGATGTCAAAGCTGCGGGGTTTGAATTTGGCACTTTGCGAGTACAGTTAAAAATCATCTTGCACCGCTCCTTTCACAGCGGCGCCATAGACTGATCCGGCGCCATAGACTTCCATGTTAGGGGTCACCAGATCCAGGAACCGGATGCTGGCTGCTGGAGTTTAGCAGTGAGTGCTGTTAAACTTCAGCACCAGGAGCTGTCCCCTGTGCTGTGATTTCAGGACCACGGCAGCAGGGACAGCTGCTCATCTAACATATTCACAGTGGCTGGTATTATACGCAATTTGTGTACAGGACCAAGGACAGCTCCTCATTATAGGAGCCTGCCCTGCATGTCCTCTACGCAATTTGCGTACATTACCGCCGCCAGCTTTTTAACTGTTTTATTAAAAGCCGAATATATTAACCCCTGCACAGCCAGGGGGTGATGACAACATGTGTTCAGGGAGTGTGGACACTCCCTGGACACATGCTGCCACAACACAAACAGCAGGTTAACCCTGCATACACCGACTTTTATTAGCAGCATCTGCAGTCTCTGTGCTGACATGCCGCACACAGGCTGCAAATGGGGTTAATATGACAAGAAACCCCAGGATTTTTACATTTTTAACTTCTCTTCTGTTTTGACCATTCATCTTGCACTGTTCCTGTCACAGCGGTGCAAGATGATTTTCAACTGTACCGGCAAAGCGACAAATTCAAACTCTGCGGCTTTGACAGCCGCAGAGTTTAAATTTACCGGCAAATGCGGTCCGCAGACCTGAAGTTTGCTTCAGGACTGCGGACAGTATAACGCTGACACGCACAACACATGCACTCACACACCACACTCGCAGCACAGACACATGCATACAGCCATGCACACTCACCACACGCACCACAAACACAAAAAACATGCATAACACTCGCATCACTGTCATGCATCAAATACCCTCTGTGTTTGATGCATGGCAGTGTGCCCCCAGCATTAGAGCTTTTACCGCCAAGTTTATATCATCACTACAATAAATTAAGACTACTGAACCTCTACAGTCTGTTTACTGGGGATGTGAACGAGGGCTTAGCTGTATGCTGAAATCTACACAGCACCACACGTGGAAGAACGCAGAACATTGCACACTAAAGGGTTAGTATGACCCACTGTAATACGTACTGCATTGAATCAATATTACTCTTGTATATAGTATCAAAAAATATATATTTAATACATTGCAGGTATATTGATAACTTTATAAGAATAGATAGTGGATAGTGGCTAATAAGTTGAGAAACTACAAGAAAAGCAAATATGATCAAAACTTCCAGTTTATACTGCATATACTCGATTATAAGCCGAGTTTTTCAGCACAATTTTTGTGCTGAAAAGTGCCCCCCTCGGCTTATACTCGAGTCACTCGGTGTTGGCTTGGGGGGGGGCATGTGACCAGGGGCTGGAGGAAGCAGGAGGGGGCCTCAGTGACCGCGGGAGGTCACGTGGGGCCGCCTCATTAGTGTAATGAATATGCACGGCATCCCCCCTTCCATCAGTGGCGGAGGGAGCGGTGGATATTGCACTACACTGGCCCCCAGCAGTGATCTACAGCCCCCCCTCCCTCGTATCTGGCCCCCAGGCTGCGGCACCTGTTAGAATAACAAACATTTCATACATCACCTTTCCGGCGTCTCCTTGCTGTCACCGCCGCGTCCTTCAGTCTCCCAGCTTCTTCCTGCTTGTGCCGGTATCATGTGACCGGGCACAGCAGATGACGTCATCTGCTGCGTCGGCCACAGCAAAAGAGGCCGGCACAAGCAGGAAGAAGCCTGGAGACTGGAGGACGCGGCGGTGCCAGCAAGGAGACGCCGAAAGGTGATGTATGAAACGTTTGTTATTTTAACAGGTGCCGCAGCCTGGGGGCCTGTACGAGGGAGGGGGGCTGTAGATAACTGCAGGGGGGAGATCCAAGATGGCCGCGGATGAGGGAGGCTGTACTTCACAGCTCTCCTAGCAATCTACCCACATCCGCGCCATCTGAACATTGGAGGGACTCCCAGGTGCCTAGAAGAGTCGGTGACTGACTCCCCTGCACCTGGAAGCTTATATTACTTTACCCGTGTCGCGGGATCCCCGCGGTCTGGACCTCGAGGCCGGTCACGAGGGAGCCGCACGAGCTGCGGCGGTGCCGGCTCCGGACGGGGCTTTAAGGCGAGTGATCCCTGCCCTGCAGATGCCCTGGTGACTATACTCGGCCTCAGCTGAGCCCGCGCCGCAGTGCTGCGGCGGTCTCCTCCACAGACGCCGACGGATGAGAGGGGGCACCCGGAGCTGGGCTGCAAGAGAGGCCTGGAGATAGACGCCATAAGCCGGAGACAGCCCTGCAGCACGAGCCCTCGGCACAAGGAGCCAAGAACTGCGAGGCACAGGGGAGAACAGAGGAATCGGAGGCACTGAGTGTAAAGGTGAGAGGGACACAAGGGAAAGGGCACATACAAGCAATCTTCGATCACAGCAAGAAAGACCCAGCTCCATAGGGCCAGGGGCCACAACACATTAGTGCCCCTGAAGCACACCCATCAGATCAGAGGCAACGCAGTGGGCTTTTTATTGTTACCATCTCCTGCCTAGATACACAGCAGCAAGATCCACGTATCTACAGAGAGACATCACAAGCTGCAGTGATAAACTCTATTACATCTGCCAAAGCTCTGCACACTGCTATCTGTAATCCTGCTACCCTATAAGGCTAAAGAGATCTTATAAGACTGGTACATCCTATCACCTACTCCCACCAGAGTGACGGAAACCTTGCTGTAGACAGAGAGAAATAGACGGATTTCCATCAAATCCTTACATCCTGCTGCATTGCCCCTTTGTTTCATCTGCGATCCACCCTATGTGCTTCCCTCCCCAACTCGTGCCCTGCTGATACACTCCGAATATAAACCTCGTACCCTCCTTAACTGGTGTCTAATACCAAATCCAGTAGGATCTCCAAAGACATTTGTTTCTTATATTTAACAAGTCACTTAGCAGTTTGTGACATGTAAACCCCCTAAGCAAGCAACAGGGGCGCGAGCAGACCACATCAGTGTGATCCAGAACACTCATCTCTTTTTGTTCTCCATTTTTCTTTTTTCCACTTGTAATATCTAACTTTCTGAAACATGGGGAAATCAACCATAAAAACCCCCAAATTAACAACAAAGACATCAAAATCCATAACCCAAGCAGACGTAGACCACTTCTTGAGGAAGCAAACCGACTCCTCAGACTCTCTTAACCCCTTCAAGCACTCTGTTCTCCAACCTGACGAAGATTCGGACTCAGACATGGAGGGCGAGTCAGATACTAGCATTAAAAAAAAGGACTCTATGGTGACGAGATCTTTTTTGAAACGCATATTGACAAAGGCCTTGGAACCCATAGGACGTGACCTAGCTGACATCAAACAAGATCTCGCCCAACAAGGCCATAGACTCGAGGCGTTGGAGACGACACAAAGTACGATACTCCGCCAGACGAACACTCAGCTAGAGTGTTTGATGTCACATGAACAACAACTGCACCAAATCCACGCCACCCTCGAAGATCACGAAAACAGGGAGCGCCGCAATAACATCCGCATTAAGGGCCTCCCTGAATCAGTGGCGTTTGAAGTCCTGGGCAAAACAGTCCTAGAGATGTTTGCGGCACTGCTGAGAGACGGAGATCCACGAGACATCGAGTTAGTCCGGGTTCATCGTGTCCTTCGCCCTAAACCAGCCCCTGGGGAAACCCCCCGGGATGTCTTATGCAGGTTCCTGGACTACCGAGCAAAAGAATTAGTACTGCGCAGAGCCAGGGAGGCAAAGGAGGTTGCCTATGGGGACTCTAAGGTCCTTCTATTCCAAGATCTCTCAGCCATAACACTGAGGAAACGACGCTTGCTGAAACCGTTTACGGGGGCGGTCCTCGAGAGGGGCTTTAGGTTCCGCTGGCTATTCCCCTTCGGGATATCCGTTACAGCTGGGGAAAGAATCATCACCGCCAGGACCTCTGCTGACATAAAAAAGGCATGCATTTCCATGGACATAGTGCTCGACCAATACCCGGATCTGGAGTCTTTCCACTCGGCCTCTCTCTATCATCCACTGCCGACCCCGACACCCTGGCAACAGATGCTAACACCAAAATCCCAGCGAGCAAAAAAGAAACTGTCTAAATCACCATCGCTGAAGGGCCCAGATGACGCTACCTGAGGCGCGAACACACAGATTTATTTCTCCCTATTTCTCAGGCCTCCTTGCTCTAAATCGCCTTACGCTCGGCGATATTGACCCTGCTGATTAGGCCAACTTTCTATGGTTTATAACCTTTCTTACTCTGAAGGAGGGCCACAATAACGCCCTCATGTTTATGTTTATGTTATAAGCTCGTTGCACTTGTTAAGAATATTAATATATAGTTGGCATTGTTGTACTTTAATATCTAAACCTTACCAACAGCACCCATCCCATCGTATATCCACGTCCCAACACCCCTCTCTCCCCCTCCCCCCATCGTCCTCCCCCACACCCCCTCTTCCCCCCTATACCCCTCTTCCACCCCCTCCATCCCTACACCATATCACCCCCATTCACCCCCCCCCACCCTGCCACTCCACCTCCCTTCCACTTCACCCCTCTCCCACCCTCTCTCCATCCTCCCCCTCCCCCTCTCCCTTCATCCCCTCTTCCCCCCCCTCTACCCCCCACCTTCCCTTCCTTCTCCACCTTACCCCCCCCTCCTACCCCCATTCCCCCCACCTCCCATCATCTGCAACCCCCCAGCCCGCTACCCAACGAGGTAGCGACCGATACGTGTACGCCGGATTTTATGCCCCCCCCTTAACCCAACCAAGAGGTTCATTGCTACCAAGAACCAACCTCCCCTATCCTGAGTGTTATAACTGGATCTGCTCTCTAAAAAATATATGAAGAAGCGCCCCCATGCTGCTATGTAGCAATAGACATGCTCACATTGATGGAAATAACGAATTTATCCTGTGACTTGTACTCTCAATTGCTAATGTTTTTTCTTTTTCTTTCTGACTCTACCACCTCTCACAATCTTTCCCCTCTCTTGCTCATTCCTCTTCTCCCTAAGTCTCCCCCCAACCCCACCTCTCCTAACAGGCACAGCCGAACCCCCCTTCGACTCATCCATCGGAGACCGCATATCCTAGAAGATCATGGCTGAGGGTAACGTATTCACTTATGCTTCACTTAATGCACATGGTTTGAATTCACCGAGCACTAGACACCCGACATTACATGCACTCAAAAAACAAGGAACTGATGTCCTCTTCCTCCAGGAAACTCATTTTAAACCAAATAAAATCCCTAATTTTGAAAAGTCAGCATTCGACCGATGGTATCATTCCACTTCCAGCCAAACTGGGGCCAGAGGCGTATCAATAGCACTTAGAAAAACATGTTCACTTCCAACACCGAGAGTCTTGGATAGACCCTCAAGGCAGATTCATACTGATCAAAGGCCTGTTAAATGGCACCCTAGTGACGCTTGGTAGCCTCTATGCCCCGAATAAAAAATTATTAAAATGGATACTAGCCACCATGAATAAAATAGAGAGATTTAGGGAAGGACTGGTGATCATTGGCTGTGATCTCAATGTGGCACTTGAACCTCTTCTGGACACGACCAAACAAAAAAGCTCCATTTCCCATCGGGACCTATCAAGAATTCGTTCACGCTTACAAACTATGCAATTAATTGACTCATGGCGTTATGTCAATCCTTCGACCCGTGACTACACATATTTCTCACATCCCCATAAATCCTACCACAGGCTAGACTATGTCTTAGTTTCAAAGCGCTTGCTACCATCAATACGCACCTCTGTGATAACCCCTAGCATTTTCTCAGACCACTCAGCAGTCATAACGTCTATTTCCGCTTCTGCGCATCGCTCATCATGCAGATCTTGGCAGATAAATGAGGCCCTATTAACCTCCCAAGACACAAAAAAACGACTAACAGAATGCCTCCAACAATATTTCCAGAACAACCAAAATGAGGATACCTCTATCCAAACCCTATGGGAAGCACATAAGGCCGTGATTAGGGGAGAACTGATCTCCATGGCGGCATACGCCAATAAGAGACGGCATACCGAAACACAACAGCTGTATGATGAGATCGCAGAACTGGAACTTCATCATAAGAAATCCCAGCGCCCAGAGGTTCTCAAAGAATTGACATCCAAGCGCCAACGCCTGAAAGATTTAATTAACGTAACATCAGCGCGGCAATATAAAAAATGGAAAACTAAACTATATGCCCATGGTGATAAAGCATCCAAATTCATGCTCTCTCTATTACGCAAAAAACAAGCCCGCACACAAATACACACGATAAAGAATACAGAGGGTATGGACTCTCAGGACCAGTCCCACATAGAATGGGCTTTCCTAGATTATTACACACGCTTGTACAATCTGAGATCTGGGGATCCGGAAGATCTCACGCAACATAGAACCCGAGAAATTGAAAACTTCCTGAGCGACATACACCTCCCAACTTTAACTGACGCTGACCATCAAACACTCCTTCGACCCTTTACTCTCCCTGAACTCCAGTCCACCCTGTCCCGCTGCCCTAAAGGAAAAGCGCCTGGCCCTGACGGTTTCTCGGCCTTGTATTATAAGACCTTCCCATCCCTACTCTTGCCGCACTTACTAGCATTGTGCAATGCCACACTTGCTGGCCAAGCACTGCCTACTCAAATGCTTGAAGCTAAGATCTCACTAATACATAAGGAGGGGAAAGACCCAACTCAGTGTAGCAACTACCGACCTATATCTTTACTGAACGTTGATCT
Source organism: Allobates femoralis (assembly GCA_033576535.1). Lineage (NCBI taxonomy): Eukaryota > Metazoa > Chordata > Amphibia > Anura > Aromobatidae > Allobates > Allobates femoralis. The sequence goes on from JARQOC010000010.1 coordinate 138,969,915, forward strand.
GAAGCTTTTGGCCGGCATGATTGCACACAGACTGGCGGCGTTCCTACCACAATTGATCTCAGCAAATCAAACAGGCTTCGTAAGAGGCAGAGAAGGAAAGGACAATGCGCATAAAGTTTTACACCTAATCCAATATGTAAAAGCACACAAATTACCGTTAGTTCTCCTGGGCACAGACGCGGAGAAAGCGTTCGACAGGGTGGACTGGACCTTCTTGAGACTGACACTACTTAGATTTAATCTCCCTGCAGCACTAGTTACGTCTATTATGACGATGTATCAACGACCATCAGCACGTATCAAAATCAATGACTCACTGACAACACCCTTCACAATTGGGAATGGAACCAGACAGGGATGCCCGCTCTCCCCGTTACTGTTTGTGTTAACGATGGAGCCCCTCCTAATGGCGATACAGGGAAATCAGGAAATAGAGGGCGTCAGAATAGCAGGAGTTCACTATAAAACAGCAGCTTTTGCAGACGACCTCTTAATATTTTTAACAAAGCCCATGAAGGGACTCCCGACTCTCATGAATGTGATGGAGAGATATGGCGACCTGTCGGGCTTCAAAATAAACATGTCAAAATCTGAAGCACTAGGAATACAGATCAAACCGAACACCCTTAAAAACTTACGAACACTATACCCACTTTCCTGGCCCACACACTACATTACATACCTGGGAGTGAAACTAAACGGAAACTACCAAGACTTATTTAAATTGAATGTTCTCCCTCTTTTGACATCCACGACATCAACTATCCGGACTTGGAGAGATACCTACCTCTCGTGGATGGGGAGGAAGAATATATTAAAAAGCTTAATCCTACCTAAATTTAATTACTTATTCCAAATGCTACCCATAGCGATCCCACTAAGCTTTCTCTCTAAAATAAATACGCTCTTCACTAACTACATGTGGCAAAACAAGAGGCCCCGAATATCACTACGCACTTTGACCCTCCCAAAACATTTAGGCGGGATGGGAGCCCCTGACATTAAATTATATTATAAAGCAGCGCAAATCACCCGCCTTGTTGACATCCTCAGACGAAACAAAGAGAAACACTGGTTGAATATTGAGGAATCGTTGACACCTTGCAGCCTTAGATCTCTTTTCCTTATACACTCCAACTTGAAACAGTACATGCCTCTCCCGAATCTGCATACCAGAGCTACTTTACAGATATGGCGTACCCATACGAAATACTTGGCACCACCCCTCTCGCCCCTAATTGACCTTTGTGACATATTGGCCCATCTAGGGACTACACATAACACTGTCCCAGGACCAAGTCGAAACCTCTCTACCTATTCCATTGACCAGCTACTACAAGACGGCACTATTTTACCATATACAGACCTAATAACACTACCTGGCCTCTCCAACTTGAATTACTTACACTACAAAGTAATACACAGTGTCCTCCGCCCGCTACTGAGACGCTCAGATCTTTCTAGGGAGTTAACTAGCTTTGAACACCTTTGTGCCGCTGTGACAAAGCCGAAACAAATTTTTTCTAAAATCTACCAGGCTTTACTGGAGGCAGAAACTAGCCCCAAAAGAGCATACATTGCGCTTTGGGAGAAGGACTTGGGATACAAATTTACTGCTACACAGGTGAAACATATTTACAGGCACTCACACGGCCCTACTCAGTGTGTGAAAGCTCAGGAAACTGCTTATAAAATCATAACGAGATGGTACCACACACCGGACCATATCCGGCTATGGGACACCCACCACTCTACAACATGTTGGAGATGTGACGCACCCGATGCTGACTACTTCCACATGTGGTGGAAATGCCCGACAATTGCTCAGTTTTGGAAACGAGTGGAACGACTTATACAGACCATCACGTCCAAACCCCTCCGACTTAGCCCTGAAATGACCTTTCTACACTTCCCAATCTGGCCAGACTGTGCTAATATCTCACTCCTTGCTCAACACATACTAACAGCGGCTAAACTATTAATCCCTCTGTTTTGGAAATCCTCAAACTTACCTTCTCATTCCCAACTGGAAGAGAAGATACACTCTCTATACCGTGTGGCCGAAGTAGTGGCCGCGGTGAATACTACAACCCCGAAATTCCTCAACATCTGGACCCCTTGGATTACATACGTTCACTCAACACAGGCAGGGTAATACCCACAGAAACTAATTGACAACTAAATAGTCTCTAGGGACTGGCTGTGCCTACCACCCCCCCCCCCCCTTCCTGCCCCATCCCTCCCCTCCCCCTCTACTCTCACACCTCTCTATACCTTCTCCCCCACCTCGAACTGCCCTGATATTCTATTCTACCCTCATTTCTAAACTTCCTTTTCTTTCCTCTTTACTCTACTACTATTTAGACCGCATAGTTTACTTTTTTTTTTTATGTTGTTATGTTACATACTTTGAAGTAATAAGCCAATACATCAAGGTGTATGTAAAGCCTACCAGATGGGAACCAATTCCGACTGGCTTGATCTCTAGCCAACCTACGATGGGAGCCACAGCTATGCTTACGTCAAACCTGACTGGGAGAACTTTTAACAGACTCATAGTTCTGACGTATGTACAACGCTTGGAGTTTTTTAAGGCTCCTCTATCCCTGATTGGACATTAGTCCGCTAATAGGCCACAAGGAACATTATACTTACTGTTGGACGTATTGAGCTTTTGTTATTGTGAAGATTATCTTGCAAATAATACTCTGTTACTGTTCTATTTTCATAAAATAATTCAATAAAAAGAATTTTGAAAAGAAAAAAGATAACTGCAGGGGGCCTGTATACTGCTGCAAGGGGCCTGTATACTGCTGCAGGAGGCCTGTATACTGCTGCAGGGGGCTGTAGATCACTGCTGCAGGGGGCTTTATACTGCTGCAGGGGACCTGTATACTGCTGCAGGGGGCTGTAGATCACTGCTGGGGGCCTGTATACTGTTGCTGGGGGCCTGTATACTGCTACAGGGGGCTGTAGATCACTGCTGCAGGGGGCCTGTATACTGCTGCAGGGGGCCTGTATACTGCTGCAGGGGGCTGTAGATCACTTCTGGGGGCCTGTAAACTGCTGCAGGGGGCTGTAGATCACTGCTGCAGGGGGCCTGTATACTGCTGCAGGGGGCCTGTAAACTGCTGCAGGGGGCCTGTAAACTGCTGCAGGGGGCTGTAGATCACAGCTGCACGGGGCTGTAGATCACTGCTGCAGGGGACTGTAGATCACTGCTGCAGGGGGCATGTATACTGCTGCAGGGGGCTGTAGATCACTGCTGCAGGGGGCCTGTATACTGCTGCAGGGGGCCTGTATACTGCTGCAGGGGGCTTGTATACTGCTGCAGGGGGCCTGTATACTGCTGCAGGGGGCCTGTATACTGCTGCAGGGGGCCTGTATACTGCTGCAGGGGGCCTGAAAACTGCTGCAGGGGGCTGTAGATCACTGCTGCAGGGGGCCTGTATACTGCTGCAGGGGGCCTGTATACAGCTGCAGGGGGCTGTAGATCACTGCTGCAGGGGGCCTGTAAACTGCTGCAGGGGGCTGTAGATCACTGCTGCAGGGGGCCTGTATACTGCTGCAGGGGGGCTGTAGATCACTGCTGGGGGCCTGTATACTGTTGCAGGGGGCCTGTATACTGCTGCAGGGGGCCTGTATATTGCTGCAGGGGGCCTGTATACTGCTGCAGGGGGCCTGTATACTGCTGCAGGGGGCCATGGGAAAGAGGTACTCCTGGCTTGTCCGGATGAGAGAGTGGTACGCTTGGTCTGAATGGCAGTCCCAACAACCTGTCCAGTTAAGGGACAGTCTCAGTCCCCAGCAAGTCAGGGTGATGGGAAAACTGGGTCACTGGCCAGCCAGGCCAATGAGAGAGTGGCATTATTCCCGGGGGGGTGGCCTTTCAAGGTGCTCTCGCCCGCAGCCTGAGTACTGGGAATGCAGGGTCCGCACTGCATTCTGAGTCCTCAACCTGTGAAGTCAGGGCTTCCGTGCCACTTCTGGCTATCTCTAGCCAGGGATTTCAGATGATCATACCAGCAAATGACAGTCCTGAGGTGCTAGAAAGCCTTGCGAAGACCTCTGTCTCTGAGACCGAATTGAAGAAGGTTCTGTGGGATACAGGTAGTGGGAGAGATCACCAATCAGGCACATGTCAGAATGTTCAGAGGTCCTTCCGCCATAGCTCAGTCAAAAAGGGGGAGGTGTCAGAAAAGTATGAATATTTCTCATTATTTTAAGATGTTTGGAAAGTCAGCTAAGACTGGCATAAGTCTTCCCTCAGTACAGGTTTCTGTAGATCAGATTTCCTATCCCTCTCTCGCTCTACCCCCTCCCCTATCCAGTATTTATGATCGGCAGAGCAATAAATAACTGAAGCAGAGTTAAAGTTTCTATCTTTCCCTCCAAAAGTCCTTTGTCTTGAAAGATAGTTTTGCAATGTCAAATTTCATCAGACCCGTTCATACCACAAATACATAATTCATATCACATTTTTGTGGACTTAATGATGTGTCTGTTATATCTATGTAACACTCAGGAACCTAGGAAATGACTTCTAGCTTTCTGAACATCATAAATATGCCATATTTGATATCAATATTCTCGGAATTAAATGAGCGTAAACATGAGGCGCATATCGTGGATATGGGCCCACCACATACCCAGATATGAAAAATGTTATTAAGTCTGGTGGAGCTGGGAGGATCCACAAAAAACAGCCCCTGGGTGAGATAAGCAATGTGGGGGTGTCTTACCTTGCTGCCTCATTTACTAAAACCAATACATTCATGTTAGGAGTCATTCCACCCTGGGTCTTGGATGCAAGCACTCCTTGCTGCATGGAGGAATCAATACTACTCTTCTGGGGAGCCGTCTTCCCCCTCTGGATCTAGGTTCGTCACCACGTGGCTTAGGTCTTGCAATTTCTTACTTTATTCCTTTTTATTTTAATAACTGTTTTATGCATATTTGTAAATTGTCTCATTTGTAATCCTGTATATCTTTTGTAAACACTGTCAAATTTGGGAGTAAAATATTATAATTTACTATTATTGTTCTTCATGTTTTATGACAAGCTGAACACGTCCCTCCTGCAAATTCATGTTACCAAAACAGGTTACCGATCCTCCTGAAAGAGATCGGTGGTGGCAGCATAATGTTTTGTATTTATGTGATATTGTGGGCCTGAGGGTCACTGGATCAAGGTATATATACGTTCCTGGCAGGAACTGCTGGTATATATACAGTAAAGACCAAATGTTTGGACACACCTTCTGATTCAAAGTGTTTTCTTTATTTCCATGCCTATGAAAATTGTAGATTCACACTGAAGGTATCAAAACTATGGATTAACACATGTGGAATTATATACTTAACAAAAAAGTGTGAAACAACTGAAAATACAGTTAGGGCCAGAAATATTTGGACAGTGACAGAATTTTCACGAGTTGGGCTCTGCATGCCACCACATTGGATTTGAAATGAAACCTCTACAACAGAATTCAAGTGCAGATTGTAACGTTTAATTTGAAGGGTTGAACAAAAATATCTGATAGAAAATGTAGGAATTGTACACAATTCTTTACAAACACTCCACATTTTAGGAGGTCAAAAGTAATTGGACAAATAAACATAACCCAAACAAAATATTTTTGTTTTCAATATTTTTTTGCGAATCCTTTGGAGGCAATCACTGCCTTAAGTCTGGAACCCATGGACATCACCAAGCGCTGGGTTTCCTCCTTCTTAATGCTTTGCCAGGCCTTTGCAGCCGCAGCCTTCAGGTCTTGCTTGTTTGTGGGTCTTTCCGTCTTAAGTCTGGATTTGAGCAAGTGAAATGCATGCTCAATTGGGTTAAGATCTGGTGATTGACTTGGCCATTGCAGAATGTTCCACTTTTTTGCACTCATGAACTCCTGGTTAGCTTTGGCTGTATGCTTGGGGTCATTGTCCATCTGTACTATGAAGCGCCGTCCGATCAACTTTGCAGCATTTGGCTGAATCTGGGCTGAAAGTATATCCCGGTACACTTCAGAATTCATCCGGCTACTCTTGTCTGCTGTTATGTCATCAATAAACACAAGTGACCCAGTGCCATTAAAAGCCATGCATGCCCATGCCATCACGTTGCCTCCACCATGTTTTACAGAGGATGTGGTGTGCCTTGGATCATGTGCCGTTCCCTTTCTTCTCCAAACTTTTTTCTTCCCATCATTCTGGTACAGGTTGATCTTTGTCTCATCTGTCCATAGAATACTTTTCCAGAACTGAGCTGGCTTCTTGAGGTGTTTTTCAGCAAATTTAACTCTGGCCTGTCTATTTTTGGAATTGATGAATGGTTTTCATCTAGATGTGAACCCTTTGTATTTACTGTCATGGAGTCTTCTCTTTACTGTTGACTTAGAGACAGATACACCTACTTCACTGAGAGTGTTCTGGACTTCAGTTGATGTTGTGAACGGGTTCTTCTTCACCAAAGAAAGTATGCGGCGATCATCCACCACTGTTGTCATCCGTGGATGCCCAGGCCTTTTTGAGTTCCCAAGCTCACCAGTCAATTCCTTTTTTCTCAGAATGTACCCAACTGTTGATTTTGCTACTCCAAGCATGTCTGCTATCTCTCTGATGGATTTTTTCTTTTTTTTCAGCCTCAGGATGTTCTGCTTCACCTCAATTGAGAGTTCCTTTGACCGCATGTTGTCTGGTCACAGCAACAGCTTCCAAATGCAAAACCACACACCTGGAATCCACCCCTGACCTTTTAACTACTTCATTGATTACAGGTTAACGAGGGAGACGCCTTCAGAGTTAATTGCAGCCCTCAGAGTCCATTGTCCAATTACTTTTGGTCCCTTGAAATAGAGGAGGCTATGCATTACAGAGCTATGATTCCTAAACCCTTTCTCCGATTTGGATGTGGAAACTCTCATATTGCAGCTGGGAGTGTGCACTTTCAGCCCATATTATATATATAATTGTCTTTCTGAAAATGTTTTTGTAAACAGCTAAAATAACAAAACTTGTGTCACTGTCCAAATATTTCTGGCCCTAACTGTATGTCTTCTATTCTAGGTTCTTTAAAGTAGCCACCTTTTGCTTTGATTACTGCTTTGCACACTCTTGGCATTCTCTTGATGAGCTTCAAAAGGTAGTCACTGGAAATGGTCTTCCAACAGTCTTGAAGGAGTTCCCAGAGATGCTTAGCACTTGTTAACCCTGCCTTCACTCTGCGGTCCAGCTCACCCCAAACCATCTCGATTGGGTTCAGGTCTGGTAACTGTGGAGGCCAGGTCATCTGGCATAGCACCCCATCACTCTCCTTCTTGGTTAAATAGCCCTTACACAGCCTGGAGGTGTGTTTGGCGTCATTGTCCTATTGAAAAATAAATGATGGTCCAACTAAACGCAAACCGCATGGAATAGCATGCCACTGCAAGATGCTGTGGTAGCCATGCTGGTTCAGTATGTCTTCAATTTTGAATAAATCCCCAACAGTGTCACCAGCAAAGCATCCCCACACCATCACACCATCACACCTCGTCCTCCATGCTTAACGGTGGGAACCAGGCATGTAGAGTCCATCCGTTCGTTTTTTCTGCATTGCACAAAGATACGGTGGTTGGAACCAAATATCTCAAATTTGGACTCATCAGACCAAAGCACAGATTTCCACTGGTCCAATGTTCATTCATTGTGTTCTTTAGCCCAAACAAGTCTCTTCTGTTTGTTGCCTGCCCTTAGCAGTGGTTTCCTAGCAGCTATTTTACCATGAAGGCCTGCTGCACAATGTCTCCTCTTAACAGTTGTTGTAGAGATGTGTCTGCTGCTTGAACTCTGTGTGGCATTGACCTGGTCTCTAATCTGAGCTGCTGTTAACCTGCGATTTCTGAGGCTGGTGACTCAGATGAACTTATCCTCCACAGCAGAGGTGACTCTTGCTCTTCCTTTCCTGGGGCGGTCCTCATGTGAGCCAGGTTCTTTGAAGTGCTTGATGGTTTTTGCAACTGCACTTGAGGACACTTTCAAAGTTTGTCCATTTTTTCAGACTGACTGAATTTTATTTCTTAAAGTAATGATGGCCACTCATTTTTCTTTACTTAGCTGCTTTTTTCTTGCCATAATACAAATTCTAAACAGTCTATTCAGTAGGACTATCAGCTGTGTATCCACCAGACTTCTGCACAACACAATTGATGCTCCCAACCCATTTATAAGGCAAGAAATCCCACTTATTAAACCTGACAGGGCACAACTGTGCAGTGAAAACCATTTCTGGTGACTACCTCTTGAAGCTCATCAAGAAAATGCCAAGAGTGTGCCAAGCAGTAATCAAAGCAAAAGGTGGCTACTTTGAAGAACCTAGAATATAAGACATATTTTCAGTTGTTTCACACTTTGTTAAGTATTTAATTCCACATGTGTTAATTCATAATTTTGATGCCTTCAGTGTGAATCTGCAATTTTCATAGTCATGAAAATAAAGAAAACTCTTTGAATCAGAAGATGTGTCCAAACCTTTGGTCTGTACTGTAATCCTGTCACATCATGTGCCACAGTGTACAACATAAATTAGAGCAGCTGGGCTCCTTTCTCATCCTCTGGCAATACAGGATTTCTCCAGCAGGATAAGGGGGCGCCAGAGAGCTGCTGGTCCTGTAAGTCTTCGTAACAACTACCAACATCAACAAGGTCGTCGGTATTTGGTTCAGACTCCACACATAAGACCTCAGGAGTGAACATGGATGTCCGACATATGTACCGTCCTCCAAAACTTTGAGAACTCCACCAAAATGGTGAGCAGTGATGATGCCATCATTAGTGTCACCATCCCACTTATCTGTCTTCTGAAACGCTCTCTGCTCAAAATCAAAGAGGATGCATTGTAGGCAGAGCACAATGAGCTGGAGCAAGGAACCATACAGGGTGATTATACACAGCCCAGCCTCATCTCATCCCAACGTGGATTGGGGTACAATGAGGAAGAGGTGGAACAGGAAGAAGAACAGGAGCTCGTTTCATGCACTATAGACGGTACTACCTGCACAACTGTCATACGTCTGTTCAGCGTGGATGGCCAGAGGACAGGGAGGAGGAGGAGAGCATGGTCAGTTATCCTTTTGGTGAGGACACGGAAGTCTTGCCTGTTACCAGCCTGCCATGCATGGCTTACTTTAGGTTACGCTGCATGTCCCGTGACCCTCACTTTATCAAAATCTTGGGTTACTCATTACTGGTTGGTGACACTTTTAGACCTACGCTACAAGGAGAATTTTATATCTTGTTCTCAAGGCGGAGAGGTCTATAAAAATGGGGCAGTACCAGTTGCTGAATTAGTAAAAAATTTCCCTTCTGATAACGATGGTGGCAGAGGTCACAGTTCAGTAGACAATGAAGGAGTACAGGCGAGGGAGACACAACTCCAATCCAGCAGAGGCAGGGGAACACTCTCAAAGTTCTGGGAGAGTTTTCTCAGCCCCTCCCATGGCAGAGGCCTTGAGGAGCGGGGTACTCTCACAAGGAGTGCAAAATTTGGGAAGATGCTGAAGGAATACCATACCAACATCCTCCGTGATTCCTCTGTGCCTTATAATTATTGGGTATCCAAGCTGGACACGTGGCATGAATTGGCTCTCTACACATTGGAAGTCTTGGCCTGTCCCGGGTTTTTAGTGCCGCAGGGGGAATAATTACTGATAAGCGCACCCTCCTGTCAACTGAAAATGCCGACAGGCTGATTGTTATTAAAATGAACAAGGGCTAGATTGGGCCAGACTTTTCAAAACCACCAAATGATAGCAGCGTAATATAAACTCAAAGCCAGTGTCTTTTTTGGAGAGGTACATTCCCATGCCCCTCTTCACCTCTTCACCCCCACACATGGCTATACGCTTCCTGATTTTGGCTAGTAGCTCTAGTCCTCCTCCTTCTCCTTATCCTCCACCACCATATCACCAGGGTGACCGTGGTCCATGATGCAACACCCACATAATATTTTTAAATGGTGTTTATGATGCCCGCAACCCAAAAACAAGTTAGACATTATATTCATGTATACCCCCCAGGGATAAATGTTTCAGTCCATACTTAGTGCATGGGCATTACAAGCATAGGAGACCCATTCCACGTCTCTTAAAAGGGGCATCAGAGTGCCTCCAAATTTTTGGCAGCTTGCATAGGGCAACACTAAGGAAACCCACTTCCTAATAATGCAAGCATACAATAGTTAATGAGGCCCTTCTCCACGTCTCTTAAAAGGGGCATCGGAGTGCCTCCCAAATTTTGTCAGCCTACATTTGGGCAACACTATGTAAGACCCACTTACTAATAATGGGAACATTATTTAATGAGGCCCTCCTCCACATGTCTTCAAAAGGCCATCGGAGTGCCTCCCAATTTTTGGCAGTCTGCATAGGGCATCACTATGGAAGACCCATTTCCTAATAATGTGAACATACTATATTTAATGAGGCTCTCCTCCACGTCTCTTAAGAGGGGCATTGGAATGCCTCCCAATTAAAAAAAAAACAAAAAAAAAACTGTAACCTGTAGCGCCCCTGCGGACCAGTCGCTACTAGATGGCGCAGCAGCAGGGATTGGTAAGTCAGTCTCCCAGCATATACACACCCAACACACTTCCGATCCTAAGTCTAGGGACTCTAAAGTTAGAGAAGGATCCGGTAAGGGGAGGTAACAACAGAACAAAAAGGACACAACACCAAGTTCATGAGAGACAGTGAGAGGAGAATCAGCCACCAACTGTAATCCAGTCAGTAGAAGAAGAGGTGAGAACACCACCAAACTGGACTGCGAGAACACGGACCCGGCGGCCTGTGCAACGAAGAGGCTAGCCTGGGTCCAAGGCTGTAGACCGTGGTGAGAGAAAGAAGGAGTCCAGGTGTGCTTGAATTAGCGAGGACACTAGGGTACTGGGCCGAAACCAGAGTGTCGGTTCTGCTGAAGTGGCCAGGACGATGTATGCTCTAAACACAAACCCCGGCGGGGTGCGGAGTCTTTATGTTCCGAGACCCAACCTCCATTACAGCAAATAGAAGGCCGTTGTACTAGGGCTAGGGGACCCGGAAAGTCACCCACTGAAAGCTTGTGACCGATGGATCGTAGCTAGCATGCGGAACAGACTGAAAAGGCCCGAAAGAGACACGAAAGGGGGTGATGCAGTCAAACCATCCCGGCTGCTTAGACCACACCGGAGCCGCTGTTGAACTGTTGTAAACTGTTTCACCTGCCAAGAAAAGAGAGTAAAGCCGGTTAAAGCTCTATAATGTCTGAGACTGTAATTCTTGCGCATGAGGGCAGATAGACTGATTCTGTGATCCGGCAGTAGGAGACTGCCGGTGACTGTGAACCCTGCACCCCTGCATATCAAAAGACTTCATGGTTGCCCTTAGGACCAGCTCTTCCTGTGAGGGCTCAACATCCTTGCTGCTACTCCCATCATCCACAGAGGTCCCGACAGCAGTGGCGGCTACCCATAGCCGCACACCATGGGTGGCATAACAATATTTCCAAATGTATTTTCCTTCCCTGCGCATTTTTTATTGACTACCCAGGGCCATGGAGCTGGATCTCGACCCCTGTGAGTTCCCCAGCAGAACTGCTGTCCGGTTCAGAGTACCCATTGGCCCTGGTGGGCGAGTCACACCAACACTGTCTCACAAGAGAGTATGAGCCCTTATCATTTTCCACAGGAAAAACCATTTTGGTTTAATCTTTTGGACGTTTTATTGTGAGTCCGTAAAAGTGGCGTAATACTCAGACATTGTTCACAGCAGTGACCTGGGAGTCAAATGCTTACAGGAGGTCTTCCCCATGCTGCTCCCATGTCATTTGAGCACTGTTTTAGGGTTTATCCAAGCTCCCGGGGGTGCCGCCAGAAAAATGCTCGGGTTTCCTATAGGTTAATATTGGGCTCGGTGCTCGGATCGAGCACCCGAGCATCTCAATATGCTCGACCCGAGCATCGAGTACCCAAGCATTTTACTGCTCGCTCATCACTACTCATCACCCAATGTTGGATGACAATATTGGCTGCGCTGGGTAGTATCACCCATTGGGAAATCTGGATCCATAGCCACCTGCAAGGCACTCAATGCTTCCTCTTTCAGATTATGCAGTGATCGTTCCAACAGACACTGCAGCGGGATGGTTAAGCTCCTAATAGTGTCATCACCGCTAATGATCTTGGTGCAGTACTCAAAGATTTCAAGAACCTCACAAAGTCTCAGCAATCCACACCCACTCAACAGTTATTATGTGTGGTGGCTGAAAGTCAGTCTGATAGGCATGTTGAAACTTGTATTCAGCTACTGCCCTCTGCTGCTCACTAATCCTTGCCAACATATGATGCATGCAATGATTCTCAACCTCTCCCCAAAGGAAGCTGACCCTCCTTAGATGCGAAACATGTGTTAGGATTTCTAGAAGGAAATATATTGTCTCTTTTCTCTGGGAACTTCTCCACTTTGTGGTGTCAACTATAGGGTATGACTGCAGTCCTACAATCTAGTAGGATTCATGACTGCACCAAATTTTTGAATGATGTGTTGTATTCATTGTGACTGCATATAATCTTGTAACAATCTATATAATCTGTGTTATTTTGCACCTGTATATATCTAAACATGCCAAGTCACAGATTATTATGTATTAGCTGTAGAGTCCGGTATTGCCTGGGCATAATAACTAACTGTTCTTATAAGCTGAGTATATGTCTGTGTGTGTGTGCATGTGTGTCCACTATACATATCAATCTTGCCCTCCACAGCTCCCCCTCAACCTGCCTCATCCATCCATGCTCCCCAACAAAGCTACCCCTCTGCCCCCCTCACCCCCAAACCTGCATCCCCACCCTCCTAAAAAATGCCCCCCACCCCCTTAATCCACACCCCTCCAAACCCGCCTCTGCTGAACCTACACCCCCCCAAACTGCACCCCCAAATCCACACACCCCTACAAACCCTGAGTCACATGGGGTGTGTGTGCAAAATGTTCTGATTGTAGTTGCAATGGTGCTGATTCATTTAGTGGACATACATACATAGTGAATGGGGGCCGGGCCATAAAGATGGAGCTATGAAAGGGTGGTGCTATGTGAAGGGGGTGTGGCTATGAACAGATTTTTGGCAGTTCCAACTCTTGAACAGGCCATGTAAAGCTGACCATGACAAAATCATGGAAATTGCAAATCAATCCCTACTACTTTCAAGGACTGTTAATGGACATTGCAAATGCCAGTAGAACTGGAAACAATTCTTAACTGCCTTTCTTCCATGGCCCTTGAGAAAGCAGCTCTCAATTCTGTAATTCTTGCCTCCCTGTCTTCTATTTCTGTTTACGTGGCCTTGTAATCAGCTCAGCTTTTCTCTTAGCGACAATCATTCAGTCACATTCTTTTTCGTATGCGTCATAAGATCAGAATAATCTTGAAACAGAATTTTATAAGCTAGCATTCTACATTCTTCATTGTGACATCACAATGGGGCGTGTAGTGGGTGTGGATATATGGAGGGGGCATGTCTATAGTGGGCATGGCTACATTGAGAGAGTGCTATATGGAGTGGGTGTGTCTGTATGGAGTGGGTGGGGCCATGTGGAGTGGGTGTAGTCATGTGGAGTGGGTGTGGTTACACAGAGTAGGCATGGTCACTCAAAGTGGGCAGGGCTTGCCACATACATACACTCAACTTTATATATTAGATTACTAGTGATGAGCGAGTTCCATAATATTCGTAATCCCTATATTATTTACGAGTACTTTGTAACACTCGTGTATTTATCAGAATAGCGAGTACAATGCAAATCAATGAGAAATGAAAGTAATTTTCTGCTGGACCCTACAACGTGGCCTGGGATGGCTGAGAACGTGCTCAAACTGCATGGGAACAGTAAGCAGACATGATGTACACAGTCTGCGTAGTGTTCTGCCATACAGCTGTGAAAGAACCTGGTGAATATAGATAGAAAAACAGGTAGATGGGGCTTACCAGACTCCTGCTGCTGCTCCTGTGGCCGCTCAGTCTCCCTCTCTCCTGCTGAATCACTTCCAGGTCAGCTCAGTCTCTCTATTAATCACTTCCAGGGCTGCCTTTTAAGCTACTTGCATATTCACTGCACTGTCAGGCAAACAGACAATCACAGACGCTCACACTCTGTGAGCACCTCTGTGATTGGCTGTTGCAGTCAGAGTGAATATCCACAATCTGGAAAGTGATTGTGTTTTGTTGCCATACATATTAGTGTCTGCCATAGGGTGTTACATAAATAATTTTAAAAAAATGTGTTGGGCTTCGCAGTATTTTAAAGTCTAGCCCAGTGAAAACCGACAGCTGCTAGCTGCCACCCTCAGCTGCATAATTTTACCTTAGCTGGCAAAAAAAAAATGTATGGGCTCCATCCTATTGTTAATTGACAGCCAAGGTAAGACTAGGCACCTGAGGGCTGGTATTCTCATCGGGTCAGGTCCCATTGTTTTAGGGCCCCACACACTAAATAATAGCCCACAGCCACCCCTAAAAATGGCACATTCATCATATGCCATTTCCAGGTGATTTACCACGCTTTTCCAGCGGCCCTGGTGGCAGTGGCATGCTGGGTAATAAGGGGTTAACACCAGCTTTGTATTGCCAGCTGGTATTAAGCCCTGAGATTCTTAATGTCAGGACAAGTTAGACCCGGTCATTACAAATATCAAATAAATAGTAAAAAAGACACAACACAGAGAAAAAATTATTTGATTAAAAAATACAGAGACACTTAGTGACTCCTTCTTCGTTACCACCACCCCACCCTTGTACCCCTCCACAATTCTCTTCCTCTCTTCCTGGATTATCTGCAAGTGAGAGACAAAACAGAGAGCAATGGGTTTTATCATATGGGGAAACTTAATACCCTTAAGATTGTATGTGCTCCCCTGGGCCAGTTGTGTAAACCCACAACTGGTGCATGCGTTCATACAGCTGCTGCTGGATCCACACTTCCACGTGCAAAGTGGCGTCTATACCGAAATCCAAGTAATAGTGCTCCTACGATCCGCGCTGCTGTTTTGGATTTCTCTTCCTGGATTGACTCAGCTCTGCTACATCAGAGACCACTGGGAGGATTACACATCTGCTCCCGTGGTGTCTGATCACTGAATGACAGCTCTAATACATGCGGTATAGTAAATGGTGAGGTCACCATTGCCATAGCAACAGCGGTTACTATGGCAATGGTGACCATATGACAGCACTGAGACCTGCGCTTTAGCGCAGGTCTCAGCACTTTCATATTGTAAGCAAGTGAGGTCACTGTGGCCATAAGCAACAGAGGTTACCAGGGCAATTGTGACCTCAGCGCTTAGTATATGACAGTACTGAGGCTGCGCTGTCATCTGTTAAGAGCTGAGGTCACTGTTGCCATGGTAACCACTGTTGCTATGGCAATGGTGACCTCACGGCTTACTATATGAAAGCTCTCATACCTGCACTATAGTAAAATGCTGGTCTAAGTGCTGTCATATAGTAAGCAGTGTGGTCACCGTTGCCATAGTAACCACTGTTGCTATGGCAATGGTGACCTCACGGCTTACTATATGGCTACTTTCACACACAGCGTTTTGTGAGAATCAGTTCTTGGTACAGTTTCTACACCAAAAATGAATCCTCACAAAACAAAGCCAAAATGTTGTGTGTGCATGTAGATACAGTTGTGGCCAAAAGTATTGACACCCCTGCAATTCTGACAGATAATACTCAGTTTCTTCCTGAAAATGATTGCAATCACAAATTCTTTGGTATTATCTTCATTTAATTTGTCTTCAATGAAAAAAAAAAAAAACACAAAAGAATTGTCCTAAATTCAAATTGGATATAGTTCCACACCAAACATAAAAAAGGGGGTGGACAAAAGTATTGGCACCGTTAAAAAAATCATGTGATGCTTCTCAAAATTGTGTAATTAACAGCACCTGTAACTTACCTGTGGCACCTAACAGGGGTTGGCAATAACTAAATCACACTTGCAGCCAGTTAACATGGATTAAAGTTGACTCAACCTCGGTCCTGTGTCCTTGTGTGTACCACATTGAGCATGGAGAAAAGAAAGAAGACCAAAGAACTGTCTGAGGACTTGAGTAACCAAATTGTGAGGAAGCATGAGCAATCTCTGAATGAAAAGGGACTGTATGGTAGGATACACAGGAAGACCCCACTTCAGGCTGGAGTTTGCCAAAACTTACCTGAGAAAGCCTACAATGTTTTGGAAGAATGTTCTCTGGTCAGATAAGACAAAAGTAGAGCTTTTTGGGGAAAGGCATAGAGTTTACAGGAGAAAAAAAGAGGCATTCAAAGAAAAGAACACGGTCCCTACAGTCAAACATGGTGGAGGTTCCCTGATGTTTTGGGGTTGCTTTGCTGCCTCTGGCACTGGACTGCTTGACCGTGTGCATGGCATTATGAAGTCTGAAGACTACCAACAAATTTTGCAGTATAATGTAGGGCCCAGTGTGAGAAAGCTGGGTCTCCCTCAGAGGTCATGGGTCTTCCAGCAGGACAACGACCCAAAACACACTTCAAAAAGCACTAGAAAATGGTTTGAGAGAAAGCACTGGAGCCTTCTAAGGTGGCCAGCAATGAGTCCAGACCTGAATCCCATAGAACACCTGTGGAGAGATCTAAAAATGGCAGTTTGGAGAAGGCACCCTTCAAATATCAGGGACCTGGAGCAGTTTGACAAACAAGAATGGTCTAAAATTCCAGCAGAGCATTGTAAGAAACTCATTGATGGTTACCGGAAGCGGTTGATCACAGTTATTTTGGCTAAAGGTTGTGCAACCAAGTATTAGGCTGAGGGTGTCCAATACTTTTGTCTGGCCCATTTTTGGAGTTGTGTGAAATGATGAATGCTTTGCTTTTTGCTTCATTCTCTTTTGTGTTATTTCATACAAATGAAGATAATAATACCAAAGAATTTGTAATTGCAATCATTTTCAGGAAGAAACTCAGTATTATCTGACAGAATTGCAGGGGTGTCATACTTTTGGCCACAACTGTAGCTGCCGTTAACCCTGTGTCTACCACTACAGAGCTAGCTCACCCTTAACCCTGTGTGGACTGCTAGGTCCAGCAATCACCCAGATTGCAGCAGGCCATGTGAGTCATACCGGCCACGTGCTATAGCGCCGGCATGTGTCACACAAGGGAGAGAAAGGCTCTGCATATACAAATGCACACCTCGAAATAATATAAAAAACATATATATATATATATATATATATATATATATTTATAAGACAAACACAAATTATGAGACAAAACATTTTATTAGAAATAAAAACACAAACACATATCTTGTCTCCATCTTTGTTACTCATAAATATACCCATCCTTGATCCTCTCCGACATTTTCTTGATTGCACGCTGTGGTGAAGAACACAGCATTCCTTCACCGCAGCCTCCAAACATTGAATGAATGAGCCGCCAGCTCCTGTCCGGTAAGCGATGACTCCTGAGGTCACCGTTCAGGTAACTATGGTGGCCACTATGGTTTCCTGAGCTCTACATTGATTACATCTGGAGTTAGACTGCAATCAAAAAGATGTCACAGAGAATCGAGGATGGGTATGAGGTAGTAATAAAGATGGAGTCCAGATAAGTGTTTGTGTTTTTATTTCAAATAAAATGTTTTCCCTCTGTGTTGTGCCTTCTTTACCATTTACTTGAAATTCTTAATGGCCAGGTCTAACATTGGCCCGACATTAAGAATTTCGGGCTTAATGGCAGCTAGCAATACAAGGCTGGCATTAACTCCTTAGTAATAAGTTTGCCACCGCTACACAGCAACTGGAAGAGCCGTGTAAAGCGCTATGAATTGCTGCTTATTATGCATGCGCCAGTTTCTTGGGTAGCTGCAGGCTGCTATTCTATAGTGGGAGCAATAATGATGAGCCCTTAAACCGCTGAGAATATAAGCCCTCAGCTACCTAGTTTTATCTTGGCTGGCAATTAAAAATAGGGTAAGGCACTACGCATTTTTTTTCCATCATTTTTTTTGGGACACACTATGATGCCAGCCAGGTTGGTTGCCATACACTAATGTGTATGTCAGGGGTGGGGAACTTCAGGCCTCAAAGATCACCAACAGGTAATGTTTTCAGGATCTTCTTAGTATTACAAAGGTGATACTTGAATCACGTGCACTGGTGATGATTCCAAACCCTGTGAAATACTAAGGAAATTGTAAAAATGACCTGTTGGTGACACTTGAGACCTGGAAGGCCCCACCCCTGGTGTATGACACCATCCAGATTTTGGAAATGTAGTCTGATTGCAACAGCCAATCACAGATGCTCTGACATAGCACGAGTATCTGATTGGCTGTTGTCATTCAGTGAAGTGAATATGCATGAACTTTGTGGACCAGAAGTAAGTAAGAGGGAGAGCGGCACCGGAAGCAAGCAAGTATGCAAGCAAGCAGCGGGAGACTGGTATGATGATTTGCGTGTGTAGGTGTGTGTTTGGTAGTTTTTCCAACACCTCTGAAGGTGTTTTGTATGTGTTTCATGTTGCCTGCCATTGATTTCAATGGGGTTCGGAAGTTTCGGCGAACTGTTTGTTGAACACTTTGTCAAACACTCCGCATTCGGCGAACCAAACTGAATCTGGACACTCAGGTGATTGCTCATCTCTACCTAGGATATACGGATATACTGTATAGACCATATCCTGGAATATGTGCCCCATCTTAGTATCTGGTCCATTCCCTAGTACAGGTACATCTCAATGAATTAGAATAACATCAAAAAGTTAATTTATTTCAGTAATTCAATACGTAAAGTGAAACACATATATTATATAGAGTCATTACACACAGAGGGATCTATTTCAAGTATTATTTATGTTAATGTTGATGATTATGGCTTACAACCATTGAAAACCCAAAGGTCATTATCCCAGAAAAATAAAGTAGGGAGGATGAACGGTCCGAGAGATAAAATATGACCTAAATAGGTATCGAAGGCTTCACCTTGTGTGGTTGTGAGAGTCACAACTACTATAAAAGCAGATCATGGCAGCTGCAGTCTTAGCTTAGTGCTTATAGAATAGGAAGGATGAAGGGTTAAAATGGGCGCTGTTATATTCCTCAAAACATCAAAGAGAGAATAGAATATTGATTTATTAATCAATGGGTTTCAGGGCACCCTGGCCCTTTCCTCAGGACAAATCAATATCATATTGCCATGTTTCAGGGCGTTTCAGGGAGAACTGAAATGTGTTGACTAACAAATCATTATTATATACACGCTTTGATGTCTCGTGGAATACGGCAGTGTGATTTTTTAACCCTACATCCTCCCTACTTTATTTTCCTGAGATAATGGCTTTTGGGTTTTCATTGGCTGTACCGCAATGCTATTCCTACAGCTTATTCAGGAGCCGCGGGTTATAGCGACACAGGAAGCAGGGAGTCAACTGAGGTGATCCTAGAATACCGTTGCTATAGTAACCCATTGCTCGGTTACTATGGCAACAGTGACATTGGTAATGTCACTGCGTACCATGCCACAGGCCTCATCGCTGTAATTCAAGGATTAGAGACCACGGGGAGTGAATGGACATGTTCTTTCTCCCCATGGTTTCCAAAGTAGCAGAGCTGAGTGAGTGCATGAACACAAAAGATGAGGATCGTGGAGGGGTACGAGCGTGGGGAGGGAGAAATTAAAATGGCGTCTCTAAGTGTCTCTGCTTTTCTTTCCAATAAATACATTTTTCTCTGTGTTGCGTTTTTTTTAATAAAATGTTTTTGAGATTCTTAATTTCCATGTCTAACTTGGCCTGACATTAAGAATTTCAGGGCTTAATACCAGCTGATAAAACAAAGCTGGTATTAACCTCTAATTACTCAGCTTGCAACACTACCACCAGGGCTGCTGGAAGAACCTGGTAAAGCGCCTGAAAAATGGCACTGTGACGACCGTCTGCTGCAAAGGCTTAGCTGCTGGTAAGGCAGCACCCCGAGAAACTCCGACAACCTTTACCTCTATACAAGAATTTGGAATTACAATGGAGCCCAGGAGGTAGCTGCCTGTAGGTGGGCAGCACACCAGAGCAGGGAGGTCGCCAGGAAGGGAGAAGGTTAGGAGGTCAGGGAATAGACAAAATGGTAGAAAATCCCTGGCACACTGAAAAAGGAAAAATGGCGAGTTGTTTCTTTCTGGATTGTTTATTAATTTGCGGTGTTATGATAAATCAAACGTTTCGGCTCAACACGAGCCTTCATCAAGTGATTCTGTGTAAAATACAAATCAATAAAACAAAAAATCATATACATTCATGTGTAATATACATTCACGTGAGATATATGATTTTTTGTTTTATTGATTTGTATTTTACACAGAATCACTTGATGAAGGCTCGTGTTGAGCCGAAACGTTTGATTTATCATAACACCGCAAATTAATAAAAAAATCCAGAAAGAAACAACTCGCCATTTTTCCTTTTTCAGTGTGCCAGGGATTTTCTACCATTTAGTTATCTCCCTTTTCCCTTGAGCACCTGTAGTAAGCAGTTGAGCCAGCCTCTATCCCTTTTAGATTATAATTTTTAGGTGAGGCTCCTGCACATTCTATCAATCACATGGCCTCTTTTGGTCTATTCTCATACAGTGAAGACCAGACAAATGAGATTCTATCATCTGTCCGGGAGACAGATAACTTCCTTAGCATCTCCAACAAAGAGATCAAATCTCCGTGATCTTGAGAAAGAACTCAAGAAACTTTCCTCATTTGAATTACACGCATATACTCTAGCCCAGTATACAAGGGCTAAGAGAATCCCCCGCGGCCTACGAGTGGCACTACGACCCACTTTATTCAGTGATGAAGAGGAATATTGCCAGCTTTTTGAGAACATTTTAAACAAATGTTCACTTGACCTAATGGTCTTAACAATCAAATACATTCAAGAAGAGATCGTACAGATAAATGAACAACTGACGGCGATAGAAAACCAATTAAGTAACACTCTATCTTCTGTGGATCTTGCTAGTCTGAAGGCAAGAGTGGAAAAAACGGTACTAGATTTCACGAACGACCTGAAAGCCAGAAAATGTGCAAAATTTCTTAGGGACCAAGACGATTGCGAAAAAAACCAAGTGTACTGATGGCGTTACACCACCTTACCAGAAAAACCACGCAACCGTTATGGTTCTTCAGGATCTTCCGGATCAGATGGAAGAAGGGGACGAGGACAAGGAGGACGTGGGAAACCACGCCGACCTTTTTTCGGGACCAGACCACATCCACCGAAACACCCAGCAGCACCGAAGGACAACACCGAAGACGATGAAGAGGAGGAAGGGGGCATGGACGAGGAGCCTTATCAAGACAGCAGAGTACAGACCCGTTCTCAGGTGAGACAAACCTCGTCTTCAATATTTCCTCCTATCTCCTTTCCCCAGCTGAGACACGGGTTGTTCAGAGAGGACTTTCCTTTTACCCGACCCCCGCCTTCGACTCTTTCAGAATGCAACAAGAACTGAACCGTTTTTATCGCTCCATAAGACTGAAAGTACATTTCAACCAAGATAGAGATTTTTCTTCCAATGCTATTACCATTTCAGATACTGTTACACCAGAAATATTGCGTTTTAAAGATCTAGGTTTACGTACCACCAGCAATTTCCAACCTCCCAAAACCTCACATCCTGCAGAAACATTTATCTCATTAGTGTCTGACTCTGTGAAAAAGTGTATAAAAAACATTGAGAAGGGTGGTTTTCACATTAGGCACAATCTTTCGAAGGAAGAAACGATGGCACTGAATAGTCTTAAAAAGAACAATAAGATAATAATAAAACCGGCTGATAAAGGCAGTGCCATCGTTGTCCTTGACAAAGAGTACTACCTGGGTGAAATCAACCGACAACTGATCCAGACACTTATACACCTATCCGCCAAGACACTACTTCACAAATCAGAAAGAAAATTGAAAATCTAACAAAAAATTTCTTTCCAACGGCACCATAGACAAAAGACTTGCTGAATACTTGCACAATCAGAACCCTATAACTCCTTGCCCAAAATTCACAAGAATCTAGAAAGACCACCTGGCCGACCAATCGTTGCCTCGACTGATTCTATTCTCTCACCACTTTCGATTACGCTGGAAAAAATTCTAACTCCTCTGATACCACAGGTAAAATCGTATCTAAAAGACACGAACGATTTTCTGAGCCACATATGTCAAATAGACAAAATTCAACCAGATAGCATTTTGGTCACACTTGACATCAACAGCTTGTATACTAGCATTGATCATCACAAGGGCATAGCAGCTGTTGACTGGTTTCTGAAAACACAGAATGACATTGACGTACGGGTAACAGAATTTTGCATTGCTACCCTAGAACTCGTCCTCACAAATAACTTTTTCTTGTTTGAGGACAAGTTCTTTCTCCAAAAACAGGGAATCGCGATGGGAGCGAACGTCGCACCTCCGTACGCAAATGTCTTTATATCTAAATTCGAACATGACCATGTCTATCCCGATGACCTGTTCAAAAAATATGCCATTGTTTGGCTCAGATTTATTGATGACATTTTTTGCATTTGGACGGGCAGCAAAACATCTCTTGATAACTTTTTTGAAAGTTTGAATCACAAAAACAAGGACATCTAATTTACTTTACACTCAGACCCTGACAGGACTAATTTCTTAGACACAGTGATTCTGAAGAATCAACTAGGACAACTAAGTAGTGACATATTTACTAAACCAACTGATAGAAACAGTCTTCTACACTGGACCAGCTATCACCCAAAACATGTGAAAAGGTCTCTCCCATCCTCACAGCACCATAGGGTTAATCGCATAGTCAGTGATGAGTCAATTAAAAACAAACGTCATGCAGAAATGAGTAACAAATTTAAACAACGAGGTTACCCTGAGGACATCTGCGCCCCAAACATTACCACTTCGCCTGCGCCCAGGGAACCAGTGATCAATAGAATGAAATTCATTAACACCTATCACCCATTCTCTCCTTTGATTAAAAACATCATTCTTCGACACTGGCCCCTTCTGGGCACTGCTTTCCCCGACATACTGGAGTTCAGAAATCCACCACTAATATGCCATAAAAGAGCAAGTAATCTAAAAAAATCACTTAGTACGAGCAGACATTGGCTCTAGTACAGTAACAATGAAACAAAAAACTCTGAGTACAATCAGGAGAGGGACTTTTCCGTGTCTAAATTGTGCCCAATGTACTAATGTCACGAAAGGTGAATCATTTACATACCCTTGGTCAGGGAAGAGATTCAATATCAATGGCTTTTTTACATGTGACTCATCCTATGTTGTGTACTTAATCAAATGCCCGTGCGGTCTCAGATATGTTGGGGAGACCACCCAGCATGTCCGAGACCGCATAAGTAAACATAAATCTACTATTCGTTGCAAAAATACGTTATTGCTTGTTCCAGCTCATTTTATAGAAAAAGGACACACTGTTAGTCAGCTCAAATTTCAGGTAATTGAACATGTCCCTGCAGCTAGGAGAGGAGGAAATCGTATACAAAAACTTAAGGAAAGAGAATCCTTTTGGATATATTACCTAAATACCCTCCACCCACAGGGCATGAATCGTGAATTTGAGCTACACTACTAATACTGTTGTATTATTTTACTGTATGAGTATAATCTTAATGATGTTCTTTTCATTCCAGTGTAAAATTGACAGAAGTGTGTGAGATGGGCTATTTCCACCTACAATGTACTAAATTCCTCCTTTTATTGATTATCAATTGTGATCAATAAGATTGTTCTGTGCTATAGTTGTCTATAAAGATATATATATGGTTGTACTAATTTCTCCCATTTCTATTCTAGAGAGGAACTTGAAAATGGGCACCTCCACTGGACACAACTGCACAAGATCATTTTGCACATTATACCTGCATGGCCACATATTGTTCTTCCTCAAATAGGACCTATCAAACACTTCCCACTTCAATTCACTCCACACACATCCCTAGGGACGTTCTCTGCGTCTCCACTGAGCTAAACAAGTACACTTCCGGTCCGCGCGGTCGGCGCATGTGCCCTGTTCTAATTCTGACAGAAATTCCCCTACCAAGATGGCGGCGGCCCTCGCGCATGCACACTAGTGCGGTATCAAGTGACGCACTTCCCTTTCTCAGCGCGTCCCTCATTACCCGATCGCTATAAGTAGCGGTCGGTCAGGGCACATAACTGCTCCTGGGTCCGCCTCATTGCCTGTGCCACTATGCGCTCCACATCAACCTTCAATGTAATCTGCTCATTAAGTGTTTTCTTTGAGCAGATTGTGTATCTTTCTAAGTCTCTCATGCTAAACTCAGCCTCCTCTACTCCACAGGACAGGAGTCACTAAACTGACACCTGATATTGGTATGTGCCTCATCTATACTGAATTCTCTTCCTTCATAATAATTCCCCTATACTTATAACAGGCAGGCATTCCCTTTTTGTAGAAGCATATCTTTACTCTATAGCCTAACACATATAGTTATCTGTGCCACAATAAATACATTAGTCACACCTTTGAGAGGATCTTGTTTACCCCCATTGGTGGTTTCTTTATCTCCAGTTCACTCACCTCTGTGACTTTTATAGATTCTATAGATTTGCTTGTAGATTTATCATATATGTGCATTTCTTTTTAAATGGACTGTAGGGTCAGCCTTTGATACAGCCTCTATAGGGTTACACTTGTACCCTCAGTAATCAACCATCAATATTCATATAAGGTACATGCCATTCTTCTATACCTTTTTATTACAACCTTGTAGTCTATATACCTCTTCTGTTGTAATTTCTGGTTTCAATCCTTTTTCTCTTTTCTTTCCTTTTCTCTCCATTCCCCTTATCCACATATCACTCGACCAACACTTTCTCACATCACCCTCATCCCTGTCACTTTTACCCCCTCTAGTCATTTTGCGCAGCTACCATCACAAGCACTCACAGACCAATATCACTCGACTTCTCACGTGAATGTATATGATTTTTTGTTTTATTGATTTGTATTTTACACAGAATCACTTGATGAAGGCTCGTGTTGAGCCGAAACGTTTGATTTATCATAACACCGCAAATTAATAAAAAAAATCCAGAAAGAAACAACTCGCCATTTTTCCTTTTTCAGTGTGCCAGGGATTTTCTACCATTTAGTTATCTCCCTTTTCCCTTGAGCACCTGTAGTAAGCAGTTGAGCCAGCCTCTATCCCTTTTAGGGAATAGACAAAGACAGGATCCAAAAGCGTAGTTAGAAGGCAGCGTCAAAATCGGGGGGGCAGCAAATTTACAAAATCGTCAGACATTAGAAGGGTCAAAATCCAGGCAACTGTCAGAGCCAATATAATAGAGCACAAACTAGACAGTTGGGAAAAACAGGAATATATCTGGTGGTTTGCAGGACAGACCCCAAGGTATTTGAATAGTGTGGTTCCCTCTCATAGGCTGGAGCTCACAGCCTAATGACCTCACCCGGACCACCTCTACAACCAGGCCAGATGGTGATGCACAACTACTACCAACCACCCCACTCTGGTAGAAGAACGAAGCTGGCGCCTACCAGACCAGCATCACTCACAGGAGGAGCACAGTGATGCCTAGCAACAGAGGCAGGAACCAAAGGAACAGATGCCAATGAGGACATGACCTCCATCTCCAGCAAAAGCAACTGAAGGAATCCGGTGCCGCTTAGTGGCTTGGAGCATGAACAGCAGTCACCGAGTCTGATGGTGACGTGACAGTACCCCCCTCTAAAAGTACCGTCACACACGGCAATTTTGCTAGCAATTTCACTGGCAATTTGCTGTTTGCTGTGAAATCATGGACACATTGTTCTTTATTGTTGCTGTGTACAAATGGAACAATGTGTCCATGATTTCACTGCAACCAGAAAATTGCCAGTGAAATTGCATGCAATACTGCCACGTGTGACGGTACCTTAAGAGGGGCCTCCGGACCTAGTTTTACCTTGGCTGCCAATTAAAAATAGGGCAGAGCCCAAGCATTTTTTTTTTTCCTGCCAAGGGTAAATTAGGCAGCTGAGGGTGGCAGCTCGCAATTGTCGGCTTTCATTGGGCTGGACTTAAAAATATTGCGAAGTCCCACTAATTTTTTTATTTAATTATTTATTTAACACCCTATGATGACAGGTTGGTTGCCATACACTAATGTATATGGTAACCAATCAGAATCACTGTCCAGATTGTGGAAATCCTGTCTGACTACAGCAGCCAATCACAGAAGCTCTCAGACTGAGTTTCTGTGATTGGCTGTTTGTTTGACAGTGCAATGAAAATGCAATTAGTTTAATAGGTGGCCTTGAAGTAACAGCTGGAGACTGTTAAGCCCGATCTAGCTATTCCATCTGCTCTTTTCTCAGTTTATACACCATGGGAAAGACCATGTTAAAAACGCATTGCACACTGACTACACTCACACCACAGTCACACCACACTTATTGCTCTCGCACCACTCGTAGGACCATACGGAAAACACTCGCATGACTGTCATGCATCAAACACGCTCTGATTTCCACGAATGCTAGTGTGCCTCCACCCTTAAAATAATTCTGACCCAATATTGGTTCAGCCTGATCTGGACCGCCCCTTCGTTGTGGAGGTGGATGCCTCTGAGGTTGGAGTGGGAGCAGTGCTATCACAGGGCACAGCTTCTCTCACTCAACTTTGTACATGTGCCTTTTTTTCCCGAAAGTTTTCCTCTACTGAAACAAATTATGATATCGGTAATCGGGAATGTTGGCAATCAAATGGGCCTCTGAGGAATGGCGCCACTTCCTCGAAGGTGTCAAACAAAAGATCACAATAATTACTGACCACAAAAACCTAACCTACTTCAATTCAGTAAATAACTAAATCCTAGACAGGCTATGTGGGCTTTGTTCTTCTCTAGGTTTGAGTTTATGATTACTTTCTGACCAGGTACTAAAAACGTAAGGGCTGATGCCCTTTCTCGAAGTGTCTGTCCCTCAAAGGCCGAGGACTTGGGACCGACTCCAACTTTAGTAAAGGGCATTTTTATTTCAGCTGTTGCTTTGGATCTTCTGGGAGATCCCCAGAGCAGGCCCCTGACACCACTCCTTCTCAAAAATTATTTCTCGCTGCCAAATTCCGCCTTCAAGTCCTTATATAATTTCATGATTCTGTCCTTGCAGGGCAGGCCCGGACTGATAGGCGGGAGGAGCGGGACTTTTCCCTATGGGCCGGCCGGTGGTGGGGTGCGTGGCCGCTCTAAATGATTTTGTGGTGGCTGCCACCCGCCGGCATAGCGGCGTCCATGGAGCGGGGCCGGCCGCCAAGTTGCTGGCAATGCCGGAATTATATGTCATGAGAGGAGAGAGAGAGAGTGAGTGACTTACTCGTTGGCGTCGCGGTCGCAGCGTAGAGACACACACCAATCGGGCTGCAGGCGGCCCAGGCAGCGGCTTATCATATCTCTTATTGGTGGCTGTGCTGTGATGAAATCAAGACAGCATGTTCTTTGTGGGCGGAGAGAGCACACACTCTCTTCTCCCACCCAAGAAATGGAAATGCGCCGGCCACCCCAACACCAGCCATTACAAGGTGGTCCCTCCCTGTGCACTGTGCAGGCAGTGGAGCCGGCCTGAAGGCAACCGCAGCAGACAGTCTCCTCCTCACTCCTCCAGTGTGGGACAGCAAGCCAAAGCCGAGGGAGGCAATGCAAGGTATTTCACTATCATCTGAGACACTTGTCTGTGTGTGGCTGGGGCTTCATGGCTGTGGCTGTGTGTGGCTGTGGTTGGCTGTGTTGCTGACTGTGTGTCTGTGTGGCTGACTATATGTCTGTGTGTGGCTGAGGCTGCATGGCTGGGGCTTTTTGGCTGTCTGTGTGGCTGTCTGTGGCTGTTTGTGTGGCTGGCTATGGCTGTGTGTGTGGCTGGTTGGCTGTGTGTGAGTTTCTGTGTGTGGCTGGCTGTATGTGTGTGGCTGGCTGTGTGTTTACAGTGTGTTTGTTTGTGGCTGGCTATGGCTGTCTATGTTGCTAGCTGTTTGTGTGTGGCTGTCTGTGTCTGTGGCTGGCTGTGACTGTGTGTGGCTGGTTTTGGCTGTGTCTGTGGCTGTGGCTGGCTGTGCCTGTGTGTGTGTGTGTGTAGCTGGCTGTGGGTCTGTGTGTGGCTGGCTATGGCTGTCTATGTTGCTGGCTGTTTGTGTGTGGCTGTCTTTGGCTGGCTGTGTGTGTGTGTGGCTAGCTGTTTGTGGCTGGCTGTGGGTGTGTGGCTGGCTGTGTGTGTGTGTGGCTGGCTGTGTGTGTGTGTGGCTGGCTGTGTGTGTGTGTGGCTAGCTGTGTGTGGCTGGCTGTGGGTGTGTGGCTGGCTGTGGGTATGTGGCTGGCTGTGTGTGTGTTTGGCTGTCTGTGTGTGTGTGGATGGCTGTGTGTGTGTGGCTGGCTGTGTGTGTGTGGCTGGCTGTGTGTGTGTGGCTGGCTATGGCTGTCTATGTTGCTGGCTCTATGGTTGTGTGAGTGGCTGTCTATGTGGCTGGCTGTGTGTGATTAGCTGTATCTGTGGCTGGCTGTGGCTGTGTGTGTGGCTGGCTATGTGGTTGGCTGTTTGTGTGCAGCTGGCTGTGGCTGTGTGGCTGGTGGCTGTCTATATGGCTAGCTGTGTGTGGCTGGCTGTGGCTGCATATGGCTGGCTGTCTGTGGCTGGCTGTGGCTATGTGGCTGGTGGCTGTCTATATGGCTAGCTATTTGTGGCTGGTTGTGTGTGGCTGGCTGTGGCTTTATGTGTGTGGCTGGCTGCATGGGTGTGTGGCTGGCTTTAGCTGTGTGTGTGGCTGGCTTTGGCTGTGTGTGGCTGGCTGTGGCTGTGTATGGCTGGTGGCTGTCTATGTGGTTGGCTGTATGTGTATGTCTGTATGTGGGTGGCTGTATGTGGGTGGATGGCTGTGTGTGTGTGGCTGTCCATGTGGCTGGCTGTGTGTCTGTGTGTGGCTGTCTGAGGCTGTGTGTGTGGCTGGCTGAGGTTGTGTGGCTGTCTGAGGCTGTGTGTGTGGGTGGATGTGTGTCTATATGGCGGACCACTGCAAACCCACAATCCTGAGAAATGGAGCTTTGAAGAGCACCATGTAAATTGAGCTGTGGTTGATTATTTCTTTTGCTGCACCATTCACATGAGGCTCTTCAAATAACTCCTTTAAGAAAGTGGTGAGGTCCATGACAACGTAAAAGCAACATTTAAGGCCACTTTACACACACCAACTTATCTGTCCAACTTCTGACGAACTTGCTTTTTGCAGTGAAATCATGGACACATTGTTCCATTGTACACAGTCACAAAATGGAGCAATGTGTCCATGATTTCACTGCAACCAGCAAGTTGGTCAGAAGTTGGACAGATAAGTTGGTGTGTGTAAAGTGGCCCTTACGGATTGGGGCTGATAGATTATATAGTGTGTGGGCTGGGGTGGCTTGTTTCCAGGGCTGCTTCTTGGTCCCAGTCCGGCCCTGTTGCAGGGCATCCTGGTATCAATAACACAATTAGATTTGTAACCAAGAGTTTTTGGTGGCCAACTAAAGACTGTAAGGAGTATGTTCTGGCTTGTGGAACCGGTGCTCACGCTAAGTCTAAATGTACCGTTACACACGGCAATGTTGTAACGAGATTGCCAGCGATCTCATGGGCGAGCGGTCATTAGGACATCTTTTTGACATTGTTGGTGAGATGTCACACGTATAGATATCATGGACAACGCACCAACGATGTAGCGAGCAGCAATCGTTTGCACAACCCAGTGAACTATACTTCCTCACTGCTGTGAATAGGCAAAGTCGTTCACGACATCGTTATCGAGGTGTCAAACAGAACGATGCAGCAGGTTGGCTGATCAAGGATCGTTTGAATTGAGTACATGTTCTCAAATCTGCGATCAACGATCCAAAAATGTATTCTACTCGTATCTTGGTGTTACACGCAACGATGTACTAATAATGTCGTTTCAATGACTCCAAACCCGTGAAGTTTCAGCGATATCGTTCACGATATCATGCCGTGTAACGGGGCCTTAAGGCTGCTCCAGTCCTTGCCTACCCCTGAAGGTCCTTTGACCCATCTCTCCATGGAATTTATTACTGACCTACCTCCCTCTAAAGCAGGGGTCTCAAACTCGGCTGGGTTGGTGGGCCGCACATAGAAAAACATTTATAGCGGGGGGCCGCATCTCTTGTAGGACTAAGTGATATTTTTAGTAATACCAGAATCTCTTGCTCAATGTAGTAAAGTACAAGTCCTGATCCCTTTCTTGTAGTAATGTCTCCATCCTGTAGTAATGTCCTTTTCTACTGATGTCCCCCATCCTGATCCCTTTTTCTAGTGATGATCCCTATCCTGATCCCTTTTCTAGTGATGTCCCCCATCGATCATGGTCCCCTTTTGTAGTGATGTCCCCACACTGATCTCCTTTTGTAGTGATGTCCCACTTCCTGATCTCCTTTTCTAGTGATGTCCCCCTTCCTGATCTCCTTTAGTAGTGATGTCCCCCATCTTGATCCCCTTTAGTGATGATGTCCCATCCCGATCCCCTTTTATAGTGATGTCCTCCATCCTGATCTACTTTTATAGTGATGTCCCCTATCCTGATCCTCTTTTATAGTGATGTCCCCCATCCTGATCCCCTTTTATAGTGGTGTCCCCCATCCTGATCCCCTTTTATAGTGGTGTCCCCCATCCTGATCTACTTTTATAGTGATGCCCCCCCATCCTGTTTTACCTTCTTACACACTCAAATACACACTCTATCACACTCACACACAAACCCACACACAACCCCCCCCCCACACACACACATATTCTCAAACACACTCTCACACATCCTCATACACACTCTTACACTCACACTCATACACACACTGAAACTCGCACACACTTTCTTATACACACATCCTCACTCACACACTCAGTCTCACACACACACCTTCTCACACACACTCACACTTTTCTCACTTTAATGATGCATCGTTCCAGTGCAGGGGGCCGCCACGGTCCCCACTGTACTGACTTCCGGCCTCCGCTGTGCTAAGACTTCCTCCAGCCGCCGCCCAGACAAGCTCTGTTACTCATCAAGATCAATGCAATCTACCAGCCAAAGGCCTGCAGGTGACGTCATATTCTGCCGTCAACTGCGGGCCTCTCATTGGCTGGCAGCTTGCATTGATCTTGCTGAGTGGCAGAGCTTGTTAGTGCTGCGGACAGAAGTCATCACACAGCGGGGACTGCAGCGGCCCCCTGCACTGGGGCAATGCATCATTAAGTTGTCCAAGGTGCCGCGGGCCGCATAGGGAAGCCCCAGGGGCCGCATGCGGCCCTCGGGCCGCGAGTTTGAGACCCCTGCTCTAAAGGGAAGACTTGTATCTGGGTGGTGGTGGATAGATTCAGTAACAGTATTATTTTGTCCCTCTACATATCAAATAAAGACTGGCATCACCTACATGTAAAGGTGCAAGCAAAAAAAATGCATATACTTAGAAAAAGAGATTTGCTGCAACACTAAACATTAAATTAATGTGGATAAGCTAAATGGCTATCAAATGAATAGCAGGGCTATGTGTACAACTAAGACAATGTGTGTATGGCAGAAGGACACGGTAAATACTGTATTGAATTAAAAAGAAAATTGAGAGACTTAGCTTCAACACTGGCGCCACTGTGAAGAGTCTGGAAACCACGACAAGCTGCTCCCATCTTACCGGGTCCTAACACTGTCACTACATGCAGTATACTATTGCTAGAATGGATTTACAGTATATGCTCCTGAATGCAATTAAAAACCATCTGGAATGGCATGTCTCTAGACCTGGGCTACAGCAAGCTGTGCAGTATCTTGTGCACTGGAGGGCTTATGTTCCAAGTGAAAATGCCTCTACCAGACACATCTCCCTATAAAAACAATGCAGGATCATCAGGCAAATACTGGCAATATCAAAATCTAGAACTGAATTTGTTCTTTTCATTACTATTTATTTTGGTATTTTTCTTAATTTTTATTCAAACTTTATAATTTTGATATTCACAGTCAAGTGATAAATAAAAGATTGAATATTGGAGAAATGGCCCTTACCATCAATAACTCAATAATTGTTGTTAGAGTTTTTTCCTTTTGTGTCCTGAAAAAAGAAAAATAATATTAGTTAATTACAAAAAGTAAAGCTTCAGATCTGTTCTCCCTGATTCATGGCTTGTGTTTTTATAGCAGCCATGTTAGATATTACAAATTATTATTTGCCAATCAGTTCCATTGTTTGCAGGATTGTCCGGACATGAAAAGGGCTGAGATTATGGAAATTTACATTGAAAGATGTGTTTTTCTTAGTTTCGAGTGAATTACTGAACAAAAGAGAGTTGTACTTTTAGTTTGATTGCGTGTTGGTAAGCTCCCGTAAGCCCTAAGGCTTCCTTCACATTTTCGTATGGAGCGCAGCGCACCAAATGCAGCCAAACGCTTGTGCACATGCGTTCCTATGTTTAACATGGGAACGCATGTGCTGCGTATGGCTGTGTTTGGCCGCATTTGCGTTCGGATGTGCATAATTTATGTGCCCTCCGACCGCACTCCAAACGCAGCATGCATCATTTTTTTGTGCATTCACGGCGCTTGTTCTATCCGCTAGCGCCTGCAAGCACACAAAAAAAATGCATGGATCTCCATGGATCTGCAGTGTCCTCTGCATGACACCGCAGAAGAATGCTGCGGATATCATTGAAATCTCTCCCGGTGGCCACCGGTGATCACTGGCGGCCACCGAGAGATCATGCAGAGCCGCCGCTGATCTCCCGCCGATGTCAGCGGGGAGAAACAGCGGATCTGACAGCTGTTTAAATCTCCCGCGCTGACACCGAATAGGGTGATTGATGAACATTTGGTGGTTTTATGTACGTCGTTTCCAGGCCTCTAGAACAGGGGTCACAAAATAACCAAAATTTATCAACATGAAACCTTTATTTTACACAAAACGTGATGATTAGAGAACAGCAATGACTGTAGACAGAGAAGGATTAACACTAAATGTGGTGAAGGTTACAACAGTCACCAATCAGTAGGAAGTGTACAGGCCATTTGTGCAGGCCTTTGCTTTGTAGAGGCATTTGCTTTGTACAGGTCTTTACTGTGTACAGGCCTTTGCGGTGTACAGGCCTTTTCTGTAAATGACTTCAGCACATCTGTGGCCACAGGACATCACTAGTCTCTCTATGTTCTGGGGGGAATTTTGCACCACTCTTCTTCCAGTGTCTTCCACAGTTCTGTGACTGTTGTGGATTTCTCGGCCATAACTTTGTCACTAATGATTTTCAGGAGTTTGCTATTGGGTTTAGATCAGGACTGTGGGCTGTGACCATTTCATTGTGTCAATGTTTTCTGCTTCAAGGAACTGCTTTACCTATTTTGCTGTGTGACAAGGGACATTGTCCTGCATGAGGTTTACATAGCAACATAGTATTTAGGGTTGAAGGAAGACCATAAGTCCATCTAGTTCACCCCATGTTGATCCAGAGGAAGGCAGAAAAAAAAAAAACTCATGTGGCAACATTAAGCTCTACATTGGGGAAAAAAAAATTCCTTCCTGACTCCAGATACGGCAATCAGACTAGATCCCTGGATCAACGCCCTATCAAAGAATCTAGTATGTATAACTGGTAACATTATAGTTTTCCAGGCCCTTCTTAAATGTTAGTAGTGAGTCACTCATTACAACATCATGTGGTAGAGAGTTCCATAGTCTCACTGCTCTTACAGTAAAAAATCCGAGTCTGTGATTATGATTAAACCTTCTTTGCTCCAGACGTAGAGGATGCCCCCTTGTCCCAGTCTCAGGCCTAAGAGTATAGAGATCATTACAAAGGTCTCTGTACTGTCCCCTCATATATTTATACATTATTATAAGATCACCCTAAGCCTTCGTTTTTCCAAGCTAAATAACCCCAAGTTTAATAACCTGTCTTGGTATTGCAGACCCCTCAGTCCTTTAATAACCTTGGTCGCTCTTCTCTGGACCCGCTCTAGTTCAGCTATGTCTTTCTTATACAAAGGAGTCCAGAATTGTACACAGTATTCTAAGTGTGGTCGCACTAGTGACTTGTATAGAGGTAAATTTATGTTCTCATGAGCATCTATGCCTCTTTTAATGCATCCCATTATTTTATTTGCCTTTGCAGCAGTTGCCTGGCACTGGCCACTAAATGTGAGTTTATCATCTACCCATACACCCAGGCCTTTTTCAGTGACAGTTTTGCCCAGTGTTTTACAATTGAGCACATAAATATACCTGTTGTTTCCTCTGCCCAAGTGCATGACCTTACATTTATCCCCATTAAAGCTCATTTGCCATTTATCAGCCCAAGCTTCTAGTTTATATAAATCCTCCTGTAATATAAAATTGTCCTCCTCTGTATTGATTACCCTGCAGAGTTTAGTGTCATCTGCAAATATTGAGATTCTACTCTGTATGCCCCCTACAAGGACATAAATAAATATATTATAAAGAAGCGGGCCCAATACTGACCCCTGTGGTACTCCACTGTTAACTGTGACCCATTTTGAGTGTTCCATTAATGACCAACCTTTGTTTCCTATCACTGAGCCAGTTCTTAACTCAATAGTAGAAGGGATGAGGGAATGGGGAACAGCTCACTGTTATTGTAAAAGCTGCTTCAACCGGTTCCAGGCTGCATGGATAACCCCGGTTACAGGCTGGTGTAATGTGAAAGAAAAATGTCCAGCAGAAAGGATTCCGGTATTTCTTCTTTTATTTAGTTATGATCATGGATAACATCCAAAGACATCAGGCAGTACAAGTGTGATAACAGGCCAATGTGTTTCGACGCACTCAGGTCTTATTCATGGCTCATTTTGACCGGGCTGGAGTGGAATTTAAGTATACTCCCCCATGCTCCACACAGGTGTGTGGAATCTGCCCCATTACAAAACAATCAAATTTAACAATGTTAATCAGTAAAAGGCGGGTCATATAAGTATTTCATGCTGATTAAATTATAAGAACGAACTGGTTAAAAAGGGGCTGGTGCTTGAATTGATTGCCTTCTTCTTGGTTACCTCCAAGGAAACATGTGCAGTCATGATTGCTTTGCATCAAAAGGGCTTTACAGGTACAGGCATCGCTGCTAGGAAGATTGTTTCTTAATTAATTTCATAGAGATATGTTCCATTTCTGTGAAGAAATCTTGAGGGCATCAAAGTCTAACAGATCCAAGATATTAAAAGAGGATTCAACTACAGTATCGGTTCAACACTAATGCAGAACTTTCTCAAGATTGGCAGCAGGCAGAAGTCACTGTATCTCTATGCAGTGAGGCAAAGGGTTTTAGAGGCTGGCTTGATGTCAGGAAGGGCAGCCAATGGGACTTCTCTTCAAAGCAAAACATCAATAAAAAGGTTGACAATCTTCAGTAATTACAAAGATTGGACTGCAGAGCACTGGGGTAAAGTTATTTTCTTTGATGAAGCCCCCTTCAGACTGTTTTGGACATCTGGAAAAATGAGTGTCAACAGATGAAAAGGTGAGTGCTCCCATGAGTCCTGTGTTAGGCTGTGGCACCCCAGTGGTCTGGTTGCCACAGTGGAATTGCCTCTCTCACAGGGGATGATGTCATGCCTGGAAGCAGGAGGAGGTCCCCATGTTAGGTAACACACAGCATGCAACACAATTCTTGACTCCAAGCCAGAAGAGAGAGCTCTAAACCTGATTTCAGGGGAGCTGCCCTGGTTCTGGCACAGAGGAGGGGTTAGTTAGTAAGTCTGAGGAGAGGGAAGAGAGAAAAAGTGGAGAGAAGAGTTCTGGGGAGTGAAGCTGCCAGAGAGCTCACCCCGAAGCGGAGTGGTGAAGAAAGGACGCCAGAGTCCTTAGCTGTGTGGGCACTGTAAGTCTCAGCACCCAAATCTGGAGGGCAGGAGGCTGCAAGTCTCCAGTTCATACCGAACACCCGGCGGCACAGCAGCATCCTGAGAGCCTGGAGCCGCCAACAGCGGGGGCGGTACCTGTGATAGGATCGTGCCGCCTTCCATATGGGTCGGAACCAACATGCAGGAAGAGGGCCGCAGTATAGCTACAGGCAGCAGGGATCTGAAAGGAAAGTGCAGCAGGATGGCCTCCAATCCCTCCTGGCGAGGTGGATCCCTGAATGCTTCCAGGCTGGTCGGACTTCTTCTACAATCTGTAACTATTATCCCAGACTGCATTTTTTTCTGCCGAGTAAAAGGTAAAGGAAACTGCAATCCCTGTTTCCTCCGGTTGTTTCCTGCTCCCTCTGTCCTGCACCCCAATGACCATCACCACCCTAATATACTGTTTCACTTATGCCTGGACCCAGGCTCCCCCTGCGGGAGTGATACCATCCCGGCTGCATCACCATCTTCCCCAGCAATCCCAATCTGTAGCATTGGTCATCACTGTCTAAACACCACAGGTGGCATCACGAACATCCCCTGTAAATATCCCCTTTACTGTATGCCCAGGGTCATGGAGCCGGGTTACCGATACCCTGATCTCTCAAAGAAATTACTGGCCTGATCCTGAATACTCTACGGTCCTGGTGGGCGTTGCAACTGGTGTCACAAATAGTATTTTGTAGCCCGGTACCCCCGTGTCATTTGTACCGAGACTGTATTGCACTGTATAATTGCCGCCATTACCATGCCACGCAGCATGCGGGAAGCAGAGGGGGCGTGTCATCATGGGCAGAACTCTAAAAAGAGTGAGAAGCGAAATCCTGCTCCATGCTCTGACATCAGCCAATAGGAAGCAGGAAGCCCCGACCCGGAACCCCCTGTGTGTGTGATTCATTCCGCCTGCGGAGCAGCAGCCAGATTAGCCAAAAAATACTCAGAACCTGGCAAAGATTGGAGGAAGATGCCCAACCTAGAAGAGAGTCCAGCAGCGGGTGCAGTCGCACCCCCCATTATGCCACTATCAATGCTGTACATCCCAGGAGTGACCTGGTTACCGCAATACTCAGGGGAGTCACATACTCTCAGTGACTTCAAAGAGAGATTGCGTAGCCTGTTTAAAGTATACCCCCTTTCTGAGGGCCAAAAAGTCAGCATCCTTATCGGTCCATCAACTGGTGCGGCCCAGAAGGAGGTAAAGTCCTGGCCTGACACTGATAAAAGAACTGTTAAGCAAGTCCTGGCAAGGCTGAAGGACATCTTTGATACCAGCACCATGGCAGAGATTAAAATGAGATTCTTCAGGTGCAAACAAAGGGTGCAGGACAGTGTACAGGACTGTGTCCTTAATTTTCAGGAGGCACTGCAGGCCATTAAACAGGTTGACCCCGACAGTGTGCAGGACAAGGACAGACTGCTAACCGAAAAGTTTATAAAGGGGTTCCTATCCAAAACCCACTAAAAACAGCTGCATATTGTAGCCATACAAAAACAAATAACACCACCATCAAGCACGTCCTTGTCCCAGCGCAGCGTTCAATTATCCATTCAGCAAACCTTTGAACGCAGGAAAACACACAGGAAACAAGATGGCCGACGACAAGCTGAGAACTCCATATTGGTTGAGGGCCAAAGTCAATGCACATGACAGGAACCAAGATGGCCAACAAAATACACTAAATGCAAAGATAACAACGGATATAGCAAAAAAGACTGAAAACCTTACAGAGTGATTGCCTACACCAGCAGGATGCTTTGTCCCACTGAAAGGAACCCCGACAACTACAGTTCCTTCAAGCTGGAATTCTTAGCCATAGTCTGGGCCATGACCAAGCAATTCAAACAGTACCTGGCTTCAGTGAAATTCACCATCTTCACGGACAATAATCCGTTGACTCACCTGGAAATGGCGAAGCTAGGCGTGCTGGAACAGCAATGGATCGCACGTAGTGATGGGCGAGTCCTAAATTACTCAGAATAGCTTGACTCTAGCGAGTCCGAGCCCGGGACTCACTTCTCGTTGCGAGTCTAGCAAGTCCAATGTTAATGAATGGGGAAGCGAGTAATAGCGAGTAATGTGCGATTTACAAATCGCAGATGTGTCTCGGAAGCTTCAGGCTCTATCTGCTACAATAGCTAAATCATGTTTAATAGGCTCCCGCTGTCACAGCACAGTTAACTCTCTGCTTACCGGCGCTGCAACAAGAAGAAGAAGGAAGACAGAAGAGAGAAGAAAGAAGAGAGAAGACCTGGGTCTTTGGAGGGATATGTGGTGGTAATAAAGTTGGAGTCCCTAATGGTGTCTGTGTCTTTATTTTTAATAAATAATTTTTGCACAGGGATGTAGCAAAGAGGACATCGCGTTTTGGACTACGTCGGATGGAAGAGGATTTTTTTAATTAAAGATGGAGTCCCTAATGGCTTTTTTTTTTTTATTTCTAATAAAAAAAATTTCTCTGTGTGGTGTTTTTTTAACCCTTTATTGGAGATTCTTAGTGGCCGGGTCAAACCTGGCCTGACATTAAGAATCTCGGGCTTAATACCAGCTTGTATAACAAAGATGGTATTAACCCCTTTATTACCCAGCGTGCCACCGCCACCAGGGCCGCTGGAAGAGGAAATTCATGAAATAATAAAAAAAAAGGGCTCCCCTATATTCTTGTGTCCGGCCAGGTACAAATAGGCACCTGGGGGTTGGGGGCAGCCCGTCGCTGCCTGCTGGATCCGGCTGGTTCCAGAAATACGGCGAAGCCCACGTCATTTTTTTTCTGAAAAATCAATAAAACAATCCTAAAAAAGGGACTGCATCTTTATTAACCCCTCGCCCATGGTCCAGGGGTTAATAAAGATGCAGTCCCTTTTATTTACATTGTTTTATGGATTTGTCAGAAAAAAATTTGACGTGGGCTTCGCCATATTACTGGAACCAGCCGGATCCAGCAGGCAGCGACGGGCTGCCCCCAACCCCCAGGTGCCTATTTGTACCTGGCCGAACACAAGAATATAGGGGAGCCCTTTTTTTTTATTATTTCATGAATTTCATGAAATAATAAAAAAAAATGCGTGGGGCTCCGCACAATTTCTATGTCTAGCCAGGTACAGCTAAGCAGCTGGGGGCTGGAATCCACAGCGCAGGGAGGCCCAAGCTTTCTGGGCACCCCCCGCTGCAAATTTCAGCCCGCAGCCGCCCCAGAAGATGGCGCGTTCATTGAAGCGCCATCCTCTGGCGCTGAACCCCGCTCTTCCAGCGGCCCTGGTGGCGGTGGCATGCTGGGTAATAAAGGGATTAATACCAGCTTTGTTATACAAGCTGGTATTAAGCCCGAGATTCTTAATGTCAGGCCATGTTTGACCCAGCCACTAAGAATCTCCAATAAAGGGTTAAAAAAAACACAACACAGAGAAAAAATTTTATTAGAAATAAAAAAAAAAAGCCATTAGGGACTCCATCTTTAATTAAAAAAATCCTCTTCCGTCCGACGTAGTCCAAAACGCGTTGTCCTCTCTGCTACATCCCTGTGTATAGATATAGATGTCTATGCACAGGGAATGATGAGCAGACTGAGAACAATCTCAGCTCTGCTACATCATCTCTGTGCACAGGGAGTCTCTGACAAAACTAGGATTGCCATTTATTTGCATTGGACTCGTTACTGTGCGAGTAATCGCTGGGAAACTCGCACAGTAACGAGTCCTGCGAGTCCCTTACTACTCGCCGAGTAACGAGTCCTAGCGAGTAGACTCGCCCATCCCTAATCGCACGGCTGTCCAATTATGAGTTTGTAATCAAGTAAAGAGCAGGACATAAGAACACCAATGCTGATGCGCTGTCCAGGATGCCCAGCTTACCGAATGTGGGAGAAGACCCGGAGGAGCTAGAGGAAATAGAGCTGACAGCTTTCCACCACCACCATGTGTCACAGTGCTCCCACTGTGTAACAGACAAGCGCTCTGCTGTACAAGAGGCCTCCTTCAACCCGTTGCCCCACTATGGATGGGCAGAAATGCAGGATAGTGACCCGGCCATTCGCCTAGTGAAAGAGTTGTTGACCCAAGTTGACTCACACCCTGGGCCAGATGCTCAACAAGAAACTCAACACATGTGGAAGGGGAAAGGCAAACTGTTCATCTATGAGGGTAAGCTGGGTCAGCGAAACATCAACACATGCACGCACACATGAACTGGTCTGGCAGGTAGTAGTCCTGAAGCGGGATGCGCCAATGGTCTTAGAGTGGTACCATGATGGAGCAGGACACTTTGGGTGGAAGAAGCTGGAGGTCCTACTTCGTGAACGATTCTACTGGGTTGGCATGAGAAATACCAAAGAGAGGTGGTGTCGAGAATGTGGTCCATGCAATCTGCGAAGAAGAGATCATGATAGCGAGCCCCCTTACAGCCAATTATCACAAAACAACCGCTTGAACATGTGGCTCCGGATCACATAAAGTTGACCCCGAGTAGGTCTGGCTACACCTATGCTCTGACCATCATCGACCATTATAGCTGGTTCTTAGTAGTCGTGCCTGTCAAAGGCCAGACAGCGAAAACAGCAGCCAAAGCTTTCCAATAGCACATCTGTAGGCCCCATGGTGCACTGATGAAGGTCCAGTGTTCAAGGCAGAGGTATTCCAGGAGTTTTGCAACCTATATGGCTGCAAGAAAATCAGAATGACGCCGCACCATCTGCAGACCAACGGCATGTGCGAAAAGATTAATCAGGTGCTGTTTGACAAGTTGAAGACCTTTCCCCTTGAAGAACGAAACCTGTGGCCAGAAAAGTTGCCGAATCTGGTAGATCTATACAACCACATCCCGGTAAACTCCACCAACTGTACCCCAGCCTACCTGATGCGGGCAAGACCTGGAAAGTTACCCATCTACCTGGACATGAGAGTCGTAACACCTGAGACAACACAACCTGATGCAGACTGGGATACAGAGTGGCAGCAACAAAACCGCATAGTCCAACAGTGCATGCAGAGAAGTCTGTCCCAGGCAAGACAGAGGCAAGAGAAGAACTACAACCAGCAAACCCCGGACACTTCCTTAACACCAGGAGAGCAGGTGTTAAAGTGGAAAAGGAGCATGCACAAACTGAATGACCAGTGGGAAGCTGAGCCATACACCATCTTGCCTTCAAACTTTGATAACCACAAGGTGTTCCTCATCAGCAAAGATAGAGGGAAAACCTCAGTGGCAGTATCAAGAGACCAGTTAAAGGTATGACCTGAGCAGCTGAGAGACAAAGAGGAAGAACAAGACACCCCTCAACAGCCAGATGAGGTTGAAGAGACAGTTAGTATATGTTCCCCTGGTTACAGTTAGGAGAGTTCCCCCGGTCTTGGACGCAAGTTAACATGGCCATAGTAGTACCTGTCTTGACCTTTCCTCAGCTTCCTGTACCAGCAGCAGCAGAGACTCAAGACCAACCTGAAGACCAGTCGGCTCCAGGAACAGATGCCACATCCGCCGTGGAACCAAATAACCTACCTCCTGCTGGTGGAGAATTTGTCAGGCCCTTGGCGAGTCTAAGAAGTTGCAGAAGGCTGCCCAGTCTACCTGTAAGATGCAGGCCTACCTGTATTCCAGACTTTAGTGAGTCCATAACACCTGTTGCATACACACTAGACCAAGCCAGATCAGTATAGTCATGGCCAAAAGTTTTGAGAATGACACCAAAATTATATTTTCACATGATCTGCTGCCCTCTGGTTTTTATTTGTGTTTGTCTGATGTTTATATTACATACAGAAATATAATTGCAATCATATTATGAGTACCAAAAGGTTATATTGACAGTTAGAAGGAGTTAATGCAGCAAGTCAATATTTGCAGTGTTGACCGTTCTTCTTCAGGACCTCTGCAATTCTCCCTGGCATGCGCTCAATCAACTTCTGGACCAAATCCTGACTGATGGCAGTCCATTCTTGCATAATCAATGCTTTCATTTTGCCAGAATTTGTTGGTTTTTGTTTGTCCACCCGTCTCTTGATGATTGACCACAAGTTCTCAATGGGATTAAGATCTGGGGAGTTTCCAGGCCATAGATCCAAAATCTCTATGTTTGTTTTTTTCCCTGAGCCATTTAGTTATCACCTTTGCGTTATGGCAAGGTGCTCCAGTATGCTGGAAAAGGCATTGTTGGGCGCCAAACTGCTCTTGGACGGTTGGGAGAAGTTGCTCTTGGAGGACATTCTGGTACCATTCTTTATTCATGGCTGTGTTTTTAGGCAAGACTGTGAGTGAGCCGATTCCCTTGGCTGAGAAGCAACCCCACACATGAATGGTTTCAGGATGCTTTACAGTTGGCATGAGACAAGACTGGTGGTAGCACTCACCTCTTCTTCTCCGAATAAGCTGTTTTCCAGATGTCCCAAACCAGTTATTGTTGATGTTATAACCTTGTTATGTTTTTGTTATGCTTCCACAGTCTGGGACGTAGTGAATTTTACCAGGGGGGAATGTGGGACCCCAGTGGTCTGGTGGCCATAGTGGCATTGCCTCCCTCACAGAGGGTGATATCATGCCTGGAAGAAGGAGGAGGTCCCCACGCTAGGTAACACCAAGCTTGCAACACTTTTCCTGACTCCAGCCTAGAAGATTGAGCACTAGATCCCAACTTCAGGGGAGTTGCCCTGGTTCTGGCATGGAGGAGGGGTTAGTTAGTAAGCCTGAGGAGAGGGAAGAGAGAGAAAGTAGAGAGAAGAGCTCTGGGGAGTGGAGCTGCGAGAAAGCTCACCCCGGAGTGGAGTGCTGGAGAAAGGATGCCAGAGTCCTTGTCTGTGCGGACACTGTATGTCTCAGCAGCCGAATTTGGAGGGCAGGAGGCTGCAAAACTCCTGGCCACGCCAAACACCCGGCGGCACAGAAACATCCTGAGAGCCTGGAGCGGCCAATAGCCTGGCAGTACCCATGATAGGATCTTGCTGCCTGCCATACGGGTCAGAACCAACACACAGGAAGACGGCTGTAGCATAGCTACAGGCAGCAGGGACTTGAAAGGAAAGCACAGCAGGACGACCTCCGATCCCACCTGGCTGGACTTCTTCTACAATCTGTAACTAGTATCCCTGACTGCATTATTATCTGCCAAGTAAAAGGTAAAAGAAACTGCAGTCCATGTGTCCTACGGTAATTTCCTGCGCCCTCCGTCATGCACCCCAACGTCCATCACTACCCTAATAGACTGTTTCACTTATCCCTGGGGCTACGCTCCACCTGTGGGAAACGATATCATCCTGGCTGCATTACCTTATGCCCCAGCGGTCCCAATCTGTAGCGTTGGTAATCGCTGGCTGAACACCACAAGTGGCGTCACGAGTATCACCTGTAAATATCCCCTTTACGAATAAATGTCTGTGCTGCATAATGATCAATGATAAGAAAAAAACTTTTGGGAAGACTCCGGGGGATGAGTCCTTTCAGATAAAAATTTTTTTGAACTGTCAAACAACTCATGTAATATATCTTTTAAACTGTAATTGCAGTAAGCAATACGTGGATAAGAATACTCAAAAATTACAAAAACGTATGTCCTCACATAGATACAATGTCAGGGAGGGGTTGCAAATAGAGATGAGCGTTGTTCGATTCGAAATGTTCGCCAATCTCAAATTCGAGCTGGTGTGGGAGGTGTTCGAGTCATTCGATGAATGCGAACAATTAGCTTCAAATTCGGCAGTTTGAGATTATGTTTGATAACGCCTCAATCACCAAAAGGACCCTATAAAGTGGTCTGAGGGCAGAGGAAAAGGCTGAAATGGGGAAATGATTGTTTAAAAGCCGGCGGTAAAAAGCCGCCAGCTGTTAAATAATCATTCAGCCCGAACAACTGCCCCCTGCAGCCTCCCATCCTGATCATCCGCTCCCCCCACTGCCTCCCATCCCGATTCTGAGTTAGGACCAGGCAGGGAGCGCAGCACCAGGGAGCGGGGAGCGAAGGACCAGGGTGGGGAAGCCGGCGGCGGTGAGAAGACTTCACCACTGGCTTTCCTGCTCTGTGCTATGCTCCCTGCTCCCTGATGCCCCCTCCCTGCTAACTGGATCTGCTCCCCCTGCCCGGTCCTAACTTAGGATCAGGTGGGGAGGCAGCGGGGGGAGTGATAAGGGCATCAGGGAGCGAAGGACCAGCAGAACAAAGCAGGAAAGCCGGCGGTGAAGTCTCACCGCTGGCTTTCCCGCCGGTTATTTCAAATGTTCAGCTGATGCAGATCAGCTGTTTATTTGAAGAAGCCGCGGTGAGGTCAGGGACAGAGTTCATGTGAGTTCATGCAGCAAGAACTCACATGAACTTTCCCACACCGGGTGCTGCACAGCTCAGCTACATTTCTGGTAGAGGTTTTCTACCAGAGACGTATCTGAGCTAAAGAAGAAAACCTGATTGGAAGAGGAATTTTTTAATAAAGATGGAGTCTCTAAGTATATTTTTTGTTTTATTTCCAACAAAATCTTTTTTTCTCTGTGTTGTGTTTTTAAAAAAAAAAAAAAAAAAAAATCACTAGAAATTCATGGCGGTCATGTCTAATATTGGCGCGACCCCATGAATTTCAGGCTTAGGGCCAGCTGATAACACAAAGCTGGCCCTAACCCCTTTATTACCCAGTGAGCCACGGCACCAGGTCCCTGGATGATCTGTGTTCAGCGCCAGAAGATGAGGGGGCATCAGGCATCAGGGAGCGGGGAGCACAGCACAGAGCAG
Source organism: Allobates femoralis (assembly GCA_033576535.1). Classification (NCBI taxonomy): domain Eukaryota; kingdom Metazoa; phylum Chordata; class Amphibia; order Anura; family Aromobatidae; genus Allobates; species Allobates femoralis. The sequence goes on from JARQOC010000010.1 coordinate 139,014,582, forward strand.
AAAGCCGGCGGTGAAGTCCTCTTCTCACTGCCAGCTTTCCCGCCTGTGTCTTTCGCTCCCCCCTCCCTGTGCTGCGCTCCCCCCTCCCTGTAGTTGCTCCCCCCGCCTGGTACTAATGTTATAACACATTTTACATTAATTTTCAATGGTGTTTGATGTGTTCGACGAACATTCGATGAACATCCAACGAGCATTCGACAAACACAGCAAATTCGACGAATTGAATCAAATTCGAACACCGGGGTGGTGGCTCATCTCTAGTTGCAAACTCATGGGGTCTCACGACATTGTGCTAAATTCCACTCCAAAGAGGTCTTTTATGGTAATCCCAATAGACCACGTCCCTGAATCGGTTTCCAGCTGGAATCCAGGAAAGAGATCTATTGGATCCATAAATTGAACACACTCTCTCCACAAGGTCTCAATGAGATACCGGATTTGTTTAAAATAATGCATATACGATGGTTTTCCTCAAAGGGTGCGGTAATTGGTGTAAGGGGTAATTAAGTTTTCACTGCCTCCGATAGGCTTTAGTGAGTTTCTGATTCTAAAAATTGTGTAACAATGATCTTGGTTGGATTTAATATATGTTAAATTATTCCCGAACTGTGAGGATCATACTTGGGGTGAGAGCGTCAGAGGGCGCTTTATATATTGTACCTTTGCTGATTCTCTGCCTGGGCGTCATGCCAGTACTGGGAGATGGGATCTTCCCAGGTGAAGTCTAGTATAGGTAGGGCTGCAAAAAAAGAGCCATGAATGACTTGTATAGGAAGTTGGAGTACAGCTCTGTATGTATCTCTTTATGGGAATGTACATAATTGAAACTAAGGTTTGTGCTATGTTTTCATGAATAGTGGTGGGATTGTTGTACTTCGATTTATATCTTTGTAATTTAATCTGTTGAAATGAAAAATGATCCCCCTGTTACAACTGGACTGTGATGAAATAGCGGTAACCCTGTGAATCATAAAGAATGTAATAACGATCTGTATTGGAGGGAATACATATTATATCACCCTCATGATTATAGATTGCGGAGATCGCACCCACAGGGCGAGAGTGACATTTGTGGTGGGGGTTCGGGGGGACATGTAATATAGTGCGTTCCTGCTGACTCTCTGCCCGGGTGTCATGCCTGTGCTGTGGGATGGGATATTCTAGGTGAAGTGAGCCACTATAGGTAGGCTGCTAAAAGCCCCGAATTTCTAACGTAGGGGATTGGAAGACAGTTCTGGAGGTATGAGTTGTATTCAGAGAGATAGAAATAGTTTTTATGGCAATTGTATAACACTACTTTGATTTAGATGTTTTATATGTTTTGTATTTTAGTCTGTATGAAATGAAAAATGACTGCCCTGTTATAAATAGATTCTGATTAAATAATTTTAAGAATTTGAGAGATGATATATAAAAGGGAGGTGACTCCTGCATTCAATGATGCAATGGACGTGATGATATTTGTGGACGTCATTAGTGTCCATTTCCTATTTGTATCTTTGTCCACATTTGCTTGTAAACCTTTGGATCTCTGAGGAAGTGGGCGGGAGCCCCACGAAGTGCGTTAGATGGAATAAAGGCATTACTACATTTAACTACCGTGATTCTTTGGAAGTTCTGTCTGTCCTGGCAGCGCGCGTGAAACCACCCTTCTATATTGGTTTATATCGAGAAATGCTGATGTGAGAGCAGCCTTACCCAGAATTGTTTGCACAATTTTGCTGAGCTTGTGACTTTTGCACTAATAAGGTAAAAATAAAGATAATTTTTACGATGCTCAACATTCATGAACCGCATGCATCATTTTGTAATATTTGGTGCAAAAGAAAACTACAACAAAATGCCACAAAAAAGAAAACACAACACAAAATGTGAAACTGACAGATGAAATGATCCGATGCTTACCACATTGATTATATTGAAAACATACATATGTACAGAAACATGAGTAGTATCTCTCCAATCCGTCACCGGGCGGACTGTGGCATTTGGAAGCTTTATGTTGTCTATGACATTTTTGTAATTGCAATCTTCACATGAAGATAAACCTAAGAGATGGGAAAAGTAGAAATAAGCAGATTATCCCATAAACACTGCCAAATCCATAGTTATAGAGTTACACCATTAAAGGGACTATGTCAGCACAGAATAACTGTTAAACCAAGTATAAGTGATCGTGCATCATGGCGGGGTGAGTCATATACTTATACCTTCCCATCTGCTTATTTTCTCTCAAGCTACATGTGCTACCCCTGCGGTTTGGCTGCCACAAATGGTATTTCTTTAACATTGTTTGTACTGCCATGTCTAAAGGTACCGTCACACGCGGCAACTTTTCTAGGAATTTTACTGGCAATTTGCTGGTTGCAGTGAAATCATGGTCACATTGCTGTGTACAAATGTAACAACAAGATATAACAATGTGTCCGTGATTTCACTGCAACCAGCAAATTGCCAGTGAAATTGCTAGCAATATTGCCGCGTGTGACGGTACCTTAACTCCTTGCCGACACAGGACGTTGTAAAACGTCCTGGGCCGGTAAGGGGGCTTTGATATGAGCTCCTGCGCGGCGCTCACATCAAAGCTTCGACATCTCAGCTGATCTTATCAGCTGAGATGTCGGGGTAACAGCACCGATCGGCACTGTTAACCCCTTGTATCCCGCCATCAATCGCTGATAGCAGGATCCAAGGCAGGGAACGCGCTGTTCCCTGCCTGCTCCGGAGATCCTGCGATAGTATTGCGGGATCTCCTGCACTACCGTGACAGCCCGGGGTCCTGGCTAGACCCAGAATGCTGTCACAGAGCGGTTCCATGTTGTGGTTGGCAGGCGCTGCCAACCACAGCAGGTCCGCGATTCTGGGAGATACAGGTGAGCTGCAGCTCATGTGTATCTCCCAGAAGCGATCAGACTGTGCAGCAGGGTGCCTCTTAAAGAGGCAGTGTAAAAGTAAGAATGAATTGATTAATAAAGTTTTTAAAAATGTGGAAAAACCTGTAAAAAAAAAAAAAAAGTTCAAATCACCCCCCTTTTTACCCAATCACAATAAAAATATTAATAAAATAAAATAAATACACGTTTGGTATCGCCGCATTCAGAATCGCCAGATCTATCATCATATTAAATCCGTTAATGAGAGCCGTGAACTCCGTAACGGAAAAAATGGTCCAAACGCCAAAATTCCGTTTTTTTGGTTGCCACAACATTGCTATAAAATGCAATAATGGGTGATCAAAACTTCGGATCCCCTCAAAAATGGTATCATTAGAAACGTTATCTCAACACGCAAAAAATAAGCCATCACACAGACCCAGATCCCGAAAAATGAGGGCGCTACGGGTCGCAGAACATGGCGCAAAAAGTCAGTTTTTGTTTTCTTGCAAACTTCTGAATTTGTTTTCACCACCTAGATACCAGTAAAGGTATACATGTTTGGTATCTACGAACTCGTACTGACCTGAGGCATGACCCCCTCTTGTCAGTTTTACCATATAGTGAACAATGCGACTAAAATACCCAAAAAAACAACGTGTTTTTGCACTTTTTTTGCAATTTCACTGCATTTAGAATTTTTTTGCAATTTCCCTGTACACTATATGGTAAAATAAATTATTGCATATGAACATACATCTCGTCCCGCAAAAAACAAGCTGTCATATGTCTATATTGACGGAAAAATAAAAAAGTTATGGCTCTTGTAAGCAGGGGAGCAAAAAACGAAAATGAAAAATGAAAAATTCCCCGGTCATGAAGGGGTTAAGGAGAATTGGCGCTCCCTCTGTTGGAAGTGACTCACCGTAGCCGGGGTGTTCACGTCGCAGGCGTTGACTCTCCTCTTGTCACGGAACCGCGCCTGCGGCTGTGGGGCCAGGTGGTCCAGATCAATAGGAGGGATGGCTGAACTGTAGGGATGTTGATTGTCTTCGTGACGCCACCTGTGAGAGGTCCGGTAACTGTACCGGCGCTGCGGGGCCTCCGGGGGGATGGAATGCAGCAAGATGGGACGCTCCCCACAGGATTAGCAGGAGTCCCCGTGGTCAGGAGCTGCGCAAGATGTTGTGAGGCAGCTGCGGTAATACTGCTGTTAGGCTCAGGAATCAGACGCAGACACTTTAGAGTCTTTTTAGGTACCTTTACTGGTGGTAATCAGGTACGCCAGACCGGGATAGTGATGTCAGCACTCCTGGAGATTCACAGCAAGCAGTTGTAGTAGGCTTCCTTTCTCTATTTCTCTGATTAAGGTCGGGTGGATGTGGAATCCAGCCGGACCGGGTAGGGTGTTCAATGGAACTTGATTCACCTGGTTAGCAGCACAGAGGGCACTGTAAAAGGGTTTGAGCAGGATCAGTACTCTTCCCTGGGCTCTCGCTGGTAGGTGCTTCAGGTGGAACAGGGGGATAGACTCCCTGTGGCTGTATGCTGGTTCTCTGTGGTGGCTGGGTAGCTCTCACAGCTCGGTTCCAGTAACCGGTTAGCAAAGAAAGAGTCAGAATAACTCTGTTTTCCTTGAGAGGTGTTCTCCTTCTTCCTCTGACCCCAATTGCAAGGGTCTCCTCACTGGCTAAATGGCTGGTTGGGCCTAGTGTGTCCCTCATAAGACGGAGGTTTCACACTGCCTGGCAGCTCTTGTAGAGTCTGCACACACTCTGAAGTTTCTCCTTCCAAGACCCTATTTATAGGGGGAACTGGCTCAAAGTGACCAGTGGAGCTCCCCCTAGAGGCTCGGGTGAAACCAGGTGTTCTAAGGTGTTGTAGTGTTGTTAGGTGTTTTGTCAGTGTTGCTTTGCTGTTACTTGCTCCAATCGTGCCCCGAGGAGTTCTGTGGTGCCCAACAAGGTGCCAGGGTGCCACAGAAGTCTGACGTGAACAAACACTTCCTGATTCCTTATTAGGAGGCTGAGCACTTCATGCCTTTTATGGGCATGTCTAAAAAATGGATAAACAAGGGCACAATCGGTCTTATCTACTTAGTGTTATCGAGCATATTGCAGTATATTAACTGCTAAACTTGTTCAGTTGTGCGACCCAGAACAGGTATTCGCGTGTCAACAGCTGCTGCAGCATCCACCACCCCGAGGGTAGTCACCTAATATCCAAGGGACAAATATTTGTACGATCCGCGCTGCTGTATATAAGATCACAGACGTCCGTAGTATTGTGCTTTTTATTCCAATGCGTTTTAAGGTCGTCCCGACCTCTTCGTCAGGGATACACCAGTATAATCTTATGCGCATGTGACTCACTCCCTGGTGAGGGGGAGGAGTTAGCTTGGTGTAGTAGGGCTGTGTAAGCATAAGAGTCTTCCAGTGAGTAGGCAGCAGGAAGCGGCACCAAAGGAACAAGTTGCATGGATGGCACCAGTCCACAGGTTACCTAGGCTTACAGGGCCTGGTGGCAGAACTGGAGGTTGGTGGATTTATGACCAATTGCCACTCAAGTGGAACTTTCCAGAGCATCAATAGTAAAGAGAATCAGGAAACTGCTGTGAGTGGAAGACGGATACCCACATGATCTGCACTGCATGGTAGGAGGTAAGCCACTGGAACTAAAAGGGAGTTCTGGATAGCTAACGTTATCAGGAAACCTAGAAAACAAGGGACGTCAGATGAAAGGCCACATTACTCAACCAGCAGAGCAGACTATAGTTCACATGTGACTGGCAAGACCACCTGCCTGGTGATGGATGTGTTCCCTGGATCTGCTACAGCAACCTACAGTAAAAGTTAAAGCAAATACTGACTCCTTGTGCCTCATTCCTCCACTGCAACTCACCACCATTAGTTTCATCACCCTCATCATCTTCCTGGGAGCCAGCCCTGGTTGGGAAGGGTTAAACAATATGCACTGCCACTACCACCTATCTCCCAGGGATCTCCTGCAGTGCCAGCCATACACTGGCTGATTTCCCAACTGGTGTCAGAGTATAATATAAAATAATATTGTGTACCGTGTTAGCCAGAAAAATCGATGTAAAAACTTAAGTCCCAAAAAAAGGGGGTTGAGAAAAGTATTCTAGGAGTGATACCTTTATTGGCTAACAAGAAAAATGATATTTGTAAGCTTTCAGAGCTCAAGGCTCCTTCATCAGACAATATCACAAATGAGTTACTGAGACATTTAAATACAAAATACAGTAGGAATAAAGAAATGGAGGTGTGTTAAGGAAATGAAAATGAAGTCTTTGTTAATGATGTAGATGACATGCAATGGTCTTTTACACATCAGAAGATCTTCTTGTGGAAGTGTTAGTTGTGTCTAGGTAATGAGTCATGAATGCAGGTGTCAAATTAAGTCCTTTTGTTAAGGATTGGAACATTCTTATGAATTTGAATTCCCAGATTTTCCGTTCTCTGTCATTTTTAAAGTGACCTTTCAATATCAGGACTGTTAGGTCGGCCATGCTGTGTCCAGGCTCAGAGAAGTGTATTCCTACAGGCATATCCAGCTTATGTTTTATTGTATGTCTATGTAAATTCATCCTTGTTTGTAGCTTTTGCATTGTTTCCCCAATATACATTCCTGTAGTGCACTTTGTACATCTATTATATAATCGCGAATCGGAAAAGCGCCCCTCCGCGCGCTACTTCCGGCGTGGTCATGTGGATACGAATTTAACATTGGGCGCGAAGCGCCCAATGCTGCGCGAGCAATGGCCGCGAGGCCATTGCGAGTCGCTGGCCCAGGGCGAGCAATGGCCGCGAAGCGGCCATTGCGAGCCGCTGGCCCAAAATCCATCCACAGCCCCGGCTACAACCTTAGCGATTTACCGCTCAGGTAGCGCGAGCAATGGCCGCGAGGCCATTGCGAGTCGCTGCCTGAGCCGCAATTCGCTCCCCGGGGACCATGGAGCCGAGGCGGCATTGCCGCCTCCGCTCCCCGCTACACACAATTCGCCACCCCCCCCCCCATGTCCGCACAGCCCGCCCCCATCAATGTCCCCACAGCCGACCCCCATGTCCGCACAGCCGACCCCCATGCCCGCACAGCCCACCCCCATGTCCGCACAGCCCGCCCACATCAATGTCCGCACAGCCCACCCCCCTGTCCGCACAGCCGACCCCCATGCCCGCACAGCCGACCCCCATGCCCGCACAGCCGACCCCCATGCCCGCACAGCCGACCCCCATGCCCGCACAGCCGACCCCCATGCCCGCACAGCCCACCCCCATGTCCGCACAGCCGACCCCCATGCCCGCACAGCCGACCCCCATGCCCGCACAGCCGACCCCCATGCCCGCACAGCCGACCCCCATGCCCGCACAGCCGACCCCCATGCCCGCACAGCCCACCCCCATGTCCGCACAGCCCACCCCCATGTCCGCACAGCCGACCCCCATGCCCGCACAGCCGACCCCCATGCCCGCACAGCCGACCCCCATGCCCGCACAGCCGACCCCCATGCCCGCACAGCCGACCCCCATGCCCGCACAGCCCACCCCCATGCCCGCACAGCCCACCCCCATGTCCGCACAGCCGACCCCCATGCCCGCACAGCCGACCCCCATGCCCGCACAGCCGACCCCCATGCCCGCACAGCCCGCCCCCATCAATGTCCGAAAACCCCCCCATGTCCGCACAGCCGACCCCCACTAATGTCCACACAGCCCCCCCCATGTCCGCACATACTTACATGTCTTCTTAGTCATCTGATCGTCCGTCCGGCCAGGCGTCCTCTTCGTCCGGCCAGGCGTCCTCTTCGTCCGGCCCCGGGATCTTCTGTCTTCTTCCAGCTCCGACGTCCTCTTCTCTTCTCATTCAGGTACAATGGACGACAAATCCGCCATTGTATCTCAATGAGATATGAGCGGCTCTTCTGATTGGTCGCTGTGTACTGCCCTCAGCCAATCAGAAGAGCCCCTCATTGAGCTCGAATAAATCGGGCTCACTGCCCATAGACATGTATTAGCGGTGTGTCCGCGATTTTACGGCCGACAAATAGAACCAGGTGGCCGGCCATAAAATCGCCGACACACCGCTAATGTATGTCAATGGGAAAAATAGCGGACCTGAATGAGAACTGTCTCACTTAACATAAATAATAAATTAAATAATAAATAAAATAATTTAAAAAGAATTAAAAAATAATAAAAAATAATAATAAAAAAATAATAAAAAATTAAATAAAAATAATAATAAAAAAATAAAATATATGCTAATCAGCTCAGCCATTTTGGCGGACCACAATGAGAACTCTGTCTCACTTAAAATAAATAATAAAATAAATAATAAATAAAATAATTTAAAAAGAATTAAAAAATAATAAAAAATAATAATAAAAAAATAATAAAAAATTAAATAAAAATAATAATAAAAAAAATAAATATATGCTAATCAGCTCAGCCCTTTTGCCGGACCACAATGAGAACTGTGTCTCACTTAAAAAAAAAAAAAAATTAAATAATAAATAAAATAATTTAAAAATAATTAAAAAATAATAAAAAATAATAATAAAAAAATAATAAAAAATTAAATTAAAAATAATAATAAAAAAAAAAAAATATATGCTAATCAGCTCAGCCCTTTTGGCGGACCACAATGAGAACTGTGTCTCACTTAAAATAAATAATAAATTAAATAATAAATAAAATAATTTAAAAAGAATTAAAAAATAATAAAAAAATAATAATAAAAAAATTATAAAAAATTAAATTAAAATAATAATAAAAAAAATAAATATATGCTAATCAGCTCAGCCCTTTTGGCGGACCACAATGAGAACTGTGTCTCACTTTAAATAAATAATAAATTAAATAATAAATAAAATAATTTAAAAAGAATTAAAAAATAATAAAAAATAATAATAAAAAAATAATAAAAAATTAAATAAAAATAATAATAAAAAAATAAATATATGCTAATCAGCTCAGCCCTTTTGGCGGACCACAATGAGAACTCTGTCTCACTTAAAATAAATAATAAATTAAATAATAAATAAAATAATTTAAAAAGAATTAAAAAATAATAAAAAAATAATAATAAAAAAATAATAAAAAATTAAATAAAAATAATAATAAAAAAATACATATATGCTAATCAGCTCAGCCCTTTTGGCGGACCACAATGAGAACTGTGTATCACTTAAAATAAATAATAAATTAAATAATAAATAAAAGAATTTAAAAAGAATTAAAAAATAATAAAAAATAATAATAAAAAAATAATAAAAAATTAAATAAAAATAATAATAAAAAAAATAAATATATGCTAATCAGCCCAGCCCTTTTAGCGGACCAGAAGGAGAACTGTGTCTCAGTTAAAATAAATAATAAATTTTATAATAAAATTATTTAAAAATAATTAAAAAATTATAAAAAAAATAATAAAAAAAAAAATTAAAAATTATAAAATATTACAAAAAATAATAATTAAAAAAAAAATCTAATAATAATTATATTACTGCTAATAATAATGATATTAATGCTAATAATTATGCTATTAATGCTAATAATAATGCTAATAATGCTAATAATTATGCTATTAATGCTAATAATTATGCTATTAATGCTAATAAATAATAAGATTAATGCTAATAATAAGTGGCCATTGCGAGCACTCAGCCCCAATAAGTATTGAACGCGCCCCAAAAAGTATTGGACCCCCCCCAAAAGTATTGGACCCCCCCACCCAAAAGTATTAGACCCCCCAAAAAAAGTATTGCACCCCCAAAAAAAGTATGTGACCCCCCCAAAAAAAGTATGTGACCCCCCAAAAAAAGTATGTGACCCCCCAAAAAAGTATGTGACCCCCCAAAAAAAGTATGTGACCCCCCCAAAAAAGTATGTGACCCCCCCCCAAAAAAGTATGTGACCCCCCAAAAAAAAGTATGTGACCCCCCCAAAAAAGTATGTGACCCCCCAAAAAACTATGTGACCTCCAAAAAAAAGTATTGGACCCCCCAAAAAAAGTATTGGACCCCCCAAAAAAAGTATGTGACCCCCCAAAAAAGTATGTGACCCCCCCAAAAAAGTATGTGACAAAACAAAAAAGTATGTGACCCCCCCCAAAAAAGTATTGTGACCCCCCCCAAAAAAAAGTATGTGACCCCCCAAAAAAAGTATGTGACCCCCCCAAAAAAAAGTATGTGACCACCCCAAAAAAAGTATGTGACCCCCCCAAAAAAGTATGTGACCCCCCCAAAAAACTATGTGACCTCCAAAAAAAAGTATTGGACCCCCCAAAAAAAGTATTGGACCCCCCAAAAAAAGTATGTGACCCCCCCAAAAAAGTATGTGACCCCCCCCAAAAAGTATGTGACCCCCCCAAAAAAGTATGTGACCCCCCAAAAAAAGTATGTGACCCCCCCAAAAAAGTATGTGACCCCCCCAAAAAAAGTATGTGACCCCCCAAAAAAAGTATGTGACCCCCCAAAAAAACTATGTGACCTCCAAAAAAAAGTATTGGACCCCCCAAAAAAAGTATTGCACCCCCCAAAAAAAAGTATGTGACCCCCCAAAAAAGTATGTGACCCCCCCAAAAAAGTATGTGACAAAACAAAAAAGTATGTGACCCCCCCAAAAAAGTATGTGACCCCCACAAAAAAGTATGTGACCCCCCAAAAAAATTATGTGACCCCCAAAAAAGTATGTGACCCCCCCCAAAAAAGTATGTGACCCCCCAAAAAAAGTATGTGACCCCCCAAAAAAAGTATGTGACCCCCAAAAAAAGTATGTGACCCCCCAAAAAAAGTATGTGACCCCCCCCCCCAAAAAAGTATGTGACCCCCCAAAAAAAGTATGTGACCCCCCAAAAAAAGTATGTGACCCCCCCAAAAAAGTATGTGACCCCCACAAAAAACTATGTGAACTCCAAAAAAAGTATTGGACCCCCCAAAAAAAGTATTGGACCCCCCAAAAAAAGTATGTGACCCCCCAAAAAAGTATGTGACCCCCCCAAAAAAGTATGTGACCCCCCAAAAAAGTATGTGACCCCCCCAAAAAAAGTATGGGACCCCCCAAAAAAAGTATGGGACTCCCCAAAAACTATTCACACCCCCCCGAAAAGTCCTCACACCAGCTATAACTACTATAATCAAATTAATGCACATTCTAGAATCCCGATGCATTTGCATCGGGCTCACAGCTAGTCTATTATATAATTGCGAATGGGTTTTTTGCCCCTTTTGAGTCCACTCACCCTGCGAGTCAGCGTGGTCATGTGGATACGCCCGAAGCATTGGCCGCGCAGCGGCCATTGCGAGCAGTTCTAAGGCGACTCGCTATGCCCGCGCAGCGGACATGGCGAATCGCCTTAGCAGCGCGAAGCATTGGCCGCGAAGCGGCCATTGAGAGTCACAGACCCGCTCTTCTAGAATCCCGATGCATGTGCATCGGGCACCCAGCTAGTTGTATTATATACAACTATATATTGTATTTTCTATTTGATATTTAGTACCTATTCGGTTATTTTTGTTTAAAGCTAAATTATACATGTGTTATACATGTGGCTAGGTACTCGTGAGTGTAAGGGCCCTTGACGGTGGGTCACAAGCTTACGATATTCTGGCGCCATAATACCAACTGACACCTTACATCCTTATCTTTAGTGTCAACCTGCATCTTTTTATCTTTTGCAGTTGAGGTTGTTTTCCTCTAGGGGGCGTCTGTCACTGTGATGCATGTAACAGTGCTGAGCAGCCCGCCCAGTCTAATAGGAGGCGTCACCAATAGGCTGCTCAGACACTATGTAACACCTGAGTGTGGCAGGGGCCTAATGGTGTCCATGTGTCTGCATTCACCACCAGCCTCTCCCTGCATACATGGATGGTCGCTGGTTGCTACAAACCGCCCCCATGTTATAGGTTGCAGAGGTCTGTGTACCGGTGTCTAGACGCATGTGCTACATCCTGGGGGAATCTGCAGCCACCTGCTAGATGCAAGGGGTAAAAAAAGCGACCAATTTTGGTGAGTTTTTCTATTTGATATTTAGTACCTATTCGGTTATTTTTGTTTAAAGCTAAATTATACATGTGTTATACATGTGGCTAGGTACTCGTGAGTGTAAGGGCCCTTGACGGTGGGTCACGAGCTTACGATATTCTGGCGCCATAATACCAACTGACACCTTACATCCTTATCTTTAGTGTCAACCTGCATCTTTTTATCTTTTGCAGTTGAGGTTGTTTTCCTCTAGGGGGCGTCTGTCACTGTGATGCATGTAACAGTGCTGAGCAGCCCGCCCAGTCTAATAGGAGGCGTCACCAATAGGCTGCTCAGACACTATGTAACACCTGAGTGTGGCAGGGGCCTAATGGTGTCCATGTGTCTGCATTCACCACCAGCCTCTCCCTGCATACATGGATGGTCGCTGGTTGCTACAAACCGCCCCCATGTTATAGGTTGCAGGGGTCTGTGTACCGGTGTCTAGACGCATGTGCTACCTCCTGGGGGAATCTGCAGCCACCTGCTAGATGCAAGGGGTAAAAAAAGCGACCAATTTTGGTGAGTTTTTCTATTTGATATTTAGTACCTATTCGGTTATTTTTGTTTAAAGCTAAATTATACATGTGTTATACATGTGGCTAGGTACTCGTGAGTGTAAGGGCCCTTGACGGTGGGTCACGAGCTTACGATATTCTGGGCCATAATACCAACTGACACCTTACATCCTTATCTTTAGTGTCAACCTGCATCTTTTTATCTTTTGCAGTTGAGGTTGTTTTCCTCTAGGGGGCGTCTGTCACTGTGATGCATGTAACAGTGCTGAGCAGTCCGCCCAGTCTAATAGGAGGCGTCACCAATAGGCTGCTCAGACACTATGTAACACCTGAGTGTGGCAGGGGCCTAATGGTGTCCATGTGTCTGCATTCACCACCAGCCTCTCCCTGCATACATGGATGTCGCTGGTTGCTACAAACCGCCCCCATGTTATAGGTTGCAGGGGTCTGTGTACCGGTGTCTAGACGCATGTGCTACCTCCTGGGGGAATCTGCAGCCACCTGCTAGATGCAAGGGGTAAAAAAAGCGACCAATTTTGGTGAGTTTTTCTATTTGATATTTAGTACCTATTCGGTTATTTTTGTTTAAAAGCTAAATTATACATGTGTTATACATGTGGCTAGGTACTCGTGAGTGTAAGGGCCCTTGACGGTGGGTCACGAGCTTACGATATTCTGGCGCCATAATACCAACTGACACCTTACATCCTTCTCTTTAGTGTCAACCTGCATCTTTTTATCTTTTGCAGTTGAGTTGTTTTCCTCTAGGGGGCGTCTGTCACTGTGATGCATGAACAGTGCTGAGCAGCCCGCCCAGTCTAATAGGAGGCGTCACCAATAGGCTGCTCAGACACTATGTAACACCTGAGTGTGGCAGGGGCCTATGGTGTCCATGTGTCTGCATTCACCACCAGCCTCTCCTGCATACATGGATGGTCGCTGGTTGCTACAAACCGCCCCCATGTTATAGGTTGCAGGGGTCTGTGTACCGGTGTCTAGACGCATGTGCTACCTCCTGGGGGAATCTGCAGCCACCTGCTAGATGCAAGGGGTAAAAAAAGCGACCAATTTTGGTGAGTTTTTCTATTTGATATTTAGTACCTATTCGGTTATTTTTGTTTAAAGCTAAATTATACATGTGTTATACATGTGGCTAGGTACTCGTGAGTGTAAGGGCCCTTGACGGTGGGTCACGAGCTTACGATATTCTGGCGCCATAATACCAACTGACACCTTACATCCTTCTCTTTAGTGTCAACCTGCATCTTTTTATCTTTTGCAGTTGAGGTTGTTTTCCTCTAGGGGGCGTCTGTCACTGTGATGCATGTAACAGTGCTGAGCAGCCCGCCCAGTCTAATAGGAGGCGTCACCAATAGGCTGCTCAGACACTATGTAACACCTGAGTGTGGCAGGGGCCTAATGGTGTCCATGTGTCTGCATTCACCACCAGCCTCTCCCTGCATACATGGATGGTCGCTGGTTGCTACAAACCGCCCCCATGTTATAGGTTGCAGGGGTCTGTGTACCGGTGTCTAGACGCATGTGCTACCTCCTGGGGAATCTGCAGCCACCTGCTAGATGCAAGGGGTAAAAAAAGCGACCAATTTTGGTGAGTTTTTCTATTTGATATTTAGTACCTATTCGGTTATTTTGTTTAAAGCTAAATTATACATGTGTTATAATGTGGCTAGGTACTCGTGATGTAAGGGCCCTTGAGGTGGGTCACGAGCTTACGATATTCTGGCGCCATAATACCAACTGACACCTTACATCCTTCTCTTTAGTGTCAACCTGCATCTTTTTATCTTTTGCAGTTGAGGTTGTTTTCCTCTAGGGGGCGTCTGTCACTGTGATGCATGTAACAGTGCTGAGCAGCCCGCCCAGTCTAATAGGAGCGTCACCAATAGCTGCTCAGACACTATGTAACACTGAGTGTGGCAGGGGCCTAATGTGTCCATGTGTCTGCATTCCACAGCCTCTCCCTGCATACATGGATGGTCGCTGGTTGCTACAAACCGCCCCCATGTTATAGGTTGCAGGGGTCTGTGTACCGTGTCTAGACGCATGTGCTACTCTGGGGGAATCTGCAGCCACCTGCTAGATGCAAGGGTAAAAAAGCGACCAATTTTGTAGTTTTTCTATTTGATATTAGTACCTATTCGGTTATTTTTGTTTATAAGCTAAATATGAGTGTTACATGAAAAGTAATCGTGATTTAAGTGCGCTTGTGTGTGGGTAACGGACGTATCTTGGGATATGTGACACAGTCTTCATTTCCCTCATTTTTTTTCAGTGGGTGTCCTCTAGGATGAGTGATGCTTGAGGACACTTCAATAGTACAAAGGATGTCAACATAGTCATGGTGTGGCTGTGCTATATGAGAGCATGGCGCATTCAGACCACTCTTCATACTGGTGGTCTTTGTGAGAATATCAGGGCTGAACGATCTAGACCAATTTCTTATACTAGTCACACCTGCTAGATGCAAGGGGTAAAAAAAGCGACCAATTTTGGTGATTTTTCTATTTGATATTTTGTACCTATTCGGTTATTTTTGTTTAAAGCTAAATTATACATGTGTTATACATGTGGCTAGGTACTCGTGAGTGTAAGGCCCTTGAGGTGGGTCACGAGCTTACGATATTCTGGCGCCATAATACCAATGACACCTTACATTCCTTTCTTTAGTGTCAACCTGCATCTTTTTATCTTTTGCAGTTGAGGTTGTTTTCCTCTAGGGGGGCTCTGTCACTGTGATGCATGTAACAGTGCTGAGCAGTCCGCCCAGTCTAATAGGAGGCGTCACCAATAGGCTGCTCAGACACTATGTAACACCTGAGTGTGGCAGGGCCTAATGGTGTCCATGTGTCTGCATTCACCACCAGCCTCTCCCTGCATACATGGATGTCGCTGGTTGCTACAACCGCCCCCATATTATAGGTTGCAGGGGTCTGTGTACCGGTGTCTAGACGCATGTGCTACCTCCTGGGGAATCTGCAGCACCTGCTAGATGCAAGGGGTAAAAAAAGCACCAATTTTTATTGTGAGTTTTTCTATTTGAATATTTAGTACCTATTCGATTATTTTTGGTTTAAAGCTAAATAATACATGTATTTATAGCATATGCATTTTTACTGCGTGAGGTTGGCCTTGAGGGGTCTGTCACGAGCTTACTAATCTGGCAGCCATAATACCAGCTGATCACCTTAGCATGCTCATCATATGTCAAACCTGATGCTCTATGGTTGTCAGTTAGTCTGATTCCCAGGCTCCTGTCATGTGATGTCTGAACATGCTACAACCACCCCCATGTCTATTGAGGAGGTCGTGACCAATAGGCTGCTCAGACACTATGTAACACCTGATCTGGCAGGCCATGCTAGTCCATGTGTGAATAACACACAAGCACTCCAATTGATACAGAGTATGTCGCTGTTGCTAAAACGTCCCCATGTTATAGTTTGCAGTTCTGTGTTACCAGTGTCTAGACGCATGTGCTAACTCCTGGGATCTGCGCCACTAGCTTAGATCATGGGGTAATAAAAAGCGAACCATTGTAGTTTCTCTATTTGATATTCAGTACCTATTTGTTATTTTTGTTTAGCTAAATTATCATGTGTTTAATGTGGTAGGTACTCTGAGTGGGGAAGGGCCTCTTGACGGTGGGTCACGAGCTTAGATATCTGAGGCGCCTAATACTAATAGAGCTACATCCCATTAGTGTCAACTGCATCTTGTTAAATCTTTGCAGTTGAGGTGTTTCCCTAGGGGCGTCTGTCGTGATGCATGTCAACAGTGCTGAGCACCCCCCAGTCTAATAGGAGCGTCACATAGGTGCTCAGACCACATGTACACTAGGTGGCAGGGGCCTAATGGTGTCCATGGTGCTGCTTCACCACCATCTCTGCATACTGGATGTCGCTTGCCCGTGTTATGGTTCAGGTCTGACGTATCTAGACGCATGCACCTCCTGGGATCTAGTACCTATTCGGTTATTTTTGTATTATATACACCACATTGGAGGATGTACATGAAAAGAAGTCCATGATCTTATAGTCCTGGTTTGTGTTGGGTATAGGGACTGTATCTGTTGGTGATATGTGGGCACAGGTCTTGCATTTCTTGTTGTTACAGGGGAATGTGCCCGTCTGTGATGGTGATGTGAGGACACTTCTGACAAAGAGATTCCTTAGGTTGGGGGGCTGTTTATAGGAGAGCAGGGCAGTTCTAGGAATACTGCTTTCAGTCTGTGGTCTTTGTGGAATATGGGCTGAAGATCAGCACCAATTCTCCTTAGTATGTTCATATGAGGATTGTATGTGATCACAAGAGGCACCCTGCTGTTGTCCTCCTTCTGTTTGTAATCCAGGAGGCTGGTTCTTGGGACCCTTGCAGCTCTGTGGATCTGTTCATCTATTACCAGTGGATGGTATCCTTGATTTAGGAATGTTTTCCTCAGTGATAATAGTTGTAGTTCTCTGTCTTCATTGTTTGAACAGATCCGAATGTACCTCAGAGCTTGACTGTAGATTATTGATTTTTTTGTGTGTCTTGGATGGAAGCTGTTCCATCTCAGGTATGCCGGACGTCCTGTGGGTTTATGGTAATGTATATGGTTGTGTCCAGAAAATGTATTTGTGACTTTGAAAAGTTGAGGGTGAGTTTGATAGTAGGGTGAAACTTGTTGAAGTTGTTGTGGAAGGTAAGCAGATCATCATTTGAGCCTTACCAGATTATTAGTAGGTCATCGATATAGCAGAAGTATGCTAGAAGTTTGATAGTACAAGATGCCAAAAAGTCATGTTGTTGTTGCAACACTATCCAAAAAACAACCCACTTCAGATCCACATCTACTAATGAGAGGTATCAGGTGAAATACAACATGAACTGCATTACAGAATATACAATTTATTTACTGGAATGCCCCTGCAGTCTTCAGTACATAGGAAGAACTACACAACCCCTTCACAATAGATTGAATAAACATAGATCGAACATTAAGAATGGCTATAAATTACATGGGGTCTCACATCATTTTAATATGTGCCATAATAGGGACCCATCACTGTTGAGAATCACCCCTATAGATCATGTTCCACCAACGGTAACTAATAGGTTTGAAATCCTGAAAAGAGGAAGGATCTCAGAGGTGGCTTCGAAACGCGTAGGACAGGAAGAATAAAGGATGTTTTATTGAAGCACCGTCTTCTCCGTGACTTTGTGACACAGCAGCGCGGACCGGTACACACCTGTTTTTTCCTTACATCTGATACCAGTGATCCACGTCCTGTGGTAGGTGGAGGTCCAGCAGCAGCTGCATTTCTCGCGCTCCAGCCGGTTGTGGGTTTGCACAACCCAACAAGGTGAGTGGATTTACACTTCACCTTTTAACAAAAAGTGTCATCATTGATAGGGCACTATTCTGCGCCTCGTTGTGTCTCCTTGTGTTTACACAGTATTTAGAATAATCGCTGCATCTGTGGAGAGCTGCGGTGATTTGGGCAGAGATCCCATTTTGGAGACTGAGAGCAGCAGAGAACAGATCCAAGGTGGTATGGATTACCTGCATCATAGATTTTCCTCA
This sequence comes from Allobates femoralis, assembly GCA_033576535.1. NCBI lineage: Eukaryota > Metazoa > Chordata > Amphibia > Anura > Aromobatidae > Allobates > Allobates femoralis. The sequence goes on from JARQOC010000010.1 coordinate 139,032,601, forward strand.
AGGGAAAAATTAATACAACAAACAATCGGTACTACTACTGCAGCCTCTGAGGAGACTGATATTTTAAAATTTCCAAACAATGATTTTAATGAAGAGGACATAAAAATTATGAAAGAATTATTACATACTTTGGAAGACTCACTGAAAAAGGAGGTCCAATATGGTATTGACGCTAGATATCTAACAATATATATAGAGGAAAACATTTGTCCTCGTGGCCTGAGACTTGTTTTAGCATCACCATTCCAAGATGATATTGACTTTACGAACAATTGGGACTTTATCCTTAAGAAATGCATGAATACCTTATTATGTATTCTGTGTGATAAGAGATCCAAATTAGCCAAAGCAGCCACCGAGGAAATTGATAAAACAGTCAGAGATTTGAGTAAATATACTGCCTTGGCAGAATACAAAAGGATATACTCTAATATAAGTACAAACTTAATCCAATTAGAGCATGACACAATTATCAGGAAGTCAAAAAAGCTCAACAGAGATAGACAAGACTATATACTAAATAAATTCAACATAGAAAATAATACATATAGGAAAAATAAGACCCATTCAAACTCTGAAAAAGAGTTCAGAGGGAGAAAATTCTCAAATAGTCTTAGGAGGAGGAATAGTAACATGGAAAATGAATCAAACTTGAATAGACCCAGACAAAATTCCATCATGCATAGTAAAAATATACCAAACTCATCCAGTAATATGAAAACTAACATAAGACCTGAAACCAATAATAGTCCAGAAGTAGGATCTAAAAAACATAAGATAGATGTGTCAGTAACAAATACATCAAAAATCTTAAATCAGGAGATAGAAGAGAGAGAGGGTGCTGAAATAATGGAAACCTTAGAGACTGCAAAAACTGATGAAATGGAAGGAGATAACACTGAGGACTCCAGTTTTTTTATAGATGGATTATTTGATGAGAATGGGTTCATTATCACAGATAATATTCCTAATATTAGCATGCAAGGCAATAAAAAAGACTCTAAAAAAGAAGTCTTAACTAATACAATATCTGTAACAGCACAAGTGCATAGAGAGATTGAAATAGAGGAGATTGATGGTACACTTCCCCCAAAATCCTCACCTGAAAATAAGGAAAAAGCTAATAATGATGAGGAACATCTCAGAAAAATCAAAGAACAGATCAACAGAATTAACAGAGAGAGACCACTTGAACCGATCATTCTACATAACAATAGAAAGAATGTCATAGAAGAAAAAAACACATTAGAAAGCACTTTAATTATTCTTGAGGATACACATCCTACACCTGATAAATCAATTAAGCCAACACTAGATGAAACAAGAAATCCAACTACTGATGAAAAAGTAATTCTTGATAACTCAAAAAATAATAATAATGGCGTGGTTCCTTTTTTATCCACAGCAAAAATAATAAAAAAAGACATAACACATTTTTTCAACCCGGTTTCACTAAAAAGAAAAAAAGAGGATGCAGGGGAAAAGGAAGAACGAAAAAAGTAAGGATAAGTTTTGTGGACTAAAAAATGACCCCACAAAAATTAATAAAGACAACAACCTCATAAATCTATCCAACTATACACCAACTGATGATGAAATAAAAGTATTAAATAAAGGATTATTATTTTGCCCCATGAATTCCCCAGATGATTTTGAGCTTTTCATAGATGTTCACCAATTCATCCGTAAATTAACATTGAGACGTCATTTTGCACTCATGCCAGAAATGGTGAACACTAACCCCACACAAATAAAGACCATAACAAGAAATCGTTCCTTAAAACCAAAATCAACCTTCTACCCTGTGGAAAGCAGGGGACATGTGCTAGAGGTTTTTCAAGATTTACTGCTGGATGACCTCAAGAGAGATCTACTACTTAAAAGTAGAAAAACTAAATGCAAAAATATCCTGTCAAAATGTGAACATGAAGCACTAACACAACTCCGAAACAACAAAGGAATTGTAATTAGAGGAGCAGATAAAGGGGGTGGAATTGTTCTCCAGAACACCACTGACTATATGAAGGAGGCAGAAAGGCTATTATCAGATACAAAATACTACAGAAGAATAGGTTCAGATCCATACCCCTCCCTCGTCAAAATTTATAACCAAAAAATAAATGAAGCTCATAAAAATGAGATTATCACTGATAATGAGAAGAAATTTCTTATAAATCATCATCCAACAACACCCTTTTTATATCATCTCCCGAAAATACACAAAAGCCTGATTGATCCACCAGGGAGACCTATAATTTCAGGGATTGGATCCCTAACCAGCAGCCTAGCAATGTTTATTGACAAAATACTGCAAAAATATGCGCTTAAATTGGAGAGTTATGTCAAAAACTCTACTGATATAATAAAAATGTTAAAAGGGATTAAATGGGAAAAATCATATATGTTAGTGACACTAGATGTATCATCCTTATACACCAACATAAAACATGCTATTGGAATAATGTGCACCGAGTACTATCTCAAAAATGACCAACAAATGACCACAGAGATGACTAATTTCATTTTAGATGGATTATACTTCATTTTGAATAATAACTACTTTGTCTTCAATAATATTATATACCATCAGATACATGGGACTGCCATGGGGTCCAAGGTAGCGTGCTCATACGCAAACCTTTTTATGGGGCTATTCGAGACAATACATATGTTGAACAGTAATTTCAAAGAGGGACTAATCACTTATAAACGATTCATTGACGATATTTTTTTGATCTGGGATACAGAGAAGAGTGATTTTAATGAATTTTTACAAGGGATCACACAAAATCAGTGGGGCCTTACTTTTGAACCCACAACACACAACGAAACCATAAACTTTTTAGATCTTACCATATTTATAAATAATAATCAAATTTTTACAAAAACCTATTTTAAGGCAACGGATAGAAATTCATATATACACTACAGCAGTGGTCATTATAGCAAATGGCTTAAAAACATCCCACTAAACCAATTCAAAAGAGTCAAAAAGAACTGCACAAGCATAGAAGATTATAGAGTACAATCAGAGGTTTTAAAAGAGAGATTTCTATTGAGGAAATACCCCAAGAGACTGATCAGGCACGCACAAAGACAGAGTGGTCAGCTGAATCAAGAATTGTTATTGTCACCTAAACCAAAGATGGAGACTAGCAATAAACACTCCTTAAACTTCATTACCAGATTCAATAATTGTCACAAAACGATCAAAAAATGCCTAGAGACACATTGGCATATTTAAAAAAAGACCCGGTATTAAAAGAGATAATTCCTGAAAAACCTGGCATCACATACCGCAGGGCACCCAACATCAAAAGTCTGATTGCATCCAGCCGTTTAAACAAATGCACAAAGGCAAAAGGCAATCAAAGTAACAAACTCATACCTAAAACCACCACAAAATGCGGCAAAAATAGATGCCTTTGTTGCAAAACTATCCAAAAAACAACCCACTTCAGATCCACATCTACTAATGAGAGGTATCAGGTGAAATACAACATGAACTGCATTACAGAATATACAATTTATTTACTGGAATGCCCCTGCAGTCTTCAGTACATAGGAAGAACTACACAACCCCTGCACAATAGATTGAATAAACATAGATCGAACATTAAGAATGGCTATAAATTACATGGGGTCTCACATCATTTTAATATGTGCCATAATAGAGACCCATCACTGTTGAGAATCACCCCTATAGATCATGTTCCACCAACGGTAACTAATAGGTTTGAAATCCTAAAAAGAAAAGAAAAATATTGGATTTTCAAATTGAATACAATAAAACCAAAAGGGTTAAAATCTAGTCACTGAGTTGATCTGAAAATTGATATATATCTATATCATTCCATCAATAGAATTTTTATATCTTCCTAATATTGTTGTATATATGTGTCATGTTTTTATATACACATATATATATTTTACCTATATCTTTATTCATATTTGTCACTCACATTTTCGTTTATATACCCATTCATTTTTATATATTCATATTTATATACTCAGCAAGAGTTATAAAACACAACTCGATATAATCAAGAAAAATTCATTGTACATATAGTCAGAACCCACCCCCACCCCTTTTCCTCCCCCCCCCTTTCCCCCCCCCCCCCTTTTTTTTGGGAAGATAAATACACTATATATCTAGCAAGCTTTTTCACATGGGGCCCTATATATATATAGCAACCCAGTAGTTGCAGCACTAAGACACTACTAAGCATAATCTGTTTTTTGTAGATTTTTTGTAGATTCTTCATAAATAGAAGAATTACATATATATTATACCTTTGATTTCACTATATTACTCATTTTCCCAATGCATAAATATTTTTGATGTATGGATACTTACTTTTATATATCCAATTTTTTGGGCTACCTAATTATTCACATAGAAAACTTTCTTCCCACTCACTGTCTATGTTATATTCTCTGTTTTTACACTAACACTAAAGATATAATATACAGCATGAGCTTCATTAAAATTTAAACTAGAAGCAAATTGCAATTTGGAACATGATCTAGACTACATGACAATAATTTAACTATATCTCCTACTAATGGGGGCACGCGCTACCCATTTAGAATGAAATCACTGACACGCGCTGGGCTGCACGCCGGTAATTGACTGTATCTCTTGGCTAATGGGTGGCGCGCGCCGCTCGTTGAGAATGGAATGCCTGACACGCGCTGGGCTGCACGTCGGCAATTAAATGTATCTCTCAGCTAATGGGTGGCGCGCGCCGCTCGTTGAGAATGAATGTCTGACACGCGCTGGGCTGCACGCTGACAATTAACCATCTCCCTGTGCATGGGTGGCGTGCACTGTTAATTGAGAATCTGTACTTCATCTTATAGAACATCATATCCTTAATAAAGATGAGAATCTTTCTAAAATGTATTGATATAAAATAATACAGAGTTCAGGCAGCTATGCAAATTGTAATAACTATTAATCATTTTTTCGGACCACATACATCAATTGTCACTACAGAATAATCTCTTTAGTTATAATCCCTGGGTCAATAATCTAAAAGTCATCCAAAAATAATAATAAAAAATATAAAATTTATTTATGCCAATGAACACAATGATTATATTTCCAGTATTTTTGTGATACATACTCTTATATGTTTGTCACCATCAAACCTACAATGTATTATTATAAAGCTCACCGTTATTATAAGATCCTGTTTATATAAAATGTATCTAATAATAATTCATTATAATAATATTTTTTTATATTTTTAATATTTCAATATTTTTTATATAATTACAATATATAAAAAACTATTTTAATTTTTCTATAAAAAATATTTTAAAACATTATATATTTTACTGAAATTAACCTGCTGATAATGTTGGACTATGAATACTCAGAACATTTAGAGCTATACGCTAAACGCTAATTTCCCAAAATCTGTATATAACCTTTTTGTGTTTGATAGGTTCTAGCCCAGTATATACCATATAATTCCTTTGCCTCTTTTTTAATGGAAATTTATACCTGCACGTTTTAGTGTTTTCAATTGATTTTTGTATGCTATATTTGTTTATATTTTTATGTATTTTCCGTCACTGATTCATTCCTCAAACTTGAGATAATTTTTACGGTGTATTGTTTACAAACATAGTGACATCGCAAAGGGATCCTCCCTGACTGTTGTACGTCACATCCAGTACTACACTGCATTTTTTTGGCGCTTTACTCTTGTTATAAATGAAGCGTGGTCATTGTTAATCTTGATGTCCCTGAGGAAGGAGCTCAGAGGTGGCTTCGAAACGCGTAGGACAGGAAGAATAAAGGATGTTTTATTGAAGCACCGTCTTCTCTGTGACTTTGTGACACAGCAGCGCGGACCGGTACACACCTGTTTTTTCCTTACATCTGATACCAGTGATCCACGTCCTGTGGTAGGTGGAGGTCCAGCAGCAGCTGCATTTCTCACACTCCAGCCGGTTGTGGGTTTGCACAACCCAGCAAGGTGAGTGGATTTACACTTCACCTTTTTACAAAAAGTGTCATCATTGATAGGGCACTATTCTGCGCCTCGTTGTGTCTCTTTGTGTTTACACAGAATTTACAGAGAATGTCTGTGGTGTCCTGGATGTAGCTGGGTGTTTGCCTCACCAAGGGTTTTAGAATGTTCTCCACCCAGCCAGAGATATTCTCGGTTAATGTCCCAATACCAGAGATGATGGGTCTCCCTGGATTGCCTTCTTTATGTATTTTAGGTAACATGTAGAAGGTGCCTGTTTTGGGGTTGTTTGGTATTAGGTCCAGTAGAGAGGATGACATAGAGTCGAACCCATTGATGATCTTTGTTAAATCCTCTTTGTATTTTTTGGTGGGATCTTCCTGAAGGGGGGTGTAGTATTTTTTGTCCAAGAGTTGCCTGTGTGCTTTTTGGATGTAGTCCGACATATTCATAATCACTACAGCTCCTCCTTTATCTGCTGGTTTAATGATGATATTATTGTTGGACTTTAAGGATTTTATGGCTTTTCTTTCCTCCCTGCTGATATTGTTTGGTACTTTGAGGCGTTTGTCCAAAATGTCAGATTTTACTTTTTTACGGAAACAGCTTGAGATGGAACAGCTTCCATCCAAGACACACAAAAAAATCAATAATCTACAGTCAAGCTCTGAGGTACATTCGGATCTGTTCAAACAATGAAGACAGAGAACTACAACTATTATCACTGAGGAAAACATTCCTAAATCAAGGATACCATCCACTGGTAATAGATGAACAGATCCACAGAGCTGCAAGGGTCCCAAGAACCAGCCTCCTGGATTACAAACAGAAGGAGGACAACAGCAGGGTGCCTCTTGTGATCACATACAATCCTCATATGAACATCCTAAGGAGAATTGGTGCTGATCTTCAGCCCATATTCCACAAAGACCACAGACTGAAAGCAGTATTCCCAGAACTGCCCCTGCTCTCCTACAAACAGCCCCCCAATGTAAGGAATCTCCTTGTCAGAAGTGTCCTCACATCACGATCACAGACGGGCACATTCCCCTGTAACAACAAGAAATGCAAGACCTGTGCCCACATATCACCAACAGATACAGTCCCTATACCCAACACAAACCAGGACTATAAGATCATGGACTTCTTTTTCATGTACATCCTCCAATGTGGTGTATATGATACAATGTACAAAGTGCACTACAGGAATGTATATTGGGGAAACAATGCAAAAGCTACAAACAAGGATGAATTTACATAGACATACAATAAAACATAAGCTGGATATGCCTGTAGGAATACACTTCTCTGAGCCTGGACACAGCATGGCCGACCTAACAGTCCTGATATTGAAAGGTCACTTTAAAAATGACAGAGAACGTAAAATCTGGGAATTCAAATTCATAAGAATGTTCCAATCCTTAACAAAAGGACTTAATTTGACACCTGGATTCATGACTCATTACCTAGACACAACTAACACTTCCACAAGAAGATCTTCTGATGTGTAAAAGACCATTGCATGTCATCTACATCATTAACAAAGACTTCATTTTCATTTCCTTAACACACCTCCGTTTCCTTATTCCTACTGTATTTTGTATTTAAATGTCTCAGTAACTCATTTGTGATATTGTCTGATGAAGGAGCCTTGAGCTCTGAAAGCTTACAAATATCATTTTTCTTGTAAGCCAATAAAGGTATCACTCCTAGAATACTTTTCTCAACCCCCTTTTTTTGGGACTTAAGTATTTACACCAACTGGTGTCAGAAACGTTTTCTTTATTTTTATTTGTTTCTCCACTTATCAATCTACCTTTACACGAGCAGTTAGGGCAATGCCACCATGAACTTAATCACTGGCCCAACTACTGAGTACCTGGGTCTTTGTGACCAACACATACACCTTCCCTTCTTTGATTGACAGTTCTTGCTTCATAGAGCCAGGGTGGAGATAGATGGAAAACAAGCAAGTGAGATGATGTATTGAAATGACTGACCTTGCAATGATGCATGAGCATTTATGTTTGGTTTGAAAAAATAGAGGAAATAGAGTTGGGTACAGCACCAGAAAATGGTACTTTAATGATTGCATCATTTTCTGGGGTGCTGTAGGCTGCAATTCGAAGCATGGGGGGCCCAGAATGCTTGGACCTCCCCATGCTGAAGGTTCCAGCCCCCAGTTGCCTAGTTGTACCTGGCCAGCTACCTCAAATATGCAAAGCCCCACAACATATTTTTGGTTGCCAGACAGGTACAATTAGGCAGGTGGGGGGGGGGGGGGTTGGCAGCCTGTAGCTGCTTAGTTCTACCTGTCTGGCAAGGTCCACATCATAACTGCAGTCCACTGTTGCCCCAGAAAATGGCACATTCATTAGACGTGCCATATTCTGGCTCTGTACCATGACTCTTCCAGTTGCCCTGGTGTTAGTGGCAAATTGGGTAATAGAGGCGTTAATACCAGCTTTGTATTGGAAGCTTGTCATTAAGCTCTAAATTGATAACGTTCAGGCTTCTATAAAACTCACACATTATCAATCATGTAAGTAAACAGTTAAAAAACACACGCAGAGTCAAATCCTTTCTTGAAATAAAGCACACAGACAACTCTCATTTTCCCATTTACAAACCCCAAACATACCCTCCAATGGTAATCCATAGTGAATTCTCGCTCTCCCAGCATATATCGGGCACGTTCAGATAATGCACCCCATATGCTGGAAGTGAAGCCACTCCGGATGAATGTAGACTGTAGACACTGCTTGGAGGTCTTGACAACAGCCCATACATTCTAGGCTATTTACTACTGAAGTCAATAGAATATATGGGCTCTTTCCAGGTATACATTAAAGCCAGTAGAATTTATGGAATCCTGTTAGATGTTTAACAGGGTCCCATACATTCTGCTGGCTTCATTGTATACCCAGAAAGAGCCCATATATTCTAGTGACTTCAGTAGTGAACAAGCTAGAATGTATGCATGCATGAATGATTCCAGTCAGGACCTGAAAGGAGCACATACATTCTAGGCAGAAGTCTGCAGTGCCAAGTGCATCCGTGCAAGATCTCTGGAGCCCTGCAAGATCCCCCCCTAGTGATGTGTATGATGCAGGAGGAGCTATTTTAAGGACGGTGATCTGTGCAGAGAGGAGGGACAGATGGCGATGAGAGGCGAGAAGATCGCGCTACAATCAAGCCCATCTGACTGGTAAGTAATATTTAGAATATAAGGCGTAAGATTTTTATAAAGTGTTTTTTCAGTGTACGGGGGGTCAGGGGATGATAACCACCTTCTTAAAATGCAGCATAGGTGCTGCTGAAGGGGGTACTTTTAGTTTAAAATACAAAATTCTAGTGACAGGTTCCCATTAACCAGTATTATTCCCTTCATTGTGGGTTTACACGCCACGATATCGTTTCGATATCGCAACTCAATGGCGCGGGAGCGCGCAATTAGTGCACGTTTCACCCGCATCGCATTGACTGTTTACATGCTGCGATATCGAAATACAACGTCCATGCGATGTCTCCGCCTCCCAACCCAGGATCGCATAGTTAACATGGGAGTGAATGGGTGACGTTTCAAATCGCATCGTAATTGGGCGTTTACACAGCACGATCTGCTCCAATCTCCCTTCAATATCGGAGCATTGAATAGCACGCTCATTCGATCCCCGATATCGCATTGACATCGTTCCTGCATCGTATTGGACATTCACACCATACAACGCAGGAACGATATCGGCTCCAACGATCGAATCACGTGACTTTTCATTGAAATTGTACTGCGATATCGCGACGTGTAAACCCGCCATCAGGAGTGAGCTGTATAAATGTTAATTGATTTCACACACATTGTAATTGAGAATCAAGTAATTTCCTTTTCCATCTTATTAAGTCTTTGCACTAGATCAGTGAGTGAGAACATGTTACGATTAAGATAATTTTTGCGATCGGACTGCGTAATCATGATTTTTTGAGTCATTTTTTAATCATCTGTCTTAAATTATTTTTAGGGCCACGTCACACACACAGATATTTGTGCAGATATTGTTCGCAGATCTCTGGTTGCAGTGAAATCATGGACACATTGTCCCATTTTGTTGCTGTGTACAAATGTAACAATGTGTCCATGATTTCACTGCAACCAGAGATCTGCGAACAATATCTGCACAGATATCTGTGTGTGTGACGTGGCCCTTTATCAGATTTGCTAAATAAAACATTTTTATCATGGTACATGACTGTATGAAGTAACTTGTCTTGTAGGATCTTCACATATAGCTCAGCATTGAGACCACCATCGGTCCTGGTCAAGTATCTAATGCCTTGGCTGTTAAACAACCCCATATAATCAGACTTACCCCACAGAACTTCACAGTTCCTTTAACTTCTCAATCTGTTATCTCCTTTTTTACTTGTACTTTCCAGTACTTTTTTACTTGCACCCATCAGAGCCATCTAATGACTTGTCTCATCACTAGAGATGAGCAAACCTTTTGATGTTCGTTTTTTGACTTGGTTCGCCGAAAGGGCAAACCCAAATTCAAATCAATGTGAGGCAAAATCATGGGCACAGAAAACAACCTCAAAGGAGCCCAAAAGCTGCCAAACACAGCTCGAAATGTTTTACAGGGGAGTCCCGCTGTTTTCGCACACAGAAATTAGCTTAATAAAGTATTACTTACCAAGCTTCAGCACCATTGTCACTCTACTTCCAGAGTTCCTGGCCCGCTTATGAACGTCACTGCTTACCCCCTCTTGATTGGTTAAAGTCAGATTTAGCTCAGCCCACCCGTTCTGCCAGCATCTGTGATTGGTTGCCAGTATTGCAGATTACTATAAAATATGTTAGGCCCCCTGGCACCGCTTCCCAGCTCACCTCTCCCGGGTCGGCATCTCCTGCTCCCCTGCTGACCGAGCGTCCGGCATCCAGGCGTGCTGTGGCTCGGAGCCGTCGCCATGTTCCTTTCCTGTCAGCTGACCGCCGGGTTCCCATATGGGCACATTACTATGGTCATATTCATGTGACCAATCAGCGGTGAGCTAGGAGCACTCCTTCCCTGTGACTCTAGGGCCGGCAAGGTCCAACCTGACACTCCCCTTGACCAATAGCTGCTCTTCCCATGGTATATCAGGCCACCTCCTCTGATGGGTGGTGCCTGATTATTAAGTCAGTTTGCTTCTGCCTTTCTGACTGTTGGTAAGGCCTTCCCTGTGCTCTGTCTCCTGGAACCCTTGCTGTGCTATTCCCCAGGAGCACCATTCCTGGCCTCCAGCCTTGTACCCTGTTACCTGGAATACTTCTCTGTTCCTTAGTATAGGCTAACCTTACGAGCCGCCCCCCCTGGTAGCTGCTGTGGTATTTAGACCCCCTGGGCTTGCCCCTGACAATCCCTGTATAGGGGTTGGGTAAACTAGGATCAGCTCAGCTAGGGGAGTTCGGTACCACGGCCCAGTGGGTCCACTCTAGGGCCCCTTTCCCCAGAAGCGTGACAGAATAATCAGGCCATGGACCCCGCTGGTACCTTGTTTTCAGTGCAAAAGAAGCTGGCTTATCTTCGTGAAAATCAGAACCGTATTATGGCTTTTCTTCAGTACATGGATACCCGGTTAGCCTCCCTTCAGACTTCCGACCCAGCATCTGCCGCTCAGCTCGCGAGCCTACAACAGGAGCTGTCAGTGCAACGAGACATGCAGTCTCGCATTCTGTCTTACATATCCGTGATGAATGATCGTCTGGTCTCCTTGCAGTCGGCACCAATGACCTCGGGGGAGTCCGTATCCGATGACCGGTCCCCGGGTGGTGTTCTGACCCCTCCGCCCCGCCTTGGACAACCACCTAGGTATAGTGGAGACCCTAAGACATGGGCAGTTTCCTCAACCAATGTAGCCTACACTTTGAACTGCTGCCACAGCAGTATCCCACCAATCGGGCCAGGGTGGCTTTTGTGATGTCCCACCTGGAGGGCGAGGCCCTGGCGTGGGTTAACCCTCTCTGGGAGCATGATGACCCTGCGGACTCTCACTTGTCGACCTTTCAGGAGACATTCCGGAGGTTCTTCGATGAACCCGGCCGGATTGCATCTGTCTTGGAGTCTCTCTTCAAACTCCATCAAGGGACCCTCACCGTTGGGCAGTACGCCATCCGCTTCTGCACACTCTCCTCCGAGTTGGGATGGAATAACGAAGCACTGACTGGTGCTTTCTGGCGTGGCCTGTCCGGCAGGATAAAGGATGAACTCACGGGTCGGGATATCCCAGCGGAGCTGGAGGCCTTGATCTCGTTAGCCACTCGCATCGACTTGCGGTTCCAAGAGCGCTCTCGTGAGTCCACCAGGGAGAGGAGATCCATCCGGCCGCTTCTCTCTGAACACAGTCCGCCCTGTACACGGCCAGTGGTGTCCGCCGCCGACTCCCTTTCTGACCCAATGCAGGTGGATCAGGTCAGAATGGTGGAACGATGCCGAGAAGAGAGGCTGGCTCGAGGCCTGTGCCTGTATTGCGGAGACGCATCCCATCAGCGCCGGAATTGTCCTGAAAGGCCGGGAAACACCCCCGCCTAGGTCAAGTGCTAGAGGCCATCCTAGGCGAGAGCGATGCCTCTCAACCCCTTACCCTGCTCGTGCAGGTTATACGTCTGCAGAGACGCTACTCTGTATTAGCCTACGTGGATTCAGGATCAGCAGGAAACTTCATTCGGCAAGAGGCAGTGACTGAGCTTGGTATCCCCGTAATACCCCTATTGACACCTCGTGTAATCGCATCGGTGGATGGAAGGCTACTGCAGGAAACCGTCACCAAGGTGACAGAGGAGGTGGAGGTGCAGATCGGGGCCCTACACTGTGAAAAGATTGCCTTCTATGTCTTGCCTGGTCTCTACCATGCCCTGCTCCTCTGGCTTCCCTGGCTCCGAACTCATGAACCTGTCCTGGACTGGCGCTCAGGGGACGGTCTCAGCCCTATTGATCTGATACCGTGTGCTACACCACCCAGGGGACATATCTATCCGTTGTCCCCGGCTGAGTCACAAGCCATGTCCAAGTACATCACAGACAATTTGGCCAGGGGCTGCATCCGAAAATCCACGTCTCCTGCTGGTGCAGGATTTTTCTTTGTGAAGAAGGAGGGCACCCTTCGACCCTGTATTGATTACAGAGGCTTAAATACCATCACCATCAAGAACAAATACCCCCTGCCACTGATTCCGGAGGTCTTTGACAGGCTAAAAGGGGCTCGCATCTTTACGAAATTGGACCTACAAGATGCCTACAACCTCGTTTGCATACGTTCCGGAGATGAATGGATGACAGCTTTCAATACCCGGGACGGCCATTATGAGCATTTGGTCATGCCGCACAGGTTGTGTAATGCTCCCACAGTATTCCAAGAGTTTGTCAATGACATCTTCCGTCATTTGTTGTACACCTGTATGGTGGTATATTTGGACGACATCCTCATCTTCTCTCCGGATTTGTCCTCTCCTAGACGGGACGTACGGCAAGTCCTTCTGCGACTGAGGAGGAATCGATTGTACGCCAAGATGGAGAAGTGTGTCTTTGAGCAGACCTCATTGCCCTTCCTCGGATACATCATCTCTAGGGATGGGCGCTACTATTCGGGACTCGCCTGAATAGTAGCGGACTCGGGGAACTCGCTACTCGCCGAGTTTCCTTAGGAATTACTCGGGGGTAGCGAGTCCCTGTACTTTTGCAGTGTATCTATACATTCATACTCACCTTCTGTGGGGCCTGTACCTTATGTACCGGGACCGGTACCGAAGACCTCCGGACGTCACAAGACCTCAAATCACCGGGAGAAGATGGGCTGAAGGACCTGTGAGATTTCAGCCAATCAGCATGCGGCAGAACGGTCACATGGGTTTGTCACGTAGCTGCACTGCCAGCCAATCATATTGGCCAGATCGCTCATTGGCTGGCAGTGCGGCCACGTGACAAACCCATGTGACCGCTAGCCGCATGCTGATTGGCTGAAATCTCACAGGTCCTTCAGCCCATCTTCTCCCGGTGATCTGAGGTCTTGTGACGTCCGGAGGTCTTCAGTACCGGTCCCGGTACATAAGGTACAGGCCCCACAGAAGGTGAGTATGAATGTTTATTGTTTTTAACCCCTTAGATTAACTTTTAGGGTACTTTTGCAGTGTATCTATATAGATACACTGCAAAAGTACAGGTTACTATTCGGACTCGCTGGACTCGCAACGAGTACCGAGTCTCGGACCCGGACTCGTTAGAGTCCAGCGATTCCGAGTATTTCAGGATTCGCCCATCCCTAATCATCTCTGATTCCGGATTACGGATGGATCCTGAGCGCTCTCTGCTGTTCTGAAGTGGCCCCGTCCTGTGGGGACTAAGGCTATTCAGCAGTTCCTTGGCTTTGCAAATTATTACAGGCAATTCATTCCCCATTTTTCGTCCTTGATCAAGCCCATCACAGGCTCTCATCTGTAAGGGAGCAAAAGCTTGTACCTGGGCCCCAGAGGCTGAAAACGCCTTTTCCTCCCTAAAGCGCTCCTTCTCCGAGGCTCCCACCTTGCACCGACCAGAGGTAAACAGACAGTTTATCGTAGAGGTAAATGCCTCCTCCATAGGAGCGGGGGCTGTCCTCTCCCAGAAATCCTCTTCGGGTTGGTTAGTCACATGCGGGTTCTTCTCCAAGGCATTCACCACGACAGAGGGCAATTACTCAATCGGGGATCGTGAATTGCTGGCCATCAAATTGGCACTGGAGGAGTGGCGACACCTCCTCGAGGGTGCTGTCCATCCGTTCATAATCTTCACTGACCACAAGAACCTGGCTTATCTCCAGTCTGTCCAGAGGCTCAACTCCGGCAATACCGGTGGTCCCTGTTCTTTGCCCGTTTCCATTTTGAGCTGCACTTCCGACCTGGTAGTATAAATGTCAAGGCTGATGTCCTGCCACTGTCCTTCCAGCCGTCGGATGTGGAAGATGAGCCCTTCCATATCGTCGACCCTACCAAAATAATCACTGTGGCTCCCTTACGTGTAGCTGGACTTCCACCGGGTAAGACATTCGTCGCCCAGAATCAGAGGAGGACGGTCCTGTCATGGGGACACTCGTCGAGAATTTCTGGTCACGTTGGAGTTAAAAAGTCTCTTTCTTTGATCACTCATCACTATTGGTGGCCTACTATCCGTCAAGACATCCACGACTTTGTTGCCTCATGTCCATCTTGTGCTAGGAATAAGGTCTCCAGAAAGTTGCCAGCTGGACGTCTGCTCCCTTTTGCCGGTCCCGTCGGCTCCTTGGCGACATATAGCGATAGATTTCATTACGGATCTCCCTTGCTCCTCCGGCTGTACGGTCGTATGGTTAGTCGTGGATCACTTCTCCAAAATGGCTCACTGCATTCCTTTACCCGGTCTACCATCCACTCCTGAGTTAGCCAAGATATTCATTGAACACATCTTCTGGCTCCGTGGATTTCCTCACCATATCGTGTCCGATAGGGGAGTCCAGTTCACTTCACGGTTCTGGAGGGCGCTGTGCAAGCATATGGACATCACGCTGGACTTCTCCTCTGCCTATCATCCTCAGTCCAACGGGCAGGTGGAGCGCATTAACCAAGTCCTCACCACCTATCTTCGGCACTTCACCATCGCTCATCACGATAACTGGACCGATCTCCTTCCTTGGGCGGAATTCGCATACAACAATCACTCTAGTGAGTCGTTTGCTAAATCCCCTTTTCTCGTGGTATTCGGGCAACATCCTGGTTTACCTCTTCCGATCTCCTCAGCATCCGGCAATCTGGCAGCTGATGCATTCTCCATGGACTTCTCCAGGATCTGGAGTGAGACCAGAGACGCTCTTACACAAGCCTCCGGCAGGATGAAGAGACGTCTGGATTTGCCATCTTTTCTCCCGGGCGATAAAGTGTGGCTTTCTTCCAGATACGTCAGGCTAAAGGGGCCATCCTACAAATTGGGGCCCCGTTATATCGGCCCCTTCGAAGTCCTAGGATACATCAACGATGATGCCTACAAGTTGAGACTACCTGCCTAGCTTCGCATCCCTAACTCCTTCCATGTCTCGTTGAAACCCGTGGTGCTCAATCACTATCATCCCTCGTTCGATACTGGGCCACGGCCTTTCAGCTCCGAGAATGTCTATGAAGTCAGGGACATCCTTGCCATGAAGAAGAGTAGAGGCAAGACCCTCTTCCTAATTGACTGGGCTGGCTTTGGTCCTGAGGAGAGGACCTGGGAGCCACGGGAGAACATTGATGCGCCACTTGTTCTGGCAAGGTTCTTAGCGCGCCTTCGGAGAGGGGGCGTGGGGGTACTGTTAGGCCCCCTGGCACCGCTTCCCAGCTCACCTCTCCTGTGTCGGCATCTCCTGCTTCCCTGCCGACCGGGCATCCGGCATCCAGGCGTGCTGTGGCTCGGAGCCGTCGCCATGTTCCCTTCCTGTCAGCTGACCGCCGGGTTCGCACATGAGCACATTACTATGGTTGTATTCATGTGACCAATCAGCGGTGCGCTAGGTGCACTCCTTCCCTGTGACTCTAGGGGCCGGCAAGGTCCAACCTGACACTCCCCTTGACCAATAGATGCTCTTCCCATGGTATATCAGGCCACCTCCTCTGATGGGAGGTGCCTGATTATTAAGTCAGTTTGCTTCTGCCTTGCTGACTGTTGGTCAGGCCTTCCCTGTGCTCTGTGTCCTGGAACCCTTGCTGTGCTCTTCCTCGGTAGCTCCATTCCTGTCCTCCAGCCTTGTACTCTGTTTCCTGGAACCCTTGCTGTGGTCTTCCCCGGTAGCACCATTCCTGGTCTCCTAGCCTTGTACCCTGTTACCTGGAATACTTCTCTGTTCCTTAGTATAGGCTAACCTTATGAGCCGCCCCCCTGGTACTAGCTGCTGTGGTATTTAGACCCCCTGAGCTTGCCCCTGACAATCCCTCTATAGGAGTTGGGTAAACTAGGATCAGCTCACCCAGGGGAGTTCGGTACCACGGCCCAGTGGGTCCACTCTAGGGCGCCTTCCCCCGGAAGCGTGACAGAATAAAAAATATTGAAAAAAATGGGCATGCATTTCATTTTATTTTTGTTTGCCAGCCAAGTTCAACTAAGCAGCTGGAGGCTGGAGTGCTCAGCGTGGGGAAGCTCAAGTGTTGAGCCCCCCCACTCCGAATTGCAGCCCGCAGCCTCCCCAGAAAATTGTGCATTCATCATAGTGCCATGTTCTGGAGCTATACCCGACTCTTTCAATTGCCCTGTCATGGTGGCAAACTGGGTAATAGAGGCCTTAATGCCAGCTGAATATTACCAGCTAGCACTTAGCCCGAGATTCATAAGTAGAGGCCAATGTTAGACCCAGTGATTATGAATCTCTAGTAAATAGTAAATAATGCACACGTACAAAATTTATCTGGCATTAACCCCTTTATTACCCAGTCTGCTATCACCACAGGGCAGTTGGAAGAGTTGGGTACAGCTCCAGAAAAGAACAGCTTCCATCAATGCACCATTTTTTGAGATGGTGGGCTGCTATTTGCAGCAGGAGGAGGACTGTCCCACCACAAGACGTTGGGCGCGGGTCCCGGATGCCACGACTTCACCGTCACTGCTTTCCTGATCGTCCTACCCGGGTCCCTCCTCCTCGGAGTCCAGCTGGCTGGTTGGCTTCTCTAGTACTGCCTCCACAACCGGGTTCTCCCTCGTGCACCTACAGGACATCAGACTTGGCTCCTCCGGGTTCTCGTCGTCATCAGCAGATGGCTCAGGGTTGTCTGGCTCCGTGCGGGGCTCGGATGCGGGGCATCGACGTCGATGACGAGTTCCAGTCTCTCCTCTGGGAGAACTGGCTGTGGGTCTGGTCTCGGGACCTCCTCGGTGCTCTCAGGCTCACCCAGGTTTGGGGCTCTTGCCTGCACCTCCAACTCTAGCCTGCAAGCTTCCCGCTGCTCCGCCAGCTGGGACAGCTCAGACCAGGTGTATGCGCACCACCACCTGAAGGTCCAGTCCAGTGTTTCCTTCAACTGGACCATCAAGTCCTGAAACACAGCCTCCCAGAAGGCAGAATCCCCGTCATGTGTCAACATGGAAGCTGCTTCCTTGGCCTGCGGTCTCCACAAGGATCTGGTCCTCCTACTCTTGGATCAGATCTTGGAGTCTCACAGCCGCCATTTCCACCGGCCCATAGACCACATCAGTCCTTCTTTGTCTCTCCACCGCTCCACCCTTCCTGACGCTTTTTGTAGCTTCCGGCAAGGGTACTTTGATCTCTGGCCCGCCCACTTGGTTTTTTGGTGGCAATTTAGGGCGGGCTGGTAGTTTTGTGCCTCTGGCATGGCCCTCCCATGATGAGGGGCTGAGGCACGCCCCTGGGCCAGCACATGTCGTCAAGTCTCTGGCCCCGCCATTTTGGGGTCAGTTTTAAACAAAGTCCAAGGCACACAGTACCCGGTGTTACCGACCACTGGATCCTGTTCGTGCCTCATTCCCGGGCGTTGTAGTTCATGGGATGTCATGGGGGGCCTGTGCCTTTGGCGGTGGCCCTGGTGGTCGCTGAAAAAGGGGATAAAAATAAAATAAAAAGAGTTTGTGACGCACTGCTGCAGACCTCCAGGGATGGTGTTGACGCAGCTAGTTGGTAACACTCCCCGTAGGTGGAGTGGGGTCCCCGGGGCAGTGATGGAAGAATGGAGAACTCACACAGGGAGACAGCTCATCAGGTGGAGCTGTAAGCTGACAGTCTGTGGGAACAAGAGTATGGCTCCTCTGGTGCAGGCTAGTGAAACACCACATAGTTTTTGTCTCTGATTCGGGCTTTTATGGTGACTCAGGCAGCAAACAGTTCTTACAGTTCACGGGTACCGCTGGCCTGGGTAGTCACTGGAGGATTAGGATGTCTCACCGGGGCCATCTGTGATGTGCCTGCTTTGTCCTTTCATTTGTCCTGGCTGCGCTTTACCACTGCTCCCTCCTCGCGCTCCCACGCACAGAGCCCTCTGCCGGTCCCCATAGATCCTTATGGAGTCTATCACCCTCTGAGCCTCCTTTGGAAGTCTATCGCCCTCTGGGTCTCCTTGACCTTACACGGGGGCATTAGGGGATTTATGCTGGGGTTGGCCGCGAACTGTGAAGAAGTGCGTGCCCTCCGGTTTTGTGGCACGGGGATAAACACCCGCACCGCCTCAAAGCCGGACATCCGGTGTTGGACTGGATCCTTCCGTCCGGGAGACGTACTGGCACGGATTTGGTTGCACCTCAACACCCTAGGATTCCCTTCAGTCCCTGGGTCACCTCTCCTGAGGTGTCCACCACTGAGCTACTCGCAGGGTCCTCATCCAACCGACTTCTCTCTCTGACTAACTTTCCTGCTCTCCACTATACCTAAGCTCTTCCCACCGGGACCAGTTTCCTAGCAACAGATTAACCTATTGGTCCCCTGATTTAAGGTGTGTGGATGCATGTGGTGAGGGTCCCTGATTAACATCCTAGTCCCCTGGTCACAGTGATACTACATACTCTAGCCTGGGTGCAGTACCCCTACGTGGCATCCCCACCAGTGGGGCACCACATAAACATACTTTTCATGAAGATTGGAGGCGGATGGGAACAGCGATATGGGGCGGTAGCTGGATGTGGAGATGGGGTCGAGAGATGGCTTCTTCAAGACAGGTGTAATTGTTGCATGTTTGAAAGCGGAAGGAAAGGTTAGTGATAGATTTACGAGGTGGGTTAAGGCTGGGATAAGTGTGGTGTTGAGGTTGGGGAGGACGTGAGATGGGATGTGGTCCGATGCACAAGTGGTGAGGTGCGATTTGGAGAGAAGTTGTGCAAGTTCTCCTGTTCTCAGTGATGGAGGAGAGGAGGGTTAGTGAGGTAGGGGAGTGGTCTGGTATACATAGGGGTTGTGATGTTTGGGTAGCAAAGACTTGTATGATCTGATCAATCTTGTTGGTGAAGTGTGTTGCAAAGTCTTCTGCAGAGATACGAGAAGTAGAAGGTGGCAGTTGGGGCGGAGGAGGGAGTTAAGTGTGTTGAATAACTGCCTGGGGTTGTGGGATAAGGAGGATATGAGGGTAATGAAGTAATTCTGTTTAGTGGTGGTGAGTGCTGACTTGAATGTGAGCAGTGCTTGTTTGAATGCTGTGTATTCTTCTTGTGAATATGTTTTCTTCCAGCGCCGCTCTGCAACCCTAGATGCTCACCGCAGCTTTTTAGTGGTGTCTGTGTGCCAGGGTTATCTGTTGATTCGTCGTGTTCTGTTGTGAACGAGAGGGGCATCTGCATCAATAGCTGATGTGAGTGTAGAGTTGTAGAAAGTGGTGGCATTATCTGTGTCATGGAATGAAGACAGAGGATAGTGCTATAATAGTGTCAAAGAGTATGTGAGTGTCAATGTGTGCGAAGTTTCTGCAAGGGTGTGCGAATTGGTGGACATGGGTGGCAGGTGAGGAGGACAAGGATGAGAAGGTAAGTAGATGATGGTCAGATAGGGGGAGAGGGGAGGTTGTGGGGTTAGGGGGCAGAGGCGGGTGACGATGAGGTCTAGTGTATGTCTGTCTGTGTGTGTGGCTGTGGAGGACCCTTGAGAGAGGTCAAAGGATGAAGTAAGTGACAGGATTTTTTAGGCTGTTGGCTGGATAGTATCAATGCAGATGTTAAAGTCACCCATGATGATGTTGGGAATGTCAACAGAGAGAAAGTGAAGAAGCCAGATGGAGCATTGGTTAAAGAACACAGTGGTAGAGCCTGGAAGTCGGTATAAGACAGCCATTTGGAGGTTTGACGGAGAGTAGACATGGACTTATTATTATTATTATTATTATACACTAGCTGGCGGCCCGATTCTAAAGAATCGGGTGGTCTAGAATCCATATACAGTTTATTTACTAATAGTTACGGGAGTGCGGTGAAATGAATTGTGTGTATACAGGCGGCTCTGTGGGTAGCACAGTATACGGTGGCTCGTGGTTAGCACTGCGCGGTTGCTCAGTGGTTAGCAGTGAGTGCGGTGGCTCAGTGGTTAGCAGTGAGTGCGGTGGCTCAGTGGTTAGCAGTGAGTGCGGTGGCTCAGTGGTTAGCAGTGAGTGCGGTGGCTCAGTGGTTAGCAGTGAGTGCGGTGGCTCAGTGGTTAGCAGTGAGTGCGGTGGCTCAGTGGTTAGCAGTGAGTGCGGTGAGATTGGTCAGCGCAGCGCCGTGGGCAGAGTGGTCAGCGCAGCGCCGTGGGCAGAGTGGTCAGCGCAGCACCGTGGGCAGAGTGGTCAGCGCAGCGCCGTGGGCAGAGTGGTCTGCGCAGCGCCGTGGGCAGAGTGGTCAGCACAAACATACACACACACACACATAGACACACTCCGCTATATTTACCACCGACCCTGCGTCTTCCCCGCCGGCTGGATCTTGAGTCAACATGTCACCGCCCTTCGGACGACTGGATTCAATATGTCGTCCGGGTAGTTTGGCGAGACATCTTGGACGCTATATTGGATCTAGTATTTTGGGGGCGGGGACATGTCAACTGACGATCCAGGCAGCGGACACAGGCCCGGTGGTAAGTATAGCGAAGTTGTGTGTGTGTGTGTATGTGTGTGTACAAAGTTGAGGGAAGTGCGGACAAAGTGACGGAAGTGCCTACATACACAGATATATACACATACTGTACATTGCATATGGAGGGGTGAGGAGAGCGGAGGCTGGAGGGCAGAGGACAGGGAGAGGAGAGCAGAGGCTGGAGGGCAGAGGAGAGCGGAGGCTGGGGCGGAGGCTGGAGGGCAGAGGACAGGAGAGAGGAGAGCGGAGGCTGGAGGGCAGAGGACAGGAGAGGAGAGCGGAGGCTGGAGGGCAGAGGACAGGGAGAGAAGAGCGGAGGTTGGAGGGCAGAGGACAGGGAGAGGAGAGCAGAGGCTGGAGGGCAGAGGACAGGGAGAGGAGCGGAGGCTGGAGGGCAGAGGACAGGGAGAGAAGTGGAGGCTGGAGGTGGAGGCTGGAGGGCAGAGGACAGGGAGAGGGAGCGTAGCTGGAGGGCAGAGGACAGGGAGAGGAGAGCGGAGGCTGGAGGGCAGAGGACAGGGAGAGGAGAGCGGAGGCTGGAGGGCAGAGGACAGGGAGAGGAGAGCGGAGGCTATAGGGCAGAGGAGAGCGGAAGCGGAGGGCGGAGGCTGGAGGGCAGAGGACAGGGGAGAGGAGAGCGGAGGCTGGAGGGCAGAGGAGAGGGGAGGCTGGAGGGCAGAGGAGAGGGGAGGCTGGAGGGCAGAGGACAGGGAGAGGAGAGCGGAGGCTGGAGGGCAGAGGACAGGGAGAGGAGAGCGGAGGCTGGAGGGCAGAGGACAGGGAGAGAGAGAGCGGAGGCTGGAGGGCAGAGGAGAGCGGAAGCGGAGGGCGGAGGCTGGAGGGCAGAGGACAGGGGAGAGGAGAGCGGAGGCTGGAGGCAGAGGAGAGGGGAGGATTGGAGGGCAGAGGAGAGGGAGGCTGGAGGGCAGAGGACAGGGGAGGCTGGAGGGCAGAGGACAGGGAGAGAAGAGCGGAGGCTGGAGGGCAGAGGACAGGGAGAGGAGAGCGGAGGCTGGAGGGCAGAGGACAGGGAGAGAAGAGCGGAGGCTGGAGGCAGAGGACAGGGAGAGGAGAGCAGAGGCTGGAGGGCAGAGGACAGGGAGAGGTGAGCGGAGGCTGGAGAGCAAAGGAGAGTGGAGGCTGGAGGTGAGGCTGGAGGGCAGAGGGACAGGGAGAGAGGTGAGGGAGGCTAGGGCAGAGGACAGGGAGAGGAGAGCAGAGGCTGGAGGGCAGAGGACAGGGAGAAAGAGCGGAGGCTGGAGGGCAGAGGAAGGGAGAGAAGAGCGGAGGCTGGAGGGCAGAGGACAGGGAGAGGAGAGCGGAGGCTGGAGGCAGACGACAAAAAGAGAGAGGGGAGACTGGAGGGCAGAGGACGGGAGGGAGAGCGGGGGCTGGAGGGCAGAGGACAGGGAGAGGAGAGCGGAGGCTGGAGGGCAGAGGAAGAGCGGAGCTGGAGGGCGGAGGCTGGAGGGCAGAGGACAGGAGAGAGGAGAGCGGAGGCTGGAGGCAGAGGACAGGGAGAGGAGAGCAGAGGCTGGAGGGCAGAGGACAGGGAGAGAAGAGCGGAGGTTGGAGGCAGAGGACAGGGAGAGGAGAGCAGAGGCTGGAGGGCAGAGGACAGGGAGAGGTGAGCGGAGGCTGGAGGGCAGAGGACAGGGAGAGGAGAGCGGAAGCTGGAGGGCAGAGGACAGGGAGAGGAGAGCGGAGGCTGGAGGGCAGAGGACAGGAAGAGGAGAGGGAGGCTGGAGGGCAGAGGACAGGGAGAGAAGAGCGGAGGCTGGAGGGCAGAGGACCGGGAGAGGAGAGTGGAGGCTGGAGGGCAGAGGACAGGGAGAGGAGAGCAGAGGCATGGAGCGCAGAGGACAGGAGAGGAGAGCGGAGGCTGGAGGGCAGAGGACAGGGAGAGGAGAGCGGAGGCTGGAGGGCAGAGGAGAGTGGAGGGTGGAGGGCAGAGGAGAGTGGAGGGTGGAGGGCAGAGGAGAGGGAGAGGAGAGCGGAGGCTGGAGCGCAGAGGACAGGGAGAGAGAGAGCAGAGGCTGGAGGGCAGAGGAGAGCGGAGGCTGGAGGGCGGAGGCTGGAGGGCAGAGGACAGGAGAAGAAGGGAGGCTGGAGGGCAGAGGACAGGAGAGGAGAGCGGGAGGCTGGAGGGCAGAGGCAGGAGGAGAGAGCGAGGTGGAGGCAGAGGCAGGAGAGGAGAGGAGGCTGGAGGGCAGAGGACAGGGAGAGAGAGAGCGAGGCTGGAGGGCAGAGACGGGAAGGAGGGAGGAGGCAGAGGAAGGTGAGAGAGCGGAGCTGGAGGGCAGAGGACAGGGAGAGGAGAGCGAGGCTGGAGGGCAGAGGACAGGGGAGAGAGCGGAGGCTGGAGGGCAGAGGACAGGGAGAGGAGAGCGGAGGCTGGAGGCAGAGGACAGGGAGAGAGAGCGGAGGCTGGAGGGCAGAGGACAGGGAGAGGAGAGCGAGGGACGGAGGCAGAGGACAGGGAGAGGAGAGCGGAGGCTGGAGGGCAGAGGACAGGGAGAGGAGAGGCGGAGGCTGGAGGGCAGAGGACAGGGAGAGGAGAGCGGAGGCTGGAGGGCAGAGGACAGGGAGAGGAGAGAGGGAGGCTGAGGGCAGAGGACAGGGAGGGAGCGGAGGCGGAGGCAGGAAGGCAGGAGAGGAGAGCGAGGGGTGGAGGGCAGAGGACAGGGAGAGGGAGGCGGAGGCTGGAGGGAGAGGAAGGGAGGAGGAAGAGGGGAGGCTGGAGGCAGAGGACAGGGAGAGGAGAGCGGAGCTGGGGCAGAGGACAGGGAGAGAGAGCGGAGGCTGAGGCAGAGGACAGGGAGAGGGGGGGGCTGGAGGCAGAGACAGGGAGAGGTGGAGGTGGAGGCAGGAGGAGTGAGGGGAGTGGAGGGCAGAGGACAGGGAGAGGAGGGAGGTGAGGGCAGAGGACGGGAGAGGAGGCAGGCTGGAGGGCAGAGGACAGGGAGAGGGAGGGAGGCTGGAGGGCAGAGGACTGGGAGGAGAGCGGAGGCTGGAGGGCAAGGACAGGGAGGAGAGCGGAGGCTGGAGGGCAGAGACAGGGAGGGGAGGGCTGAGGGCAGAGGACGGGAGAGGAGAGGGAGGTGGAGGGCAGAGGACAGGAGAGGAAGGGAGGGGGGGAGGAAGGAGAGGAGGCGGGGTGAGGCAGAGGACAGGAGAGGAGAGCGGAGGCTGGAGGGCGAGGAGAGGGGAGGCGGAGGCTGGAGGCAGAGGACAGGAGAGAGAGCGGAGGCTGGAGGGCAGAGGACAGGAGAGGAGAGCGGAGGTGGAGGGCAGAGGACAGGAGGAGAGGGAGGCTGGGAGGGAGAGGAGAGGAGAGGGAGAGGAAGGCGGAGGCTAGGCGAGGACAGGGAGAGAGAGCGGAGGCTGGAGGGCAGAGGACAGGGAGAGGAAGGAGGCTGGAGGGCAGAGGACAGGGAGAGAGGAGCGGAGGCTGGAGGGCAGAGGAAGGGAGAGGAGAGCGAAGGCTGGAGGCAGAGGACAGGAGAGGAGAGCGAGGCTGGAGGCAGAGGACAGGAGAGGAGAGGGAGGCTGGAGGGCAGAGGACAGGGAGAGGAGAGCGGAGGCTGGAGGGCAGAGGACAGGGAGAGGAGAGCGGAGGCTGGAGGCAGAGGACAGGAGAGGAGAGCGAGCTGGAGGCAGAGGAAGGGAAGGAGAGGGGGCTGGAGGGCAGAGGACAGGAGAGAGAGCGGAGGCTGGAGGGCAGAGGACAGGGAGAGAGAGCGGAGCGTGAGGGCAGAGGACAGGGAGAGGAGAGCAGGAGGCTGGAGGGCAGAGGACAGGGAGAGGAGCGGAGGTGGAGGCAGAGGACAGGGAGAGGAGAGCGGAGCTGGAGGGCAGAGGACAGGGAGAGGAGAGCGGGAGGCGGAGGGCAGAGGAGAGGGAGGCTAGAGAGAGGCAGAGGGAGAGTGGAGGCAGGGAGGGCAGAGGAGAGGAGCTGAGGAGGGAGAGGCATGGGAGAGACAGAGGAGGCTGAGGCAGAGGACAGGAGAGGAGCGAGGCTGGAGGGCAGAGGACAGGAGAGGAGAGGGAGGCTGGAGGGCAGAGACAGGAAGGAGAGCGGAGGCTGGAGGCAAGGAAGGGAGAGGAGAGCGGAGGCTGGAGGGCAGAGGACAGGAGAGGAGAGCGAGCGAGGCAAGGAGAGGCAGAGGGAGCAGGGAGAGGAGAGTGAGGCGAGGCTGAGACAGGAGAGGAGAGGGAGCTGGAGCATGGACAAGAGGAGCGGAGGCTGGAGGAGAGGACAGGAGAGGAGACGGCTAGGGAGAGTGGGCGAGCAGACAGGGAGGGATGAGCTGAGGCTGGTCGGACTCATGAGGACAGTGGAGAGGCTTTCCAGGTCTCCTCGTGTCGTCCGTCGAGGATCGGCCCTGGAGCAGGACAGCGGAGGCTAGCGAGAGGTAGAGGACAGGAGAGGAGAGCGGAGGCTGGAGGGCAGAGGACAGGGAGAGGAGAGCGGAGGCTGAGGGCAGAGGACAGGGAGAGAGAGCGGAGCTGAGGCAGGGCAGAGAGGGAGGGAGGCTGAGGAGGGTGGAGGGTGGAGGGCAGAGGAGAGCGGAGGGTGGAGGAGAGGAGAGCGGAGGTGGAGGGCAGAGGAGAGGGAGAGGAGAGCAGAGGCTGGAGCGCAGAGGACAGGGAGAGGAGAGCGGAGGCTGGAGCGCAGAGGACAGGGAGAGGAGAGCGGAGGCTGGAGGGCAGAGGACAGGGAGAGTAGAGCGGAGGTGGAGAGCAGAGGAGAGCGGAGGCTGGAGGGCAGAGGAGAGCGGAGGCTGGAGGGCAGAGGAGAGCGGAGTGGAGGGCAGAGGACAGGGAGGAGAGCGAGGCTGGAGGGCAGAGGACAGGGAGAGGAGCGGAGGCTGTAGGGCAGAGGACAGGGAGAGGAGAGCGGAGGCTGTAGGGCAGAGGACAGGGACAGGAGAGGGGAGTCTGGAGGGCAGAGGAGAGCGGAGGCTGGAGGGCGGAGGCTGGAGAGCAGAGGACAGGGAGAGGAGAGCGGAGGCTGGAGGCAGAGGACAGGGGAGGCTGAAGGGCAGAGGAGAGCAGAGGGTGGAGGGCAGAGGCACAGCTGTAATGACAGAGATAGGAGTGGTATGCTGGGAGCTGTGGTGCCACACACAGCTCAGTGACCTGGCTGCAGTGTAATGACAGAGATAGGAGTGGCATGCTGGGAGCTGTGGTGCCACACACAGCTCAGTGACCTGGCTGCAGCTCCTTCGTGCACCTCAGTGAGGACAGGTTGTGCCCAGGAGCCGGCTTCCTTTCCTCTCCCCCTCCGTTTCTCCCTCCGTGTCTGTTCCGTTCGGTGTCGGCTTCTTCCTGGAGCTGCCTTCTCCTCCTCCTTGTCACTGAGCAGCCACCTGAAGGAGGCATGGAGAGGCTGCACTTCCAGGGGGCTGCGGGGGCCATAGATGACTACGTGGAGTCCAGGAGGTGAGGAGAGGGTGCAGACTGTGCGCGGGATAAGGCGCCATTGCTGGCTTTGACAGAGAGTGGAGCGTATTGTGTGAAGACTCGCAAAGCCTTTGCGAGTTAGGCTTTGCGAGTTTGCCTTTCCGAGTTTTTGCCTTTGCGAGTTAGGCTTTGAGAGGCAGCCACGTCCACGACGACGGAAGTAGCGCCGAATATGACGGAAGTGCGCTACGGCAATTATTTATTAGATACAGACACCTGTATACACAGATTACATACAGGCTATAGAGGACTTACCAGTCTGTCTAATCTTCTTCAGTTCTTCTAGTTTCCCGCAGGGTACAGGACCAGTGGTGACATCATGATCACATGACCGGTCACATTACTGTGATGTCACCAAAGGTCACCGAATCTGTGTGTGATAAAAATTGCAGCATGCGCTAGTTTGTTCTGTAAACATGATGAGACTCTCCCATAGAAATCTATGTGTGCATGACAAAAATGGATGCTATACAGATTCTTAGTACACCAGAGTGTAGGTTTATGTGTTTTTTTTCCCTCATAGAATTGCATAAGATGTGGAAAATCCTCAGGTATAAAGCGCATGACGTCTCCACATGACGGTATCAGGGAAGACTTTTCAAAGTCAAAATTTCAGGATTTGGTAAGTGAAAAAAAATCCCTCATTTACACTGCCCCATTGGATAACATTGGCCTGAGTAATGGCCAATTTTTTCAGGGAAAGAGAAGAGGTCAAACTGCAAATAAACAGCAGAAACCTTTGATGCTTTGGGGATTTTTCTGACGTGTATTTGTTTCATGTGTGCTAACGATAATGATATGTTTACAAAGTGCGAAAATTAAAAAATAATCAATTAAAACTTAAAATAAATGTTACATTATTTGTAAAGAAGATCAATAAAAAAGAAAGCAAACACTAAAATCCACATTTGTCAAAAATAGAATAAGTTTTCTTTAAAAGCCCCCATGCATATTACAGAAAAGTCAACCATGCTCACAGATTACCTGTATGGGGAATCAGCGATCACACCGTGATCATGGTATGACTTTTAAGCTGCTTTCTTGTACGATCCTATAATCTTATAGAAAAACAATTGCAAGATTAAGTAATTGTGCAGGGAAACAGTAGAAAGAGAGAGGTACAGAGGTGCCGCAGTTCAAAGGAATCTGTCAGCAGGTTTTAGTTCTCCAATAAGAAGACCGCATGCTGTAAAAGCTAACACACGGAATTCAACCGTGTGCCTCTTCATGAGGTCAGTAGTGTTGTTTACCTGCAGTATTTGTTTTAACACCGGGATATCATTACTAGCTGGTGCGTGGGCACTAGTCCAGCTTCACCCCCTTCTATGATTAGCAGATCATTGTCTATAGACATTGTATACATAGAGCGTGGTGTGGACAGTGGTATCTTTCTCAGCTCTGCTGCACAGTTAAATCTAAAAACTTTAATTATGCCAGAACTGTTGCACCCAGTAAAGTAAACAATACATTATTGGAGTTTTTTTGCCTACACCATACTGCTCTCAGATGAGGCAACCTACAAAAAATGTGTATAGCTCGAGTAGGAATAAGATTGAGTAGGAATACATAGAAGTTTATTGAAACAAAAAATAATATTATTTAAAGCAGGATGGACACTAGAGGAAGACAAACAGAAGAAGGGGATAAAATGGTACAGAGGTATGAATAATGATAATAAGTTAGAGGCGCACTTATCATGAGGCAACTTGGAGGCAGATTCTAAATGATGTAACAAGATACAAATTCCTCGTGAAGAGTTTGTATACACAGATTCACATTATTATGACTTTGGAAAGAATCCTCTGGCTGAATGGGGAAGAGGCAATGGCAGAGATAGGAATGGATCTCAAAAAAGCACTCCCATTTAGACCATGGATCTGTGCGAAGCAAGGATCTATCAAATTGACTCCTGCTCCACTATCCACAAGAACAGGAATAGTAACTGTTTTTCCACCAATCACCTTTTCAGCAGAAATGTTGGGCTGAGACATCGAAATCATGGAAACATGCACACCCTGGTCATTTCCCTCCACATTAACAGAGGAACATAGCTCATAAGGCTAAGCAGCCAATTTTCTTATGGAACGGACAGACCTTAATATAATGGTCAAACGACCGCAATGGTAAAATACCCCTTTTGTCACAACGAACCGCGAGTGACCTAGACAGTCCCTAACCGCAATGGTTTGTCAAACATAACGTGTGGAACCACCTTAACAGAGAAGATCACAGGGGCAAATGTGGAGTGGGTCTCTCTCTGAGACATCTATCCAGCCTGATGGCAAGGAACATTGCAGCCCCCAATGACTCCAGAGCAGCATACTGAGTCATAGAGTCTTGAAGCCTAGCGGACAAACCCAGAACTGACTCCTCAGTGCAGGGTCATTATACTGAGTGTCAATGGCCCATCTCCTGAACTCTGAGCAATACTCCTCAGCCTGCCACGCTCCCTGCCTGAGCATATGAAGTTTAGGCTCAGCCAAGGAGACACCATCAAGGTCACCATAAACCAGGGCCAGAGCCACAAAAACTTGGGCACCAACTGCAAAGATGGAGAATCGATCAGCAGAGAGAAGGTCCAGGCCTCGGTATCTCCCTTAAAAAAGTAGAATATAATCACCATACATTGTTCTTCAGTCCCTGAAGAACAAGGGTGGAGTCTGAAATACAATTTACTGACTTCTCTGAACACCATAAATGTAACTCTCCCTCATGAAAATCTGTCAAGATGAGATATATTGGGTTTGGCACAGTTGGAGCTTGAGCCGAGGCCAGATACCCAACAACGTGATGTAGCTGCTGCAACACCTGGGTACGCAACAGAGAGGGCCTGCATCAGGCGTGCAAAAGCTTGTGATGAAGCCATATAGCTTCTGAAAAATGGTAGGTCACTGATAAAGTCATGGTGTAGTTATAACGGATGAGGAGGAAAGGTAACAGGATGGCAGTAATGTGTAAAAGCAATCAGGGGTACTAGTCTGACCCTTAGACTGGGGTCCCTAGTTGGCCCTGTTCACAGAAGTATCTCTGAAGGTGAGGATGTCTGGGCCACCATACTTGTCCTGCTCCTGACCAGCCCTAGGCTATAAACCACTCACCTCCACCCAGGGACTGGGAAAAGCACAGCAACTCCCATACAAGATGGTAATCTCTAGGAAAGTCACAAGACGACTTCAGCAGCAACTGCAACTGCATCCACACAGCTCAGGGTCATTGTAAAGAATGAACTCCATCAGCGACATTAGCTTATGGGTCATGGGACTACTTAAAGGCTGGAGGAGTGGTCAATCACATCACCTGATACACACAGCAACACCAACTAACACTGCAGAGCCACAGCACTCAAGTTAAAGGGAACCAACCACCTCGGATGACCCTCATACACTGTTAATATGTGCCTCTGCAGCCTAGTAAACCATTTGCAGCACTGTTTTTGTGTGAAAAGTGGCTGCAGTAGAAGTGAGATAATGATTTTATACACTTACATGCCTGCGTACTTGAGGGCGTCTCCCTGTGTGTGCTGGGACTTGTGGGCTGTGCTCATCATGCCTGCTCTCCCCCTCCCTTATGCACGCCCCCTCTCAGCCTGCTATACTGTGTGAGGCTGATTGCGTCATAAAGGGGCGGGGCTACCGGGATGCCGCACTTTAGCCCCGCCCCTTTATGACGCAATCAGCCTCACACAGTATAGCAGGCTGAGAGGGGGCGTGCATAAGGGAGGGGGAGAGCAGGCATGATGAGCACAGCACACAAGTCCCAGCACACACAGGGAGACGCCCTCAAGTACGCAGGCATGTAAGTGTATAAAATCATTATCTCACTTCTACTGCAGCCACTTTTCACACAAAAACAGTGCTGCAAATGGTTTACTAGGCTGCAGGGGCACATATTAACAGTGTATGAGGGTCATCCGAGGTGGTTGGTTCCCTTTAAAGGGATCCTGTCACCCGCAAAACACCTGAAAACCTATTAAAAGCTGTCCCTACAGCATAGTAACACTTTCCCTACACTCCTTTTACCTCCTAAATGCAGCAAGTGACATTGAAGAAAAACGTTATAATAGTACCTCATTAGTGATGATAATGAGTGACTATGCTATTCATAGTCACTCATCCAGGCTGCCCCTCTTCTTCATATCACGCCTGAATAGGCGTGATCTTCCTCATGGATTCAAATTGCCGCCTCCCTGCGCGCCTCCGATCTCTCCCATTGCGTGCGGGCTTCAGTGTGGGGCTCTATGACGCGATCCGCGTCATACCCGGCGCCGGGTGACGTATTTACACCGGCGCCGCGCTGTCAGCTTCAAAATGCGTACTGCGCATGCGCATGGGCATGCGCAGTGCACATTTTAAAGCTGACAGCGCGGCGCCGGTGTAAATACGTCACCCGGCGCCGGGTATGACGCGGATCGCGTCATAGAGCCCCACACTGAAGCCCGCACGCAATGGGAGAGATCGGAGGCGCGCATGGAGGCGGCAATTTGAATCCATGAGGAAGATCACGCCTATTCAGGCGTGATATGAAGAAGAGGGGCAGCCTGGATGAGTGACTATGAATAGCATAGTCACTCATTATCATCACTAATGAGGTACTATTATAACGTTTTTCTTCAATGTCACTTGCTGCATTTAGGAGGTAAAGGAGTGTAGGGAAAGTGTTACTATGCTGTAGGGACA
Organism: Allobates femoralis; assembly: GCA_033576535.1. NCBI lineage: Eukaryota > Metazoa > Chordata > Amphibia > Anura > Aromobatidae > Allobates > Allobates femoralis. Next base: position 139,064,272 of record JARQOC010000010.1, read on the forward strand.
GCTTTTAATAGGTTTACAGGTGTTTTGGGGGTGACAGGATCCCTTTAATGCTCATGGTACTATCACAAATTGACTGCTTTGCAATCCATGTGAAATGCTGCTGTGATTTAAATTAGAGTTAATTTCCCTTGGCACATTCAGCTTTAATGTGCAGATGCTTCAGTATTGCTGTGCGTGGATTTGTATGTGCATGTGTAGGTGGAGGAGTGTGTCAGATCACTTAGTTGTCCATTCCCTAAGTCCCTAAGCCTTTAAGTATTTCCACTTCCTTCCACTAGGTGTCGCTGATAGAATTCACTCCTCCTGGACCACATGTTCCTGCTGATCCTGCCTGGAATTTACATCCCTTGGAGAAGTTGCTATTTCCAAGTCCGTGGGTGGAGGTAGGGGCTTTTAGCCTAGGGCTTATAAGAGGCATAAGGAAAGGGACAAAACCCCAACCTTCTCACCTTCTGAGGTACGTCTGGGAGCAGGGTGAGCCAGGGACCCCAAGTTTAAGGGTCAGACTAGCCCTTAGCCTTAACGCCCTTAGCCCATCTTATCATCCTGTTTCCTGATTCCCTTACCGCTGTGCCACGCAGTGACAGGTACAAAAGAAAATTAACTTCATTTAAACTACTGCAGAGCAATTCACAGAGACTGCAAAGCAGTCAACACATGACAGGACTCTGCGCTAAACTATATACTATATACAAATACAAGTACGCTGCTCCACTTGTGAGACTGGTGTAAATCTTACTGTACAACAAGAAAAAGATTTGACATAGATGTACAGGAGCACACCCAAGATTATATTCAAATCAAAACAAAGCTTTATTTTACAAATATGTGGACAAACACATTAAAACCAGTTAAAACAACATATATAGAGAGGTCCCAATTCAGATATGACAATATCGCACAATAAGTCACATAGACTGAGGGCAGACCATTATCCTTCGGGAAGCGACAATATATTGCGTGCTGAGGGCCGCTATTCTGATGTACAATAGTTTAATTTGTTATTTACAATAACTATAATGAACGTCTCCCTCAGAGACAAGAATATCTGAGTGTTTGGGACACAAGTAACAATCAAATATTTACCAGGTTACAGGTTATGAAAACTAGAAGAAAGGTAGAAAAGCGCACATGGGGTCTTATCCGGGTGTAACCGGGGTGTTGTACTGTGTGCTGTTGCACTAACCTTATGTTGTAAGGTAAACCTTGTGGATCTCTGATGAAGTGGTCTGAAGTACCACGAAACGTGTAAGAATTAGACATTAAAGGTATTACTTTTAACATCTTGTGATTCCTTGGATTTCTTGGAACCAACGGACAGACGGCAGCGCACGAATTACCACCTTTCATCTAATGCTTTAATAGGTTACAGGTTATGCAAGACACTAACTATATCAGGTGCACATAGCCCCACCATGTCTGCAATTACTGTATACCTTTAACCTTGCATAACCTGTAACCTGGTAAATATTTGATTGTTACTTGTGTCCCAAACACTCAGGTATTCTTGTCACTGAGGGAGACGTTCACTATAGTTATTGTAAATAACAAATGAAACTATTGTACATCAGAATAGCGGCCCCTCAGCACGCAATATATTGTCGCTTCCTAAAGGATAAGACTTGTCCTCACTGATGTTATAATGGTCTGCCCTTAGTCTATGTGTCTTATTGTGCAATATTGTGTAAATTAAGGAAGCTTTAGCGGTTTTGACCGGGCGCTTGGAGATAAACCACAGAAACAGCGTTTTAGTACCTTCCCTTTACTTGCTCAAATGTGGACTGGTCACTCCTCACAACATGTTTCAGCTTCAGGTTCACCGGACTGAGCTACAGTCACCATGACCGGCCGCAGCACCTCTGGCCATGGTGACTGTAGCTCAGCCCGGTGATGGGAGACCCAGTAAGCAGTGGACAACAGCCAGCGTATTAAGAAAGATCCACTACCACCAATGAGCAATAAGTGAACCATAAGGTTATAACATACAGGCTTGCAGCATAGAACCACTTAATATAGAGGCAGGCACAGTAGGGCTTTGGTATACAGCAATTAGAGGCACATACATATAGAAGGTGGTCAACTAACCCTGGACACTGAGGTGCTATAGGAATAGGTTACACCCACATAAGTTTTAGAATCCAACTTCAGTAAAAACAACCATATACAAGGAACATCAGTAAGTGACATTGATTGTTTGCATTGAAATAGAAACACCCTATATCCTACTGAGATAAGAAATCAGGAGCCACCCATCCAGAGTAGCAGAAGCAGCAGCACCCCTTACCACTTAATGAAGGTGAGGCCAACGTGATTGCAAAGAGGTACAAAAATCCACTAAGAAAGAACGTCGCTCTTAGGGCCACTTTACACACACCAACTTATCTGTCCAACTTCTGACCAACTTGCTGGTTGCAGTGAAATCATGGACACATTGCTCCATTTTGTGGCTGTGTACAAATGGAACAATGTATCCATGATTTCACTGCAACCAGTAAGTTGGTCAGAAGTTGGACAGATAAGTTGGTGTGTGTAAAGTGGCCATTACCAACACCCTCTTTTCTCTCATTATAGAAACAATACCACCCAAAAGTGCCAGACATCACCCCTGGAGAACAAGCTCTACAAAGGCATCATAAACAGACTAGTCAAAATAACTTACATTTTAACCGCATATATCTTATTTGTATAATCAATGGAGGTGTGAAAAAAATGTTTTATGAAATTTTATGAATTTTTATGTTTTTTCTAAACATGAATTTTATACTTGATATGTTTCATAAATTAACTAGATATTTGATCAATTCTAAAATCTCTGCCTATACCTTCTAAAGACCATATACAGAGTAAACCCTTGGCTGAACTAATAAGCAATATACAGGTGATTAGTTGAGCATGCGCTGAGTTTATCCATTTAATTTAGTTCCATATATTGTCATCTATATGGAAAGACTAGACAACCAGAATACGAGGGGACGGTCTAGTGGCCCCAAACTATTGACCAATAAATGAGCCTGAAAAAATATGACAATCACTTTCCATCGGAGTCTGATTCTCATCGGCCGATTAATGGGTCAAACCTGAGGTCTTTATAGTGAACAGTCTAGAAACCAGTGGGATTTTGTAGAAATATAAATCTACTGATGTAACAATAGTTAATAAGTTATAAATAAAGTAGAATTTCTTACCGATTAAGAAGAATAGAGAAAGACAGAAGCAGCTCATTCCTTGTAGAGCCATGAAGAAGTAATGTTGTTATTCTTGCTTTCTGTCTTGTGCCTTAGGGGATTTCATGGGAGGAATAACTACAGAAGGTGAATACGTTGATAAACTTGTTTAAAAGATATAGTTGTCTAAAAAAAATCACATCAAGGAATAGTAATAAACATTACAAATTGACTTTGTTATGTATGGCAGGCAAGTAAGCACCTATCCCATACTAATGTGAGATACGGTTATAGCGCCCCTGTGGATCCAGTCGCCACAGAGGTAGAAGTGAGATAAGGAAGAACACACATAGATGACATGGGACACATGACATGGGGTATAAATAGAGCAGGAAAGATCTATAACGCAGGAGAGACAGTTGAGAGAGTTGACCAGCTGAGGAGAGACCATTGAACAACAAGGGTCGAGTTCGGGGGAAGCTAGAGCAAGAAAGCCTGTCACAAAAAGAAAAAACTTAAGTGTCCAGAGGACTGGAGCAATTGGGAGCTCGTCCTAAGGCCAGGCTGAGGAGCAGAAACAACACCCAGGTGGATCTAGGAGGAAGAGAGGGTCTTAGAGACACGGGAAGTGAGCAATCCACCTGTGGGGCTCGAATCCATTGTCAGGCGTAGGCAAGTGGACGGACCAGGCCGAAGAACAGGGGCACCGTGTACCTCAAGACTAGTGGAGAATTCAGAACTGGCTCAACTAGCGACCCGGAGACTATGTGGTGCTTCCATGGTAACACGGTTGACAACCGCGCACATCTGCTGAAATGGTGGCAACCATAGGGCTAAGGGGAGATACTGCAGGTTTACCCCTAGGAAAAGCCCACAGTCACTGGCTCAGAGTTCTGTGTGGCGAGGCGCAAGGCAGGATCGGCGAGGCAAGCGCAGTGTAAAGAGGCTGAGAAAGGACAGATAAGGGGTGCCGGTTACGTACCATCCTACTACCCAGGAGTAGCTGGATCCCTGCCTCCGAGAACCCAGTGCTTAGCGGGCTGTTGCACCAACATTGTGAGTAAAAGACCTAATGAATGCAACCGCTGTGTCTGTGAACTTTCTTGTTCAAAGTATTTTATTAATTTTGAATAACATAACAGATAACACAATACTCATGAGGGCATAAGCTTACCCTTTAAGATACAGTATACAAAATCTAGATGTAAATTAGCAAAGAGTACAAAACAAGTATTGAAAAATATGTAAAAATCAAATAGAGATAAATTACCATAAAAAGGGTCAAGTTAATTGAGTCACACAAGAATCATGAAATTATAGCAAAAATAACGCTAAAATTAGAGAAGAAAAGGGGAAGAGGGGAAAGAGAGAAAAAGGGTATGAACAGAGGGGGTAAGGGAAGGAGATCTAGTTCTCCAAGCATTGAGGTTTTGTATAGCCAGAAATGGAAATATGTGACGGGATAGTTGAATGATTAATGGGAAAATAACAATTCCACAACCTCCATTTCCTCTCATATTTTCTGTAAAGTTTATTTCTCAAAGCAAACGAGAGTTCATAGGAGTTATGAGTAGCGATTTTTTCAAGTAATACTTTAAACAGCGGTGGCTCGGGGTCTCTCCATTTTGTTGCTATAAGATTTTTTGCAGCTAATAAGATATGTGCAATAAGGGGTCTAAAGTCACTTGGGATAGAATTAATGCCAATTAGGAGAAGTGTAAGTTCTGGAGTTAAAATAATGTCACTATTAGTGATCTCATTGATTAATATTTGTATTTCACCCCAGTATAATTTAAGGGCTTCACAGTCCCAAAAGACATGGGAAATATTTCCTTCTTTATGGCAATTCCGCCAGCACAAAGGAGAAAAATCCTCCTTGATCTGGTGAAGTCTGACGGGTGTATAATACCAACGAAGAAGAATCTTGTAGTGAGATTCAATAAGAGAAGAGCAGGATATGTAGGAATGTAAAGTTGTGAGAGTTTTACTTAGGCAGTCTGTGGGAATACAAGATTTTAATTCCCTTTCCCATGCTACTATATTGGTGGATTTAGTTAGTGCTACATCAGCATTGATTTCCTTGTATATATTATTAGTCTTCCAAAAGGTAAAGTTATTTGAGTATTTGAACATTTGGGTGACATTTAGGGGGAGAAAGAAATTAATTTTGTGTTTGTTATAAAGATTGTTGATTTTGTCCCAAATTTTAACTTCCAGCTCCTTCAGGTTAAAGATTGAACTCAGTTCATAAAAAGGGATAGGTTTTTTTTCATTATTAATTATGTCCGAGATATAATTAATTCCAGCAGTTTTCCAAGAGTCAATTTTCAGGCCCGGAGAAAGGAATTCCATTATTTCTATGGGGATCCAGTTGGGAGTAGTAGTCGACAGAGGGTTATGGTTTTTTGCCAAAAGGCGCCTCCAGGATTGAATTGTTGCTTTGACTGTATGCTCTTTAGGAAGTCGCTTAGATGAATCACATAAGTATGAGAGCAACAGAAGAGTGAGGCTGGGGTTCCACATAAGCCCTCAGTCCGTTTTTGGCTTCAGTTTTCTCATTTTTTTTTTCTAAGTCCAAAAACTGACAGAAAAACGGATTGGATGTAATAAACACCCTGTCCGTTTTTCACTGGAGCTCAAAACATTGCCCTGTCCGTTTTTGAGTCAAAAACGTTGCATGCAACGTTTTTGGCATCAGTTAAAAAACGCATGCGTTTTCATGCGTTTTTTTAACATGGGGCCCTATGGGAAACGCATGCGTTAACGCATGGCACATATAGGCACTTGCGTTAACGCATGCGTTAACGCACATGCGTTTTTAATGAAAAAATGACTAAGTCCAAAAACGTTCAGAGGTGCAGGAGGCTCAAAAAGCACCCTATAAAAAACGGATTGGTGATGAAAATCACTTCCAAAAACGGATTTCTATGTGGAACCACAGCCTAAGTCTATTTCTGGAAAATTTGGTTTCCTCCAAAGAAAGCCAACTAGGTCTAGAATCTTTTTTCCACCATGTCTGACTAAGTTTTATTACTGAAGCGTTATAATATGCCGATAAGTTGGGAATTGCCAGACCACCGTTTGATTTACCGTATTTTTCGCTTTTTAAGACTCACTTTTGTTCCCCAAATTTTGGGGGAAAGTGGGGGGTGCGTCTTAAAAAGCGAATGTATGGTCCAATACTGCAGGGGAGGGTGGGGGAAGCCCTGGAGTGTGTCTGAGGGCTGGGGCGGGCTGGCTGCGGGCTCTAGGAGGCAGTGGGAGGTCACGTGACCCCCGCTCATTAACTCATTTAATATGCACTGCACTGCCGCTGTCCATCACCTCGGTGCTGAAGCTAGCACCGAGGTATGGACAGGGGAGCAGGGCATATTAAATGTTCCTGCAGTCCCCCCTCCTTGATATGGCTCCCCCCTTGCTGCTGGGCAGAAAATAATAAACATTTTATACTTACCTCTCCGGCGCTTGCCTCAGTCTTTCAGTGCCTCTCTCCCTGACTGCCGCAATCTCCTTCCGAGGTCCCAGAGAAGCCGGTCATGTGATCGGGCGCACACTGATGACATCACCGGCACTGCAGTCATCAGTGTGCGCCCGATCACATGACCGGCTTCTCTGGGACCTCGGAAGGAGATTGCGGCAGTCAGGGAGAGAGGCACTGAAAGACTGAGGCAAGCGCCGGAGAGGTAAGTATAAAATGTTTGTTATTTTCTGCCCAGCAGCATGGGGGACTTGTGCCCAGCAGCATGGGGGACTTGTGCCCAGCAGCAAGGGGGACTTGTGCCCAGCAGCAAGGGGGACTTGTGCCCAGCAGCAAGGGGGACTTGTGCCCAGCAGCATGGGGGACATGTGCCCAGCAGCAAAAGGGACTTGTGCCCAGCAGCATGGGGGACATGTGCCAAGCAGCATGGGGGACTTGTGCCCAGCAGCAAGGGGACTTGTGCCCAGCAGCATGGGGGACTTGTGCCCAGCAGCATGGGGGACTTGTGCCCAGCAGCATGGGGGACTTGTGCCCAGCAGCAAGGGGGACTTTTGTCCAGCAGCAAGGGGGAATTGTGCCCAGCAGTATGGGGGACTTGTGCCCAGCAGCATGGGGGACTTGTGCCCAGCAGCATGGGGGACTTGTGCCCAGCAGCAAGGGGGACTTGTGCCCAGCAGCAAGGGGGACTTGTGCCCAGCAGCAAGGGGGACTTTTGTCCAGCAGCAAGGGGGAATTGTGCCCAGCAGTATGGGGGACTTGTGCCCAGCAGCATGGGGGACTTGTGCCCAGCAGCAAGGGGGACTTTTGTCCAGCAGCAAGGGGGACTTGTGCCCAGCAGCATGGGGGACTTGTGCCCAGCAGCATGGGGGACTTGTGCCCAGCAGCATGGGGGAATTGTGCCCAGCAGCAAGGGGGAATTGTGCCCAGCAGCAAGGGGGACTTGTGCCCAGCAGCAAGGGGGACTTGTGCCCAGCAGCATGGGGGACTTGTGCCGAACAGCATGAGGGACTTGTGCCAGCCCTGGGGGACTTGTGCCAGCCCTAGGGGACTTGTGCCAGCCCTAGGGGATGTGTGAGTTCTGGGGGCACATGCCAGCCCTGAGGGACGTGTCCCAGCTCTGAGGGACGTGTGCCAGCCCTGGGGGATGTGTGCCAGCCCTGGGGGCATATGCCAGCCCTGGGGGACGAGTCCCAACTGAGGGGGATTTGTGAGAGCCCTGGGGGACGTTTGCCAGCCCTGGGGGAAATGTGCCAGCCCTGGGGCATGTGTGCCAGCCCTGGGGGGCATGTGCCAGCCCTGGGGGGGTGTGCCAGCCCTGGGGGATGTGTGCGAGCCCTGGGGGGCATGTGCCAACCATGGGGTGCATGTGTCAGCCCTAGGGGATGTGTGAGAGCCCTGGGGACATGTGCCTGCCCTGGGGGACGTGTGCCAGCCATAACCAGAATAAGGGGGCTGTGAGGGACACATACTCTATATGATTTGTAAGACGGACACTGACATTATAAGACGGGCCCCAATTAACATTAAAAATTTTTTTTTTTTTCTTTTCCTTCACCAAACTTGGGGGTGCGTCCTATAATCAGGTGCGTCTTATAAAGCGAAAAATACGGTACTTTTCTCAAGTATAGTCCTGGCCACTATAGGTTTTTTATGACCTCAGATAAAATTCATTAATTGGGTTTGTAGTTTTTTAAACCACGACTGTTTGGGGGGTAAAGGTATGGAGCGGAAGACATAAAGTAACTTAGGGAGTACGAACATTTTGTATGCTTCAACTTTACCGATCCAGGATACGTCAATTTTGGAAATATGAAGAAGGTCCGCTTGGATAGTTTTAAAAATTTCAGAGAAGTTAATGTTTGCCATATTGGAAATTTGTTTAGTTACTTTAATGCCCAGGTAATCTAACTCTACTTTGTCCCAGGAAAGGTTGTGTTCGAACTTAAGAGCTTTTATTAGTTCTGAATCTAAGTTCATGTGGAGAACTTGGGTTTTAGTAAGATTGATCTTATAGAGAGAAACCCTAGAAAACTCCTCGATTGTGGCTAGGAGATTGCGAAATGAATTAAGAGGATCTGTCTGTGAACTTTCTAAAAGCATTGAAAGCACCAGAAACATGACTGCCAACACACCCAGGTACCTCTAGCTGCCTTAGGGGTCAGCTCACCAAAAAGTAGCCATGTCAAAGATCCATTGCACCTAGCAGGAGGCTTCTAGCTCCATTGAGAGGCAACATAGGTGTCTGAATACACTGCTGAGTGTTTTCTGAGTTTTTTGTCCTACTTCGATGATTTTTTTCTGCCTTAGGGGTAAGCCTTACCCGTAGAGGGCTTAAGAACATTGCTTCCTCCCTGCCATCGATCCCTAGGAGAACTGTTGTGAAGCGGCGGCCAATTATAGCTGCAATGTGCAGGTGGCATCAAGTAAAAATACAAGTATCCCCAGGTCCAGTCATCCCTACCCAGAATGAACCCTCCATACCAGATGCCCTTCCCTGAGAGAGAAAGCTACCCACACCAAACTTTTAATGACACCACCAGGGTCATGGAGCCAGGTCTCGGTCCCTGTGATCCCCGTGATGAAGCATCAAAGCCCAGTTCCGAGTATCCTAAGGCCCTAGAGGGACATGTCATGGTCTCCAGCAATTTGCTCCAAATCAGATGTATAATGTAATTATGTGATGCTGTAGGCTGTGTAATCTTCACAACTCATGTGCAAACAGCATTTTTGCAATATATAAGGTAGATGTTTAAAGTCTATGTACTTTCTAAATTACCGTATATACTCGCGTATAAGCCGAAATTTTCAGCCCAAAAGTTGGGCTGAAAAGTCCCCCTCTCGGCTTATACGCGAGTCATATACAGGCGCCCCCCCATCAGTATACAGGCCCCCCCCATCAATATACAGCCCCCCCCTTGCTGCCGCAAACCTGTAAAAGAATAAATCATTATACTTATCCATGTCGCTGTCCCGCCTCCACCATCGCGCTGCTCCAGCTTCATCCGGCTTCTTCCGGCTTCCTCCTCCGGTGGGCGCAGGCAATGACGTCATTGTCTGTGCGCCAGAGGAGGAAGCCAGATGAAGCCGGAGGAACGCGATGGCGGTGGCGGGACAGCGACAGGGATAAGTATAATGATTTATTCCTTTACAGGTTTGCGGCAGCAAGGGGGGAGCCACTGAGGCCGCTGTATATACCTCTGGGGCTGCTGTATACTACCACTGGGGCTGCTGTATTTACCTCTGGGGCTGCTGTATACTACCACTGGGGCTGCTGTATATACCTCTGGGGCTGCTGTATACTACCACTGGGGCTGCTGTATACTACCACTGGGGCTGCTGTATATACCTCTGGGGCTGCTGTATACTACCACTGGGGCTGCTGTATATACCTCTGGGGCTGCTGTATACTACCACTGGGGCTGCTGTATATACCTCTGGGGCTGCTGTATACTACCACTGGGGCTGCTGTATACTACCACTGGGGCTGCTGTATATACCTCTGGGGCTGCTGTATACTACCACTGGGGCTGCTGTATATACCTCTGGGACTGCTGTATACTACCACTGGGGCTGCTGTTTATACCTCTGGGGCTGCTGTATACTACCAATGGGGCTGCTGTATATACCTCTGGGGCTGCTGTATACTACCACTGGGGCTGCTGTATACTACCACTGGGGCTGCTGTATATACCTCTGGGGCTGCTGTATACTACCACTGGGGCTGCTGTATATACCTCTGGGGCTGCTGTATACTACTACTGGGGCTGCTGTATATACCTCTGGGGATGCTGTATACTACCACTGGGGCTGCTGTATATACCTCTGGGGCTGCTGTATACTACCACTGGGACTGCTGTATATACCTCTGGGGCTGCTGTATACTACCACTGGGACTGCTGTATATACCTCTGGGGCTGCTGTATACTACCACTGGGGCTGCTGTATACTACCACTGGGGCTGCTGTATATACCTCTGGGGCTGCTGTATACTACCACTGGGGCTGCTGTATATACCTCTGGGGCTGCTGTATACTACTACTGGGGCTGCTGTATATACCTCTGGGGATGCTGTATACTACCACTGGGGCTGCTGTATATACCTCTGGGGCTGCTGTATACTACCACTGGGGCTGCTGTATATACCTCTGGGATGCTGTATACTACCACTGGGGCTGCTGTATATACCTCTGGGGCTGCTGTATACTACCACTGGGGCTGCTGTATATACCTCTGGGGCTGCTGTATACTACCACTGGGGCTGCTGTATATACCTCTGGTGCTGCAGTATACTACCACTGGGGCTGCTGCTGTATACTACCACTGGGGCTGCTGCTGTATATACCACTGGGGAGGCTGCTGTAACACTGCTGGGGCCTGTATATACCACTGGGGAGGCTGCTGTATACCACACTGCTGGGGGCTGTAAACTACCACTGGGGAGGCCTGTATACCACTGGGGGGGCCTGTATACCACACTGCTGGGGCTGTATACTACCACTGGGGAGGCCTGTATACCACTGGGGGGGCCTGTATACCACACTGCTGGGGGCTGTATACCTGTGCTGGGCTTATACACGAGTCAATAGGTTTTCAAAGGTTTTGGGGGCAAAAGTAGGGGGGTCGGCTTATACACGGGTTGGCTTATACACGAGTATATATGGTAATATTATTTTTTGACATTTAAAGGGTTTTCCCCATTCAGACAACCCCTTCTTTATTACTATGTTTTCTCCAAGTAAAATAAGAGCAGCTATATATAGGTCACTGTTACAGCACTTGCTCTCCTGGGGCTCATGTGACATTATTGACCCACTCCAGAGTATGGGATACTTGGAAATGGGCTATCATACAGTTCCGGGGACTCACGAGGGTCAATATCTGATTCCGTGGCCCTGGGGCAGCTGTAAAGGGGGATTCTGGCTCGGTAGAGAAAGGGGCAATAGAAAAGGGAGTTATTCATGACGCCACCCGTGTTATGTAGCTAAAGGTGGTCATCGCTGCTGTAGAACCTCCAGGGATGATGGACGGGCAGCTGGGCTGGAGTGGCTCCCCAGGACAGTGGAAGTAGTAAAGGTGTAGGGTTCAGGATGGCCGGCACAGAAATAACTGGAGTCCACAGCAATGAACATTTCCTTTACCTTTACTTGTCCATTGCAGATACAGTCTGGGGCACTGGTTTAGATGTTACTGTGGACCCGGGCTACCTGGAAGCAATCAGAAGAGATCTACCTAGCTAGGTGTGTTGGAGGCCTCCATTCTGTGCTTTCTCTTGCGAGTCCCCGCTGCTGCTGCTGCCTGCTGCTGCTGTCTCCTAATGTGTACCTGTATAGCAGGCAGCGTGAGCCCTGTTCCAGGAGTTGCTCCTCAGTGGAGACCCCTGGCTCTAGTATGCTACTGTGCTCTAGGCATTAGGTAGGCCAGGGGACCTGGAATCCCCGGCCTCTCTGCATTTCTGCTGCTGGGCCATTAGTACCTGAACAGCCTCGGACACAGGTGTCAGGTTTTCTGGCGCTGTTCCTCTGGGGTGAGCTCGACACCACCTTACCATCAATGTCAAAAACAGAAACCAAATGCACTTACAGGATGCAGTCAGAGCTCAAATGTGAAGCAAGCCCAGGTGCAGGCTAATAAATCACCTCAACCAGCAAGGTGTGGGAGGCGACCTGCCATGCATACAATGGGCCTGCATAGAGCACCATTCACACTGATACATATGATGCAGAGTGTCTGAAAGCTGCCCAACTGCTCTGCTGCCTGAGCATTGGGCCACACAGTACGATACCTCTGCACCACTAGATGAATGGCGTCCCTAGGGGCCCAACTGCACCCTGGATGGATAAAAAAGTGCAAAAAGTTTTTTATATGATAAATAAAAAACCTTTACAAATGGGATATTGGTTCATGTATTGGCCAAGACACTTAAGCTGATGATCCACGTCACGGATTCACTGATGAGCATGGGAACCAACTTGGAACCAACAAATAAAGTCAAGCGGAGGAAGCCTTATGGTACTGTCACACGGGGCGATGTTTCCGGCGATGTTGCCGGCAACTTGGGGCATGGCCAAGTTTGCGGCGACATCGACGGAGAGTTGCCATGTGTGACAGGGCAATAATCAGGTGATAAGTCGCCTGAGCAACATCGTCAGGTTTCCCAACATGATCACCCTGTGTGACGGCGTAACCCGCAATGTTACAGACGACGCTGCCTATCTTTAACATTGCGGGTTGTTGCTCGCTGGGTTGCTAGGCAACCCAGCGAGCGAGAGCAGCAGCGACTTGCCGGCGAAGTAGACGGCAAGTTGCTACATGTGACATCTCCCCGGCGTTGTTGCCAGGGATGCGTGCTCCCGCGCATCGCCGGCAACTTCGCCGGGGAGATCGCCCCGTGTGATGGTACCATTAGGGATTCTGGTTTGTCCAGAAGAAGGGGGCCAGGGAGCCCTGAAATGCGTTGACTAATAAATCAATATTATATTCACTCTTTGATGTCAGGTGGAATTTGGCAGCGTGATGTTTAACCCTTTATCCTCCCTACTCTATATCCACCACGCTGAGGACTGCAGCAGACGTGAGCTGCTTTATAGTGGTTGTGACTCTCACAACCACATACAGTGTTGGCCAAAAGTATTGAGACCCCTGAAAATGTCTTGATGACACATGCGCACGGTAGACACAGGAACATTCAGGTCTTTGGAGATGGACTTGTAGCCTTGAGATTGCTCATGCTTCCTCACAATTTGGTTTCTCAAGTCCTCAGACAGTTCTTTGGTCTTCTTTCTTTTCTCCATGCTCAATGTGGTACACACAAGGACACAGGACAGAGGTTAAGTCAACTTTAATCCATGTCAACTGGCTGCAAGTGTGATTTAGTTATTGCCAACACATGTTAGGTGCCACAGGTAAGTTAAAGGTGCTGTTAATTACACAAATTTGAGAAGTATCACATGATTTTTCTAACAGTGTCAATACTTTTGTCCACCCCCTTTTTTATGTTTGGTGTGGAATTATATCCAATTTGGCTTTAGGACAATTCTTTTTGTGTTTTTTCATTGAAGACAAATTAAATGAAGATAATAATACCAAAGAATTTGTGATTGCAATCATTTTCAGGAAGAAACTGAGTATTATCTGACAGAATTGCAGGGGTGTCAATACTTTTGGCCAACACTGTAAGGTGAAGCCTCTGATACCTACTTAAGTCATATTTTATCTTTCAGACCCTCTCAGCCAGCAAAATCAATGTTACTTTGGCTGTACTGTGTTGACACAGGCGCATGTTTGTGCAGCGTATTAGTAGTAGAGCATGTCAAATAAATATATGGGGAGGGGGTGTGTGACCCATGTGGTCTGTGACATGACCGAAACCAGGAAGTGCCTTCTGGTACGCAAAGTAAGTGGCGTACTAACTAGAACAGGGCAGGCACTGATAGGGATGGATACAGAATTTTCTGCATCAAAAAAGCAGGTATTATGTAGCAAAACTGTAACATGCAAAAAGCGGATGCAGATTTGATGCAGAAAATTATGCATTACTTTAGGACCATTGGCACATAGTGTAACCTTACCCACAGTTTCTTTAGTAAGGCTCTGATCATTTTGGAGTTGTGATTGGGATCGCTATCACACTGGAATACTGAAATCCAAAAAAGAGGGACAAAGTGTACATGATCCGCGCTGCTGAAATGAGAATACTGAACCAAGGTTTGATGCAATGATGCTCTTCATTCATTCGCCAACGCCTTCCTCAGGGATGAGCAATATCAAGAGCACATACAACAAATTTCCTTATATACATTTTACAAAAAGCGCAGGGAGGGGAGCGCACATAGAGTAGTTACCGGGGGACACCAAGAAAGATTTTCAAGGATCCACTCACCTCCTTTAGTTGTGTAACCCACAACTAGTTGAAAATAGCCTCGGTCACTGCAGATCCCGTAGGGATAGCTAGGCACATGTTTGTAGTTGATCCGGGATGTACACTGCGCTGACCAAGAGGATTAGATAAGGTTCTTTATTTGACACACATCACACAACACACAGGAAACGTGTTTCGTGGTCACCTGACCACTTCATCAGGGCATGTGTTACAGGTCATTGATCACAACTTCATTTATACACAAATGTTTGTGACATCACATTTTGTAAGGGCGGAATATTGAAAAATATATTTTACAATGTAGTCAGTAGACATCAATAAAATCATACAAATTTTTACACATTTCTAAAAAACCTTAAACCTGGAACATCATAATATTCATCAATTAGATAACACTGGGGAACACAATTTTTTAGGAGTTAGGTCAGACAACTGTTCTTAATTAATTTTTGGATGCTGAATCCAGAAATGATCTCAGTTTTTCTCTATCACGTCAAGTTTTTGAACTATAGGATTTTTGTCTTCTCAAAAATATGTAAACTACTGTACCTAAAAAGTGTTTTTTTTTCAAGATATTGATAATTACGACATATTGAGAGCTGCACACACCTCTCACCACACTGTCTCAGTTGTGACTACTCTTACAAGTTGCCACTTAGCTCTATATGAGTCGAATTGTAATCAGATAACAAGTCTTATTATAGATATCAGTGCAATTGTGCTTCTCTGGCAGGTAAGTTGTTGAGGAAAAACTTGACGTGCTAGAAAAAAACTGACTACATTTTTGGAATCAGCATGCCAATTTTAGTATAAATCAGTTCAAAAACCTAACTCAACAGAAATTTTTTTTTAAATTGTTCCCCAGTGTAATCATCAAGGGAAATAAAAATTATAAAAAAAATTGCAATCCAGATTCAAACCCACATATCTCAAATATCTATATCATAGATCCATTAAGTTACCACTACACTATCCCTCCTCACAGACTTTTCTATTAGTTTAAACAATTAACTCAAGACTTTCCGCCTCATTTTTATACAAAACAGATTCAAAATCACCCATCCGAGACTTCATATCCTTAAGGCCCCGTCACACGTGTCAACCAAGGCTGTGATGTCAGAAGCAATGTGCGGGTACGCGGTCGCTTCCGACATCACAGCCTTGGTGTCACACGGCAGGATGTTGCTGGTGACATCGCAGCGATGTGGGCGCAGCCATCGCTCGCTGAGTTGGGATCAACCCAGCGAGCGATCTGCAGCAATGCTGCAGTATAGGCTGGATCGCCGCCAACATCGCTATTGCGGTGTCAGAAGGTCCAGCCTAATCGCTGGTTGCAGATTGACAGGTTTACGTTCATCCTCGTAAACCTGTCAACCTGCGACCAGCGATAAATCGCAGTTGCGTCGCGCTGTCACACAGCACGATGCACTTGCAATATCGCTAGTGACATCGCTGATGCGACACTTTTCAGCGATGTCGCTAGCGACATTGAACCGTGTGACACAGCCTTTAGTCTAGGGTATTTACCACTAGACCATCCCTCTGATTCATGTTTTCTTTGGTTTATCTAACTACGGTATATATTCAAAAGGTTTTTATTTAGAAAGAAAGGTGCTTTGGTGGGTATTGATATCAAGGAGAAATTACACCCCATTGAAATAAAAATTAATCAATTAAAACTGATCTAACATTTCTTGTATTTCAAATATTTTATGTGTCAATAATTTTTATTGGTTTTAAATTGGCAACGTAAGATGACAGGTTGATCACAGACATGGAAAATGGCATTACAGATATTACAAAGGATCTACTGGACAAACACGTTATACAATTGTAAAGTCCAGTCATTAAGGATTATTGTCATATGTATCTAACAAAGAAAGGAAACAAACATTCTAACAATCAACAACTAAGAATGTATAGATTTATGAATCTTTGGGATTCTAGTTCAGATATATCTTGGTGATAAGCTGAAGGGAAAGGAAGACTCTGACTAATTCCCTGAGGACTATAATACAAATTTATGAGAACTATAATACGATTATGATGGAAAACTTGAGTTCTTTGCCCATGTGTATATTGAGGAGGGGGGGAAGGGTCGTGGGCGCTACTGGTGGTTAGTAATTTGATATACTCTGTTTGTCCTGTTTATTGACAGTCTCCAGTATATTTACTCTACTAGACTACATATAGGCTAATTTTTATGTATTGATCTCTATGGAGTTCCGGTCTCTCACGCCGATAGGGGAAAGAGGATATAAGAGGTTCCAATCTTTCCATTTCAATTGGTATTTGTTCAAGAGATTGTTCCGAAGTGAATAAGAGAATTCGAATGCATTATGACAGGCGATTGTTTCTATTATTTCTTCTATTTTTGGGGGAAGGTCGTTTCTCCAATTAGCTGCGATATTGTTTTTTGCTGCAAGGATGATGTGTATTATTATTGCTCTGTGCCGAGTTGGTAGCAGGACAAATTCTTCTATTAGTTGCATGCAAACTCTAGTAACACGATTTATTAGCGATTGGATTTTGGACCAATAAGTTTTGAGTTTCCTGCAGCTCCAGAAGACATGCGATAGTATGCCTATTTCCGAGCAGTCTCTCCAGCATAGAGGAGAGTTCTGTGGATATATTTGGTGAAGTCTGTATGGAGTAAGGTACCATCTGGTATATACCTTGTAAAGTGTTTCAATGATGAGAACTTCTGATGTGCACATAAATGTTTTCAAAGATGGTTTGCATTTGGTCAGTATCCATTTTCACCCAGATCTCCTTGTCCCAAGCTAATTATGGCCACTTTACACACACCAACTTCTGTGTCCAACTTCTGAACAACCTACTGGTTGCAGTGAAATCATGGGCACATTGTTCCATTTTGTGGCTGTGTACAAATGGAACAATGTGTCCATGATTTCACTGCAACCAGTAAGTTGTTCAGAAGTTGGATACAGAAGTTGGTGTGTGTAAAGTGGCCATTAAATTTGAGGACTTCATGAAGACCACATCCTGATTAAAGTTCTGGTAGATTGTTTTAGTCTTCCAAGATAGAGTGTTCTGTGGATTCTTAAGCATTTGGCTTACATTTTGTGGCAGAAAAAAATAAATTTTATGCGATTCTATAAGTTCATGAATTTTGAACCATATTTTAGCTTCAGACTGATTTAGTGTAAATTTTCTTCTGAAGTATTCAAAGGGGTAGAGATTCTTCGAATTGTCTAAAAAATCCAAGATGGTATTAATCCCTGCTGCTTTCCTCGTCTTCATTTTAATTTTAGGAGCAATTATTTCCAAAGTTTTAATGCTTATCCAGTCCGGAGGTACCGTTGCAAAGTGTGCAGTAGATAACTTGAGTAAGGCTCTCCATGTTCTTATTGCTGCTTTAAACCGTTATGTTTTTAAGCAAAGTTTTCTTTTTGTCGCAAAGGTACGCAGTGAGGAGCAGACCCATTTTATTACATAGGGTCTTTGGTTCTTCCAGCCCTAGCCAGACTGGTATTTCAGTATGTATCCACCAATTCTGGCTGAGTTTGATAATTGTTGCTTGTAGATAGGCACTAATGTTGGGGATGGCCAGTCCTCCTTTATTTTTGCTCTTAATAAGCGTCGACTCCTTTACTCTGGGTTTGAGTTTGTTCCATACGAAATTAAATAATTGTGTTTGAAGTTTCTGCAACCACTTTGCCGACACACAGAGGGGAATAAACCTGAATTTGTGGAGAAGCTTAGGAAGCAGGCACATCTTGTATGCATTAACTCGGCCTAACCATGAGATTTCCAATTTAGTCAAATGTTGTATATCTGGTTGGATAGTTTTGTATATATCCGCTAAGTTGACATCAATGTTTGAAGATAAGCGTTTAGTTAGATGTATTCCTAAATGACTTATATTCACTTTTTCCCAGTCTAAAGTCGCTTCGGACTTAAGTATATCTAATAACTGTGATGTTAGGTTAAAACTTAGAACTTGAGTTTTTGTTAAGTTGCTTTTGTAAAGTGATATCTCGGAAAATAGCTGTATGGTATTCAGAAGATTTCTTATAGAGTTGAGGGGGTCGGTTAATGTAATGAGAATGTCATCCGCGAATAGGGAGATTTTAAATTGTCTTTGATAAAGTGGAATTCCTTTGATTAAAGGGTTCATACGTATTTTCTCTGCGAGGGGTTCGATAAGGAAGTCAAAAAGAATGGGAGAAAGAGGGCATCCCTGTCTGGTCCCATTAGTCAGGGGAATTTTATCAGAAAGGCAGTTATTAGTGAACACCCTAGCTGAGGGGGTCGAGTATAAGGAGCTAATTGCATTCATAATTGCCCCCTCAAAACCGAACCTACTCAAGGTCCGAAAGCGGAAACCCCAATTACCTCTGTCGAATGCTTTCTCAGCATCGACAGCGACTACAAGGGTTGGGATTCCCTCTTTCTCCACATGTGAAATTAGATTTATGGCTCGTTGAGTCCGTAGTGCCTCTGCCTGATGCAAAACTCACTTGGTCTTTATGTAAAAGATGCGGGGCTACTTTTTGTATTCTTGTTGGGATTGTTTTGGTTATGATTTTTAAGTCCGAATTAAGAAGGGAAATTGGCCGGTAGTTACAATCATCATCTTTGTCTCCTTTACCTTTATAAATAACTGATATCATCGCTTCTTGCATCTCAGCTGGCAATTTACTATGTTCAGAAGTAAGGTAGTTGGCGAGTTCTACCAGGTAGGGGGTGAGAAGTGTTTTGAAATTAATATAATATTCATTTTGGAGGCCTTCCGGTCCCGGGGATTTGTTTTTCCATAGTGTATTGATAGTTTGGAGGATCTCTGATTGAGTAAAGGAGGAATTTAGAGTTGTCAACTGGTCTATTGACAGAGAAGGAAGATGTATGGAATCTAAGAAATCTTTTATGTTATGTTTTTGTGGAAGGGTTTCCTTTGGCTCATTTTTAAGATTATAGAGTCTTTTGTAAAATTTGGCAAAGGTCTCCGTGATTTTTAGGGGAGTTTTATGGGTTACATTTTGGTCATTCTTTATTTGTGAGATTCTTGTTTTAAGTCTGTGAATCCTAATTTTTTTGGCAAAGAAATTTGAGGGCTTATTCATGGAGTTGTAGCAATTAGATTTCAAAAGCTGAATTATTTTGTCATATTCTGAGGTAAGCAACGATTTCAATTCAATTCTAAGTTGAAATATTTCCTTGTGGATATATTCTTTATGGAATTCATTTGGTCTATCTCCAATTCTCTAATCTTTTTAACTATCGTGTCTGTAGTCTGTTTTTTTTTCCGATTTAGTCTGGAATTTAATTGGATGAGATGTCCTCTCATGACTTGTGAGCTGTCCAGACGGTTGTTATTGGGATGTCTCCAGTGTCGTTATCTTTAAAATAGAGGCTAAGAGCCTTTTCTATTTGGTCTCTCTGTATTGAGGGTGGAATAAAAGATATGAATTTGCCCTCCATATCCTACGGCTGGAGTAGTTTGGATGATGTGCTATTTCAAAGGTTATTGAGGAATGGTCTGACCATGTTCTTGGAAGAATACTAATCAACTTAAATTTGTGGAGAGTATTAATATCAGATAGTACTAAATCAATTTGGGCAAATGATTTGTGAGCCTCAGAGTAGTGGGAGTATTCAACAGATGTCATGTTGAGACAGCGGAATGTGTCATGAAGTTCTTCTTTGTGTATCCAAGGGTCTAGGGAGGTATTGGAGTTCCTACATTTGTTAGATGAATCCAATTCAGGATTGGGGACCACATTAAAGTCACCAAATATTATCAAGTGACCTTTTTTTTACTGTTTGGACAATCTTAATGAGTTTGTTTAGGAAAGAGATTTGGCCTTTATTGGGGGGCATATAGATTAACTAGTGTATAGAGCACATCATCGAGTTTGCATATTAAGATCAAGAATCTCCCCTCTTCATCCCTAATCACCTCAGTTTTTTCGAATTTTAGTGTTTCTTTAATAATTATGGCCACTCCTGATTTTTTTTTTTTTATTGGAAGAAAGGAAGACATGCGGGAATTTTTTGCTACAGAAGTTTGGAGTATTGTCTATTGCAAATTTAGTCTCTTGAAGACAAGCTACATCTATATTATATTTTAAGCTATCTTTCCAGACAGAATACCTTTTTTGAGGAGAGTTGAGACCGTGAACATTTAGGGACAGAAATTTGTTAGCCGTGGTCGATATAGAATGCTTGAAATAAATATCTTGTGTGGTTCTAGTCGAATAAATTTCAAGTCTAGAGAGAGGAACCTGGTCTATGTTATTGGGGTTTTCCATCTTATAATAGGTTAAGAAAAAAAAAAAAACTACAACAACTTCTACTATTTGGTGGAAGGGTTCGTACTATAAACCGGTGTAGTGCTTCCACTCAGACTAAAGTTTTGGCCTTCTGTGCATGGTAAGACTATTCTGAATGTCATAAGGTAGGACCCAGATGAGATCAGGACCTGGAGTTAGAAATTTGTAGGTTTCTTAGGACCTTCAGTTCACTCTCCATCTCCTCAATAACTATTGTCTTCTCCTTGTAGGAAAATATGACTGTGGTCGATGGGCGTCCCCATCGGTAAGGTATTCTTTTCAATCTCAATATATCCGTCACTGGCTTGAGGTTTTTCCGCCTGTTCATTGTTTCCTTGGAGATATCTGTAAAAATTTTAGTTTTTTCATATGGGGGTGGGAGGGAGTTGTTTTGCTTCATATAGTTGGTTACTGAGTCTCTTGTTTGGAAAAAGGTGAATTTAACTATTACATCCCTGGGTATTGCTTCAGAGAGATGTTGCGGCTTCGACAGTCTATGGGCCCTCTCTATCGAGTATTCGGTTTCTGACAGGGAAGGGACAATCTGCTTAGTTAGGTTTTTCATGTAAGTGAGAAGCTCAGAGTTCTTCACCTTCTCCGGTATCCCCCTAAACTTCAGATTACTCCCCCTATCTCTGTCCTCTCTGTCCGCCATCTTGTCCTTCAAGAATTTAATCTCCTTCTTCATCTTCTCCTGATCAAGTTTTAGGTTTCTACTTTCTTCCTTCAGGTCAAGGACTTCCGTCTCTGTATGTTCCATTCTGGTTACAATGACAAAGAAGGTAATATTGTTGCGCCACTCTGTAATTGTCATCGGGGCAGGTTATTTGAATGGGAACCTCACCTGTGCTTGTTGTGCTGTCTGCACAACAAGAATTAGTGCATTGATGTTTATCTCCCTGTGTCCTCAGCTAATAAGCGGCTGTGGATAATGAAGATTTTGCTGCGTCCTTAATCCCAGCACCTCACATGTGAGTCATCATGTGGTGGGTCCGTGGGCGTGTTCAGGACGTCATCCAAGGTCCTATTGCCCGGAGCTGCTCCATACCTCACTCCGCATAGCGGAGGAACGAATGTATTTCAAAAAGAGTAATAGGTATTTGTGTGAGCGCTGGGGAATCAACCGGCACCAAGGCTATTATGAATAGTTACCTCTCGGCTTTATTTGTACAATGAAAAGGCAGGGTCCTTTAGGCCACAACGCGTTTCTACGCTCTCCAAGCGTCTTCCTCAAGTGGAATTAAGGACCCATATGACATTTCTCTTTATATAGTGAACATACACCAATTAACAACAGGGGGAGGGGAAATTGGAAAAACATGAGGGAACATCTAAAAACATGACAGGAGCATATGAAAAACTGGAATGGACTGCATAAGATATTGTTTGCCACAATTTGAATGTATGTACATATGGCATATATCATACTCCTCTTTCCTCTCTTTTCTTGTATATATTAAAAACATATAAAATACATATAAAAATGCATATAAAGATACATAAAAGTAAACATTAGCGGAGGTATTATAAAAGTCAATTACATTAAAAAACTATTACAATAATATTAAAAATTATATATATATATATATATGTAGAAAATAAAAAAATAATAAAATTAAAAAAAAATATAAATAAATAATAATAAAAAAAATAAATAAATAAAAAATAAAAAATAAAATAAAAAAATTTCTTTTTGAAATACATTCTGGTTACAATAGAAGCAAGGGAGAATTTCATTTCATCAAATTGCTCTGCTAAGTCTGACTTGAGGGATTGTTTAAAGGACGAAAACGATGAAGAAAACAGCTCTAGGAAGAAGTCTCTGTCCGGGGTTTGACTTGTATCAGAGTGAGGCCTCTCAGAGTGGGGGTTTCAACAGATGTCTCTTTTCTCAACTTCTGCCTTAAGGGGCTCCTGAATGAGGTATCTCCCTCCAGATTTCAGTCTTCAGAAAGTTTGTGGTTTGTTTGGGACTTGAATGGAGACTCCATTTGTTTTAGCTTAATAGTTGCTAGAGATGTTTCGTACGACATCTCATCCTCTGAGGAGGGTCTTGTGTTATCTGTTTGAAATGTATTTTTGCCATTATTGACCTCTACCTCTAGACTATCAATCTCCTGTGAGGGTAATGTGGTTTTATTTCTAAGTTGGTCATTGCCGTTATCAGCTGGAGTGTCAGAATTATTGGCTTTGGGAATATTATTGGGTTTAGTTTTTGATGGCATGATCACTGCACGGTAGTGTGGGGTCTCTTTAGGAATCTTTGTAGCTCAGTAAGAGAGCAAATTGAGGTTTATAATTTCCAGAGGATATTGGTACAGGTTTAGTTATGTTAGCAAAAAAGCAATAAGTGCGAAGATATAGTAGAAGCAGTGGTAATTTAAATAGCTACTGACCCTTACTACTAAACCGCAGTTTCTGATACTCGACTATAAATGGAAGTCAATTTTCCCAAATACCTCCCTATAGCCTCTTATGGCTCCAGAGAGGTATTTCACGCAAAGTTCCAATTTGAGATCAGAGTATGCAAGTCCATGGCAATTACAAGCTTTACACGTGTCGGTTAGTTAGCAGCTACTTAAATGCAGTAACCTCAAAGATAGTAAAAGTACGGTATGAGGCAATATTACTCAATATACTCAATATACTTGTTCTAAACAGTATACAGACTAAGCAGTTATGAACTAAAAGTAACAGAAAATGGAGGGAAGAGAAATAAAAGGATAGGAAGCAAAAAGAAAAGAGAGAAAGGCAAAAAAGGGCCAACAAGATAGACAGCAACAGAGAGAAGGAGGGGTGAAAAAAGAGGGAAGGGACGAAGAGATATACAAAATGAAACCACTCTGCTCTGATGTCTGCGAGGCTTGGGTACGTCGGAGGCCCACCGGCAATGCTTGATTGACGCACTTCCTTGGAATGTGTGTGATGCTCCTAGCAAAGCCCCAGCATTGATGGCAAGCCGGACTGGGTCTCCCCCTGGTGCAACTTGACGCAAGTCTCTGTCAGCGGTTTCGCTTCCAAGGGATGTCAGGTGAGGTTGCCCGGTAGATCGATTGCAGTGTTACCTAAAGGAGAACATCACACAGCCCCCTTACTTATCAATGGCGGGGGGATGGCTTTGGCAGTTTCTTCTTAGCTTCAGGCCGCAACAAGAAAGTTTTCGGGGCAAGAGACTAATCTAGAGAAAAGTATTACAGGAGAGATGACCACTGGGTGTCAGTATTGCCTTCAGTAAGATATCTAACACACTTGGTCTTTGATGTGGAGAATGACCACCAGGGGTCAGTATTATCAGCAGAATAGTATAGTACAATGAACTCTATTTATATGGCTAAGGGAAAGAGGATGAGTGATGCTGTTGGGATCCAGTCATTTATCAGTGTTTCAACTGTGCCTCCACTGTACCTCTCCGGCAGGCACAAACAGGGCAGACAATCAGAGAAATTCGCTAATAATCTCAAACTAGATCAAGTAATGATGACTATTCTCCCCTTGCCAGCCACAGGGGTCTGCAAGCTATTGTTCAGATTATGCTCACAACACAATAAAAATTATATTATTCAATATGATTTGGTAAAGAATCTAATCTGTGATCTTTATATGGGGAGGAGGTCACAGGGTATACCAGATCCTTGTCTGTGAGGCTTAGGTTGTTTGGTATGCCTGCAGCTGTGTTTCTTCAGTGCTCCGCTCTCCGCAGCTTCAGCGTACACAAGAGGGTAGCAGAAGGAGGGGGAGCTCGCCGATCTCAAAGGCGGCTGTTCTCCTCTTCTGCGATCCACTTCACAAGGAGCGCAGGACTATCCATGCAGGGGGCCAGTCACCTCTAGCATGAGAAGAGGAGGAGGATCACCCGATCTCCTCTGCAGCCACGCACTCTGAGTTTGTTAAAATATTCTTCTCACCAAGCATTTACTATGTCGGGGGAAGATGGCGGCAAATGGTGGGAACGGCTCCTGAGGCGTCAGAGTGGCAAGGCTGCCAGAGAGACGGAAGGCTGCCTGGGGGGGCTCACCTGGTGTTTAATGTCCCTTAGTAAAGGCTCCTTTTCCACCTGATTAGGCTTTTCTTTTCTTTGTCTCTGACCTGCATCAGTTACAGGAGGGGATGTAAGCAGGAGCAGGAGGATTTCAGAAGTAATGGCGACCCGTTGTATCTCCGGTCTGAGTACTCCCTGGGCTGTTTTTAGGTGAATTTTAGGATCTCAGAATCCAAACAGGTAGCAAAATGGTCCTCTATTAGTCAGATACATGGTCTGTTAGCTTTAATAGAGAAGTTAGCCCTGAAAAAGACAAAAATCTCAGTTGTTTGAGTTAAAGCACAGGAGCTCCAGGGATGTGCGACTTCACATGGGGCTGCAGGCCACACCTCCAGGGCCGGACTGGGACCAAAAAGCAGCCCTGGAAAACAAGCCCCACCAGCCCACACACTATATCACCCATCGGCCCCGATCAGTGAAATTTGCTTTTACGTTGCCGTGGCCTCATCACATTCTTAAAGGAGTTATCTGAAGAGCCACATGTGAATGGTGCAGCAAAGGGAATAATCAACCACAGCTCCATTCACATGGTGATCTTCAAAGCCACGTTTCTCGGGATTGATGAAAATCACAAAGTCCAATACCGCCTCTCTGACAACAGGACAGGAGAAGTGGTACTGTGCAGTGTATATATACAGAATAATACAGATACTGAGGATTACACCCAGTATACAAGACAGGAGAAGTGGTACTGTGCAGTGTATATATACAGAATAATACAGATACTGAGGATTACACCCAGTATACAGGACAGGAGAAGTGGTACTGTGCAGTGTATATATACAGAATAATACAGATACTGAGGATTACACCCAGTATACAGGACAGGAGAAGTGGTACTGTGCAGTGTATATATACAGAGTAATACAGATACTGAGGATTACACCCAGTATACAGGACAGGAGAAGTGGTACTGTGCAGTGTATATATACAGAATAATACAGATACTGAGGATTATACCCAGTATACAGGACAGGAGAAGTGGTACTGTGCAGTGTATATATACAGAATAATACAGATACTGAGGATTACACCCAGTATACAGGACAGGAGAAGTGGTACTGTGCAGTGTATATATACAGATACTGAGGATTACACTACAGGACAGGAGAAGTGGTACTGTGCAGTGTATATATACAGAAATAATACGAGATACTGAGTTGATATACACCCAGTATACAGGACAGAAGTGGTACTGTGCAGTGTATATATACAGAATAATACAGATACTGAGGATTACACCCAGTATACAGGACAGGAGAAAGTGGTACTGGTCAGTGTATATATACAGAAAATAATACAGATACTGAGGATTACACCCAGTATACAGGACAGGAGAAGTGGTACTGTGCAGTGTAATATATACAGATACTGAGGATTACACTACAGGACAGGAGAAGTGGTACTGTGCAGTGTATATATACAGAATAATACAGATACTGAGGATTACACCCAGTATACAGGACAGGAGAAGTGTTTCTGTGCAGTGTATATATACAGATACAGAGATTACACTACAGGACAGGAGAAGTGGTACTGTGCAGTGTATATATACAGAATAATACAGATACTGAGGATTACACCAGTATACAGGACAGAAGTGGTACTGTGCAGTGTATATATACAGAATAATACAGATACTGAGGATTACACCCAGTATACAGGACAGGAGAAGTGGTACTGTGCAGTGTATATATACAGATACTGAGGATTACACTACAGGACAGGAGAAGTGGTACTGTGCAGTGTAATATACAGAATAATACAGATACTGAGGATTACACCCAGTATACAGGACAGGAGAAGTGGTACTGTGCAGTGTTAATATACAGATACTGAGGATTACACTACAGGACAGGAGAAGTGGTACTGTGCAGTGTATATATACAGAATAATACAGATACTGAGGATTACACCCAGTATACAAGACAGGAGAAGTGGTACTGTGCAGTGTATATATACAGAATAATACAGATACTGAGGATTACACCCAGTATACAGGACAGGAGAAGTGGTACTGTGCAGTGTATATATACAGAGTAATACAGATACTGAGGAT
The DNA here is from genome assembly GCA_033576535.1 of Allobates femoralis. Taxonomy (NCBI): domain Eukaryota; kingdom Metazoa; phylum Chordata; class Amphibia; order Anura; family Aromobatidae; genus Allobates; species Allobates femoralis. The sequence goes on from JARQOC010000010.1 coordinate 139,091,187, forward strand.
TACACCCAGTATACAGGACAGGAGAAGTGGTACTGTGCAGTGTATATATACAGAGTAATACAGATACTGAGGATTACACCCAGTATACAGGACAGGAGAAGTGGTACTGTGCAGTGTATATATACAGAATAATACAGATACTGAGGATTACACCCAGTATACAGGACAGGAGAAGTGGTACTGTGCAGTGTATATGTACAGAATAATACAGATACTGAGGATTACACCCAGTATACAGGACAGGAGAAGTGGTACTGTGCAGTGTATATATACAGATACTGAGGATTACACTACAGGACAGGAGAAGTGGTACTGTGCAGTGTGTATATACAGAATAATACAGATACTGAGGATTACACCCAGTATACAGGACAGGAGAAGTGGTACTGTGCAGTGTATATATACAGATACTGAGGATTACACTACAGGACAGGAGAAGTGGTACTGTGCAGTGTATATATACAGAATAATACAGATACTGAGGATTACACCCAGTATACAGGACAGAAGTGGTACTGTGCAGTGTATATATACAGATAATACAGATACTGAGGATTACACCCAGTATACAGGACAGAAGTGGTACTGTGCAGTGTATATATACAGAGTAATACAGATACTGAGGATTACACCCAGTATACAGGACAGGAGAAGTGGTACTGTGCAGTGTATATATCAATACAGAATACTAGAGGAATTACACTATCAGTTTTTACAGGAATATAAGATACTGATGGAGTGTAATATTAAACAGAATAATATACAGATACTGAGGATTACACCAGTATGCAGGACAGAAGTGGTACTTGTGTCAGTGTATATAATTACAGAATAATACAGATACTGAGGATTACACCCAGTATACAGGACAGGAGAAGTGGTGCTGTGCAGAGTATATATACAGAATAATACAGATACTGAGGATTACACCCAGTGTACAGGACAGGAGAAGTGGTACTGTGCAGTGTATATATACAGAGTAATACAGATACTGAGGATTACACCCAGTATACAGGACAGGAGAAGTGGTACTGTGCAGTGTATATATACAGAATAATTCAGATACTGAGGATTACATCCAGTATACAGGACAGGAGAAGTGGTACTGTGCAGTGTATATATACAGAATAATACAGATACTGAGGATTACACCCAGTATACAGGACAGGAGAAGTGGCACTGTGCACTGTATATATACAGAATAATACAGATACTGAGGATTACACCCAGTATACAGGACAGGAGAAGTGGCACTGTGCAGTGTGTATATACAGAATAATACAGATACTGAGGATTACACCCAGTATACAGGACAGGAGAAGTGGTACTGTGCAGTGTATATATACAGAATAATACAGATACTGAGGATTACACCCAGTATACAGGACAGGAGAATTGGTACTGTGCAGTGTGTAGCATATGAATCATGCAAGGATTGCACCTCCTGGTGGCTCTCTTGACCTGTGTGTGACATCTCTATGCAGCTGATATTTTCAGGTCAGGAGAGCCGCCAGCTGGTCCGGGCAGTGCGGTTTGATCCTTGCACAAGTCATACGCACCCATAATACTCCATAGATTATAATGAAGCCCCCATAGCCTTCTATATATTATAAGGCACCTCCAGATGGTATGCACTACTCATATTGCTCCATGTTATAATGCAGCCTCATATTCCTCCATATATTATAATGCAGACTCTATATATAATGCTCCACCCTACATTACAACGCAGCGGCCCCCGCTCCACCCCACATTACAACGCAGCGGCCCCCGCTCCACCCCACATTACAACGCAGCGGCCCCCGCTCCACCCCACATTACAACGCAGCGGCCCCCGCTCCACCCCACATTACAACGCAGCGGCCCCCGCTCCACCCCACATTACAACGCAGCGGCCCCCGCTCCACCCCACATTACAACGCAGCGGCCCCCGCTCCACCCCACACTACAACGCAGCGGCCCCCGCTCCACCCTACACTACAACGCAGCGGCCCCCGCTCCACCCTACACTACAACGCAGCGGCCCCCGCTCCACCCTACATTACAACGCAGCGGCCCCCGCTCCACCCTACATTACAACGCAGCGGCCCCCGCTCCACCCCACATTACAACGCAGCGGCCCCCGCTCCACCCCACATTACAACGCAGCGGCCCCCGCTCCACCCCACACTACAACGCAGCGGCCCCCGCTCCACCCTACATTACAACGCAGCGGCCCCCGCTCCACCCTACACTACAACGCAGCGGCCCCCGCTCCACCCTACATTACAACGCAGCGGCCCCCGCTCCACCCCACACTACAACGCAGCGGCCCCCGCTCCACCCTACATTACAACGCAGCGGCCCCCGCTCCACCCTACACTACAACGCAGCGGCCCCCGCTCCACCCTACATTACAACGCAGCGGCCCCCGCTCCACCCTACATTACAACGCAGCGGCCCCCGCTCCACCCTACATTACAACGCAGCGGCCCCCGCTCCACCCTACATTACAACGCAGCGGCCCCCGCTCCACCCTACATTATAACGCAGCGGCCCCTAGATAATGCAGCTGCTTTAAAATCCTCCATATAAATCAGTCCCCTCATGGTTAAGCACCCACCATCCCAAAAGTATCCAGAGCACTGCTGCCAGTTTAACCCAACAAGATGCCCACTGACAGCAGCGCTCAGCAGTCATGCCCACCATGACAGGAGTTCTCACCCGGCTCCTTCATCTGTCGGCTGGCACATGGAAGAAGAGGCTCCTGCGGCGTCCTGCAGGAGCTGAACAGGACAGAAGTTCCTCTGCGGCGGGAAAAGAAAGGCGAGTCACGTGATGCCTGCTATCACGTGACAACGCCCGGGGGATCATGATGCGGCCGGCAATTTAAAGGTACCGCACCACTTTATCACCCAGGTGCAGCACTTAAATCACCAGCGGCCGCATCACAGCTTGGAGGCTTGTACAGATTATAATGCGGCCGCTGGTGATTTTAAGCAGCAGTGTTGCCTGTGCAGCTGGGGGCCCAGAAGGCACCGGCACCTGTGATGTGCGGGCACACCGGGGAGGGAGGGGGAAGGCACAGGCACCGGCACCTGTGATGTGCGGGCACACCGGGGAGAGGGGGGGGGGAAGGCACAGTCACCGGCACCTGTGATGTGCGGGCACACCGGGGAGGGAGGGGGAAGGCACAGTCACCTGTGATGTGCAGGCATGGGGTGGGGCCGGGGGCATGTTCAGCCTCACCCTCTATCATATCCCCTGCCCGGACCTCACAGAACGGCTGCCAATGGTCCATAAAGGACAAACTCACCCCTGCTCCACCATGGCCCAGTCTGCAACTAGGCCCCGCCCACTCCACACCGACCGGCCCACCGGGAGAACTCCCGGTGCTCCATGCTGTCAGTCCGGGCCTGCACACCTCTCTCGTATTTCAAATATTTTAAACACATCGCTTCAAAATTACTTGAAGCTATACAGGATTTGAACCCACCCATCTAATGCCCCTTTTATATCAGCGGTTTACGCTGATCGTGGCAGATGCGGCGGATTTACCGCATCTGCCGCCTAACCGTCACACTTGCGGTAAGCAGTGTTTTTTTAGCGGCCGCACCTGTCGCAAGTGCCGAAACCGCAACTATACTGCACTTGCCGCATATGCTGTAAGCCCCATAGACATTGCATGGGGCTTGCCGCAGGTGAAACGCAACTGTGACGATTAGGCAGCAGATGCGGTAAATCCACCGCATCTGCCACGATCAGCGTAAACCGCTTATGTGAAAGGGGCCTTAGGACTAAAACTTATAGTCTGTTGCATTAACATCATACCATCACCACATCTGTTTCTTTTATAGAGTTTTATTTATCTAAATGACACCTTTTTTTACTGGATCTTTTTTTTTAAATGAATGAAAACATCAGACAAGGATTTTTATCAATGAGAGATTACACCCAGTTAGAACAAGTCAGACATTTCATTTAGTCCATTTGGACTGAGTGTATCTAATTGATAGATCCAAAATACTTCCTTCTTCCTAAGTGCTGTTATTCTATTTGGGGTATCTAAAGGAACATGGTCAATGGGCGTTATTCTAAGATCGACATTTGTAGTATGTGCCATAGCACAATGTCTAGACAGTCCATGTTTTGGATAGCCATTCCTATGTGAGTTCAATCTCAGGTGTAGGGGCTGAGTGGTCCTCCCTACATATTGTTTCGCACATATACTGTACAATCTATTAAATAAATAACAAAACTGGATGTACAATCCAATCTGTGAGTTATTTGAAATGTTTCTGATTAGTCACTGAAGGAGTTAAAATTTGTAACATCTAATCCACCCACAACACCGACAATTCTTTTTATTGCATCTGAAAGAGCCTTTTATGGTACAAAAACTTGATTTTTGTTTCTTGTGATTTCTCAGTCTGCTTGGGGCCAAAATATATTTTAGAGATTGTGCTCTTTTATATGTCACAATGGGAAGAGATGGTAGAACTCTTCTGCAGAAAGGATCATTCAAGAGGATATTCCAGTGCTTACTACTAGTGATGGGCGAATCCTAAATTACTCGGAATCGCTTGACTCTAGCGAGTCCGAGCCCAGGACTCGCTACTCGTTGCGAGTCTAGCGAGTCCAATGTTAATGAATGGGGAAGCGAGTAATAGCGAGTAGTGTGAGATTTACAAATCGCAGATGTGTCTCGGAAGCTTCAGCCTGAAGCAATCCTAGTTGTGTCATTTATTTGCATTGCTAGTTTACTTTGTAAGTAATCGCTGACTCGCACAGATAAGATCCTGTCTTCTCTGTGTTCTGGCTGCCCCAGCTCCAGGGTCCTAGAGCCTGCCTGCTGCCCGATGTAGCAGAGCTGAGATTGTTCTCAGTCTGCTCATTCCCTGTGTACAGACATGAATGTCTGTGCACAGAGATGATGTAGCAGAGCTGAGATTGTTCTCAGTCTGCTTATTCCCTGTGCATAGACATCTATATTTATGCACAGGGGATGTAGCAGAGAGGACATCGCGTTTTGGACTGCGTCGGACGGAAGAGGATTTTTTTAATTAAAGATGGAGTCCCTAATGGCTTTTTTTTTTATTTCTAATAAAAAATTTTCCTTGTGTTGTGTTTTTTTTAAAACAATTTAATACAAATTCATGGCGGTCATGTCTAATATTGGCGTGACCGCCATAAATTTCGGGCTTAGGGCCAGCTGATAATACAAAGCTGGCCCTAACCTCTTTATTACCCAGCGTGCCATCGCTACCAGGGCCGCTGGAAGAGCGGGGTTCAGCGCCAGAGGATGGCGCTTCAATGAACGCGCCATCTTCTGGGGCGGCTGCGGGCTGCAATTTGCAGCGGGGGGTGCCCAGAAAGCTTGGGCATCCCTGCGCTGCGGATTCCAGCCCCCAGCTGCTTAGCTGTACCTGGCTAGACATAGAAATTGCGCGGAGCCCCACGCATTTTTTTTTAATTATTTCATGAAATTCTGAGATTCTGACTCTGAGACTCTGAGACTCTGACTCTGAAATTCATGAAATAATTTTAAAAAAAAATGCGTGGGGCTCCGCGCAATTTCTATGTCTAGCCAGGTACAGCTAAGCAGCTGGGGGCTGGAATCCGCAGCGCAGGGATGCCCAAGCTTTCTGGGCACCCCCCGCTGCAAATTACAGCCCGCAGCCGCCCCAGAAGATGGCGCGTTCATTGAAGCACCATCCTCTGGCGCTGAACCCAGCTCTTCCAGCGCCCCTGGTAGCGGTGGCACGCTGGGTAATAAAGAGGTTAGGGCCAGCTTTGTATTATCAGCTGGCCCTAAGCCCGAAATTTATGGCGGTCACGCCAATATTAGACATGACCACCATGAATTTCTATTAAATTGTTTTAAAAAAAACACAACACAAGGAAAATTTTTTATTAGAAATAAAAAAAAAGCCATTAGGGACTCCATCTTTAATTAAAAAAATCCTCTTCCGTCCGACGCAGTCCAAAACGCGATGTCCTCTCTGCTACATCCCCTGTGCATAAATATAGATGTCTATGCACAGGGAATAAGCAGACTGAGAACAATCTCAGCTCTGCTACATCATCTCTGTGCACAGACATTCATGTCTGTACACAGGGAATGAGCAGACTGAGAACAATCTCAGCACTGCTACATCAGGCAGCAGGCGGCCTCTAGGACCCTGGAGCTGCACAGAGAAGACAGCTGGACTGGCTCGCAAAGAAACAGCAGTTATCTGCGAGTTTCCCTGCTATCACTGGCACAGTAGCCAGTGATTACTCGCGAGTCTAATGCAAACAATGGCAATCCTAGTTTTGTCAGCGTTTCTGACAAAACTAGGATTGATATTGATTTGCATTGGACTCGTGCGAGTAATCACTGGGAAACTCGCAGAGTACCGAGTCCTGCGAGTCCCTTACTACTCGCCGAGTAACGAGTCCTAGCGAGTAGATTCGCCCATCCCTACTTACTACAATATTTTTTATTTGTTCATTCTCTGCAGAAAAGTTGGTGATAAAATTTATTGATGATTCATATTTCTCACCACTTTTCTCCTTTTGTATTAATAGATCAGATTGGGGACAATGTTTAATATCATTATATGCTGATTGAATCAGCTTTTTAGGGTATTTACGTTCCATAACACGTTCCCGCAAAATCTTACTTTGCTCTTTAAAATCTGTCGCTAATGTAACATTTTTTTTATTCTTTTGTACTGTTTTTTTGGAAGGTTTTTTAACCATTTATCATAATGATTACTTTAGAAGTTCACATAGCTATTTGCGTCAACTGATTTAAAAAATGTTTTGGTTATAATCACTTCTCCCAGATGCTCAATCGTTAAATCTAAAAAGTTGATTGTTTTCCCAATTATTTCAAGGGTTAAATGAATACCCCAATTATTATTGAAAGGTTCTAGGTTTAGATTTTCATTCTTAAAAATGCTAAAAATATCATCTATGAAACGTTTATATATAATAACATCAGAATAAAATTTACTGTTAAAAATAAACCAAGGTTCAAATACCACCATAAAAAGGTTTGCATATGTCGGGGCAACTCTTGACCCCATCACTGTTCCTTTTATTTGCTTATACAGTACATCATTAAAGGTAAAATAATTGTTCTCTAAAATAAACAACATTCCTTTCATAATAAAATCTTTCTGACATTCCGGAATCCGATTGTCTTCCCCCACAAAAAGGTTGAAACAAGCTACATCTATATCATGCTGTATATTTGAATATATATCTGTTACATCCATGGTTAAGAACACATATGTATTCTTCCATTTAATCATGTTTAATAACTCAATAATTTGGGTGGAATCTCTAAGATAGCTTTTTAATTTAAATACATTCGGAATCATAATCCTATCCAAATAAGTGGATAAATTGGATGTAAGAGAGTCTATGCCGGCAATTATTGGTCTCCCTGGTGGATTTTTAATATCTTTGTGCAATTTAGGGAGATAATAATAATAATAATAATATAATATTTATTCATTTTTATATATAGCACTATTACTTCCATAGTGCTTTACATACATCATTAATGCTGTCTCTCTTGGAGCTCACAATCTGAATATCCTATCAGTATGTGTTTACAATGTGGGAGGAAATCAGAGTACCCAGAGGAAACCCACACAAACATGGGGAGAACATACAAACTCCTTGCAGATGTTGTCCTTGGTGGGAATTGAACTCAGGACCTCAGGACCCCAGCACTGTAAAGGCTTCAGTGTTAACCACTTGAGCCACCGTGCCACCCAGAGATGATACATAACTGCTAACCGTGGCTTTTTTCTCATGAGAAAATCTTTCTCTTGTCTATTTAAAATTCCTTCCTCAATTGCCCCTTTTATCAAACAATTATAATGTTGTATAGAACCAAGGTATACAGTTTCACTACATCTTATATAGGTCTCTTCATCAGATAATATCCTAAGAATCTCATCTAGATATTGGCTCCTATCCTGTAAACATATGCCTTCCCCCTTATCCGCAGGTCTGATCACAATTTCAGTGTTATTTTTAAGATTTCTAAGGGCTTTTTTGTTCTCCTTTTGACAAAAAAAACTCTTTTATCAATTTTAATATCATCCATTCATCAGCAAATTGCATATCATTTAAAAAGGGAGACACTTTATTCAATCTTAAACCCCTAGGGTAAATTTTTTCATCCATATAGATTGAAAGGAATCGAGAATCCAATTGATTGTGAAGTTCATCCTTCAATAAATCTTCTAGCAGATTAAATTTCTTATGAAGGGATGTATTCTCCTCCTTACTAAAAGCAATTGTAGTTTTAATAGCCACTTCCTCAAAAAGGCTGCCATGGCCAATAGTCTGAATAATAAGTCTTTCCCTTGACGATATTCTATGTTGAAAATAGTCCATAATTACAAGTGCTGCTACACCCTTTAGATGGCTTTGATAACCTTCTATTAATTGCAATGTACAAAAAGGACAGGGAGGGGAACGCACATAGAGTAGTTACCCGGGACACCAAGAAAGGTTTTCAAGAATCCACTCACCTCCTTTATTTGTGTAACCCACAACTAGTTGAAAATAGCCTCGGTCGCTGCAGATCCCGTAGGGATGGATAGGCACAAGTTTGTAGTTGATCCTGGATGTACACCGCACTGACCAAGAGGATTAGATAAGGTTCTTTATTTGACACACATCACACAACACACAGGATCCGCCAACGCGTTTCGTGGTCACCTGACCACTTCATCAGGGCATGTATTACAGGTCATTGATCACAACTTCATTTATACACAAATGTTTGTGACATCACATTTTGGAAGGGCGGAACGTCAGTTCCGGCAGGAACGCCCCCTTTTTCATTGAAAAATATATTTTACAATGTAGTCAGTAGACATCAATAAAATCACACAAATTTTTACACATTTCTAAAAAACCTGGAACATCATAATATTCATCAATTAGATACCGTATATACTCGCGTATAAGCCGAGTTTTTCAGCCCAAAATTTGGGCTGAAAAGTCCCCCCTCGGCTTATACGCGAGTATATACGGTATATGAAAAAAAAAAAAAATACAGCCGCAGCCCCGGAGGTATACAGGCCCCCCATCAAGTTCCAGGGCCCCCCCCACTTGCGCGCCAGCCTGTAAGGTAAATTCATACTTACCGGTGTCCAGTCGCGCCGCCCGCAGCTGCCGACATGACGATTCCGGGCTCCATTCAGCGTCTTCCGCATTTCCTGTAGTCGCGGGCAATGACGTCATTGCCCGCGACTACAGGAAGCCGCGGGAAGACGCTGAATGGAGCCCGGAATCGTCATGTCGGCAGCTGCGGGCGGCGCGACTGGACACCGGTAAGTATGAATTTACCTTACAGGCTGGCGCGCAAGTGGGGGGGGGCCCTGGAACTTGATGGGGGGCCTGTATACCTCCGGGGCTGCGGCTGTATACAGCCCTGGGGCTGCGGCTGTATACAGCCCTGGGGCTGCTGCTGTATAAAGCCCTGGGGCTGCGGCTGTATACAGCCCTGGGGCTGCTGCTGTATACAGCCCTGGGGCTGCTGCTGTATACAGCCCTGGGGCTGGGGCTGCTGCTGCTGTATACAGCCCTGGGGCTGGGGCTGCTGCTGCTGTATATACCTCTGGGGCTGCATATGGGGCTGCATATACCTCTGGGGCTGCATATACCTCTGGGGCTGCATATACCTCTGGGGCTGCATATGGGGCTGCATATACCTCTGGGGCTGCATATACCTCTGGGGCTGCATATGGGGCTGCATATACCTCTGGGGCTGCATATGGGGCTGCATATACCTATGGGGCTGCATATGGGGCTGCATATACCTCTGGGGCTGCATATGGGGCTGCATATACCTCTGGGGCTGCATATACCTCTGGGGCTGCATATGGGGCTGCATATACCTCTGGGGCTGCATATGGGGCTGCATATACCTCTGGGGCTGCATATACCTATGGGGCTGCATATGGGGCTGCATATACCACTGGGGCTGCATATGGGGCTGCATATACCTCTGGGGCTGCATATGGGGCTGCATATACCTCTGGGGCTGCATATGGGGCTGCATATACCTCTGGGGCTGCATATGGGGCTGCATATACCTCTGGGGCTGCATATACCTATGGGGCTGCATATGGGGCTGCATATACCTCTGGGCTGCATATGGGGCTGCATATACCTCTGGGGCTGCATATGGGGCTGCATATACCTCTGGGGCTGCATATGGGGCTGCATATACCTCTGGGGCTGCATATACATCTGGGGCTGCATATCGGGCTGTATATACCTCTGGGGCTGCTGTATACTACCACTGGAGCTGCTGCTGTATACTACCACTGGGGAGGCTGCTGTATACCTCACTGCTGAAGGTTGTATACCTGTGCTGGAGTCCACCCTCGGCTTATACGCGAGTCAATAAGTTTTCCCAGTTTTTGGGGGCAAAAGTAAGGGGGTCGGCTTATACACGGGTCGGCTTATACACGAGTATATACGGTAATCATCAAGGGAAATAAAAATTATAAAATAATAAAACAAATTGCACCACGAAACGCATTGGCGGATCCTGTGTGTTGTGTGTCAAATAAAGAACCTTATCTAATCATCTTGATCAGTGCGATGTACATCCCGGATGAACTACAAACTTGTGCCTATCCATCCCTACGGGATTAGCAGCGACCGAGGCTATTTTCAACTAGTTGTAGGTTGCACAACTAAAGGAGGTGAGTGGATCCTTGAAAACATTTGAAAGACAACAAACTAACTATGTCATAATGAAGTGGTAGGAAGAGGAGGATAGAAGTGACGTGTATTTGCACACGATCTCAATTTCAAAGTTATTATGTTAAAATAAATTATAAAAAACCTACATCATATTCCATACAAATCTTCTGATTGTATATAGAAAAAGAATTTCATCATAAAAATAAATTAAATAAAAAAGAATAATTATATAAAACTAGATGGTGGCCCGATTCTAACGCATTGGGTATTCTAGAGTATGTATGTAGTTTATTTATGAAGATTTAAGAATAATGCAAAGCGAAGCTGGGTTTAAATCCTGCACAAATATCGCTGATTGCTGGCAACCAATCAGCGAAGCGTGGTTGAAATCCCACACCAATTTGCAGGCGGACTGTCCCTGTTGCTGATTGGTCATGGGCGGCTGGCCTGACCAATCACCAATGCAGGATTTGCGTTACAGATAAACAGGCAGAAGTAGACAATTATATAGTAGATACCTACAGCAGTACCGGTGTGCAGCGGTGTCAGTGTGCAGCGGTGCCGAAATCCAGGAGGGGGTCGGCGGATAGCGGCCAGGTGCGGGCAGGAGGGGGTCGGGGAACAGCGGGCAGGAGGGGGCCGGTGAAAAGCGGCCAGGTGCGGGCAGGAGATAGCCAGGGAACAGCAGCCGGATGCGGGCAGGAGGGGGGCCCCTCCTGCCCGCACCCAACCGCTGTTCCCCCGGCCCCCTCCTGCCTGCAGCAAAGTGCTTAGCAGAGTATACAGGGCTCAGTGGTTAGCAGAGTATATGGGGGCTCAGTGCTTAGCAGACTTTACGGCGGCTCATTGGTTAGCAGAATATACGGCGGCTCAGTGGTTAGCAGAGTATACAGGGGCTCAGTGGTTAGCAGAGTATATGGTGGTTCAGTGGTTAGCACAGTATATGCTGGCTCAGAAGTTAGCACTGTATACAGAGCCTCAGTGGTTGGCACTGTATATTGTGGCTCAATAATTAGAACAGTAATGTGGCTCAATGGTTAGCACTGTATATGGTGACTCAGTGATTAGTACTCTATGGTGGCTTAGTGGTTGGCACTGTATATGGTGACTCAGTGATTAGTACTCTATGGTGGCTCAGTGGTTGGCACTGTATATGGTGGCTCAGTAGTTAGCACTGTATATGATGGCTCAGTGGTTAGCACTGTATATGGTGGCTCAGTGGTTAGCACTGTATGGTGGCTCAGTGGCTAGCACTGTACGGTGGCTCTGTGGTTAGCACAGTATGGTGGCTCAGTGGTTGGCACTGTATATGGTGGCTCAGTGGTTAGCACAGTATGGTGGCTCAGTGGTTGGCACTGTATATGGTGGCTCAGTGGTCAGCACTGTATGGTGGCTCAGTGGTTAGCACTGTATATGGTGGCTCAGTGGTTAGCACTGTATACGGTGGCTCAGTGGTTAGCACTGTATGGTGGCTCAGTGGTTAGAACTGTAAGGTGGCTCAGTGGTTAGCACTGTACGGTTGCTCAGTGGTTAGCACTGTACGGTGGCTCAGTGGTTAGCACTCTATGGTGGCTCATTGGTTAGCACTCTATGGTGGCTCAGTGGTTAGCACTCTATGGTGGCTCAGTGGTTAACACTGTATGGTGGCTCAGTGGTTAGCACTGTATGGTGGCTCAATGGTTAGCACTGCACGGTGGCTAAGTGGCTAGCACTCTATGGTGGCTCTGTGGTTAGCAAAGTACAGTATCTCAGTGGTTAGCAAAGTACGGTGGCTCAGTGGTTAGTACTGTACAGTGGCTCAGTGGTTAGCACTGTATGGTGGCTCAGTGGTTAGCACTGTATGGTGGCTCAGTGGTTAACACTGTATGGTGGCTCAGTGGTTAGCACTGTATGATGGCTCAATGGTTAGCACTGTACGGTGGCTAAGTGGCTAGCACTGCGCGGTGGCTCAGTATTTAGCAAAGTATGGTGGCTCAGTGGTTAGCACAGTATATGGTCGCTCAGTGGTTAGCACTGTACGGTGGCTCAGTGTTTAGCACAGTATGGTGGCTCAGTGGTTAGCACTATAAAGAGGCAGAGTGGTTAACTCTGTATGGAGGCTCTGTGGTTAGCACTGTATAAGGTGGCTCAGTGGTTAGCACTGTACATGGTGACTCAGTGATTAGCACACTATGATGGCTGAGTGGTTACCACTGTATACGGTGGCTCAGTGGTTAGCACAGTATATGCTGGCTCAGTGGTTAGCACTGTATACAGTGACTCAGTGGTTAGCACTTTATGGTGGCTTAGTGGTTGGCAATGTATATGGTGGCTCAGTGGTTAGCACAGTATGGTGGCTCAGTGGTTAGCAGTGTATATGGTGGCTCAGTGGTTAGCACAGTATGAGGTCTCAGCGGTTGGCAATGTATACGCTGGCTCAGTGGTTAGCACTGTATACGGTGGCTCAGTGGTTAGCACAGTATACGCTTGCTCAGTGGTTAGCACAGTATGATGGCTCAGTGGTTTTCAGTGTATATGGTGGCTCAGTGGTTAGCAGTGTATTTGGTGGCTCAGTGGTTTGCACAGTGCGGTGGCTCAGTGGTTTGCACAGTGCGGTGGCTCAGTGGTTAGCACTGTGCAGTGGCTCAGTGGTCAGCGCAGGATGGAGGCAGAGTGGTCAGCGCAAGATGGAGGCAGAGTGGTCAGTGCAGGATGGAGGCAGAGTGGTCAGAGCAGGATGGAGGCTCAGTGGTCAGCACAGGATGGAGGCAGAGTGGTCAGCGCAGGATGGGGAAGGGTGGTCAGTGCAGGATGGGGGCAGAGTGGTCAGCGCAGGATGGGGGCAGAGTGGTCAGCGCAGGATGGGGCAAAGTGGTCAGTGCAGGATGGGGCAGAGTGGTCAGCGCAAGATGGAGTGGTAAGCAGAGGATGGAGGCTCAGTGGTCAGCGCAGGATGGAGGCTCAGTGGTCAGCGCAGGATGGAGGCTCAGTGGTCAGTGCAGGATGAAGTGATCAGCGCAGGATGGAGGCTCAGTGGTCAGCGCAGGATGGAGGCTCAGTGGTCAGCACAGGATGAAGTGGTCAGCACAGGATGGAGGCTCAGTGGTCAGCGCAGGATGGAGGCTCAGTGGTCAGCACAGGATAGAGGCAGAGTGGTCAGTGCAGGATGGAGGCAGAGTGGTCAGCACAGGATAGAGGCTCAGTGGTCAGCACAGGATGGAGGCAGAGTGGTCAATGCAGGATGGAGGCAGAGTGGTCAGAGCAGGAAGGAGGCTCAGTGGTCAGCGCAGGATTTAGGCTCAGTGGTCAGTGCAGGATGGAGGCTCAGTGGTCAGCACAGGATGGAGGCTCAGTGGTCAGTGCAGGATGGAGGGCCAGTGGTCAGCGCAGGATGGAGGGCCAGTGGTCAGCGCAGGATGGAGGGCCAGTGGTCAGTGCAGGATGGAGGCTCAGTGGTCAGCGCAGGATGGAGGCTCAGTGGTCACCGCAGGATGGAGGGCCAGTGGTCAGCGCAGGATGGAGGGCCAGTGGTCAGCGCAGGATGGATCCCCCCTCCCATCTGGTTTCACCCGCACCCGGTGTTTAAATAGCAGCAAGTAATGAGTGGTCATGTGATAGGTGGGCTGAAGAGCCTGTCACATGACCGCTCATTACCAGGTGTGGGTGAGACAGAGGGCGGGTGAGACGGGGACGGGGAGTGGTAATGGGGCGGTGGGAGGGTAATGGAGTGATGGGGGGGGCATAATGGAGCGGAGGGAGGGCAATGGAGTGGGGGGAGGGCAATGGAGCGGGGAGAGAGGGAAATGGATGGAGCGAGGAGGGGAGGGACTGGAGCAGTGGGTGACGGGAAAGCAGCGGTGGGCAAGAGGCGGCCGGAGGTGGGCACATCCGCTCCAGTGGGATATCTGTGTCTGTGAGGGGAGCGGTGGCAGGAAGAGTGGGTGTGCCACGGGGAGCCGGGGCAGGAAGAGCTGGGGTGCCGCGGGGGGGCTGTGAGGAGAGCCGCCGTGTATCCCGGCGAGAGCAAAATTCAGGTCCATCTCAGAGGAAGCTGCCCGATGGATATTACTATAGAATGTACATCAGAACAATCATTGCAAGAAAATTAATAAGTAATAAAATTAAATTAAATAAGTAAAATGAAATTAAAGAACAACTGCTATTAACATTGTTCTGGAAAGATAAAAAAGCCATGTTTCCAGGACAAACTATAACATTATTAAAAGTTAAGATATCATTTCTTCATGAATAAAAATGTATTGGAAATATCCTTTCAATATTAAAATGGAGAAACTAAATAAAATAATAAATGAAATATTTAATAAAATACTTAATAAAATATTACTCAAAAACATGTTATTTTTATCTATAAATTATGTATTATTTGAAAGCTATTTATGAAGATGCAGGATGATGAAAATTATGACATTGATGGAGATTGCTGATGGGGCCATGTTTAGTTCTTTTTGGCATAAGGGAAGGATATTTTTTGCAAAAACTCTACGAATAATGTTATTAAAAAGTAAGTATGGTCCAATATAATTGGCATGCTGCTAAATTCTTATATACAAAAATTCTTTCTCATTCCTAAATCTATTGTGCGCGGTGGCTTAAAGAACAGCAGCCTGAAAGGAGCATGTATTATGCTTGAGATAACTACATTGTATATTACCAGCTTGTAATTAATGGCTCACAGTATCTGTTTACAGATATGCTGGATTAAAAGATGGTTAGGGTTAGTATTCATTCAGTTTTCTAAGGAGGATGCAGCATCAGGGTACCACTTGTTGGTATGCTTGTCTGAAATTATTCTACAAGTAGCTCTTCTACCCCTCACATGGTTGGGTATTAGATTTTAGCTAATCAGTGTAAGGGCCACGTCACACACACAGATATCTGTGCAGATATTGTTCGCAGATCTCTGGTTGCAGTGAAATCATGGACTCATTGTTCCATTTGTACACAGCCACAAAATGGAACAATCTGTCCATGATTTCACTGCAACCAGAGATCTGTGAACAATATCTGCACAATTATCTGTGTGTGTGACGTGGCCATAAGTCTCATTACTGGGCGTGTTGCACTATTATACTTGGGTCTCATTTATTAAGGATGCCGATGTGAGAGGGAAAGAAATATGCTGCAAGAATATACAGTTGTGGCAAAAAGTATTGACACCCCTGCAATTCTGTCACATAATACTCAGTTTCTTCCTGAAAATGATTGCAATCACAAATTCTTTGGTATTATTATCTTCATTTAATTTGTCTTCAATGAAAAAACACAAAAGAGAATGAAGCAAAACATTGATCATTTCACACAAAACTCCAAAAATGGGCCAGACAAAAGTATTGGCACCCTCAGCCTAATACTTGGTTGCACAACCTTTAGCTAAAATAACTGCGATCAACCGCTTCCGGTAACCATCAATGAGTTTCTTACAATGCTCTGCTGGAATTTTAGACCATTCTTCTTTGTCAAACTGCTCCAGGTCCCTGATATTTGAAGGGTGCCTTCTCCAAACTGCCATTTTTAGATCTCTCCACAGGTGTCCTATGGGATTCAGGTCTGGACTCATTGCTGGCCACCTTAGAAGTCTCCAGTGCTTTGTCTTAAACCATTTTCTAGTGCTTTTTGAAGTGTGTTTTGGGTCATTGTCCTGCTGGAAAACCCATGACCTCTGAGGGAGACCCAGCTTTCTCACACTGGGCCCTACATTATGCTGCAAAATTTGTTGGTAGCTCACGTTTTAAAGAGAGGTCTGGGCAAGCACCAACCTTTCCAGCGTTCCCCTTTTACTTTAGGAATCTCACTGCAGCGTTAGCTGATCAGGAATTCACGACCTGGAGGGGTGGAGGATGAGCTTCCTGTTGTAACACTTGCCTCGTCTCGGTGCTTGCTGCCAGCAGGTGCGTCACAGCGTATTCAATCAAATAGAGAAGAAATGGAGCCGCACTCAAGGCTTCTGGCAGTGGATATTTATTCAATCTTCATACAACAGGTTGTGCACAGCGGGTGGGAGGACAGGGGGGTACTACGTCGTTTCGCGCCCTGTCTTGGCACTTCAGCGGGTACAATCCTCCGGAGGATTGTACCCGCTGCAGCGCCAAGACAGGGCGCGAAACGATGTAGTACCCCCCCCCCCGTCCTCCCACCCGCTGTGCACTGCCTGTTGTATGAAGATTGAATAAATATCCACTGCCAGAAGCCTTGAGTGCGGCTCCATTTCTTCTCTATTTGATTAAAATTTGTTGGTAGTCTTCAGGATTCATAATGCCATGCACACGGTCAAGCAGTCCAGTGCCAGAGGCAGCAAAGCAACCCCAAAACATCAGGGAACCTCCGCCATGTTTGACTGTAGGGACCGTGTTCTTTTCTTTGAATGCCTCTTTTTTTCTCCTGTAAACTCTATGTTGATGCATTTGCCCAAAAAGCTCTACTTTTGTCTCATCTGACCAGAGAACATTCTTCCAAAACGTTTTAGGCTTTCTCAGGTAAGTTTTGGCAAACTCCAGCCTGGCTTTTTTATGTCTCGGGGTAAGAAGTGGGGTCTTCCTGGGTCTCCTACCATACAGTCCCTTTTCATTCAGACGCCGACGGATAGTACATGTTGACACTGTTGTACCCTCGGACTGCAGGGCAGCTTGAACTTGTTTGGATGTTAGTCAAGGTTCTTTATCCACCATCCGCACAATCTTGCGTTGAAATCTCTTGTCAATTTTTCTTTTCCGTCCACATCTAGGGAGGTTAGCCACAGTGACATGGGCTTTAAACTTCTTGATGACACTGCGCACAGTAGACACAGGAACATTCAGGTCTTTGGAGATGGACTTGTAGCCTTGAGATTGCTCATGCTTCCTCACAATTTGGTTTCACAAGTCCTCAGACAGTTCTTTGGTCTTCTTTCTTTTCTCCACGCTCAATTTTGTACACACAAGGACACAGGACAGAGGTTGAGTCAACTTTAATCTATGTCAACTGGCTGCAAGTGTGATTTAGTTATTGTCAACACCTGTTAGGTGCCACAGGTAAGTTACAGGTGCTGTTAATAACACAAATTAGAGAAGCATCACATGATTTTTCTAACAGTGCCAATACTTTTGTCCACCCCCATTTTTATGTTTGGTGTGGAATTATATCCAATTTGGCTTTAGGACAATTCTTTTTGTGTTTTTTCATTGAAGACAAATTTAATGAAGATAATAATACCAAAGAATTTGTGATTGTAATCATTTTCAGGAAGAAACTGAGTATTATGTGACAGAATTGCAGGGGTGTCAATACTTTTGGCCACAACTGTACATATAGTTGTATTCATGCAAGGAGACACTGAATCTCACATCTCAGATTTCGAATCCTGATGTGCAGAGCTTATGGCTCACAGGCTAAAAACTACCCCCCACCAGGGCATCCAAGATATCCAGAACACATAGACTTGTGAGTTCACAGCTCAGCTGCTACAAAACTGTGCCCAGCACAAGATCAATAGCATTCCAGTGTTATAAGCTTGTGTCAAAGTGTGGTAGGTGACCTATGACGTACATGTACGTCATAGGTTGTGAGGGGGTTAAAGCAGAGTATAGGAAATAATAAGTGATTGAGAAAAATAGTACATTTGTATAATTTTTTTTTTGGTGATTAATGCTATCATTTAGGAGGATGCCTGAAAAGGAAAGGAAGAGGAATAATATCATGAACTCAGATTTATTCTGGATTATCAACTTCTTTTATTTTTTCTATCTAATAAATGTATTAATATTGATTTTTTTAGTTATATATCTTAATATATCAGGATTGTAATGTATAAATATGCCTTTACATATGAATCTGTACTTTTACTATCTCCTTGATTCCCTGTCATATCTTTGAGGGATTTTTTTTCTCTTGTTGAGTTTACTAGCGCTCGCTGCTGTGATGCGCTCGCTGCTGTGATGCGCTCGCTGCTGTGATGCGCTCGCTGCTGTGATGCGCTTGCGGCTATGTATTGGATTTTTGTCATATTAATGTGTCCTAATGTTCTTTTAAGTACGGCAGCATGGTTTTAAGCCTTTCCTATTCCTAAATTATCTATACTGCATATGGGACTGCAGCAGCCATGATACAGTGGTTATGACTTTCACAACCTTACAAGGTAAGGCTTTAAAACTTAACTGGTTATTTCTTGTCGTCAGATTAGACTCTATTGTGCTTTTTTATCCTTCTAGCTTGCTGCACAATGTGGTGTACTTAAAGCGTAAACATTGCTTACATTTTTATTTAATAATAATAATATAAACCAAGTGATTATAATAAACTTTCAAATATACTTTATTAATGAAATCTAGTTGAAAACCATACAGGTACCTACCACAAGGTGTTCCCATTACAATGTGTTTAAAACAGAAATAAGTTTCTTATCAGTCAGATCCATTTTCACAGTGGCTGCAGGTGTGTAACCATATAAGGTAAAGGGGCGTGGCCTACACTGCTAACTGCCGCTCATGAGGAAACAATGTATCAGATTAGCTCAGATTACTGCACAGTTGCTAAGCAATGTTAGCATGTCTGGATCAGTGCAAATGCCTCTTTCCTTTCCACAAACTTCTAATCTTTCATTTGACTCCACACAGCTCTGTCAGGATCTCAGTTAACCCCTTCTATGCTGTCACACCACTCAACATCATCTTGCTCTCAGAAGCTGTGAAAACACACACAGTGCTGGCAGATGCTGGCCACACCCACACAGCCATAAAATGCAGTATTTAAAAGAAAACAGAAAAATGTGAGAAAATAGTTATAGTGCAGAAAAAAGCATTATTTTAACTGCTATGTAACCCACCATTAACAACCAGTGCAGTATTGTTTTTTTCAGTAAAATCATGTTTACACTTTAACACTGTGAACAATATGCACGTATATCTCTCAGAGAAGTAATAGGGTGCAACCAATATCGCTGCCACCACCATCGCCTCTGTTCCAATATTCTCTGCTCCCTGAGAATCCTGTTATCCTGAGCATTAGCTTACAAATGTGCCAGTTCAAAAGAAAGATCCACACACAAACAGAAAAAAAGTGAAAGAGACATTTTTGAGATTTGAAGAAAAAACTGGTCTGTGGATTAAGTATATCAGTGTATTTATACAGTTTTAATATAACATGACCACTAGGGCATTTACAAATGTTTGACATGTTTGACATGTTTTACCAGATCTGTAAAAAGACCTAATGATATTGGATGCAGCCGGAGATCACCGCACCAGTATCATTCCAGATCCAGCTGACGGATCCACTATAATGCCGATACGGTGATATCCGGCTGCATCCAGTTTTACAATAAGAAATGGAGGCAGTTGGATGTGGTTTTTGATGGATCTCTGCCGGATACAATAAAATCCATATGTGAAAGTGCCCTTACTGCTGTACTGCTCCGTGATTAACTCATTGACATAGCAAAGGAATACCTGCTGACAAGTGTTAAGGCCCCGTTAGACGGGGCAACATCTCCAGCATAATCGCCGGCAACTCAGGGGCGTGGTCAAGTTGCGGCGACATCGCCGGAGAGTTGCCCTGTATAACAGGGTGATTTCAACGGTGATAGTTGCTTCAGCAACATTGCCAGGTTTCCGGACAATGTCCTGAAACCTGGCGATGTTGCTCAGGCGATCTGCCTGAATCGCCCTGTCTGACATCGCAACAGCGATGTTGCAAGAAACTTCCCACATTGACTGCAATGTTAAGGATCGCTGCCAGGGTTGCATTTAACCCTGGCAGCGATAGTTGCGTTAAACATCACCACTGCATTGCCGGCGATGTCTCTCCGTCTGACAGGAGCACAGCGATCTTGGCCAGCGGCCAAAAACGAGCGCGCTCCCGTCAGTTGCCAGCGATGTTGCCTGCGATGTTGAAACGTCTGACGGTACCTTTACTATTATACTGGGATAGATAGAGCACTGTGTGTCTCTCCTATGATAGGTTATACAGAAGTAGCTGAAGAGCCCAATGTTGCTCGGGCATAGTAACTGACTGCTTAGTTATAACATTATGGAATAATTATTTTACACATAAACACATTTCACATCATATATTCAACGCTACAAATTTGCAACACAAATTAACTAAATGACTACACAAGTAATGTATAGTATTTGACTTGCAAGTCTTTCACGAGCCTTTTGAGAAACAACAACCTTGGTTTTTCTTTTCAAAGATGAACAGATTTTGGCAGTTCCAATTCATGAAGAGGCCACGTGAAAGGGGCGGAGCTATTTATACATACACACACATATATCCATGAAGGGGGCGGGGCTATAAAGGAGGCAGAGCTGTGAAGGGGATGCGCTATGTGTAGGGGGCATGGCTATGATATATACATACTCAGCTTTATATATTAGATAATATTTATTCACATACATAGCATTATTAATTCCATAGCACATTACATACATCAGTAATGCTGTCCCCATTAGGGCTTACAATCTAAACATATATCACTATTTCTTTGGAGTGTGGAAGGAAACCCACACAAAACATGGGGAGAACATACAAACTCCTTGCAGATGTCGTCCTTGGTGGAAATTGAATCCAGGACCCCAGGGTTGCAGTGCTGACCACTGAGTCACCATATACAGTACTGAGCCACCATATACAGTACTGAGCCACCGTGCTGCTTAAGTTATTTTTTACTCACATAGCCTTTCCCCTTCCCCTTTTTTCTTAGTTGATATTTACTGAATTTCAAAAGTAGATCATGTTGAAATAATGCTAATTTGCCCAAATGACGGCCACAGAGACACATAGGGCTATTTCGTAAAGTACATATAGTATAAAGAACAAGCGGTCTATAACCCGGGCGGTAATTCGCCACGCTGTCCAGAAAGAGTGAGATTTCCGATTGATATCTATACACTTTTGGATGACTATAATAATTAGCAATATGTTCTTCAGCTGGATCACTTCCTCAGTTTCCTCATCTGCTGCTGTTGACTGTATTTTCTCCATCAGATTCTTGAACTTTTCTTCTCCCGTGTTATCATTATTATCTGATGTAATAAAACAGGATAAAATAAGACATTGATTTTTACACAGTTCAATTACCCCTTAGGGACCCAAGAAATGTATACCCCCCACCAGCTGTTGCAGGAACAGGAATTGTACCTTTTTTAATTTTCCATCCACATAGTCTTAAAGGGAATCTGTCAATACTTTGACTTCTCTAAACTTTTAATATTGGCATACAGGTTATAGAATGCTGAAAATATTCATACCTGTGTGCCTGATATCAGATGCCTTGTTGTGGATAAATAATATTTTATCACTTTATGTAAATGACTTCTTCCAGACTATGGACCTCCAGGGCTTATTATAAATAGAAGGAGGCGTTACCAGTGCGCTGTGTGATGCCCCCTCTCCTGATCTCAGTGCAGAGCTGTATATAATTAAAAATGACAAATCTGCAGGTTCCTCCCAGTGTTTTCAGCTTCCATCTTGCAGGCTGCCAGGATGAAACATTGAGCAATACAGCAGAGCTCGGTGAGCTGCAAAAAATGTGTTTGCAAGAAGTCAAATTTAATTTCTCCTGTTCTGTTTCAGTTACTTGTCTCACACTGGGAACTCCTCCTTTTATTTAAAGTAAGCCCTGCAGATAGAGTTAGTTCAGGCATCATCTGCCCCATAGCCTGGAACAGCTCATTTACATAAAGTGATAAGAGATGAATTCTCCACATTAAGGCATCTGATATCGGGCACAAAGGTATGATTTTTTTCAGAATTCAATAAACTGTATGTCCATATTAATAGTTTAGAAAAGTCAAAATGGTGACAGATTCCCTTTTAAGAGGGATTGTTTTATGCCAGACAAGTTTCAGTTTTGAATGACACCATTCATTTTGTTGTGGATATGACTATTATGTAGATAGGCAAAGATATCTTATAATCTTTGTACTTTTTGTATTATCCATTTTGAATATTCTTGTATAGGTGATTAGATATACGCCTTTATGTAATTATTGTGAAAAAAATTTGCTTATGAAAACAAATGTTCTTCGTCTTTCATGGGTTTCTTGGAGCATAGCCAATTTTAATACACATCCATTGAAAAATGTTCTTCAAGTGCCCCGTTATCTGTAAAGAATGTTGGAGATTGTTCCAACAGCATATGAGAACATTTATTAATATGTTCCACCAGAGAATTGCCTGCAACACATGTATGAGCATCATGATGAATTCATGATTATCCCACTCAGCTACTGGGCAATTATTAGACAATAATAGGACACTCCAATTCACTTATTCAATTAGTAGAACTACTCAGGAGTTACTGTCCAAGAATAATTACACTTTATTGAGTTAAAAGCACACATACAGGTAATGACAAACATGGTAAATAAAAGGTGAGGAGATTTCAAAGAAGATGCCACACCAGGGTGGTGACAGGAGACTTGGCTCAGTCTCGGTTAACTTAGTACAGATATTAAAGGTAATATAGTCACAGAGATTTTGGGTGATGATATCGCCGCGCGAGCGCATGCGCGATGACGCTATTAAAGTAGTCATGTGATGCGCACTGACTTCTCCCCTTCCCTCGGTAATGTGGCGGTGACTCAGTGAGTGCATGGTGGTCACAGCTGTTTCAAATTTGCCCAGGCAAAACTGGATATAAAAAGCGGCTAATATATATCCTAAGCCACACCTCTCAAAAAAGCATCCACGCGAAACGTGCGCTATGGTCACCACGGACTAGGGCAGTGTGACTGGGCACTATGGTCACCACGGACTAGGGCAGTGTCACTGGGCACAGAATCGGTCGTTACACTTCACAACCTTATGGGTGAGTCTGATGGATGAATGTTTGCTGACCTATTGCAAAATCTCTGACTATATTACCCTTTATGTGCGTACTAAGTTAACCGAGACTGAGACAAGTCTCCTGTCACCACCCTGGTGTGACATCTTCTTTGGAATCTCCTCACCATTTATTTTTCATATGTGTCATTACCTGTATGTGTGCTTTTAATTCAATGAAGTGTAATTATTCTTGGACAATAACTCCTGAGTAGTTGTACTAATTGAATAAGCATATGAGAACATGCAGCACCTGGTACATTATCATTGTGGAAACAAAATAAATACCTATTTTCATGTATTATAATGATGTTTTCACATGAGCAATTGTATGTTTTTGTCCAACAAGAAATGCTTATTTTTCATCCAATTATTA
This sequence comes from Allobates femoralis, assembly GCA_033576535.1. Lineage (NCBI taxonomy): Eukaryota > Metazoa > Chordata > Amphibia > Anura > Aromobatidae > Allobates > Allobates femoralis. Next base: position 139,115,068 of record JARQOC010000010.1, read on the forward strand.
TTACTATTATTATTTATTTATATAGCACACTTAGTTCCATGGTCTTGTTCAGAAGATGGGGTTACATACAAAATTATAGATATAGTTTACAGTAAACAAATTAACAACAGACTAGTACAGAGGGGAGAGGACCCTGCCCTTGCGGGTTTATATTCTACAGGATAATGGGGAGGAGACAGTAGATCAGGGGTACGGCAGCTCTGGTGATGGTGAGGTGGAAGCTCCGGTGGCAGCTCGGTCATTGCAGGCTGTAGCTTTCCTGAAGATACTGGTTTTCAGGTTCCGTCTAAAGGATCCGAGTGTGGTGGATAATCGGACCTGTTGGGGCGCAGAATTCCAAAGGATGGGAAATATTCAGGAGAAATCTTGGAGGCGGTTGTGTGAGGAACGGATAAGTGTGGAGGAAAGAAGGAGGCCTTGGGAGGATCGAAGGTTACGTGAGGGAAGATAGTGGGAGACTAGTTCAGAGTTATATAGGGAGGAGACAGGTTATGGATGGCTTTGTTGGTCAGTGTTAGGAGTTTAAAGTGGATTTGTTGGGAAATTGGGAGTCAGTGGAGCGATTTGCAGAGGGGAGAAACAGGGGAGTAGAGAGGAGAGAGGTGGATTAGTCAGGCAGCAGAGTTGAGGACAGACTGGAGAGGTGCAAGAGTGTTCAATTGCTGGCAACGTTTACTGTGCGCTAGAGTGAACGCATTAGTTCAAATGCAACCACACTTTGCAGTTGTGTTTGAGTGTGTTTGACTGTGTGTGCATGCATTCGCCCATAGGGAATAATAAGTGCATTAACAAATGCCTTTGATTTGCATTTGCATTGTGTTTAAGGCTGTGGTCACAGTTGCCATGCGTTTTTTTAAGTGATTTAACAAAACTCATGCTTTTTTTCATGTCAGCATGAGTTTTGTAAGGTGTGTGATGGCTCCCTGCGTTTTTGGGTGCGTTTTTGAATCTGCACCTAAAAATAGTGCTTGTAGTATTTTTTTGAGCGTTTTGAAAAACGCATGCGTTTTTGTAGAAAACGCATGCGTTTTTATAACATGGGTTCCTATGGGAAACGCATGCAACAACGCATGTACAGTTAGTACCTTTTAGTGCCATTCAAAAACGCATGCGTTTCCCATAGGAGCCCATGTTAAAAAAATGCATGCGTTTCCGGAAAAACGCATGCATTTTTTTTAACATGGGCTCCTATGGGAAACGCATGCGTTTTTGAATGGCACAAAAAGGTACTAACTGTACATGCGTTTTTGCATGCGTTTTCCATAGGAACCCATGTTATAAAAACGCATGCGTTTTTGTATATGCTCCAAAACGCATGGGACAGTCACACATGCTTTTTGGCTATTAGGGCATGCGTTTTTTAACATGGGGGCCTATGGGTGCGTTTTTTACATGCGTTTTTGAAAACGCAGGTCTCCAAAAATGCATGTGAAAAATGGTACTGTGACCACAGCCTAATTGCATTTGCAAGTGCTAACGCAATGCTAGCTCAATGCAAGCAAATCTCAGCCAAGCACAGATGTGAAAAGGGCCTAAATCAAAGGTCCTTCTGACATAGCTGGTATCTGTCATGTGATGAGATGAGCGAACTTTGCTCAAACATGTTCACCAATGTTAAATCAGGACCCTTGAACTCGAACGTATTGCTGAAAAGTGGGAAATTAGAGATTTTTTCGCATTGCCATATATGTATACCTTTCACCCCATTAGGTGCTATTGATGAACGGTATTATGATTATGTGCCCCTCTTTGATTGGACAGTATTCTCTCACCTGTGTGACATAAACAACATAGAAGATGCTCTTGAAGACCAGACTGTTTTATATCTTCTCTGACTATTGTTTATTTTAACAGTTATGTTTGTTGCTTAAATTACCTATTGGTTCTATTTGTCTGGGACGTATTTACCAAGCATTATGCTTTAAATTAGGAAATCTTACAGTCTGTCTTCCTGCTTTATACATTGTTGTTGTGTGAGAATGCCGCTTTGCGCATGCATTGTTGGTGCTGCTATCCTGGTTGATTTATTAGGCATCCACATGGCAGTGTGCATTCCCAGGAGTCATGGAAACCTCCCTGGCTCTCTGATCTGCACTGAATACTGCCAGGATCGCCTCGTGGACTTATGGCTCAGCTGAGTAATGAATGCGCATGCGCCTCCAATCACTGCTTCTTTGATCACCTGGTTGGATTCATACTAATGATCTATGGGGTTATAAATTCCAGCCAACCCATGGTGCTATGTATTCTGTAGTCATTCTCCCTGTTGATGCTTTTAAATTGTCTACAGTGAAACATACATCGGAGGTCTGTTTGTCATTTATGTGGGTTTGTGGGCTACTAGCTGCACTTTATACCTGTCCAGTATCTAAATGGTTATATATCTACATAATAGTGCATCTCAATAAATTAGAATATCAGCAACAATCAATATCATATTGCCATTTTTTCAGGTGTATCAAAGAGTCATGAAACACGTTGACTATAATCAATATCATATTCATCCTTTCATGTCTCATGGAATACAGCAATTCAGTTTTTAACCCAGTCTATGTTAGTTTTCTGAGATAATGACCTTTGGGTTTTAATTGGCTGTAAGCCATAATCATCAACATTAACATAAATAAAACTTGAAATAGATCACTCTGTATGTAATAACTCTATATAATATGTGTTTCACTTTATGTATTGAATTACTGAAGTAAATTAACTTTTTGATGATATTCTAATTCATTGAGATGCACTAGTATCAGTAAATTGTACACAGACATTGTTGCATTGATCTCCTGTCTAGAGATCACATGTAGGTTAGGCTGCCTTCCCACTACGGCCAGATCAGATCCGCGGCTGTCAGGGATGAACATGACAGCCCCGGACCGGATCTGAACACAGTATTGGAGGGCCAAATATGCCCCTCCGGTCCGGTGAGCAGCCGGATGCTGCAGAGCTCAGATGTCCCCTGCAAAGTGGTGCTGAATCGCTTCACAGGGGATAGCTGCTGGTGCTGAAGTTCAGCGTCGCTGATGCTGAACTTCAGCCGCAGGTGTCCGGTTCTCGGATCCTCCCGGATCGGGAGATCCAGGAATATCCGGGAGGATCCGATTTGGGGAGATTTTTCTCCTCGGACACAAAATCAGAGCATGCTCCGGTTTTGTGTCCGGGAGAAAAATCTGAATCCTCCTGGAATCTCCCAGACATCCAAAAACCAGATGCCAGAAAGCTGCCATCCGGCGTACTCCGGCCCCATAGGGTTACTATGGGGCCGGAATCAAATCCGGGGGTGTTCAGTTCACACCGGACACCCCCGGATCCAAAAAAACGTGGTGTGAAGGCAGCCTTAGTCTGGACCAGGATTTCCTTTGTATATTTACTATGGACTTGAGAGTAGCATTTGTTAGTGGTAGGCTCTATGCAGCATCTGTATAATTTTTCTTTAATAATTTTTTCTTGATTGCTTTTTTTTCTATTCATGTGAAACCCATGAGCTTTGTGATAAAAGGGAATTTTCCTGGGATGATTATACTATGACCACATTTAGCCATAAGTTTCTTCATACATTTTTTTTTTTGCATATATCTCCTACCTCAATTTGTGGCTTTAGATCATGAGTACACGTCTTATATCTAGCTCCTTGTATGCATGATTTGTAGTTTTTGTCTTGTGGTAGGATTGTCTTTTTATGACATTTTTTATGTTATATGTTTTATGTGATTTATTATTATATTTGCACAAAACAAGGTTTAAAGCATTTTTGATATTTTTGTACAAAAACTAAATTTGTTTCTCCAGCTTTTGTATGTTTCCCTTGGAGGTGCTATTGAACGAACGTGCACACTCTTGTTTAGCAGTAAAATTATATTTAAGGATCTTATGTTTGTATCCACTAAAAGCAGTTGTCATCTTTCCTTGGCTAGAAGCCGGTGTTTGTTGAGCAGAGCTTTCAGTAACTTTAGTACCTTTCCCATGGACACCAATCATTTGCCCCTTACCATCACGACCATGGTTTTTATCGCTCATATTTGATGGTAACAGATTTGGAACTCTAGGCTCAAAGAATCTGGGGATGTGAATACAACAGAGCAGATTGGGCAAACCCTGGTACTAGGCAAAAAGTATTTGGTGGCTAGATTTTGGCAGATCTAGAAAAAAAGGCCTTTTATCACTGAATTTATGGAGATTTTAAGAGACCACTGCACCAGATCTGATTTGGCAAACCCAACTCTTAGGAAGTAGTCATTAATCCTACTATCTATTTATCTAAAAATGAATCAAGTCACTAACTAGCTATCTTTCTAAATAGCGCAGACAGTAGTAGCAGCATCGGCAATGCAGCAGCGAGACCGTCCCTGAGCTAAAACACTGATAAAATGGTGATGAGTGAAAATGGCCAGTTCTTATATGGCAAGGACATGTGACATACCCAGCCAATGGCATAAGCTCTTGTGTGCAGAAAGTGCACTTTGCTTTATGGGTGCTGATTAGCTGCCAGACCGGACCATCCACAGTAAGTGCGGGAAAGTAAAAAAAAATGAAGAACTGCACTTATCTGACGTTAGACCTCTCCCTACCTGCCCCCATCCTAGACACTGACACTTATGATAATGTAGAACAGAAGCGTTACTTTAAAAAGGCACTAATGCTTTGTCATCCTAAAAGTAATTGAACAAGACTCGAACTTTCGACTTTTCAGCAAACTGTTCATGTTCAAGACACCGAACAATCCTTGTTAAATTCAGAGCAGATTTGAAAGTGGCAAACATGTTCGACCACAGTTCATTCATCTCTAGTTGCAAGAACAGATTTGAATAGAACATGAACTACATTTTTTAAAGATTTATTACACTGCATGTCTTTAAGGTCCCATATGTCTTGTAAGGGCCTCTGTCCTGTCCATATTTTTAACACAGCACATGAACATGAAAAACTGTTGAACAAAGCCTAGGTAAAAACTTAATGGAGAAGAGGATAAGGTGGGAGCATACAAGTTTTGAAAACCTGTGCACTGCCGACTATTCATTATTTTCAACATGAAATTCTCATCTTTCTGTATGCCAACTCACCTGGATCTGGTGCTGTGTCTGTATTGGGGACCTTCAGTCTATTGAAACATAGGATTCTTGATAGGCACTTTACAAATACAATCTCTACCCATCGGGGGACCTCTGCTTCAATGTCTGACAACATCAGGATGTGTGAAGTGAATATCGACTCAATAATACTGACCCACATTGCAGCCATACATAAAACACAAAAAATACCTGTTAACGACACATCAAAGTTGGATTAACTGAACCCAATGGAAAGTATCCAAAAAGAACTAAAGACAAATAAAAAGAAAAACAATTTTTAGAAATACTTAAACATCAATTCACTTGTGATTCTCCGGGTGAAGAAGTGAGTACATTTAAAAAAACACCGAGTCTGCTCACAGCAATCAGCAGACTCACACTGACAACTCGCTAGACTCGTAACGAGTAGGTCCCAATACTTGGCACTCGTTACGAGTCTAGCGAGTCCAATATAAGTCAATGGAGAAGCGAGTATTGCGAGTAATTCCTCTGCTGCTGGACCCTATAAAGAGGTCTGACAGCAGAGGAAAAACCTGCAATTCCCCACTTCATTGTTTAAAACCCAGTGGTAAAAAGCCGCCGGCTTTTAAACAATGCTGAAGCCCCCTACTGGCTTCCCCGTCGCCTGACAGCAGGATCCTCCGTTCCCCACACCGCCTCCCCACCCTATCCTAACTTAGGATCGGGTGGGGAGGCTGCGGATTTAGTAGGCCTCTCTGAGCATCATGCCTTTCAAGCAGAAGCTTGAAATACTGTGCTACACCTTGTCCCATGCATCCATAATGCACAATGATTAAAATTTTAACACTGCGGAATAGATGGCACTTTTCCTGGTGTCTGCTTATAATATGAGCAGTTTTAGCAGGGTCCATTTTAATGTGTTTTTTAGGCCCTTCAAATTGCCTCCCATTGATTTGAATGGGGTTTGGATGTTTGGCGAACTGTTCATCAAAATTTTCAGGCATGTGGGATCAGCACTGGATCCTGATCTCACTGCAAGTCATGCCCAATGCAGGGAATATGGTCGTACTCCAGTTCACATATGTGGCCATCTCCTCTGTGGGCTGCTACGGTTGCAGTTAAACACACTGTGCCCCTATACGTTGAGGAAAATCAGCTCCTCCAGAGCTGGCATGTCTTGGGTTGGATCCATAATGTTTCCAAAGTGCAAACTGCAGGCACGCGATACACGGTGTTGCTGCATTGTATGGCAATCCCACCATGACGCCAGGTTCTGTGTTGACTAATTTTTCCTTTGCTAGGGTCCTGCCTCTTCCAGTGCCAGGACACAATCTCTTACAGGATATTATTTGCCCAATCTTTTTGCCTACCTCCTCATTAATTCCTCCATGGGGTGGGCTGCAAAAGACACCTGACTTAGAAATCCCATTCCATGCCGCAGGTAACACCAGGGTTTGCAGTTGGGGGCATAGATTATTAAAGACTTTAAAAGAACTAGTTTGGAGTGGCACTAAGCCATGATCAACCAATCACACGCATGGCAACCAACTGTATACAGAAAACAAGAAGTATACATAAATGACTGGGATCAGCTGTGTAGTCTCTTTAATACCAATTATTATTAGATACAAAAATAAATGCAATTCAAGACATGACAATTAAAAACAATTAAAAAACACATTGAAACTGTGCCACAACATAGAAGGACATAAAGATAATACAATGTCCCTCAATCTACTGATGATGAAAATGGGGTTAGATACATACAGAAATTGATATAATCAATCGGTATAATCAATTGTCATAGCCAAATTTCAGTATAATGTGACAAGTAACAATGATTTACACATGTAAACAGACAATAAATACTCTCCAGGTTGTTAATACTACCCCTCTACACTTCGTACTACAGCCCCTGATAAAGACAAATGCACACGATTATTGTAGGTCTAGTAGGCTGATATTTCGAAATATGAGGATGGGAGGTTGACCATATACAATTGAAAAGAAGACCCTCATGGCGATGGCTCAATAATCACTTTTGTCACCTGTCAGACAAGATAGAGATAAGGAAAATCTGCTTAATATTGAAGAAAGGCAGTGAGAGAAAAAGAGGGCACTAGGTCCAGAAAGTATGATCAATAGTCACCCAAATATTGGCCATAAGCTGGCAAGTAGCAGTCAGTGGGAATGGTCCCCACACCCGATGTGTGTCGCCCCCACCTTGGGGCTTCCTCAGAGGTCAGAGGGGTGCACTGTGCACAAATATGAGTAGGACAGTCTTAAATATGCATTTCATTATTGCTTATGGATATCAACTGTTTCCATGTCCGGAGCCATGTTCCTGGCATCCGGAAATGGCTACTGCGCATGTCTAAATGTAATGATATATGTGGAACTGAGTGACGCATACGCAGACCAGACGGTCAGAAGGGACCTCATCGCTAGCACTGCGCAAGCTCGTTGAAGTGATGTGGGCCCGTATGTTTCAGAATGTGTGGGGGAATGCAGCAGAGAAACACAGCCTCCTAGACCAAGAATAATCGTGTGCATTTGTCTTTGTCAGGGGCTGTAGTACCAAGTGTAGAGGGGTAGTATTAACAAACTTGACAGTATTTATTTTCTGTTGATGTGGCGCCCCACTGGTCAGTGTGCCATAGTAGGGGTACGGCACCCAAAACAGAGTGTGCAGTATTCCCGTCATTGGAGGGGATAATATCAAACTGAGCTTCTCATCCCAGCATCCGTACACCTAGACTAGGGGACCGATCAGCTAACCCGTCACCAGCGTAATCGGTCCCGGTGGGAGGAGTGTTAGCGTAGAAGGAGCGGGAAAAACAGAGACAGATCTAGTCTAGTCTGAGTAAAGAAGCAAGGAATAAGTCATAGAGGGACACCACAGGGAGGGGCGTTTGAAAAGGAGTGGTGACCCAGACAGAAAGGGGAGACCAGTGCCAGACTGTCTGAGTAAATGGTCTGGGGGAATCCCGGTCCAGAATGGGGTACCGGCTCCGAGTCGCGGTGCAGGAGAGTCCAACCCTGAGCTGCCATTACCGGTGGGTCGCAGGTCTGCCAAGCAGTCCCTGACCTCGTCCCCAACGTACAGCCCACTAGGTATCCTCAAACTGGGTTGAGCCCCTTAAAGAAGAAGGGTCACCTCATCACACTCGACGGGCCTGGTAGGAAGTGGGTCTGTACAGGGCAGCGCACAGATAGAAAGGAGGCGCAAAAAAAACACAGACGACAGTAAATGTAAAGCTGATGGAACACTTGGGGAGCCTCAGAGAGACTTTTTACAGGTGACTACCCGGCCAACTACCCGCAAAGACTGTGTAACTGTGTACCTGAACTGCCGTGAACTGTTGCCAGTAAAGTACCCGTACAGAGTCAGCAAGCCTCTGATGTTTTATTCTACTTAGGTTAAGAAGTAGCTGCTGCCAAATCGACCGGCTCAGCAGCAGCACTGCCCCGGGGACTCCGCTCCGCCTGCAAGGAGCGTTATCAACTGGCTGCAATACCACCATCCTCTGCGGTCTCACAGCGGCGCTGGTGAGATCACCAGAAACTGCGGGTGGCGTCACGAGACTTTATTCTTTATTTTTATTAGTTTCCCCCATTTACCTAGTGACTCACAGGGTTACGGGTAGTGATGAGCCACCACCCCAATGTTCGAATTTGGTTCGATTCGGCAAATTAGTGATTTGTTCGTCGAATGTTCGGCGAATCAGTCAAACCCCATTGAAATCAATGGCAGGCTACAGCAAACACATACAAAACACCTTTAAAGGTCTCCAAAAACTATTCAGAATGGACATCAAACACCAGGAAAAGTGACAACATTCCAAATACAGTACAAATAGCCAGAGGCAAAGTGGCACTAGCTTTCTACATTAAGTAAAAAGAGGTGGAAGAGTAAAAGGAGGATGAGACACAGGTATGTCTCCCCAATGTGGAGCTTAGTGTTGCCACATGTTTTTTTTTGCCTTCCTCTGGATCAACATGTTAGGCTATGGGTTGAACTAGATGGGCTGAAAGTCTTCCTTTAACCTTAAAACTATGTTACTATGTTACTATGTTGTATGCATGGCATTGGTCTGGAACAGGACCTGGCCTAGCATTACAAGGTTAAACATTGCTCAGCAACTATAAGTTTTGTGGCGTATTACAGTAAATACTAAAGAGGTAGGTCAGTGACCTGAATAGGCCTAGTGGGTCGGATCCCCTCGAAGCTCATGCAAGCGCTCCCGCCAATGTTATGCCCCGCCAAACACAGGTGCGACCACCATCAGTTTCGTGGAATATTACAGGAAATAATAGGTAGGCCAGAGACTTGTTTGGGCTTAGTAGGCTGGATAAATTCAAAGCTCGTGCAAGCGCTCCCACCAAAGTGATGGATGTACCACCCTCTTTTTACAGGACTGAGTCAAGATGCAAATAAAATTTATAATCTTTATTAATCAAATCAAATTAAACAGAGCACTTCCTCTTGAAGGACACACGAGGTACAACACCAGCTAAATTTTACATAGTACATACAGCATTAACAATTAACATCCACCACATTAATCATCCCGGAGAAACGAGGTGTGAAACGATCGTAGGGGTGGAGGGACAGTGAGCACAGCCCAGATTTATTATCAGGTACAGACTTTAACTTCAATTGGTTGATCTTTGGCTGCATAAACTGTGGAATAGGATGTTCTAGGAGGCTGTAACAAGCCTATGTGAGAAGTGAAATAAGCACCGTAGGTGCATTGACATATAGGATATTTATTGTGTGGGTACTGCTGACTGATAGTTATCAACTCTTTTATGATATCCTTGGCTTATAGAATCCAGAACTTTGTATGGAGATGATGTAATTTGTTATTATACAAATTATCCTAGTAAAATGGTGGATGTCAATTGTTAATGGTGTATGTACTATGTAAAATTTAGCTGGTGTTGTATCTTGTGTCCCTCAAGAGAGAGTGCTCTGTTTAATTTGGATTGAGTAATAAAGATTATAAATTTTATTTGTATCTTGAATCATTCCTGTAAAAAAGGGTGGTACATCCAATCCCTTTTTTTGTTAAATATAGGAAATAAGAGAGGTATATAAGGGACCTGTTTGGGCCTAGAGGGTCACATAAATTCAAAGCTCTTGCAAACGTTCTCATCAATGATATGCCCCGCCACACACAGGTGGGACAAGCATTAGTTTTGTGGAGTACTACAGGAAATAATGGAGAGGTAGGTCAGAGACCTGTTTGGGCCTTGAGGTCCACATAAAGTCAAAGCTCTTGAAAGCATTCCCATGATTGATATGCACCGCCACACAAAGGTGGGACCACTATTATTTTTGTGGAGTACTAGATGAAATAATGGAGAGGTAGGTCAGAGACCTGTTTGTGCCTACTGGGCTGGATAAACTCAAAGCTCGTGCAAGCGTACCCATCAAAGTTATGCCCCACAACACACAGGTGGGACCACTATCAATTTCGTGGATAACTACAGGAAATAAGAGAGGTAGGTAAGTAACTTGATTAGGCCTAGTGGACCAAACAATGCTTTTAAACACCCAAAAATGGTTGATGTGAATACAGCTAATTTGTTCATCACTGGTTCGATGGACAAAAAGGTTGAATATTCAGAAACAGGGGCAGGATTGTTAAAGATAGGTATTGAGCTCAGAGAGCCCTACTCAAGTCAAGTAGAAAACAGCAAAGAGACCCAAACAACAGTCTCCATTTTTTTTAAATAAAATTAGGAACAGCCACCACTTAAGTGACATCAATTGCCCCAGAGTAGATATATGGAAATGTGGAGTTTAATGCAGCACATTGTAAAGTACACAACCGTTCAGTCTGCCGAGGCTGACACAGGGGTGGAAAAGTCCTTGCGGATCCATGACTTGTAAATTTTGATAAACGTTAGTCTGTCTACACTGTCATTGGACAGAAGTGTGCACTTATCCGTTAGCACACTACCAGCAGCGCTGAAGACACGTTCAGAGAGAACGCTGGCTGCGGGGCACGACAAAATCTCCAAGGCATGAGTGGCGAGCTCTGGCCATTTTTCCAGTTTGGAGCCCAAAATGAACAAGTGTCTAGTTGCCCAGTCATGGCATCGATATTGAGCTGTAGATACCATCCTCACTAGGCACTCACTATGTGTCAGACTTGTTCTCTCTTCTGGCATTGCAAAGGATGGTCTAAAAAAATGGTGAAATGATTCCACAAAATTGCTGTTACTTGATAGACTGTTACTGTTAACGTTTGAGTTATGATGACGATTCGACGTTCCCAGGGTTAGAAAGTTAGAACTGCGATATTCACTATGTGCTCCACTGGTGTTTTGGGGAAAAGCAGATCTAAGATTAAGTAAAAGTTTCTGTTGGTGCTCCTGCATGCGTGAATCCCTTTCCAGGGCAGGAATCATTTGGCAAAATTTACTCTTGTACCGAGGGCTAAGAGTGTGGCAACCCAGTAGTCGGCATTATTTTGGATTCTAACAATCATGTTGCAGATAGTGCAGCAAGAAGGCGCTTATGTGTCTTGCACATCCAGGAAGACCACGTCCTTGCTGTGTTGGTGGTGGCTAGGTAATATTCACGCTTTCTTCCTCTGCCCTCTCCCCCAACCTCGCACAACAGAAATGTGATCCAGATCTCCCTCATCTGCTGACTCTTCCATGCCCATCGCCTCTTCGTACTCCATTTCTTCCTCGGCTTCTGCACCTTCATCAACAGTGTGGCTGCTACCATTCGCCCTCGTTAATCCCTCTCGCCCACCCTTCCTTGCCAGCCGCCTTGATGCTGAGGACCGTCTGGATGCAGGTCACATTACCAGACAGGCTTTGGGCGCAGGTGGAGGACCTAGAAGAGGTGGAGGAGGAAAATGTAGTAGAGGAATATCTAGATATAGAGGTTTGATGCGCAACCCGTGGGGATGGCAAGACTTGTAGAGCAGACCCTTCTCCTGCTGTCACCATTGTCACCCAGTGACCAGTCAGTGACATGTAACACCCCTGTCCATGCTTACTCGTCCAAGTGTCAGTGGTGAAATGCACCCTGTCACACACAGTCTCTCAAGGAAGCCGTGATGTTGTGTGCGACATGCTGGTGTAGCGCAAGCACAGCTTTCTTTGAGAATTAGTGGCGACTGGGCATCTGGTACTGGGCGACTGCGACGGCCATAGGGTCTTGAAAATCCGCTGTTTCCACCAGACAGAAAGGCAGCATTTCCGCAGCCATCAGCTTGCAGATGGTGAAATTAAATCTCTTAGCTTTTGCATGGGTAGGAAGAAGTGGTCTTTTACTTGTCCACATCTGAGGGACCGAGGGCTGGCTGCTGTGCCCAGTGAGACAGGGTTGAATAGGGTGTCCCAGACAAACTGCTGGTCTGTGAGGGAGGTGCAGGTGGACTTATTAAATCGCACTCATGAAAAGTTGGTGCAATCGATGTGTGACAGCGCTCAACTCCACCAAGTGTTTCCACTTCCAAAACAGCTGACAGCCTGCCAATCACACTGGCTGTTCAGTGGAAAGAGGTGGAAGTTCTGCATCCGAAAGCCTGTCTGACAGCTGTCTCCACAGTCACAGAGGATGAAGAGGCTGCAGATGCACTTGATTGGGCAGACGGTGGTAGGCCAGACCCGCTAGGCCGCATTGTAACAGTGAGCTTCCCACTGTGACTTATGTTTTATGTCCATGTGACGGTTCATGCATGAAGTACTCAAACTATGGATTTTTTGACCTCTACTCAGTTTTGTTTATAAATTTGGCAGATAACATGAGTTGGGTCATCCTTTGTGATCTGAAAAAAGGCCCAGGCTAGGCAAGGCATGGCGCCCATGCGACCTGCAGAGCCACCACGACTTCTGCACAGAGGCAGAGTTGTGGCTGAGGACGCAGTTGTGGACATGCTTCCAAGACTCTGTCTCTGTCCAGGAAGCCACAACCTAACCTCATCGTCACTAGCAAACTCCTCCGCCTCCTCTGCTGAGCTCATCAACTGCCTGCCTGTGGGTTGACAGTAAGTGGGATCTCCAACTTCATCATCACCCTGTGTGTTCTCACACTCGTCATCCTCAGAGCCAATCTCTTCCTGCCTTGAGCTCAAAGTCAAGTTGTCAATACAATGAGGTATCTGAGTCATCATCATCTGCCTCATTGTCTCCACCAACAGGGGTTACAGTTTGGGAATGAGGGTCTATATTATGCTCATACCCTTCTTCATCTGGGCCTGGATCCGAATCACAAAGATTTTGAGCATCGGTGCAGATCATTTCCTCGTCTTGACTCAATGTAGCTTTGGAGCAGACCTCTGATTCCCAGGCTATAGTATGAGTGAACAGCTCTGCAGACTCACCCATTTGTGTTTCCTCATAGTCAATAGAGCGGCTGGAGACTTGTGAGCTGTGAGGAAGCAGGTGCGATTGGAGTGACACCTCTGAGGACTGGAGTGTTTGTGATGTTGAAGTTGAGGTGGAGGAGAGCCCACATAATGGAGCTCTTGATATCCATTGAAGCACCTGCTGTTTTTGCGCATCTACAAGTTTTAGCGATGCTCTGCTGCGTAAGAAAGGGATGATATCAGATTGTCCACGAAAAGAAGTAGACATTTTAGTTTGGCTTGAAGACGGTATTTGTTCAGCAGTTGTTTCTGTTACTTTAGCACCTACCCCACGGGCACAAAGATGTTTACCCTTTCCAACACGTCTATTCCCCTTTCCACCATCCAGATAAGAGTGAAAAAAAGAGTTGGGATCAAATGCCGCGCTGACCACAAGGATAAACACAGAGTTATTAACACACTCTGTTTACTTTGCCTACACGTGTTTCATGGCTCATAGGCCACTTCCTATGCCCTGAGGAAGTGGCCTATGAGCCATGAAACACGTGTAGGCAAAATAAACAGAGTGTGTTAATAACTCTGTGTTTATCCTTGTGGTCAGCGCGGCATTTGATCCCAGCTCTTTTTTTCACTCTTATCTGGATTCTTCAGTTCTCAGCTGGGAGCCTGCAGCGACCTCCTGTGTGCTTTTATTGTAGTTGTGACACTCACAACTAAATCAGGTGAGTTTAACCATTTGGGGTCTGAGGGACCTGTATAATAGCAATACTACTCTATGTGCGCTTCCTTTCTCTTTTCATTTATATAGACCTTTCCACCATCAGCAGACCTTTTACCACTCATTTTGAAGGGTAAGTAATTGGCAACTCTGTAGTTAGCACAAAAAACAATGAATGCAAAACTAGCAGAGCTGAGTGGACAAACAGTGGTACTAGCCTAAATAGGTTTTGGTAAGTAGTTTAGGTCATATGCAATCCAAAAGTGTTTTCGGCACTGTGTGGCTATACTAATCAAAGGAACAGTGAAGTACTGCTAGCTAGTAAAACTGTGCTAGTAGCCTAAATAGTTTTGGTAAGTAGTTTTGGGCAGATACAATTCAAAAGTGTTTTCTGCGCTGTGTGTTGGTAGATTTCACCAGAACACTGGACCACAGCAACCTAGTCAAGCTGTGTTAGTAGCCTAAAAGGATTTACTTGTCTACATGCACTAAAAAATGGCAATTACAGACAGGCGGTGTAGCTTTCTTCACAACAATGCGACACCAATGCCTGGCATGCAATGTTACTAGCCAAAAATGATTTACTGGGCCAGATTTGGCCAGATGTTGTAAAAAAACGCTTTCACAGCACTGGGACAGACCTGCCTGGCAAAACAGCTTTTTAAGCCCTCAAAAGGGCTGTTCTTCAAAGAAGTCCCTAAACCTATCAAGTATCTCTGTATCTAAATTGCAATTGAATCGCTATCTATCTACTGTATCTAGCTCGGTCTGTATTTCACACATCAGCACCAGCAGCGGTGCCGTCTGACACTGAGCTGCAGCACTGAGAGAATTGCGAGCAGAGTAAAATGGCCAGGTTTTATATGGCAAGGGCATGTGATATGCCCAGCCAATGACACAGATCCTTGTGTGAAAAAAGTGCACTTTGCCATATGCGTGCTGATAGGCTGACACACCAGACTACCCACAGTGAGTAAGCGGCAAAGAAAAAAATGGAGATCTGCATTATTTCAGCACACATCTCCACAGCCCCCCTCCCGCCCACTATTCATTCCAAGACACTAAAACTCATAATTTCGTTCGCCAAAAGCATTACTGTGAAAAGTCAGTACAGCTTTTGGTGAACAGAAACAGAATTACCGGATTTTTAGCAAATTGTTCGAATTTGTGGAATGACTCGAACACCGCCCAAAACAGATCGAATTTGAAATTGGCGAACAATTGTAATCGAATATTGTTCATCTCTAGTTACGGGCCAGGGCACCGGCCACCGAGACATCACCCCAGCACTAACGCCCGGGTACCGAGTTCCCAAAGACCCCTGGGTGGGTCATTAACATATGTAAATCATTGTTACTTGTCACATTGTACTGAAATTTGGCTATGACAATTGATTATACTAATTGATTATATCAATTTCTGTTTGTATCCAACCAACCCCATTTTCAGCAGCAGTGTATTATCTTTAAGTCCTTCTATGTTATGGCACAGTTTTTATGTGTTTTTTAATTGTTTTTTAATTGTTTTTAATTGTCATGTCTTGAGTTGCACTTAATTTTGTATCTAATAAAAGTTGGTATTAAACAGACTACACAGCTGATCATTTACATACACTTCTTGTTGTCTGTATGCAGTAGATTATTAAAGCCTGACATTAGTGATGGGCGAATCTACTCGTTAGGACTCGTTACTCTGCGAGTAGTAAGAAACTCGCAGGAGTCAATACTCTGCGAGTTTCCAAGCGATTACTCACACAGTAACGAGTCCAATGCAAATCAATGGCAATCCTAGTTTTGTCCGTGTTTGAATTCAGTATGTTTCTCAGTCGCTAAACTCGCTATCACATCACTGTCTATGTAGCTGGATTGTCCCCAAATTGTTTAAAAACTCGCACCGGTTCATGGATACCCACTGTCAGCAGCGAGTCTAGGGCTGAGCGAGTCTACGAAACCGAGTCCTGTATACTGTATTCTGGACTCGCTGAATACAGAATATGTTAATGTTCCGAGACAGCCTAGCATGTTAGCAGCCTAGCATATTAGGTGAGAAAACTGTGGAGATGGACAAGCATGTTAGCCAATCATATTCAGTAATGCCGCAGCCATGTTGGTTGTGGCATTACTATGATTGGCTGCTGTCCATCGTGATGCCTATGTCAAGTATGACAGGCAAAGCTGTATATGAGGCTTGCCCCCACCATTTTGGGCACATTCCTGTGATGATCTGAGCTATTGCAGGGCGAGTAGGGAGACTTTGAGCAAATCAGAGATAGGGATTGTCAGTGAGTGTAGGAAAATCACCTCAAGATTCCTCACATATAACCCAAACAGCTCTTGTGAGAGCTAACAGGACGGAGGAGTGCTGTGTACAGCACTGAAGGCAGGGAGACATGCAGGAGCAGCCTTGAAGTGCATACTGCACCGGCCTCAGAGCTTAGCTTAGTCACTCAAGCTTCCTCAGAGCTAAAATCAGAGGCTTAGCTGGGCTAATATTTAATTTTTTGTAGGGACAGTGTGTTGCTTCTCTGCGAAGTGGTAGCACGCACTTTACCTCACACCCGTATCGCAGACAGTACCAAACTCCTTATTGGTGACTGATTCTGCCACATAACTAATTTTTTGGAGGGACAGTGTGTTGCTTCTCTGCGAAGTGATAGCACGCACTTTACCTCACACCCGTGACGCAGACAGTATCAAACTCCTTATTGGTGACTGATTCTGCCACATAACTAATTTTTTGGAGGGACAGTGCGTTGCTTCTCTGCGAAGTGATAGCACGCACTTTACCTCACACCCGTGATGCAGACAGTACCAAACTCCTTATTGGTGACTGATTCTGCCACATAACTAATTTTTTGGAGGGACAGTGCGTTTCTTATCTGCTGCAAGCTAATAGCAGGCACATTACCTTCCTGCTCTGCGAATATGCATTTGTAGCCTTCATTGTCATCCTAGTAGGAATTCGTCACTGATAGTCATCTGATTCTGTACGTGACCATCTTCACTTGTCAACAATGTCACAAAAACACCAAATGCCCAAAAAAGAGTTTGCAAAGGGACAGGGACGAGGTCGTGGCCGTAGCAGTTGTGAACAACAAGGCACTGGTACAGGTAGACAGACGAGGATTGATCAATCCACCTTTCTGCTGTCTAAATTTCCCAGTACTCAACCTAAACGTGTCTTGAGGCCGGAAGAGCAAGACCAAATAACATCTTGGATGGCTGACAAGACCTCAACCACTGGTTCATGCAGCACACAATCATCCTTCACACCATATTCAAGTGCCGCTACTGACAACGTGGGGTCATCTAATCCGCAAAATCTTCCTATTTCCTCAAGCCATCGGCAGACAGAGGAAAATTTTGACCGCGACCTTGGACACTCGGATGATTCATTTGGTTCTTATCAGCCCTTCATACAACCTGAACTTTCTTTGTCACTGCCCGACCAGATACTTGAACAAGACGTACGTTCTATTCATGGACAAAGTTTGGATTCACCTCGTCCTGAAGAACGTCACTTTCAACAAAGGCATACACCATCTCAGGAGGTGGAGGATGATGATGATGATGAGACACACATCTCATCTGGCCAGCCTGAACAGTCACGTTATCCAGAAGACTTTGAGGAGGAAGGGGTGGATGATGAGACCACTGATCCAACCTGGACTCTTGACATGCATAGCCAACCGTGCAGCATGGAGGAGGAAAGTGGCTATGTACCACCGCCAAAAGCACCCAGGCTTACTCCTTTATCCAGAATCCAACCTGTGACAACAGTAGCCCAAATTGTGTCAACTGTTGCACAAACTGTACCAACTGTTGCCCAAACTTTAACAGCAGTTGGCCAAACTGAGTCTACAGTTGGTGTTGGCCAAAGTTATCCTCCTGTTCCTCCAACTCAACATAAAGGACAAAAAGCCATTGTCTGGCAATTTTTTAAGGATAGCCCATCAGTAGCAAATGTCGTTATCTGTAACGTCTGCTATGCCAGGCTAAGCAGAGGCCAGGGCAAAGGAAACTTGAGCACCAGCAGTATGCGTAAGCACATGTCTGTTAAGCACCCAAGTCAGTGGTTGGCCCATCAGGGTTCGACATCAGGGCCTTCTGATCCCAACACTTGCAGGCCACCTCCGATCCGTCCTTCACCATCTGCTGTTCATGCAGCAGCTCCTACTCATACGTACTCCTCACAAGCTGCGTTAGACGCGAGATATGACAGTAGTCAAGTGACTTGTGAGTCTGCCCCAAATGACCAGTTGTCTGTTCCACAGCTGTATGAGAGGCAGCGGAAGTACCAATCAACACACCCTTTTTCTCAAAAAATGACTGCGCAAATTTCTAAGTTGTTAGCTGTTGAAATGTTGCCGTTTAGGCTTGTGGCTACTGAAGCTTTTCAGGAGTTGTTGGCTGTGGTAGCACCACAATACTCTGTCCCCAGTCACTATTTTTTTTCACGTACTGCCGTACCTGCGTTACACCAGCACGCGGTTAACAACTTAAAGCGTGCACTAACAAATGCTGTAAGCGGAAAAGTCCACCTGACAACTGACACGTGGACAAGTAGTTGTGGACAGGGCAGATACATATCACTAACTGCTCACTGGACTAACCTGGTCGAGAGTGTCCCAAATTCTAAAAGTGGAATATCTGCGATCCTACCAACTCCATGAATAGCGGGCACAATATCATTCTGGGTGTCCGCGTCCTCATATACTTCAACAACACAATGTGCGTCTTCTACTTCCATGACCACTGCTGACTTGTCCGCAACATCACGTCCAAGTTGGGAGCTTTGCAGTACTGCATCAGCAAGGCGACAACAGGCTCTTCTTAAGCTGATCTGTCTAGGTGACACACCTCACACTGCAACCGAGCTGTGGAAAGGTGTTAAGCAACAGACAGATGAGTGGCTGGCCCCACTGCAACTACAAACAGGTCTTGTTGTCAGCGATAATGGACGAAACCTTGTTGCAGCAATAAAACTCTGTAACCTTCAACACGTGCCTTGCATGGCTCACGTGCTGAACCTAGTAGTTCAGAAATTCATGAAAAATTACCCTGAGTTATCTGATCTACTAGAGAAGGTGCGTAGAAATTGCGCACATTTCCGACATTCCTCCACGGTGTGACGACCATCCGCTGTAAGGCCGAGCTGCTGGTAGGCAGCACCCCAAGAAACCCTGAGACCCTTAACCCCTATACAGGGATTTGGAATTACAGCGGAGCCCAGGGGGTAGCTGCCTATATGAGCAACAGAGCCGGGGAGGTCGCCAGGGTAAAATCAAGACCCGAATAAACGAAGTCAGAAGTCCGAGTCAAAACCAAGAGGGCAGCTAAGGTACAAAATCGTCAGGCAGTAGCAGTGTCAAAAATCCAGGCAAAGGTCAAGGGCAAAACCAAGAGGGCAGCTGAGGTACAAAATCAATAGGCAGAGGCAGAGTCAGAAATCCAGGCAAGGTCAGACACGAAACTAAACACACACTATCACTGGGGAACCAAAACTATATCTGGCGACCTGCAAGCCAGGCTCCAATGTACTTGAAGGGCGCGGCTACCTCCCATAGGCTGGAGCCCACAGCCTGATGATCTCATCCGGACCGCCCCTAGAACCAGGCCAGATGGTGATGCACGACTGGCTCCGCCCACCCCACTTCTGACAGCAGAACGAAGGCTGCGCCTAACAGACAGCTCTGCAGGGCCCGCTCCTCTGCTACCAACACCACCCAAAGGAGAAACATGGCGGCGCTCAGCGACAGAGGCAGACGTCGCAGGAGCAGGTCCATATGAGGACAAGGCCCTCCTATCACTGGCGCCATCAGCCGAAGGAAACCGGCTCCTCCCAGTGGCCGAGGCAGGAACACCAGCCACTGAGTCCAATGGCGATGTGACACACGGCACTTGGAAGTCTATCTGCCCTTCAACAGCAATTTAATTTGCCCAAACACAGGTTAATTTGCGACATGCCCACTCGATGGAACTCTACATTCCATATGTTGGCAACGTTCAATGAGCAGCAGAGGGCAATAGCGGACTATCAGCTGCAACATGCCCGTCACACCGGAAGTCATACAAGACACATTGGTACTATGGAGTGGGTCTGGATCGCTGACCTTTGCGAGGTTCTAGAGAACTTCGATTATTGCACAAAACTTGTCAGCGGTGATCAGTCCATTATTAGTCTCACCATCCTCATGCTCTGTTTGCTTAAAGAATCGCTCCTGAATCTTAAAACAGAATCATTGAGGGCACAGCGGAGGGCTATGGAGACAGATTTGAACATCCACGATCAGAGCCAGCAAAGCCAATTTCAGCCGGCAACATTGGCTGCAAAACAAGACTGTGATGAGGAAGATAAAGACGATTTATTTCTCCATGGTACTGATGTGAACCCTGATGGTACTCCCAACCCCAGCTTTATGTCGGTACAGCATGGGTGGGCTGAAGAGGAGGAGGCGGAGACCGATTTTGAGACCATGATACGTAGTGTTCATCAGTCAGGTGAAACAGAAGAGATGAGTCTTTGCAGCCTAGCACACATGTCTGACTTCATGTCTCAATGTCTGTCCCAAGATCCACGCGTCATTAACATCTATGACAGCGACCTCTACTGGTTGTCAACATTCCTTGACCCACGCTACAAAGACAAGTTTCCATCGCTGCTGTTGCAGTCACCAAGGGGCTTAACGATGGATTATTTCAAGAGGGTTGTTGTTGACAATTTGATGTCAATTTTACCCTCTGAATCCGCTCTACCACGAAGAAGCAGCTCTTTGCCACAGCAGCCTTTGGTTGGGACACAAGCGGCCACAATGTCAAGAAGAGGTGGTGGTAAGATGTCCACCAACTGGGCGATGTTCAACAGACCTTCCAATGTGCAACGGATTGTGCCTACGGTCCCCTTGAGTAGGAGACAAACATTGTCAAACATGGTGAACGAGTATGTCTGTGACACTACCAGCTTCTTAACCGACCCCACTGTACCCTTTAATTACTGGGTTTCCAAGCTTCATACTTGGACTGAGCTCTCTTTCTATGCCTTGGAGTTGCTGGCCTGCCCAGCTGCTAGTGTGACATCAGAGGGTGTTTTCAGTGCCGCTGGGGCATTGTCACTGATAGAAGGTCACGGCTTACTACAGAAAATGCCGACAGGCTGACTCTCATTAAGTTCAACAAGGACTGGATATCATCACAGTTCTTAAGCCCTCCAGACAACAGTACCCAAACCTAGAGGGACATAATCAAACATGATATGTTTTGCTGACTGAGATTTAAACATTATGTCCTTTTCTGACATGAAGGCTAAACAATGTGCCTCCGCTAAGAAGCTTTGATAAGTCATGCTGCTGCTAGATTTGCTGCATGAGAACCAAACTACACAATCAGTTTCAGTCATGTAACTTTACTACTGCATCCACTTGTGATGATTTTTGAACTTTTTTTTTTTCTGACAATACAATATAGTCTCTTGGCTGAATTTTTCAAGGCAACAAACCTATGCCTGCATAGTGGGCATTTCTACAACTGCAAGCAAATATATTGTATGGCACAAGCGCCTTGCATTAATTCTAAAAATTTTGAACACGCCCCTTGGGCTAATTTTTTGAGGCTACAAGCCTATGCCTGCATAGTGGGCTTTGCATGTACTATGGTCTTAGTACAACCCACAATATTGTATAGGCCACGCGCCCTGCTTTATTTCTCAAAATATGGACTAAAGCCCTTGAGCTAATTTTTGGAGGCAACAAGCCGATAATTCATCAGTGACCATTGCATGCCCTTTGCTTCAAGTGCTATGTACAGTTGGACATGGGCTCTGAGGCCTGCTTAATTTAAACAATACATACATCCCATGGACCGTTGGAATGTTTTAGAGACAAACGTCCGCCGAACAGAGGGAACAATTGAAGGCGATGGTCCTTCATGAACCCAACGATAAATCATGGTACGACGTTGCAAATGGATTTCTGCGCAGATGATACTTCACTAACCGCATTGGAACTGTAGACGGGACACACATTATTATCTAAAAGCCCACAAGAATGTGATAATCAGCTTCAATTATTAATGGAAATGAAAAACCCAGCCCAAATCACACCTTAGGTGTATCACATAAACTGACCTGAGATTATTGACTAATTGTTCTTGTGTTAAGTGTGTGATAGTTCCAAAATCATGGATTGAGTGTATTACACATGACACATACAACTGATATGTGGCTGTCAAAAGAAATATTTTAATTAGGTGGTAGACTTTAATGCCTGTTGGCTTTCTTCTACTTATGTCTGTTTTCTTTGTCTGTACTTCTTTCCACCTTTTTTTTTTTAAAAGGCCACAAAAAGCCACATTTAGTAACATAACATAACAAAGAAACACACCGAAAGGGGGCTAAGGTTACAAATTGCTAAATAATACCTAACATTAAAAGAATGTTAAATTATCTCAAAAAGAGAAAAATCAAAGTGTACAAAACACCAAAAAAAAAATTATTATGGATAAAAACTTCCATAGGTCCATTACATTACAGGACATGGTAACTTTGGCAAACTGTCTTCCACAATTACATCAATGTCACCCTCATGGACAGGCATATTAATGACGTTGAGCACCTGGTTGATGTCCTCAGCCAACGGCCTGTGATATTCTGCCAAACCTCTTGATCCAACATTAGGCACATTAAGTAAAGGCTCATAGGGACGCCACAAGGTATGTTCTACAGGGGGTCCATCAATACTCTGTGAGCCCAGCACGGGTCCTGGTTGGCCTGGCTGCTGGTGGTGTGACCTTGCCAAGAAGTTGTGTTGTGAACGCTGCCAACTCTCCAGCATATTTAAGACCCGTGTGGGGCTGTTGGGGGGCACATTGGCATCAAGTACTATTTGGAAGGCTGCCCTTGCACTCAGTCTCCGCTCATGTGGAATCTGTGAGAGATATCCAATGAAACTGTGTGCAAAGGCAGCTGCCCACTGTAGTGTGTTGGGGTCTGTATTGGAAGGCCCACCCACCACTTCCCATGGAGCAAAGTTATTTTGACCAACAACACTAGAGACATATGTGGGTAAAGGTGCTAAGCTGGGGGTGAAGCCAACTGGGTTGAAGCTGGAGTAGGCCACAGAATCACGCCCAAATACTGATGATGGATTAGCTCGGCCACAGCTGGACCAAACTGGGGCAGGGACATAATGGCAGGGAGCCGGACCAGGGACAGAGGAGCAAGGAAGTGGACCTTGCGTGGAGAAAACATGAAAAGGAGCTGGAGCAGTGCAGGAGGGAACAGGACCAGGGCCACTGTTGGACTTATCAATATCATGACCAGAGCTACAGGGGACCACAGCGGCTGGAACACCGGATGGCAGATAAACTGGTGGAGCCGCCAGAGCCATACCACTCACAGCATGTTCTTCTACTGGCTGTGGTGGTAAAGGTGGTGGAAGCTGATCAGCCACGGGTTGATTGGGGTCTGGCATCACCTCATCTGCTTCATCCACATCCTGTTGCTGGGCTGGTCTGTCCGGATGATGAACAGCTGCCCCAGTGGCCTCCTCTGCGCCTTGGTGAACTTCCACAGGCTGGGGATTTGGACGTCGCGGTCTATTTCAAAACCAAAAATGAAAAAAGTAAGCGCACATTTTTTGTACTTACAAAGTTAAAATGAAAGTGTGCAGTGACCGACATAACTTGAAATCTACACTAAAGGCCACTTCACACACACAAATATCTGAGTCCAATATCTGAACAGATCTCTGGTTGCAGTGAAATCATGGATACATTGCTCCATTTTGTGGCTGTGTACAAATGGAACAATGTATCCATGATTTCACTGCAACCAGAGATCTGTTCATATATTGGACTCAGATATCTGTGTGTGTGAAGTGGCCTTTACATTTACCCTTGTGTGTCTTCTACCTAAAGAAATCTAACTTTACTGACATTTTGGCACAGTTAACCATGTAAAATACACAACCAACAAGCTGAGCAAAGTACATACAATATAAATTGGCTTCTACCGTAGTAGCATAACTTATGAGGATTACCTTACTATTCCAAAGTATTGTTAACCGTAAAATAAATAGTTAAAACATTCTAAGTAAATATTAAGCAGCACAACACATATGTAGCCTACATATATGGGAGCGTTAGGGTACAAATGGCAGCCCTTTCAAGTCAGGTCATGCCATTGAGCTAGCAAAATAACGCACCCTTACCGCAATAAGAAATCACGCCTTTCTATGCTGCTATGACCACCATCTCACACTATATAGTTACCCGTAAGATGCCTTCAGATATGCTACACCATATTTCATAAGGTAATGTGCCAAGTAACATTTGTAAATTATGGCACAGACATAGGCAAGTTTAATAATATTAAGACCAACACACAAGTGTGCGAAGGAACAACACACCAGGAGACCGCTGTGCCTCTTGAACGGATATGAAGACTGGTGAGCACAGACAGATCGATACTGTTGGTCAGACACAGAGCGCATTGACATGCTGCTGTATACCCTGGTTTTCCTCAAAAACAAGGAAGGTACCGATGTGGACTGCAGGAATAACCACAGGGTCATTTTTTTGCCACATTATGTGGAGACATTTTTGCCCTCTAAAATTACTTTAAGATGATGGACACTTTGACATGATCAACTGTGTTCATAAAATAAGTGTTGCACATTTGTAGTTAGTCACCCTACTGTATCTTCACAAATTAAATGGGGTTAAACATATAAATAACATTGCGACATACAGTGTAACCTCCAAACTATTATTAAACTTCACAATAACAGTGTCATGTGTGTTCATCCTTTTTAACACAACCTATTTTAGTTGAAATTACTTAATTATTGCTAAATTTCGCATTTTTGAAAAGCTTGTTAGATAAGAATGTGGTATTCTCAATGATAATTTTATACTTTATTAAGAACCACAACTTAATATAAAATGAAAAATTCAGAGATATGGTGTTGTCTAACCCCACCCTCACACTAGTCATTTAACCACCAAAATGGAGACTATGACAATTAAATATGTAACGACTCCATTTCTTAAAACACATAATGTTGCAGTTTGACAGGGTAATTCTCAACATGCACCAGGCCTGTCCGAACCTACAAAGTGAAATGTTAAACTGGGACCAATTTTGGTGTCCCACTTGCTTTTTGTACAAGGTGGGTACCTGTAAGAAGCACATTAGTTGAGGCATAAACATATAAGGTGTCTTCCTTGAGCCACAAGACTAAGCCCTTGTGAGCCAGTCACTACATGCCCACGTCATGGTCACATGCCTTCATGGCGGCAGTTGTTATGGCGATTCGCTCACAAACAAATACATACAGTACCCATGGTCCCACTAAAAAACTTTGCTGAGTGTGGACTATGTATGTGTTATGCAGATCGTAAACTTCTGAGGTCCCCTAACATAATTGTGTGCATTACGGCCAAATATGTTTTCACGCTTTCCTATTTGACATGGCTACAAAAGCAATGGGGACATATAACATATTGTCTAATCTTACACATGTTAAAGTTATGGGCAAATGATAATCTTCCATTACGGACCTTCTAAGACGCACAAATGGCCGAAGGAATGCCAATCTGTAAAAGTGGGCGTAAACACGCAACGGTGGTGCAGCTTTTGGGCCCAGGCATAACTGCCGTTCGTACTCCTTCTTATACTGGTCCCGGCAGCTCCTCCATCTCTTCATCACCATATCAACTGCAAGCAGATGAATAAAATACAGACATCAGATCTGATAACACAATCACTTCTCTCAAACAATAGTGCCAAATATACAATAGACAGGAACTTCTTTCCCTCTTTGTACCCATGGTTAAGTATACCGTACACCTAGAGAGAAGGAAGAGAAGGATAAACCTGGAAGGACCATACCGCGAGAGGGTTCTGGCAAGAGAAGGAACCTGTCTGCGCATCCTCTTCCACTGTTTTCTCCACAACAGTCCCAAGCTGGAAGCACTGCAGCACTGCCTCGGCAAAGCGGCAACAGGCTGTGCTGAATCTAATATGCATAGGTGACAAACCCCAAAATGCAGAAGAGGTGTGTACATCTCTGAAACAGCAGGCAGATCACTGGCTCACACCTCTGAACCTAAAGCCAGGAAAGGTCGTGTGCGACAATGGCCGGAACATGTTGGCGGCTTTGATGAGAGGCCAGCTGACACATGTTCCATGTGTGGCCCATGTGCTCAACCTTGTGGTTCAGCGGTTTCTAAAATTATACCCAGAGCTGTATGATCTCCTCTTAAAAGTTTGACGCCTGTGTTCAGTTTATGTAAATTAACCTACAGCTTCTGGCGGCCTTGACGGCTTGGCGGGGCCATTTTCAGCTTCTGGCACACAGACTGGAGTGTGATGTCCCCACGCGTTGTTACGCTACTCTGCACATGTTGTCCATGAGTTGTGACCAGAAGAGGGCAGTTGTTGAGTACCTGCCTCACCTATGGCGTTGGTAAAAGGGTCAAAATCCACACATAAAACGTGAGGAGTGGAGATGGATGTACAACCTATGTAGCGTCCTCCAAAACTTGGAGGAATCCACCAAGATGGTGAGCGTCGATGACGCCCTTATTAACATCACCATACCGCTTCTCGGCCTTCTAAAACGGTCTCTGCTAAACAAAACATGATGCATTGCAGGCGTAGCGCCATGAGTTTGAGCGAGAAACAGTAGTGGGTGTGGGTGATAACACACAGCCCAGCCTCATCTCATCACAACGGGCAGTGGAGAACTATGACGAGGAGGAAGAGGAGGACAAGTAGTAGGATGAAGACATGGAGCTACTCTCCGGCCACATTGAGGATATGACATGCACACCAGTCATACCCTGTGTTCAGCGTGGTAGGCCAGAGGACACTGGAGATGAGGAGGAGGAGGAGGATGAGGAGGAGAAGGAGGAGGACAGCATGTTCAGTCATCGTGTTGGTCTGGACACCGAAGTGCTGGCTGTTAAGAGTCATGCGCACATGCTTGACTTAATGCTAAGCTGCCTCGCTCGTGACCCTCGCGTTAAGAACATCTCGGGCCGAAAAACATTACTGTTTGTTAACAGTGTTAGAAACACGCTACAATGAGAAGTTTATGTCACTTATTCCTGAGGTGGAGAGGTCAGCTAAAATGTAGCATTTCCAGAAGGCCATAGTTGTGGAATTACACAAAGCATTCTCCACAGAAAACGATAGCCGCATCGATCTTGAATCGGTGGATAATCAAGGCGTACGGCCAAGAGGGGCACAAGTGTAATTCGCCCGAGGTAGGGGGAACAGTCTTTAAGATGTGGGCCAGTTTTCTCAGCCCCTAACGTTCCGCAGCACCTGAGGTGCGGGGTAGTGCCACAAGAAATATTAAGTTTGGCCAGATGCTGAAGGAGTACCTTGCAGCTCTAATAACTGTAGTCCGACATTGCTGTGTGCCTTACAATTATTGGGTATCCCATATGGACATGTTACATGAATTGGGTCTCTACGCCTTGGAAGTCCTGGCCTGCCATGCCGCTAGAGTTTTTTCAGATTTTTTTTTTTAGTTTACGCTGGTGGAATCATTACTGATAAACGCAGCCACCTGTGAAATGAAAATGAAGACAGAATGACTTAGGTCTAGATGAACAAGAGTTGGATTGGGCCAGACTTCACCACACCACCAGGAAATGAGAGCGGAATTAAAATATTGAAAAGGTAATTTTCCATTAACCTACACTGACCCATGGGTACACACTTCTGTACTTTTGATAATTGCTGGACTGCTCAGCCTTCTCCGCATGCGCCACCATGTTGACCGTTAAAAAAGTTAGGCCGTTGTTAAATTTTTTCACACATTATTTCAGAAAGGGCATTACAACAACAATACACCCGCTCCTTTGAAATGGGTATAATGTTTTGATGCCCTCATGCACGTCTCTATCCATGGAGAATGGTCTAGCAATTCCGAGTATTGTAGGATTCGCCCATCACTAGTAGCCTCCAAATGTTTGGCCACCCTGGCAAAGGGAAATAGTAAAATAGACACACTTCCTCAAAATGGGCACATTATGTCAAGAGGCCTTCATGTAAATCTCTTCTCAGTGACATCGGAGTTCAACACAATGTTTTCACGGAGAATCTTTAATGTCATCACAAAAAGTACCAAACACCAGCTGTGTCTCACTAGTGCGTATGTGCCCTTACCATTTCCGCCATGAAAGTTATTCTTGGTGTCATTTTGGAACTTTATCTGGTGAGTCCATATAAATGGCATAAAACTCAACCAACCTTTTTCACAGCTGTGACTTTTCAGTAAGAAATGCTTACAGGGTTCTTCACCATGCTGTTGACATGTCATTTCAGCACTCTTCTGAGACTTTTGTGACATTTTTAGAGTTTTTACATGCTGCCGGTGGTCATTTAATAAAAATACTCGGGTCTCCCATAGGATAACATTTGGCTCGGTGCTCGGCCCGAGTACACGAGTATCTTGGGATGCTCGGGCCGAGCATCGAGCACACTAGCATTTTTGTACTCGCTCATCACTACAATTGACATCACATAACTCTTACCAAGGTTTACCTGTCCATCTTGTCCTGCTTCCTGAAAAGACGGGAACATACTTATGGCGACGGACCTCCAACACATATTTCGCTGTCTGTCATCCCGATAGCCAGGGTGGGTGGGCTGCCACAGCTGAGGCCTCTCTTCAACCAGGCCAATGAGCCTGTCTGTATCACGTCTGCTACACATCTTTGGTGGGCCTGTGTGTGCAGATCAGATCGGCCTGTGTCTGCAGATAACATCAGCCTGTGCAGTAAATCGCTTATTAGCAGAGGCGACTTCCTGGTTATCTTCTGTACTGGTGTTGAAACGATTTTCTGTGCTTCAGAGCAAAAGGGAGGAATTCAAAATCGCAAATCACTAGTGGACACAGCAATCCGTGCTGAATGCGAGTTATTCACTGCTCTGTCTGCTCTCGTTAACCTTCGGCAGCTCTCAGCAGCAGTGAAGGGCTTTTACAGCAGGGTTCAGCCGAGGTCATAACCTCAGCTATGACCTGAGAGGAACCCTGACTGTTTTAGTCAGTTGTCAGCCTGCTGTCCCCTGGATTGACATGTCTCCATGCAGAGGGATGTAGCAGAGCTGACACCGCGGTTATGGACTACGGCGGATGGAAGATGATTTTTTTAATTAAAGATGGAGTCACAAAAGCCTATGTTTTTTTTTATAATAAAAAAAAATTTATGTGTGTGGTTATTTTTTTTTTAAACAATTTAATAGAAATTCATGGCGGTCATGTGTAATATTGGCGTGACCGCCATAAATTTCGGGCTTAGGGCCAGCTGATAACAAAAAGCTGGCCCTAACCCCTTTATTACCCAGTGAGCCACCGCACCAGGGCCCTATAAGAGTGGGGTTCAGCGCCAGAGGATGGCGCTTCAATGAACGTGCCATCTTCTGGGGTCGCTGCGGGCTGCAATTTGCAGCGGGGGGGTTTGCCCAGAAAGCTTGGGATTCCCCGCGCTGCGGATTCCAGCCCCCAGCTGCTTAGCTGTACCTGGCTAGACATAGAAATTGTGCGGAGCCCCACGCCTTTTTTTTTATTATTTCATGAAATTCATTACATAATTAAAAAAAAAATTAAACTGGGTCTCCGCGCTATTATTATGTCTAGCCAGGTACAGCTAGGCAGCTGGGGGCTGGAATCCGCAGCGAAGGGGGGCAGAAGCTGTCTGGCCCCCCACGCTGCAAGTTGCAGCTCGCAGCCGCCCCAGAAGATGGCGCGTTCATTGAAGCGCCATCCTCTGGTGCTGAACCCCGCTCTTCCAGGGTCCTGGTGCGGTGGCTCACTGGGTAATAAAGGGGTTAGTGCCAGCTTTGTGTTATCAGCTGGCCCTAAGCCCGAAATTTATGGCGGTCACACCAATAGTAGACATGACCGCCATGAATTTCTATTAAATTGTTTAAAAAACAAAACAAAACACAGAGAAAATTTTTTATTGGTAATTACTAGGGATGAGCGAGTCCGAAAAGACTCGGAATCGCAAGACCCCAACGAGTCCGAGTCAAGGACTCGGGACTCGTTGCGAGTCCAGCGAGTCCAATGTTAATGAATAGGGACCCGAGTAATAGCGAATAATGACATTTACAACTCGCTGATGTGTCTCTGAAAGTGTGCGAGTCCAAACTCGCTGGTTTTTCTCTTATTTTGAGGCTTGTAGCCGATGATGCGAGGGAAGGGATTCTCCAGCACACACTATGGTTTAAGGAAACAGGAAGCGAGTCGCGCTGACAGGCGCACACACAGAGCGATCCATTCATCAGTGCAATCATGGCAGCAGGACGTGGCATGGTGAACACGCTGCGTCTTATTGCACTTGTGGAGGCTCGTCCATTTCTATGGCTCCCTACAGATCCTGAGTATGGGGATACGACCCTTATTAATACAGCCTGGAGAGAGATCGCCCAAGAGATGTTCCCTGCGTTCCATCGGAGTGACCATGAGGAACAGAGCAATCTAAGTAAGTTAAATGAGTTCACACGTTATATATTGCATTTACTGTATATATACTCGTGTATAAGCCGACCCGTGTATAAGCCGACCCCCCTATTTTTGCCCCGAAAAACTATGAAAACATATTCACCGCCATCCTGGTATACAGCGGCTATCACTGGTAGACAGCCCCCCAGCAGAGTATACACCTCCCCCTGCAGAGTATACAGGCCCCCAGCTGGGTATACATGCCCCCATATTGTCGTATACAGGCAGGGGCGGACTGGCCCAGGTGCCACGGGTCATGCGGCTGCAGGAGCATGAATAATCCGCATGTCCCTGAAGCAGCAGGCGGAAACGGAAGCTCCTGGCCGCGCGATGACGTCATCAGCACGCGGCTGCGTCCGGGAGTGAGCGTCTGTGAGTGGCGTGCGGCTGCGACTGTTAGCGAGCGGCTGTGAGGAGCGCGAGGCTGCGGCTGGGAGCGAGCCATAGGATAATGCGGGAGCTGCGGTGACTGTGAGGCGGCCGCCAGTCATCACCCACCCCCCGTCCTCACCTGTGTCGGGCCAGTGAGGGAGGGTTGCGACCCAAACTGTAGGGTGCCAGTCAGTCCCTGTATACAGGGCCCTCAGTGTGTGTACAGGCCCCCCCATCAGTGGGTATACAGGGCCCCCAGCAGTGGGTAGACAGTGGCCCAGTGGGTTTACAGGGCCCCCAGCAGTGGGAATACAGGGCCCCCATAGCAGGGTATACAGGACCCTGAATGTGTTATCATGCTCCACCGCATAGTTGCCTATATTTGGATGGGGTCACAACAGTACAATGAGTTTAATGTCTTATCCTCCTGGCTCTTTCGGCCAAGGGGTTGGGTGTATATAAATACCACTAATGACCAGAGTCTGGTGCCCGCACTATTACATTCTCTATGCGTTGACATGTGTCCTGCCTCATTTGTGATTGTGGCCACGTGAGCTCAATGTCCGTAATGCTGTTGATGATGTTCCACACTGTCGTGTCACTGTGCCTTGTATACACATTACACACACAAAATGAATAAAATGTTATTGTTGATTTGTACACATACTTTTGTTTTTTCAAATATTACACATCTCTAAAGCCGGTTTCAAATCATTTCACAGTTGACCATCTTAAAAAACGGTGGAGGAGCTGCCGGGACCAGCATAAAAAGCAGTACCGGCAGTACTCAGAGAGACAACCGGGAGCCGCTCCATTGCTCAACCACTACCACTTTTATGACCGGCTGTCCTTCCTTCACCCGGTGGCCGCTATGCCAAGGTATGTATCTGCAGCACTGTTGTGTACATTTAGTATTATTTATAAATATATACATTAGTTTCCATTTTGGCTCTGTGGGTAGCAGAGTATACAGGCGGGTCTGAGGTAGCAGAGTATACAGGCGGGTCTGTGGGTAGCAGAGTATACAGGCGGGTCTGAGGTAGCAGAGTATAAAGACGGCTCTGTGGGTAGCAGAGTATACAGGCGGGTCTGTGGGTAGCAGAGTATACAGGCGGGTCTGTGGGTAGCAGAGTATACAGGCGGGTCTGTGGGTAGCAGAGTATACAGGCGGGTCTGTGGGTAGCAGAGTATACAGGTGGGTCTGAGGTAGCAGAGTATAAAGACGGCTCTGTGAGTAGCAGAGTATACACGTGGCTCTGTGGGTAGCAGAGTATACAGGCGGGTCTGAGGTAGCAGAGTATACAGGCGGCTCTGTGGGTAGCAGAGTATACAGGCGGGTCTGAGGTAGCAGAGTATAAAGACGGCTCTGTGAGTAGCAGAGTATACACGTGGCTCTGTGGGTAGCAGAGTATACAGGCGGGTCTGAGGTAGCAGAGTATACAGGCGGGTCTGTGGGTAGCAGAGTATACAGGCGGGTCTGAGGTAGCAGAGTATAAAGACGGCTCTGTGGGTAGCAGAGTATACAGGCGGGTCTGTGGGTAGCAGAGTATACAGGTGGGTCTGAGGTAGCAGAGTATAAAGACGGCTCTGTGAGTAGCAGAGTATACACGTGGCTCTGTGGGTAGCAGAGTATACAGGCGGGTCTGAGGTAGCAGAGTATACAGGCGGCTCTGTGGGTAGCAGAGTATACAGGCGGGTCTGAGGTAGCAGAGTATAAAGACGGCTCTGTGAGTAGCAGAGTATACACGTGGCTCTGTGGGTAGCAGAGTATACAGGCGGGTCTGAGGTAGCAGAGTATACAGGCGGGTCTGTGGGTAGCAGAGTATACAGGCGGGTCTGAGGTAGCAGAGTATAAAGACGGCTCTGTGGGTAGCAGAGTATACAGGCGGGTCTGTGGGTAGCAGAGTATACAGGCGGGTCTGTGGGTAGCAGAGTATACAGGCGGGTCTGAGGTAGCAGAGTATACAGGCGGGTCTGTGGGTAGCAGAGTATACAGGCGGGTCTGAGGTAGCAGAGTATACAGGCGGGTCTGAGGTAGCAGAGTATACAGGCGGGTCTGTGGGTAGCAGAGTATACAGGCGGGTCTGAGGTAGCAGAGTATACAGGCGGGTCTGTGGGTAGCAGAGTATACAGGTGGGTCTGTGGGTAGCAGAGTATACAGGCGGGTCTGTGGGTAGCAGAGTATACAGGCGGCTCAGTGGGTAGCAGAGTATATAGGTGATGAGAATAGGGTTAATAGATGGTGCTACAGTGTTGGGGCGTGCTAGAGGGAGCAGAGATCCGATTACTGCCATCATTTCTGACCTTATTAAAGATAGCGGCCGCAGCTAAATGACATCATGGCAAAGGTAAACATGGGGTGTGGTTAGCTGCAGGAGGTTAGTGAGAGGTGTGGGTTGTTTGGCAGAGGGCGTGGTGTGGGCGTGGTGAGCGCGGCTCCAGCGTCAGATACGCTGCGAGCGCGGAACCGCGGCACATCTCCAGGAGCAGAGGACGTGTCCGGTACGTCCGTAGCCCCCGGCCTCCCCGTTGTCCGCACACACAGCCCCGCTGTGACCTCTGCAGTGTCACAGGCCCCGGCGGGCGTCTGTCATCTCCTCCTGACACTGACCTCCTCCTGATTTGATTGTCTGTGTTGTCCCCCCCCCGCTGTCAGCATCAGTGATCTGCTAAGACCTGTGGGTGCACAGCCGGGGGAAGTACAAATGCCAGCATGCCGGGGCGGATTGGGCGCTGTGAGGGGCGCAGGTCTTGCTGTGAGCGGAGGGCGCGAGGCCGCTAGAGAAAACGCTATAGCGGCTGTGTGAGTTAAGCGTCTGCGGCTCGCGAAGGCGCATACGCGTCTCCGCTCGCAGTGACGCTAAGGAGTTTGGGATTAGGCTACAGTGCCGGAATTTCAAACTCCCGATTATATAAATAGATTATATATATATATATTGTATACCTTTCAACCCCTTCCCTGCTTTATATAGATGATATAAGCTAAAAGTTTTGTGAATTAAGTATGTCAAGTAAAAAGTGAAGTCAGGGGGACTTTTTTTTTTCATGTGAACCATTGGTGTTATTGATCGTCTAGATTAGATGGGATGGGGGGGGGGTGGGTGTTAATCAGGGGGTGAAAAATTATGTATTAGTATGGAATTAGCAAAGAAAGTCACGTATTCCTTTATGTTATGTACAGTTGGTTATTCTTTCATAATAATAACAAATATCTGATTAATAATACACAGATACACAGAGTCTAAAAAGCGTGCAACTTAATGTTTGACCTATGTTTTTGTTTCCAAATGCAATGCATTCACCAAATTTTTTTTTACTTTACCCACAGAGAAGCTTACTACAGAGGGCGGCGTGCTGTGAACCCTCCACCGCCAAACAGAAGGCGGCGTGGAGAACACCCACCACCACCACCACGGCCGGCGCCACCACCACCGCCGCCGCCACCAGCACCACCAACACCACCACCACCGCCGCCACCAGCACCAGCACCACCACCACCGCCGCCACCAGCAGCAGCAACAACACCACCGCCGCCACCAGCACCAGCACCACCGCCGCCACCAGCAGCAGCAACACCACCACCGCCGCCACCAGAACCAACACCACCACCGCCGCCACCAGCACCAACACCACCACCGCCGCCACCAGCACCAACCCCAGCTTTGGGGCATGTCCGGCCGCAAGAGGAGGAACCTGGATGCCCACCTCACACCAGCCATGGTCTGATCCCGGGGTCACCTAATAGACGGCGTGCACAAAGTAATGCTGACTTTGCCCACAGTCTGATACCATTCCTGGATGAAATTCCATTTCACAGGCTACTGCGGGCAAGGTCAGCATTACAGATTGTGCTTGACGCCAGTCGCCCACCAAACCACCCAGGTGAGGTTTTCAATTTTTTGGAGGGGTGGCAACTCAGACACTACAACCTACTAGACAGGCCCACACCCCGGGACAGCCATGTGCCACCACAGAGGCCTGTACCTACCATTCCACAATGGCCACCTAACAGGGACCTACCATTTTTCCCCACACCGGCCCAGAGGATCCACCCTCAAGGGTTGCCGGAGGCCATTCATGGGGCCCTTGACCTCTTGCAGGACCAGGGTGATGGTGTCACTTTACTGGCAAGGCCGGAGGATGCGGCAACCTACCAGCAGCTGTAGACCCCTTTTTTTTTTTTTTTTTATTTTGTGTTCATGTGCATTGCACAATTTCATTGTTATTATTTCTTATATTTTCCTGTTTACTAAGTTGTACCAAAAAAAAAAAAAAAAAAAAAAAAAAAATTCTGACATTTTTACCATTATGGCGGAATAATACCCAGTTTACAAAAACTGCTTTGTGTCTGTCTTTTTTCAGGGAAAGGATGTGTGGGTTGTTTTGTGGGTGGGCTTAAAGTCATCATCATTATAATTATTATTTTATTTATATAGCACCGATAGGTTCCATGGCGCTTTACATGAGGATAAGGTACACAAGGAGAAGTACAATAAACATAGACAATAAGGTCATAGAGGTACAACAGGAGAGGACCCTGTACGCGTGGGCTCACATTCAACGAGGGGTGGGTGGGGATACAATAGGGTGGGGAAGGTGTCGGTCGTGGGGCGTGTAGCGGGGTGTCATGGCAGGTTGTAGGCCTGTCGGAAGAGGTGAGTCTTTAGGTGTTTCTTGAAGGTTCCCAGGGTAGGCGAGTGAGTGATGAGGTGGGGCAGCGAGTTACAGAGCATGGTTGATGCCCGGGAGAAATCCTGTATGCGGTTGTGGGAAGAGGAGATGAGGGGGGAGTGTCGGAGAAGTTCTTTGGATGAACGCAGGTAGCGTGAGGGATGGTATCGGGAGATCATGTCGGAGATGTATGGTGGGGATAGGTTGTGTAAGGCTTTGAATGTCATGATGAGTGTTTTAAAGTGAGCTCTCTGTGGGGCGGGGACCCAGTGAAGGGCTTGGCAGTGGGTGTAGACAGGTGAGTAGCGTGAGGACAGATGGATTAGTCGGGCAGCAGAGTTTAGTATACATTGGAGAGGTGCAAGAGAGTTGGCAGGGAGGCCTGTGCGAAGGAGGTTCCAGTAGTCAAGGCGTGAGATGATGAGGGCATTAATGAGTGTTTTAGCTGTGTCAGGGTTGAGTAACGAGCAAATTCTTGAAATATTTTTGAGTTGGAGTGACAGGGACTTGGTTAGGAACTAGAGGTGGGGCTTGAAGGAGAGGGATGAGTCAAGGATTACCCCGAGACATTTGGCGTGGAGGACAGGGGAGAGAGAGCATCATTAGCAAGTACTTTACGGACCGCATGGAGCATGAAGTCACCTTGGTTACTAAGTGTAAAATCATGACTCCACAGACAAATGTTGCTGACAAATAAACAGTGCCTGTGTTTGGGGGGTTACTTAATGCCTCGCTATGGCAACAAGACTAGGAACACACATGTGAGAGGCTGGGACATCTACCTGCTACACATCGCGTCTACGCGTTTTCTACAGAGCATACAGTGGGACCTTTCTCCAGGCTCCAGCAGGATGATAGTCCAAGCAATGCCCACGATGCAAGCATAGGCTTGTTGCCTAAAAAAATTAGCTGAAGGGGCTTCATATACATTTTTTTCAGAAAGCAGGGTGCTTGGCCCATACAATAGAATTGCTTGTACTAGGAGCATAGTACATGCAATGCCCACGATGGAGGCATAGGCTTGGTGCCTGGAAAAATTAGCCCAAGGGGCTGTTTTGCATTTTGGGTATAAATGCAGGCCTAAGGGCCATGATCAGCTTGTTAAGCTGGGTGTTTCCAAAAATTAGCCCAAGGGGCTGTTTGGCATTTTTAGTGTAAATGCAGGCCTAAGGGCCATGATAAGCCTCTTAGGCTGGGTGTTTCCAAAAATTAGCCCAAGGGGCTGTTTTGCATTTTGGGTATAAATGCAGGCCTAATGGCCATGTTCAGCTTGTTAGGCTGGGTGTTTCCAAAAATTAGCCCAAGGGGCTGTTTGGCATTTTTAGTGTAAATGCAGGCCTAAGGGCCATGATAAGCCTCTTAGGCTGGGTGTTTCCAAAACTTAGCCCAAGGGGCTGTTTTGCATTTTGGGTATAAATGCAGGCCTAATGGCCATGTTCAGCTTGTTAGGCTGGGTGTTTCCAAAAATTAGCCCAAGGGGCTGTTTTGCATTTTAAGTGTAAATGCAGGCCTAAGGGCCATGATAAGCCTCTTAGGCTGGGTGTTTCCAAAAATTAGCCCAAGGGGCGTGTTTTGCATTTTGGGTATAAATGCAGGCCTAATGGCCATGTTCAGCTTGTTAGGCTGGGTGTTTCCAAAAATTAGCCAAGGGGCTGTTTTGCATTTTAGGTTAAATGCAGGCCTAAGGCCATGTTAAGCTTTAGGCTGGGTGTTTCCAAAAATTAGCCCAAGGGGCTGTTTTGCATTTTGGGTATAAATGCAGGCCTAATGGCCATGTCAGCTTGTTAGGCTGGGTGTTTCCAAAAATTAGCCCAAGGGGCTGTTTGGCATTTTTAGTGTAAATGCGCAAGGCCTAGAAAATTAGCCAGGGCTGTTGCATTTGGTATAATGCGGCCTAAGCCATGTAGCTGTAGGCTGTGTTTCCAAAAATTAGCCCAAGGGGCTGTTTTGCATTTTGGGTATAAATGCAGGCCTAATGGCCAATGTATTTCCAAGCCTTGCTTTGGTATAAGTAGGCCATGGTAGTGTTTTCAAAAAATTAGCCCAAGGGGCTGTTTTGCTTTTTGGGTATAAATGCAGGCCTAAGGGCCATGATCAGCTTGTTAAGCTGGGTGTTTCCAAAAATTAGCCCAAGGGGCTGTTTTGCATTTTTAGTGTAAATGCAGGCCTAAGGGCCATGATCAGCTTGTTAGGCTGGGTGTTTCCAAAAATTAGCCCAAGGGGCTGTTAAATGTTTGCTAACAGAAAATAAAGGTTGATTCCTTGTGAAAAGGTGTTGTGATGGTTAATGAAACCGAAGTTAAGGTGTAGTGTTGGTTTAAGATGAAGCAGCCTCATTACCAGGTTGCAGGAACATGGTTACGCAAATCGTTACTGGTCTTGGACATACTGCTTGTACCAAAAAGACACAATATAATACAATGATTAATTATATCATATTGATGATGAACGTGGCACTTCAGCTCTGAGTACTGTCGTCTTCAGGGCTCAAGAAGTCTTGTGAAATCCAGTTCCTATTAAACTTAATTAGAGTAAGCCTGTCTGCATTCTCTGGAGTAAGACGTGTCCTGGTATCAGTTATGATACCCCCAGCGGCACTGAAAACCCGCTCTGATGTCACACTAGCTGCAGGGCATGCCAGCACCTCCAAGGCATACAACGAGAGCTCGGTCCAAGTGTGGAGCTTGGAGACCCAGTAATTAAACGGGACTGCGGCATCAGTCAGGAAGCAGGTACTGTCACTTAAGTATTCTTGTACCATGTTGGTAAGTTTCTGTCTCCGAGAGATGGTTACTGGAGCAACATGGCGCTGCAGGTTCGATGGCTTATTGAACATAGCCCACTTTGCGGACATCTTTCCAGCATCTCTTCTGGACAGCGTGGATGATTGTGCCCCGACCAAAGGCTGCTGTTGCACAGAGTTGCTAACTATGGGCAGAGTGTTGTCTGACGGTGATATTCGAAGCATATTTTCCACAAGAACACTCTTGAAATAGTCAATTGTCAAGCCACGTGGTGACTGAAACAGCAGTGAGGTGAATTTATCTTTATAACGTGGGTCCAGAAAGGTGGCCAACCAGTAGAGGTCGTTGTGCAATATGTTAATCACTCGTGGGTCTTCTAGCAGACAAGTCAACATGAAGTCAGCCATGTGTCCTAAGCTGCATAGAGTCATGTCTTCAGTGTCCTCAGAACGATGTTCAATACCCATTGTATCCGCAAAGTCTGTCTCCGCCTCCTCCTCTCCAGGCCACCCATGGTGGACAGACACAAAGCTGGGGTTCTGAGTACCATCTGGGTTGACATCGGCACCAACAAAAAATGAATCCTCTTCATCGTCTTGCTCCTGTTCCTCCTCAGGAGCCATTGTTGCCTGGTCATACTGGCTTTGCTGGCTAGGTACTGCGCTGTTTAAATCTGGCTCCATAGCCATCTGCTGGGCTCTCAATGCTTCATTTTTCTGATTAATGAGGGACTCTTTCAGCAGACACAGCATGGGTATAGTGACACTGATGATGGACTGATCACCGCTCACCAGTTTTGTGCAGTAGTCAAAATTATCAAGAACCTCAGATGTGTCAGCGATCCACACCCACTCCATTGTACTAATATGTCGTGGCTGACTGCCGGTCTGACGGGCATGTTGCAACTGATACTCGGATATTGCCCTCTGCTGCTCATTGATCCTCGATAACATATGGAATGTAGAGTTCCATCGTGTCGGCATGTCACAAATGAGTCTGTGGTTGGGCAAATTCAATTGCTTTTGAAGCAATGAAAGTTTTCCAACCGCTGTTGACGAATGACGAAAATGTGCACAAACTCGACGCACCTTCTCCAGTAGGTCACATAGCTCTGGGTATGTACGCAGGAATTTCTGCACTACCAGATTCAGCACGTGAGCCATGCAAGGGACGTGCACAAGGTTTCCGAGCTTAAGTGCAGCCACTAGGTTACGACCATTGTCGCTCACCACGAGACCGGTCTGGAGTTGGAGTGGGGATAGCCACTCATCTGTCTGTTCCTTCAGACCTTTCAACAGCTCTACTGCAGTGTGCGGTGTGTGACCTAAACAGATCAGCTTCAGCAGAGCCTGTTGGCGTCTTGCTGAAGCACTGCAGCAAACCTCCCAACTTGGCCGTGATGTTGAGGGCAATTGAGGATTGGTCGAGGAAGCGGAAGATGGGGTAGTGGACATATAGGATGATGCAGAGACCCTGAATGAGGTTGTGCCAGCTATCCGTGGCGTGGGTAGGATGTTTGATGTAACACTAACATCGTTTGGCACACTCTCCACAACGTTGATCCAATGCGCGGTGAGCGAGATGTACCGGCCCTGTCCTGAACTGCTTGTCCACGTGTCCGTAGTAAGGTGTACTTTCCCGGTTACAGCGTTGGTGAGGGCACGCTTGAGGTTGTTAATGACATGCTCATGTAACGCGGGGACGGCACAACGTGAAAAGTAGTGGCGGCTTGGAACCGAGTAGCGTGGTACTGCCACAGCCAAAAGCTCACGGAAAGAGTCTGTACCCACAAGCCTAAACGGCAACATCTCGACTGCTAACAACTTAGCTATCTGGGCATTTATTTTTTTGGCTAATGGGTGGGAAGAGTGGTATTTCTGCTTCCTTTCGTACAGCTGTGTCACTGATAACTGTAACGATGTTGCTGACCGACAACTGTCTGCACTCGGGTTCAGTCTCTCTGCAACCGCTGCTTGTGATGAGTACATATGAGCTGGACCAGCTTCAGCAACACTTGATTGTGACGGACGTATCTGAGTTACCGTCGCAGTCTTTGGGTCAGATGACACTGTTGTGGAAGGCTGCACTTTTGACCACTGAATAGGGTGCTGACCAGCCATGTGCTTCCGCATACTGCTGGTGCTCTGGTTTCCTTTCCCGTGGCCTCTGCTGAGCCTTGCATGGCAGATGGTACAGATGACCACATTTTCTTGAGAAGGCCCATCTTTAAAAAATTTCCACACAGTGGCTGACCGACCTCTAGGCTTGACTGTACTCCCTGAGGGATTACTGAGGCCCACATTTGAGACATTTTGTCCACCAGTTGACAAATTTTGAGCCACAGTGGACACATTTTGGGCAACAGTGGTGACTCTTTGAGTTCTGGTGGGAGGAGTCGGCCTTGCTGCCTTTGTTGGTGGGACATACACACTTTCTTCCTCCGTGCTGCTCTGCTGGCTCTGCATCGCAACATTCCACGTGGGATCAGTTGTCTCATCATCAACCCCTTCCTCTTCTAAATCTTCCCGATAACAAGATAGATTTTGCTCCCCAGATGACAAGTGTGTCACTGTCTCATCATCATCCTCCAACTCCTGAGACGGTCTAAGACTTTGCTGAAAGACACGTTCATGTGGCCGGGGTGTCTCTAAAACTTGTCCATGAATGGACAATTCTTCATCAAGTATGTCATCTACTACGGAGTCTGGCAAACCGGATTCATGTAAAGGATTATATGTACCAAATAAGTCATCTGAGTGACCCATGTCTGTGTCAACATTTTCATGGGGCTGCTGTTGGTCTGAGGAACTGTGAAGAGGTTGTGGATTAGATGACCCAGCATGGTATGTACCAACAGTAGATACAGTGCTCAAGGAACCTTGAGTGCTGCAAGAACCTGTTGTTGAGGTCTTGTCTGCCAGCCAAGACGTTAGATGCTGTTCGTCTTCCGGCCTCAATACTCGTTTACTTTCCTGACGGGGAAAGTTAGACAGGAGGAACGATCGATCAATCCTCGTCTGTCTGCCCGAACTGGTGGATAGTTGGCCACGACTACCAATGCCTGTACCTCGTCCCTGTCCCTTAGCAAGACTTTTTTTGGGATTTGGTTTTTTGTGTGACATTTTGTAATTTCTGGTGGCTTTCTGGGGGCTTGTAAAACAAGTAGCAGGTACTATTTCGTGAAAGGTACACACTAGAGGCTAAGATATTTTTAGAGAGATGGAAGGTACCGTGCGAGCTGCAGGCAGGACACCGTACAGCTACGCACTGGCACAGGAAAAAATTGTTTAGTACGCACAACCAGGCACACTTAGGCTGCGGTGCTGGCTGCGTGCAAGTTTACAAGTACCGTGCGAGCTGCAGGCAGGACACCGTACAGCTACGCACTGGCACAGGAAAAAATTGTTTAGTACGCAGAACCAGGCACACTTAGGCTGCGGTGCTGGCTGCGTGCAAGTTTACAAGTACCGTGCGAGCTGCAGGCAGGACACCGTACAGCTACGCACTGGCACAGGAAAAAATTGTTTAGTACGCACAACCAGGCACACTTAGGCTGCGGTGCTGGCTGCGTGCAAGTTTACAAGTACCGTGCGAGCTGCAGGCAGGACACCGTACAGCTACGCACTGGCACAGGAAAAAATTGTTTAGTACGCACAACCAGGCACACTTAGGCTGCGGTGCTGGCTGCGTGCAAGTTTACAAGTACCGTGCGAGCTGCAGGCAGGACACCGTACAGCTACGCACTGGCACAGGAAAAAATTGTTTAGTACGCACAACCAGGCACACTTAGGCTGCGGTGCTGGCTGCGTGCAAGTTTACAAGTACCGTGCGAGCTG
Source organism: Allobates femoralis (assembly GCA_033576535.1). Lineage (NCBI taxonomy): Eukaryota > Metazoa > Chordata > Amphibia > Anura > Aromobatidae > Allobates > Allobates femoralis. Next base: position 139,157,291 of record JARQOC010000010.1, read on the forward strand.
CAGGCAGGACACCGTACAGCTACGCACTGGCACAGGAAAAAATTGTTTAGTACGCACAACCAGGCACACTTAGGCTGCGGTGCTGGCTGCGTGCAAGTTTACAAGTACCGTGCGAGCTGCAGGCAGGACACCGTACAGCTACGCACTGGCACAGGAAAAAATTGTTTAGTACGCACAACCAGGCACACTTAGGCTGCGGTGCTGGCTGCGTGCAAGTTTACAAGTACCGTGCGAGCTGCAGGCAGGACACCGTACAGCTACGCACTGGCACAGGAAAAAATTGTTTAGTACGCACAACCAGGCACACTTAGGCTGCGGTGCTGGCTGCGTGCAAGTTTACAAGTACCGTGCGAGCTGCAGGCAGGACACCGTACAGCTACGCACTGGCACAGGAAAAAATTGTTTAGTACGCACAACCAGGCACACTTAGGCTGCGGTGCTGGCTGCGTGCAAGTTTACAAGTACCGTGCGAGCTGCAGGCAGGACACCGTACAGCTACGCACTGGCACAGGAAAAAATTGTTTAGTACGCACAACCAGGCACACTTAGGCTGCGGTGCTGGCTGCGTGCAAGTTTACAAGTACCGTGCGAGCTGCAGGCAGGACACCGTACAGCTACGCACTGGCACAGGAAAAAATTGTTTAGTACGCACAACCAGGCACACTTAGGCTGCGGTGCTGGCTGCGTGCAAGTTTACAAGTACCGTGCGAGCTGCAGGCAGGACACCGTACAGCTACGCACTGGCACAGGAAAAAATTGTTTAGTACGCACAACCAGGCACACTTAGGCTGCGGTGCTGGCTGCGTGCAAGTTTACAAGTACCGTGCGAGCTGCAGGCAGGACACCGTACAGCTACGCACTGGCACAGGAAAAAATTGTTTAGTACGCACAACCAGGCACACTTAGGCTGCGGTGCTGGCTGCGTGCAAGTTTACAAGTACCGTGCGAGCTGCAGGCAGGACACCGTACAGCTACGCACTGGCACAGGAAAAAATTGTTTAGTACGCACAACCATGCACACTTAGGCTGCGGTGCTGGCTGCGTGCAAGTTTACAAGTACCGTGCGAGCTGCAGGCAGGACACCGTACAGCTACGCACTGGCACAGGAAAAAATTGTTTAGTACGCACAACCAGGCACACTTAGGCTGCGGTGCTGGCTGCGTGCAAGTTTACAAGTACCGTGCGAGCTGCAGGCAGGACACCGTACAGCTACGCACTGGCACAGGAAAAAATTGTTTAGTACGCACAACCAGGCACACTTAGGCTGCGGTGCTGGCTGCGTGCAAGTTTACAAGTACCGTGCGAGCTGCAGGCAGGACACCGTACAGCTACGCACTGGCACAGGAAAAAATTGTTTAGTACGCACAACCAGGCACACTTAGGCTGCGGTGCTGGCTGCGTGCAAGTTTACAAGTACCGTGCGAGCTGCAGGCAGGACACCGTACAGCTACGCACTGGCACAGGAAAAAATTGTTTAGTACGCAGAACCAGGCACACTTAGGCTGCGGTGCTGGCTGCGTGCAAGTTTACAAGTACCGTGCGAGCTGCAGGCAGGACACCGTACAGCTACGCACTGGCACAGGAAAAAATTGTTTAGTACGCACAACCAGGCACACTTAGGCTGCGGTGCTGGCTGCGTGCAAGTTTACAAGTACCGTGCGAGCTGCAGGCAGGACACCGTACAGCTACGCACTGGCACAGGAAAAAATTGTTTAGTACGCACAACCAGGCACACTTAGGCTGCGGTGCTGGCTGCGTGCAAGTTTACAAGTACCGTGCGAGCTGCAGGCAGGACACCGTACAGCAACGCACTGGCACAGGAAATTTTTTGTGGAAAAATGGCACCAAAATTATTTGGTAGACTAGTGCCAAAAATAAGAAAAAGCTTAGGATTACAGCTCTGCGGAAAGCTGGGTGAACTAAGCTCTGAGGATGGTGCTGGATTCACTGTAAGGCTGCTCCTATCTCCCCTTCCTTACAGTCCTGTACAGCAATCCTCCGTCCTGGTAGTTCTGAAAAGAACTTTTGGGTTATGTGTGAGGAATCTTGACTCCTACACTGCGTCCTGTTAGTTCTGAAAAGAACTTTTGGGTTATATGTGACTCCTACACTGCCTAACTGTCCCTAGATCTGCTCCAAGTCTCCCTGCACTAGGTCAGCTCTTCTCAGCAATGTGCCCAAAATGGCGGGGGCAAGCCTTATATACTGCCTTGCCTTGTCATAGATGACATAGGCATCACGATGGACAGCAGCCAATCATAGTCCTGACACAACCAAAGCTGCTATGCCATTACTGACTATGATTGGCTATCTTCACAAGTTTTCTGACCTAACACGCAATGCTGACTAGTAACATAAAAGATTCTGGATTCGCGAGTCCCGAATAGAGAATACAGGACTCGGAATCGCAGACTCGCTAGGATTCGGACTCGTAGACTCGCTCAGACTCGCTGCTGTTTGGGGAGATTCAAGCTATATAGCGATGTGATAGAGCGAGTCTAGCGAGTCTAGCGAGTGAGAGAAAGTAAACTATGACAAAACTAAGATTGCCATTCACTTGCATTGGACTCGTTACTGAGCGAGTATTCGCTAAAAGACTCGCCGATTCCCGAGTCCAGCGAGTCCCTTAAGAATCGCCGAGTAACGAGTCCTAGCGAGTAGACTCGCTCATCCCTAGTAATTACAAAAAAAACACATTAGGGACTCCATCTTTAATAAAAAAAAATCCTCTTCCGTCCGACGTAGTCCCAAACGTGGTGTCAGCTCTGCTACATCCCTCTACATAGTAATTATTTTTTTTTTTAATATTCTTTAAAAGCCGGAGTCTTTTTGCGCTGGCTTTTAAAGAAGAAAATGGGGAATTGCATTTTTTTCCTCTGCTGCCAGACCTCTTATAGGATCCAGCAGCACAGGAATCGCTGAAATACTCGCTTCCCCATTCATTAACATTGGACTCGCAAGACTCACAACGAATAGCGAGTTTCCGAGTCAGACTCGTTAGAGTCTAGCAAGTCCGAGTATTGAAGGATTCGCCCATCACTACCTGACATATTTGGAGGAGAAATAATAAAAAGAAAATATTTTTTTAAGTTCACCATCAATTCATCTGGAATGTTGAATAAGACTGGTAGGGCAATGTATAGACGGGTCCAAGATTAAAGAGGATCTGTCACCAACCATCCATGGTGATCCAATTACAACACTGAATGCAGCATGTCTGCTGCATTCAGGCAAGGGGTCCCCCATCCCTTGAACCCCCCTGTACCCCGAGATATTAGACTTTGAAAACTTACATACTGGAGTCAAATAGGAGGTGGCGAGTGGCTGGAGCCACTTCTCTCAAAGGGCAGTTTCATGCCCCCTGGATCTTAAATCCATCCGCTGCCGCCTCCCTCATGTCAATCATTCTCTCCTTCGCCTGATGCATAACACAAAGCGGTGATGTCACCACTTATACCCGCCCTGCTCCATGGTTAACGTGGAGCAGGGCGGGTATAAGCGGTGACGTCATCACAGAAGTCGGGCGGATGGCCTCCTACCGTGACATCACCGCCTTTCCCCACCCTGCTCCATGGTTAACATGGAGCAGGGCGGGTATAAGCGGTGATGTCACCGCAGGAGGCGGGGCAATGCGGCCAGCACCGCATCCCTTGCTTTGTGTTATGCAGCAGGCGAGGGAGAGAATGATTGGCATGAGGGAAGATACAAGATCCAGGGGGCATGAAACTGCCCTTTGAGAGAAGTGGCTCCAGCCACTAGCCACCTCCTATTTGGCTCCAGTGTGTAAGTTTTCAAAGTCTATTATCTCGGGGTACAGGGGGCTCAAGGGATAGGGGACCCCTTGCTTGAACGCAGCAGATATGCTGCATTCAGTGTTGTAATTAGATCACCATGGATGGTTGGTGACAGGTCTTCTTTAATGCTATAACACACTTGTGCGCATGCCAAAAATCTGTATTCTAAATGTATGGAAGGAAAGGAATTGATAATTTTCAAGATGCAATATGTAATATTATTTTATAATATAATATATAACTATAGTGTTTTATGAGTGTGAAAAGACCAATTAGACCAGTTATGCTAAGTATACAGTATATTGAACTTTTGCTAATTTTATCTGAACTGCTACCAGATAAGTATACAAGAGGTGGCCTCGCATTTTGTTGACCCTCTGTAATAATAAGGGATTTCTCTCTTAAAAAAATACAAAATTAAAAAAGATTAAAAGTTGTCTTAAAGGTATGTTTAAAGGAGATTTAAAGGTTTCTGAATTTCACAGCTGCTGGTACATCTGGCACTCCTCCAAACACTCAGACTGCGGGAATCCCAACACCTGGAAATTTAAGGAAGCTTAAAATCTTTCTTTTAAAGCTCCTTTAAATTCACCATGTTGATAGAAACTGGTAGACCTGATGGCTGTGAACTCACCTTAGGTTAGCAGAGTTCTCAGCCACCGTGTCTTCCGGCAAGCGGTTTGACCCCAAATCTTCAAGGAAAGTTTGAAGGTCATGTTGACATTTCGAACTTTAACCCCTAACAAAAACGTGTTCCTTGAATTTTCAGTAAATTGCTTGGATTTTCCGATCATGAACCCAATTGTCAATGTTCGTGACTAATGTCAAATTAGTGAACCTTGTTCAGAAAAGTTTGCGCATCTCTAATTATGATTCCCCACGTTACCCCTGCTCGACCTCCCCACACACATTATGACTTCCCTCACAGTTATCACACAGTGTTACCACTACCTAAGCCCCCTCACATTTTATGAAGACCACTCCAAATTTTCCACACAGAACTATGCTCCTATAGCACCCTCACAAAGCCCTCACATACAGTATGTTTGCCCCTATATCACTCACAAAGTATTATTGCTTTCCACAGCCACTACAACAATTAATGGCCCCAAAACCCCCCTTGCAGAATGAATTGGCAACTATCCACATAGGATCAGAGCCATCTTGGGGCAACGAGCTGCAATAGCATATATTTGGTGAAGAAACACAGTCATTGGCCCAGCAGAATAGTTGCTGGGTCAAATGACGTCAGAAAACGAAAATCGGGCGGGAAGAAGCCCGCCAAATTTAAATTATTCGATTGGTCAGCCACCCTCTGGCTTGGATATATAAAGGGGGCATTTGGCCAGACAATTCAGTGGCAACAGCAGTTGCTGAAATCCCTGCTGTGAATCCAGAGCTGTCCAGATCTGAGAGCGGAACCATATGGAAGACCTCTTAGAACGCCTGCTTAGGAAAGCAGGAAGCCATGGAGGAGAAGACTGGCTTCGCAGATGCCTGAGCGACGAAGACAACACTGCGCTGAGATCGTTAACAGAAGAGACGGGACGCGATGTCCGGGACCCGACGCTACGCCGAAGGAGGCAGCACCAGAAACGTCCCAGGAGAGAGGCTTACTCACCTCCTTCTTCCGGCAGAAGCAAAGGGAAACAGGCGAGAGGCAGCGGTGGCGGCAGTCATCAGAGCCGAGCAGAGAACGTCCGGCCATCAAGGTTGCAGGCGGCGAGTATGGGAGCAGTCTCACGGGTTGCACAGGAAGTGACGTCAGCCGGCCCGCCGGAAGTGACGTCCCGCGGCCCGGAGGTAGACATTGCCGCGGACACAGATAGAGCCCCGGCGCGTTGCGCAAATACAAGGGGTAATTTAAGCAAAAAAGGGAGGGGCACACAGCCCTCCGCAGCTAAGGAGCTAAACCAAATAACCCGGACTTGTAGCCCGGTTACGGCCCCAAGCAATATTGTGCATGGGGGCAGGCAGAGTTCCCAATGGGAAGCTGATCCAGTATGGAGGCATAGAGCCATAGAACCGGGCCTAGAGGCCGTGGCATCAGCGGGCCTAAGCCAAGGGCCAGGGGGATACTTACCCAGGTGTCCCCCGTCTCCTCTTTTACAAATCGTTCCCCCTGGGGACAGAGGAGCTGAGATGCAAGGGCTGAACCTGCCAAGTGGCCCTCTACTCGGGGGCGTATCTGGTGCATCCAGCACTCCCAACTCCATCCACAGGAGTGCGAGTCCAGCACTCCAAGTTTGGGGTTTACATCACTCGAACCGAAGCGACGGAGCGGATCCAGGACCGCACCAGACCGGCAGCCGTGAAGACGGGGTCAGCTTTCCGGGTCTCCCTATTACAGATGTCATCCCTGGACAAGGATCTGCAGCTACGCCAGGATACGGTGAGAACCACTCTATGTCTATGAATGACCCTATAATTCCATCCTTAGCTTCGTCTATCTCTGATTTAGTTAAACAAGCGGTGGCAGCAGCTCTATTAGCTTCCTCTCCCCCCGGGGCACCCTCACAAGCGAAGGCCAGTCCGGGTATCTCCGAGACACATTTAAAAGAGGCTCTCCCTTGCGAGGTATCCCCGTTGGGATTTCATTTAACAAACAATGTGAAAGAAAAGATTTGGGGTGTAGAATTTTTAGATCTGTTTTCCCTCTTGCCGAACCGCGACTCGTTCAAGTACGAGGGGCGCGACGACAAAGAGGGAGACAATAAAAAAAGAGCATACCGCTCATTTAATTCATGGCTGCAAGCCTTCTTGATATATTCTGCGGTATTAGGCGAGAAATCCCCCAATCTATGTTCAGGATTGTTCCAACATGTGGATATAATCCTTGAAGCCTATAGACATTTTGGTGGAACTGAATGGCTGAACTACGACGAAGCCTTTCGTCAAAAGTTAGCTGTACATCCTTCACTGAAATGGGGGACCAAAGACGTGGGTCTTTGGCTCCAGATGATGGTCCCCCAGCGTCAGCCCCCGGCGAAACAGACTACCTCACCTATGGTTAGGAGGGGATTCTGTTTCGCATTTAATGAATCTTCTTGCCGGTGGTTGCAAAATTGCCGTTACCGGCATGAGTGTTCATCATGCGGGGGAGCGCACTCTGCAGTAAAATGTTTCAAAAAACCGAACGCAACAGCGACTAAAGACCCCTTTCTTAAAGGCACCGAGCCCGGTGAGGCTCACAAATCTAATACCCTGGCTAAAACAATATCCGGATCAGGCTAGCGCGGAAATGTTGAACTCCGGTTTTAAGTCCGGATTTTTCGTTCCGCCTTTCCTCGGATCTGGTTGCACACCCCGTAATAATTTACCATCAGCAAAAAAGTTTCCAAACTTACTTCGGGAAAAAATTAATAAAGAAATTATGGCCGGTAGATGCCTCGGCCCCTTTTCGGACCCCCCTTTTAAAGATTTTCGTATTTCCCCGCTTGGGATAGTACCCAAAAAAGAAAAAGGATCATTTAGAATGATACATCATTTATCTTATCCTGAGGGTGCGTCATTAAACGATCAAGTGGACCCAAGGGTTGCATCAGTCTCCTATGCATCCTTTGATTCCGCGGTCGAATTATTACAAAAATTTGGTAAGGGAGCATTACTGGCGAAGTCCGATATACAATCGGCATTTCGCCTACTCCCAGTCCACCCCTCTGGGTTCAGTTCTCTGGGTTTTACCTTTGAGGGAAATTACTATTTTGACAGATGCCTCCCAATGGGATTTTACATGTCATGCAATTACTTTGAAACATTTTCGTCTTTCCTTCAGTGGTGCACTCAGAGAAATTTCTCAGAGGGAGGGATATCCCATTATTTAGACGATTTTTTATTTATCGGACCCCCTGGACCTAAATGTTGTGACTCATTATTGAACTCATTCTTGTCACTTATGGCCCATTTTGGCGTCCCGGTAGCTTTCGATAAAACTACACTCCCCCATACGTCCATAGAGTTCTTGGGGATATTAATTGATTCCGAAAAAATGGAATTTAGGTTGCCAGAAGATAAGCTTATTAAATTACGCGGAATGATTAATTCTTTTAAAGAGAAAAAAGCAGCCACGTTAAAGGAATTTCAAATATTAGCAGGGTCCCTTAACTTTGCACTACGCGTCATCCCATCCGGTCGGCCGTTCCTACGGCGATTATACGAGGGCATGACTGCTGCTAATTCTGCTTCCCCTATATTAATTACACAACCCCTCAGGCTTGATTTAGATATCTGGTCAGATTTTTTATCTCGCTTTAATGGCGTCACTTGTTGTCAGACACCATTCATCCCTGCTACAGACCTACAGTTAAATGTTTTTACGTCTAGCGAGGGTTTAGGCATTCTTTTTAGAACAGAATGGGTATCTACTGCATGGCCAGAAGAACTTACAGAGAAATTTACCAATTCCCCCCCACTCCGTGATACGTTTGCTTTAACAGTCATATTTACTCTTTGGGGTAGCAGTCTAGCAAATAGAAGGATAATTTTTTATACGAATGACAAGATCTCAGCGTTTACCGTTAATTCTTTATCTTCCAAATCATATTTAATCTCGATACTTTTAAAAAGATTATCAATTATGTGTCTAGAATATAATAGCTGGATAAGGCTTCAGCTATCTATTCCTGATAGTCATTCTTTGTGTGCTCTTCTTTCCCGCAATGACACGGCGCAGTTCCAGGCCAGATGTCCATGGGCGGAATCGAACGGCATACCAGTCCCAACAGACTTATGGAATCTCCTATTGGATTGATACCACATTTTGTACAACAATCACTCGCACCACGGACTTGGGCGTCCTACTGCACGTCCTGGTACTCGTGGGTGCAATTTTGTTTACAGTACGGAGCTTGCCCAAAATCGGCAGCAAGTCAAGCGTCCCTCCCCTTCCTTCAATCCCTGGCAGCTAGGCGCTTAGCTTACTCATCCATAACAAAAATAATCGCAGGCATTTCATTTTTTCTAAAAATAGCTGGTTTCCCAGCAATTACGGAATCCTTTTTAGTTAAACAATTCTTGAAAGGCTACAAAAAAAATCTTTCTGTGCACCAGATAATAGATCTCCTATGCCTCTGTCAACTCTTTCAAGTATATGTGACGTTTTAGGTGACGTCTGCTTCAGCAGCTATGAAGCAAATATGTTTAGGGCCTCGTTCCTCACATTATTTTTTACAGCAATGAGGATTAATGAACTGGTGTCGGAAAGTAAGACTAATACGTCTGGTCTTCGATTGGAAGATATCTCATGGGCACAAACATCTTTGTGTATTTATTTGCGCAAATCCAAGACGGATCAGCTTGGCAAAGGCCAGGTGATCGTCCTTCACCCCTCCGTTAATGACGTAATCTGTCCAACTGTGGCAATGAAAACATGGCTAAATGCCCGCATACCCTCTGCAGGCAGCTTATTTGTACATGTTGATGGTACTCCATTGACTGTGTTCCAATTTAGATCAGTTTTACGCAAATGCCTGGTTCGCCTCGAAGTAAAAGAGCTCAAATTAACATCCCATTCATTTCGCATTGGAGCTGCGACTTTGGCTGCACAGCAAGGTTTGAACGAAACATGCATTAAAAAATTGGGTAGATGGACATCAAATTCATTTAAAAAATACATACGCCCTATTGGTCAGAATGTTTAAATTGCTCTGATACCCTCCCCCTTTCTTTTTCCTCACAAAGTAATCTACTGGTTAATCTATCCTCTAGGCCCTAAGATAGTGTGGATCGTCGGCCACTCATTCATCTATTGGGCCCACAAGAGGGCCAGGAACAGAGGCTATTCCGAGAACCTCTCGTTTAACGAATCCGAAGTTATCATTCACTGGCATGGGGTAAGGGGTTTGAGGTGGCATAATTTTAATGAACTAATTCTCCAATTGCTTGATCGCTTCCCCCGGCCAGATCTGGTGATCTGTCACGCCGGAGGAAATGATTTAGGTAAGGGTTCTTCCCTGGAACTTCTGTGGCGCGTTAAGTCAGATTTTTGTTGGCTCGCCCAGAGGGTTCAGGGCTCGACATTTGTATTCTCGGAAGTGATACCACGACTAGCATGGAAGGTTAGAAACACTATGTTTTTGGACAAAATGCGTAAAAGATTAAACAGAGAAATGGAAAAGTTTTTACCCTCCATAGGCATGTTTTCTTATAGACACAAGGAACCAGAGGGTTTTGTCCATGGCTTATATCGCCAGGACGTGGTTCACTTGTCGGATGTTGACCTTGACATTTTTGATGTCGGGGCACAGAGCATTGTGGAGGCTTGGTTGGAGGGGGGCCGGCGCCTCTGAGGCACCGTCCTGATGGGTCACCCAGCTTTGCTGGGGGATCAGTGCATTAAATAAAGTTACATTTCAGTATTTATAAATAAAAGAGTCATTTGTTTACATGACTATGGATGGAACGTGTTTTAAAAAAAACTGATGAATAAACAATTGGAAATGGATACATTATTAAATCTTAATAAAGTACCAGCCTGTTATAACCACAATGCTCTGTTCTCTCCTGGCATTTGTTATAAGTAAAGTTTATTATAATTCTGGGGAAAAATGTAAGCTCTGTTGCCCCATGACTCTTTCCTTCCCACAACTTCACCACACACTATGATAGCCCCTACAGCTTCCCAACATGTATGATGAACCTTACAGCTCCCCCCTCACATAGAATGATAGCAACAAAAACTTTATTGATGGCTGTCAAACCCCACCACACAGTACGATGACCCATCAGCCTTCATGCAGTGAATGTCAGTAGGGGCTTTAGTCTTTACATAGTATTCTACTAGCACAGTAAATATTTTCTCATTTTGCATAATAAAACACATGAACATTACAACTCCTGTATGGAGATGTTGACTTCAGAGTAATTCAGATTAGTAGCTGCTTATGTATAGGAGACTTAAACAACAGTACCAAAATATAGTTATATCTTACCTAATATCGGTGGTGTATCTGATAAAGGCAGGATGTCATTCAGGACCAAAAGAAGCACTGAGAATCCAAGCACAATGCTGACCTTAAAACCGAGTCGATCATTTTTCGGCATTTCAATGAACATACTCGCAATATCCAGCAACACCATGAAGCCTATCGGTAAGATGAAGCTCACAACGTAATTTTGTGGAATTCTTTGTACTGTGATCTAGTATGTGGAATAATTGAGAGATTAGTACAAAATATTATAATAAAGCTTACAAAGCTTGTGCTTTTGCATGCAAAAGTCCCAACTGTCCTTGATACAGCTGTAAAGCACCAGACTGCTTGTAAATAAGAATGCTGATTTCTCAGGAATGCAGCAACAGATAGAAGATATAAAGGTGTCTATGGATCTAGCTTTAAAAGACTGGCATGCCAAGATATGTTGTTTGAAGATTAATGTTAGTGGCTCTAGTTTAGAGATAACACAGGTCATATGAGTGAAAGATCACAACGCACAATTGAGGCTAAATTTACATTCTGTGACTTTCATAGATGTGATTAAATACTAAAGGAAACCTGAGATATTATTATTATTTATTTATAGAGCACCATTGATTCCATGGTCTGTACATAAGAAGGGGTTACATACAAACAAGAAAAAAATACAATGAACAAACTAATAGTGACAGACTGGTACAGAGGGCAGAGAGAACCCTGCCCTTGCAGGCTTCCATTCTAAGGGGCAATGGGGAGGGAGACAGTAGGTTGGGTCTGCTCTGGTGGTGGTGGAACACCACCAGAGCAGTTAAAAAGGGAGTTAGTGCCCAACGCAAAGCAGTAGTCCAAACATTCCCTACTGCCTGATACAAAGCACGCACCAGCCAATTTTCCAAGTTATATTTGTCGGAACAGCCTGCTTTCTGCTGTCCACATTACTACACTTAAAAAAGGATTTAGTGTCCAACGCAAAGCAGTAGTCCAAACATTCCCTACTGCCTACTACCCAGCATGCACCAGCCAATTTTCCTAGTTGTTTTCATGGTAACAGCCTTCTGCTGTCCATTATTACTACTCTTAAAAAGGCGATTAGTGCCCATTGCAAAGTAGTAGTTTAAATCTTCCCTACTGCCTGCTACAAAGCCCACACTAGGCTATTTTCTCTGCTGTTTTTTGTGGTAACAGCCTGCCTTCTGCTGTCCACATTACTACTCTTAGAAAGGCAGTTAGTGCCCAAAGCAAAGCAGTAGTCCAAACATTCCTTACTGCCTGTTACAAAGTACACACCAGACCATTTTCCCCGCTGATATGTGGTAACAGCCTGTTTTCTGCTGTCCCCATTGCTACACTTAAAGGGATCCTGTCACCCCCAAAACACCTCCTAAGCTATTAAAAGCTGTCCCTAGAGCATAGTAACACTTACCCTACACTCCTTTTAGCTCCTAAATGCATATATTGAAATTGAAGATAAACGTTATTAAAGTACCTCATTAGTGATGTTAATGAGTGACTATGGTATGCATAGTCACCCAGCCAGGCTGTCCCTCTTCATAATATCACGCCTGAATAGGCGTGATCTTCATCACACATTCAAATGCGCGCCTCCCTGTGCGCCTCCCCTCTCTCCCATGCCGGCCGGACCGCTGCATTGTGCGGCAGAATGACGTGATTCGCGTCATTTCCGGCTCCGGGTGACGTATTTACACCCGCGCCGCTGTTAGCTTCAAGTCCCGCACTGCGTATGCGCATTCGCAGTGCGGGGCTTGAAGCTCTAACGGCGGCGCGGGTGTAAATACGTCACCCGGAGCCGGAAATTACGCGAATCGCGTTATTCTGCCGCACAATGCAGGGGTCCGGCCGGCATGGGAGAGAGGGGAGGCGCACAGGGAGGCGCGCATTTGAATGAGTGATGAACATCACGCCTATTCAGGCGTGATATTATGAAGAGGGACAGCCTGGCTGGGTGACTATGCATACCATAGTCACTCATTAACATCACTAATGAGGTACTTTAATAACGTTTATATTCAGTTTCAATATATGCATTTAGGAGCTAAAAGGAGTGTAGGGTAAGTGTTACTATGCTCTAGGGACAGCTTTTAATAGCTTAGGAGGTGTTTTGGGGGTGACAGGATCCCTTTAAAAAGGCAGTTCGGGAGCAATGCAAAGCAGTAGACCACACATTCTCTACAGTCAGTAAAGAATGTTTGGACTACTGCTTTGCATTGCTCACGAGTTCCAAAGCAAGCACCAGGTCATTTTCTCAGGTGTTTTTGTGGTAACAACCTGCCTTCTCCTGTCCATATAACTACACTTAAAAAGACGGTTAATGCCCAACGTAAAGCAGTAGTCCAAACATTCCCTGCTGCCTGTTAAAAAGCACGCACCAGGCCATTTTCCCCACTGTTGTCATGGTAACAGCCTGCCTTCTGCTGTCCACAGTATCTTTAAAAAAGCAGTTAGTGCCTAAATCAAAGGAGTAGTCCAAATATTTACTACTGTCTGCTACCACGCATGCACCAGGCCATTTAACCCGCTGTTTTTGTGGTAATAGTCTGCCTTCTGCTGTCCTCATTACTACAAATAAAAAGGCAGTTAGTGGCCAACGCAAAGCAGTAGTCTAAACATTCCCTACTGCCCGCTACCACGCATGCACCAGACCATTCACCCTGCTGTTCTAGTGGTAACAGCCTGGCTTCTGCTGCTCCAATTACTACACTCATAAAGGCAGTTAGTGCCCAATGCAAAGCAGTAGTCCAAACATTTCCTACTCCCTGTTACAAAGCTCACACCAGCCCATCTTGTCAGTTGTTTTTGTGGTAACAGCCTGCCTTCTGCTGTCCACATTACTACACTTTAAATGGCAGTTAGTGCCCAATGCAATGCAGTAGTCCAAACATTTCCTACTGCCTGGTGCAAAGCACGCACCAGCCCATTTTCCCAGTTGCTTTTGTGGTAGCAACCTGCCTTCTGCTGAGCACACTTATAAAGGTCTGTAACTGTCTGTGGCAAGATCATCGCATAATACTTATTTTATCCAACAACCTTTACTGGATGGCCACCTTTCTCGATCCATGGTACAAGGAGAAATTTGCTTCTCTCCTATTGTAGTCACTAGAAAGTTTTACAATGGAATCCTTCAAGATGGTCATTGTAGATCAGTTGCTGAACAGATTACCCTCAGACAATTCTGGTGCCAGACGCACCGGCTCTTTTCAACACCAAGGGATAATGGGGAGAGACATGAACATCAGGTCCAACAGAGGTAGGGAAAAATGTGCAGAAATTGGGTAATTTTCAATAAACTAGCACAACAGCAAAGGCTATCTATCTGTGCCTGTTGAAATGCCGAGGAGGGGGAAGTTGCAGAGCATGATCATGGAGTACTTAAATGACCATATGTGCGTCCTTTCTGTTGCTTCAGTTCTCTTTAATTATTGGGTGTCCAAGCTGAACACAGCATGATCTCTCCTTATACACCTTGGAGGTGCTGGTCTTCTTGGCCGCTAGTGTGATGCGAGAGCGCGTTTTCCGTTCTGCTGGGTCAATCATCACTGATAGGTGCACACATCTCTATAAAAGTGCTTTTACACGCGGCAACTTTTCTAGGAATTTCACTGGCAACTTACTGGTTGCAATGAAATCGTGGAGACATTGTTCCATTTGTACACAGCAACAAGATAGAATAATGTGTCCATGATTTCACTGCAACCAGTAAGTTGCCAGTGAAATTCCTAGAAAAGTTGCGCCGTGTAAAGGTACCTTAAGGAAACTGCATACAGACTTACTCTGATTAAATTCAACAAGGACTGGATATCTCCACAATTTGTAGTCCCTCCTCATGACAGCAAGCCAGCCTAAATTCACCAAAAATGCTGATTCATGGGGCGTGGACTAGCCAGCGATGTGAGCGGTCGCAGCACAGAGCTCTCCCGCCTGAGAATCTGTGTTGGGCTGTGACTGCCGTTTAGCTGGGCACCTAGGCTGACTACACGGTGTGCTGGAGGATCCCTGGACCCCAAGGGAGGCATTTGTGGAGAGCTGACAAGCGGTGATGACCCACAAAAGGCAGCAGGACGCTGGCACCCAGGGCGCCCACAAGTCCCAAGATGGAGCTGAGGCTGTAGAGGAGGCGGAGAAGAAGAATACAGCGTGGGAGCGAAGGATGGCGGCGGCTGCCAGATTGGAGAGGTTTGCAAGAATGGAGGAAGCCTCGGAGCAGGGGATGGGGGAGAGGGATTCAAGGGCTGAAGATTTGATGGCTGAAGAGGAGCAGGCTGGGAAGAAGCAGGTGGAGGGAGCCGGTAGTGACACAGCTAGTTCCAGGAGAGAAGCCGGGACAAATCATGCAGGGCTGCAGGCAGAGTCTGATGTGTCTGAGCCCACACTTAAAGACATATTTGCTGCTGTTAATTGTTGCAAAGAAACCCTGACTACGCTCACCCAGCAAGTGCAAGGCATACAGGCTGAAATAGGATGCATGAAAGTTGCAATGAAAAAAGCTGATGCCAGGACGGGAGAGGTGGAAGAAAGGGTTAACGTTATGGAGGAGCATATGGTAAAGCTGCAGAAAGGCAATAAACAGTATGCTAAACAGCTGGAGGAAGTCATTGCAAAAAATGATGATTTAGAAAACCGTTCCCGGAGGAATAACATCAAAATAGTTGGGGTGCCTGAGAATGCGGAGGGCGCTGATCCTGCTGACTTTATTGAGAAATGGTTTTTGCAAAAAATTGGCGCTGAGGCGTTATCAAACGTTTTTGTGGTAGAAAGAGCCCATAGAATCCTGATGAGACCCTTGCCCCCTGGAGCAGTTCCCCGTGCCATGTTAGCAAGAATTTTGAATTACAGAGACAGACGTCATTTTGAGGAAAGCAAGAATGGCTAAGGACATGAGTATTGACGGACAGAATATTTCTATCTTCTCAGACTATTCGCCTACAGTACAAAGGCTTAGAATGCGATTTAGAGAAGTCAAAAGGAGACAGAGGATATCGTATCCAGCACTCCATGCTTTATCCGGCCAAGTTAAGGGTGTTGGCAATGGATAAGGTGCAGTTCTTTCAGTCCCCGGAGGAGGTCTTGGACTGGATGGACCGCAATGACAAGAAGTTGCAGGAGCAAGGAGCCGGTTGAGATGTTTAAAGAGAGACTGTTATGATTTTCATTTTTTCCTCTTTTTGCATACACCGGATTAGTTCTGGGACTGTTAACTAACACTTGGTATCGTTTAAATACGTGAAGTTCTATCCGGAATACTGGAGGTGCCGGGTAGTGGCGGCAGGTTACTAATGTCTAACGAAAGTTTATTTTTGTTTTAATTGTTCACTAAAGGCGGGAGAGCGAGGT
Source organism: Allobates femoralis (assembly GCA_033576535.1). NCBI lineage: Eukaryota > Metazoa > Chordata > Amphibia > Anura > Aromobatidae > Allobates > Allobates femoralis. Next base: position 139,173,345 of record JARQOC010000010.1, read on the forward strand.
GGGGATAGCAGTGGTTGCGGGTTACTAAGCAGAGGGAGTGTGGTTGGATCGAAGGATTAAGGGCTGGGTTTGACTTTTTCTACCCATTCTCGAGGCGAGAGAAACTAAAAGATGTTGGGAATGGGTGGGGAAGGGGTAGGGCGAGGGAAGGGAAGGGGGGTGGGGGAAGGATCGGGAAGAGGGTGGGGGATGATACAAATAGACGGGGGAAAAATAGGATGGGTGTGAAGAAGTTGTTGTGGAGAGTATTTTACAATGTACGGGTTATAAAATATGATGGCGAAGCAGGTTAAAATTGTGAGTTGGAATGTAAGAGGTCTGGCGGATAGGAGTAAGAGGGCAGTTGTTTTAAGACACGTTATCATTTAAACCGTCGATTTTGTGCCTACTGGAGACACATTTGATTAGAGAGAGATGTGGAATCCTGGCATGGTCCTGGATCAGGCATTCATACCATGCAACATATTCTAATTATGTGAGGGGGGTCTCGGTCCTCGTCCATGGCTCTGTACCGTATGAGGAAGTGGATGTGAATGTTGATGGAGATGGGCAGTATGTGTTTGTGGTGTGCCGTGTGTTTGGACAACTGTTGTGCTTGGTGGCGGTGTATTTCCCTCCACCGTATTCGGATGGTAAATTACATGAGATTGTTGGTCTGGCCAGGCACTGGGTGGGAGTACCACTATTAATTATCGGTGATATGAATAATGCTTTAAATTGGGAAATGGATCGGGAGGGTCGAGGACAGAGACCGGGTGGAAGAGAATCCGAAACCTCTTTTGCTAAACATATTGCAGAATTAGGATTTATAGACTTATGGAGAATAAGAAACTTAAATGTGAAGTGTTTTTCGTGTTTTTTAGCATCGCACAATTAAATGTCCAGGATAGACATGGCATTGGGCAATAGGCAACTAGACGCTATGGTTAGTAGGATAGAATACCTACCTAGGGTGGTCTTTGCTCATAAACCAGTGGAGGTCAGTATTCATATAGGAGCACGAAGTGGTGCACATGGGAGGGATTGGAAGATACATCCTGCATGGCTCAAGTCAATTGATATGGAGTGCATTAAGAGAGAGGTAGAATTATTTTTTCAAGATAATGAAGGGAGTGCGACTGTGGGGGTCATTTGGGATGCTATGAAGGCCTTTTTGAGAGGACTCTATTTGGGACATTTCTAGATGTAGGTCGGCATCAAGGAAGAAGGAGCAGGAGGCTATGGAGGCGTTAAGATTGGCAGAAAATGAGGCGGTGAGCCTGCCCACCCCGGAGACGCAAGGAAAGCTGAAGAAGACGCAGGAGGAGGTTGACAGGGTTAGTTTGAACTCTGTGAGAAAGAGGCAGGAGTTTCAAAGATTGTCGTTCTTTGAAGAGGGTGAAAAAGTAGGTTATCTGTTATCGATTGTGGCAGCAGCTCAGAGAGACTCATCTTATGTTTATGCTTTGAGGGATGGAGATGGAAAATTGGTGGATGATATGGGAGGCATTCTTGACATATTTAAGAAGTTTTATGAGAATTTGTACACTTCCGGGCTTGCATCCTCTAGGGAGGATATCATACAATACTTGGAAGAGGCGAGTGAGGAGAGCATGATATTGGAAAAACTGTTAACGGTGGAGGAGCTGGAGGAAGCGTTGGCGTTTATGGCAAATGATAAGGCTCCGGGGGAATGATGGTTTGCCTGTGGAGGTGTACAAGCAGCTTGGGGAGGTCTTATTACCTAGGCTGTGTCAAGTGTTTCAGGAAGCTCTAGGGAAAGAGCATGTGCCAGACTCTATGAGGGAGGCCACAATAGCGGTTTTACCAAAGGAAGATAAAGACAAACATAGAGCAGAGTCGTATAGGCCCATTTCATTGCTGTCTGTTGATGCTAAGCTATTGGCTAAGGTTATGGCACATAGACTGTCGGGATTGGTTGCGGGTCTGATTCACCCGGACCAGTCTGGATTTATGCCGAATAGGTCGACCGCCATCAATATGAGACGATTATATTTGAATATGCAATTACCGGCAGATAATGCAGGGTGTAGAGCGGTGGTATCTTTAGATGCCCACAAAGCATTTGACAGCATGGAATGGGACTATTTATGGGTGGTATTGGAGAGAATGGGCTTTGGAGAGGCATTTATTGGCTGGGTGAGACTGCTTTATTCCTTCCCACTCGCCTGCATAAGGGTAAATGGAGTGAGATCGGATTAATTTGCTCTGACTAGGGGAACTCGACAGGGATGCCCTCTTTCTCCATTGTTATTTGCCCTCGCGATTGAGCCCCTAGCTGCACATATTAGGAGATCCACTGAAGTAGTTGGTTTTAAATTTGGTCCGGTGGAAGAAAAGATTGCGCTTTATGCGGATGACGTACTCCTGTTTTTGCAGGATCCTGTGGACTCACTTACAGGGGCAGTGGCATTGGTCAAAAAATTTGGGGATATGTCGGGTTACGGATTAATTGGGATAAATCCAATTTATTTATGATTGAGAGGGAGAGAATGGAAGAGCTGGGAGACCTTGGGTGTACTAGGCTTAAAGTAGTAACCCAATTTAAATATTTGGGAGTTCAGATTGCCCTGCCGATTACAGATTTTGTTTGTTTGAATGTGGATCCGCTTTTGATTAAACTGAAAGATAAGGCTCAAGCTTGGTCTAAATTGCGTCTCTCGGTGGTGGGTAGGGCTAATTTGGCTAAAATGATTCTTATGCCAAAGATTCTCTATGTGCTCCATAACTCTCCAATGTGGCTCCCGTGGGGTTTGTTTCAGAGACTGAACTCATTGTTTAGAAATCTGGATTGGGGAAGAGGTCAGCCAAGAATTAAACTTGAGATCCTGCAGAGGCCAAAGTCACAGGGAGGAATTGCCTTGCCCAACCCATGGATTTACTTTTTTGCATCCCAGAGTCAGCATCTTAGAGGGTGGGTTTCAAAGAGTCATGGGTGTTCATTAAAAAGGATCCTGGAGGATATGACAAAAAGATCCCAGTTGGTGCGAAGTTTAGAGGTGGGGGAGCTGGGTCACTTGTGAGGGAGGTTTCCCACCCTGGGTCTGGTGCAGAAGGTATGGGCTCGGATTAAAAAATTGAGAGGTGTCCATGGAATGACACAATACACCCAGGTCTGGTTGAACAAGAATGTAGAAGTATTTTATAAATTGGGAGAGCAAAACCTCTGGGCACGTTTGGGTATGGAATGCTTATGGCAACTGGTAGAGAATAAGAGATTAAAAACGTTTGAATCTTTGAGAGAGGAATTTCAGATTCCGGAGACAGATAGATTTCTGCATGCTTATAAGAGGCAAGTGAGAATGAGTGATCTTACGGTATGCAAAGATATAATATTGGCTTATATTTGTATGGAAGGTGGTACTAGAGAGGTTATCTCAACGGTATACGGTGATCTTTTGCACACTTTGTTACTGCGGCATCCTATACGGGCTCGGGACCGATGGGAGGAAGAAATAGGGGAAATTGAAGACGAGGTGTGGGATAATATATTGGAGTATGGTCCAAAGTTGTCTCTGAGTGAGCCGGGTAGGTTGTCGCAGCTTTATTTGGTGCACAGAGAGTATAGATCGCCAGAATTTTTGTTTAAGATTGGGGTGAGGAGTACATCGGAGTGTCCACGCTGTATGCTTGAGGGTGCGGGTGTGTTACATATGATGTGGGAGTGTCCGAGATAGCAAGCTTTTTGGATGGTGGTGATAAATTTAATTGAAGGAAGATATGAGTGTGTGGTTCCTAAAAAAACGATTGTGTGTGTATTGGGTTATGTAGAAGAAATTGGTGTGACGAATGTTCAGAAGATAGCGGTAGCGAGACTACTTTTCATGGCAAAAAAGTAATAGCGAGGGGGTGGATCAGGGCCGAGTCCCCTTCTAGAGTGGAATACTTACAGCAAGTTAATTATATAAGGACGGAAGAAGCTGTATATAAAAAGAGGAATGCTTTCACAATGTTCGAGAAGTTATGGAACCCGTGGCTGAAATCGGAGTGAAGGGTTATAAATATGTTTATCGTGATGAATATGGTGACTGCTTCTTTTCTAGGATGCTGGATCTCTGTAAAAGGAGGAAGAGGAATCGGTATCCATACAGTTGTTGTTCGTATGATTTTTTCACAGCAATGTACACTGTCTAGTCTGTCTATGGGGAAAGAGGGGGGGTTGTTTATTTGGGATTTGAAATATGTAAACCACTGTAACAAAATATTATGATGGAGTTGTTAATCTTTAATTGGTTTAATAAAAAATATCTCACTTAAAAAAAAATGCTGATTCATGCTACTACTGTCAATGTCAACCCCTTCCCATAAAAATCGGAGTCCTTCCTTTCTCAAAGATGACTCAGCCCCTAGGGCTAATTTTTTCCAACCCTATGCAAATTGTGCAGTGGACAAACTAGGATAGTATTTCTAATCCAGCCTAGCTACTATTTGTGATTGGAGGTCCTGCGATGGTGTTTTCCTGCGTCAACTGTCACTCAGTCAATAGGGCTAATTTTTACAAACCCTATACACACTATACAGTGCACAAATCTGGAATAAACAGTGGTCCTACAAAACTAATATTTGTCATAGAAGGCCCTTGTTACAGGTTGAGCCACATTGTGACTTAGATAGGGGATACATATACAATCGAAATCTACTGTCTGTCACCCTATTTGGCAGACAAACATGCCTGGCTTGTACCACATTGTAACTGAGATAGGGGATACATATTCAATCAAGATTTACACTGACTGTTGATGACCCTGATAGCCCTCTGAAAACTTGAATTGAGGACCACAACTACTACAGTAGTCCATCGTAGATACTGTTTATTAAAGGAGGCCCTTGTCATGGTATCTTCCTGGCACAGCCCCCAGAAGTCATTTTTGGAAATACTGTAGTGGACCAAGTAGTAGAATATCAAAAAGTCTTCCTGTATATGTGGCGCCCCTGCGTTCAGGAGGCCACAAAGGGAACTGCAGCCAGGAAGGTAGGACGACAGTTGAACACCAACACCCTCACAGCCCACACAACCCACGTACAGTAGAGGGCAGCATCCAGCCCTGAGCTTGGAGACTCTAGGCAGGCGAGGGGTGGTGGATTTAGAGGAGTGGGTTAGGCACACACGTAGTCAGGTGACGGACAGTAGAAATAGTGAAGGGGGAGGAGGAAGGAGTCAGTAGGCCCAGGGTGCCGAGCAGCAAAGACAGAGACCAGCAGCAGGCTGAGGAACACGGCACAGGCCAAGAGACAGCAGCAGGCCGAGCTAAGCTGAGCAGGAAGAAGGAATCACACGTCCTGGCAAAGTTGGGTGTAAGGAGCGCAGAATCTGTACTGAGCCAGTGTGAGCCGGAGGAGAGAGAAAGCCTATCCGGAGCCAGTGCCCCCAGGAGTGTGAAGGTAAGAGAGGGACAGTGATACCCGGGCCCTAGAACGACAGCTGAGGCGACTGACTGCAGACGGAGGAGCCCTCCTATGATACTGGAAGACGCAGAGAAAGAGTACCGGTCCCGTTGGGCTGAAGTAAATAATGTGTATTTCTATGTGAAACGTTTAAAGAATGCGCTTCTAACCTAAGCTTGCTTCATGTATATACTCTTACCCGTTGGTATTAATATATATATATATATATATATATATATATATATATATATATATATATATATATATAAAAATTTTCACTTCCCGTTAGGCAAGTGTCGATCCTCGCGGACGAGTATGTTCCATCAAGGGGGTATTTGGCGCCCCACTATGTAGCTGCCACAAAAGGGGTACTACACCCGTAAAAGAGGTGTAGTCTCCCCCAATACAAGTGCATTTTATGGATGGTCTGAGAAGCCTAAACTCACACCCCACACTAGTCACACAGTGGGAGGGAACCCGGGAGGGTATATAGTAGCCCCAAGGGGGAGATAGGAGGTCTTTGACCATGGTCCTTTTTGTCTGGAGGCCTGAAGGTCCATCACTGCCTCTGGGTGGTCGAAAGCTAGAAGAGATCAGGCAAGGAGCCTGAGGCACGAAGGAGGGTTACCTCAGCTGAGGGACCCAGGGAAGTCAGAACAGATCCCAGACAGAGAAGAAGGGAGCAAGAGGCTCGGGCGGAAGTTCGCTCAAAGTAAGGAACCGGGTACCGGAGCCCACACCTGTAGGAACCTTCACGGCCTGCAGAATATCCGTAGAACGGGGGTATATCCAGATCCCTAAAGCACCTATTAGAGGGGGACCAGACACCGCGGCAACCCACTGCGGTGATCAACAGAAGGTTTTCCCGACGGGAGCAAGGGGAAGTGTGGCGCCCCGCAACGAGTGCGTCACAAGAGGGTATTGCAGCCATAAATGCAGCCGCAATATTCTCTGACACAGCAGTGACCTGGTTAATTTAGAAATCCAACCCTGCATGCATCACCTAGAACAGAGGGCCAATCATAGGTCCTGGTGGGTGGAGTGTTAGGGAAGTGTAGTAGAACACACACAATAGTCTAGACAGAAGGAGAATAGTCTGGAACAGCCTAGAACAAGGTCTGAGGACTTGAACTTGGAGTAGGAGCGGGGGCTCCGCACCCCGTGCAGCCCCGGGCCGTCACCGGTCGGGTGTCACCACCTGAGGCCTTAACAACCGGGATTGGGCATTATTCACACGGGTTCCCAAAAGACTCCCGTGCCCACAACTCACAGCCGGTTCACTGGTACCGAAGCTGGCAGCAGTTCACCTCTGCTACGCGAACCAGAAGCGTGGAGGAGCAGCTTCACAGGAGCACCCCACCACCAGCCAACTTCCAGTCGTCTAACCAGCGGTGTACCCACTGAGGGATCCAAGGCTCCCCAAAACATCCAGAACGTACATCATGGATTGGGCATTGAAGCAGCCTCCCCGTACCCGATCTGGTATTCCTGGGCGACACTGGCAATCACTTAGTTAGAATGGAGGAACACTGCGGATTTCTAAGGGACACCATCACTGCTGAGTCCACCCGGTCTACTACCCGTAATCTGTATGCCATGTACTGCCTGCTGGTTACAGTAAAGACCCGTTGCAGAGACTTTCTGTGTCCGTGCTTCCTTATGAATTGTCCGTCCGCACTACAAGGTAACCGCAGCTGCCGCACAACATCTTAAGCAGCTCCAGCCTCCGGGGATCACTGCTCAGCCTGTGGGGAGCGTAACATCTTGCTGCTGTCCATCCCCCGGAGGTTCCGCAGCGTCGGTAGTCCTTACCGAACTACTCATAGGTGGCGTCACGAATAAATTAAAAACCCCTTTAATCTGTTCCTACAAGACGTCTTCAACACTTTTGATCTGCACTACACCGGGCCCCACTACCGGCAGGCGCGGTCCACCCGTGACAAGGAGGAAGGAAGCATCGCCTGTCTAAACCGGAGTCCCGGCCACGGTGAGTCAGAAGTAAAGAGAGACAGCAGGAGGTCAGACAAATTCTACATGAAGTCAGGCTTCACACCGCTACTGGGAGGCGAGGGAACAAGAGGAACAAGAAAGGCATGCATTGGAGGTTCCGTCTACCTAACCAAAAGATCCGCTTGCAGCCACCTGTGGCCACTTGTCGTTATAAAACCTACTGCACGGAGACTGTAATGACTGCCAACTTTCAGTAAAGTACTCGGTGAAGTGACTTTTGACTCTGCTGCATCTTTTTCCGTAAGCTCATTTCCCTCACAGGAATCGCTGCGCCGGAGGTCCAGTCCTGCCTGCGGAGGACTATACCATCATTGCCGCAATACCACCGACCTCCGGAGGACTGTGGCAGTGCTGGTAACATCTCACCAGGTACTGCAAGTGGCATCACTACAACTTGTACATAATCCTTCTAATTAATTCCCCCTTTTCAAGAGAATAGTCTCCAGGACACGGGGTCAGGCGCGGCCGCCATTCCCCGTGACACAATTAACCCTTTTGCCGCCTGATACCTGAGTACCCTATGCCCTGGGGCGACACACATACACACAGGGATTGTTGTTTCGGTACCTTTTACTGGTGACAGGGTAACAGGTACAGTCAAGAGTATTAACCATATCCACGGTGCAACTTGGGACTTCCACCTTAGAAAATTATGAAGTCTCCTCTGTCTTTGTGCTCTGTGATGTGGGGTAAGTCCTGCCTGAGCTTGAACCCACCGCTTCTTCTCCCTCTCTGGGCTTTGCTCTATAGTGACAATGAGGTCCTTCTGCAGGGTCCCTGTTCCTCCTATGGCCCCTGGTCCTATACTTGGTCAGTTTAGTGTCTCTTACTTTGTTCTCCTCAGGGCTGAACTCCTCCTGAGTCTTACGGGCTTTTGCTGTTGCACTAAATGCTGGCAGCATTGGACTCTGGTGTCCGGGTGTACTAAAGGGCTGTAGTAACTGGTTCCCTTTCCTTAGTTTCCTTCTTTGTCCACTTGCCTCCGACCCTTTCGCTAGGGTGCGCACAGCGGTCAGTGGTCCCTGGTCCTGGGCTTGTATCTCTCCCAGCGACCAGCTCCTCCATCTCCTTTCTCTTCCCTCTCACTGCAGACTCTAGACTGACTTCTGAGACTGACTAACTCCTCCCTCAGGCCTGTATGTCCTTAAAGGGGAACTGACTTAAGGCAGCCATTAGAGCTCCCCCTTCAGGTCTGGGGTGGAAGGTGGTGTGTGAATGCGAACCAAGGTGTAATTCCCTCCTTGCACCAGTGGATCCTGTGGCAATCCCCTGCAGGGGTGCCACATATCGCTCCCTCATCTCCACTGAGTCTGATGCTGCCATAGGCTCTTTGGTACACCCAGAAACTTTAGGAGCTGATCATGCCTTCTCTCCTTTGGGGCCCTCCCTTCCTCAGGGGCCCTGGTGCGACTGAACAGGCTGCACAAGCGGTAGGCCCACCCCTGCTGGTACATTGTAGCTGGCCTTGTAAAGTGCTGGGGATTAGCTAACAAAAAATGATGTGTGACAGAGGGACCTGCAAAATGTTCAAGTCAGGGCTTTCCCAATTGTAAAAGGCAAAGAAAAGCCACAACAGTACATGTGAACAAACACTAAAAGTGATATTTTTGTCTATGATTTATTTAGGCTTGCATAGAAGTGATTATGCAGGAAAAACTGTTTGTGAACCTTTTTGGCCTGTTAAATACGATTTAGGCTAGGGTCACACTTGCGTTTTTTATTTAAAATCCTGATCCGGTTTTGAGCTTTCAAAAGGCTCAAAACCGCATCAGGAAACGCTCCCCATAGGAGCCCATTATAAAAACCGGATTGCTCTACTTGCAATCCGGTTACCGCATCCGGCTCTGCAGCCAGCATGAAAAATCATGCAGGCTTCAGTTTTCGGACCGGTTCTGTGCCCCGCAATGCGGTTATGCAGAAAATTGTACAGAGCCGAAAATAGCCGGCTTACTGTACATCACTTATTAACCCGTGACATGCCCACCTGAGTGGGCAGCATGTCTCTAGGGGGGGTGGGCTCCCCCTAGAGACATGTTGCCAACAATTATTATTAATATTTTATCTTTTTTCAACAGATTTTACAGTTTGCTCATCCCTGCGGCAGCAAACTGTACGGTAACCGCATTGCTCCAGATTACACATCCGGAGCAATCCGGTTACCGGATTGTGGCTTCAGCAACACATTTTTCTTGAAAAATGTGTGTGAAGCCCATTGCGTTCACCGCATCCGGATCTGGATGCGGTGAACGCAATTTCATTAACAAATGTGACCCTAGCCTTAGGTTAGGTATGGTAGTTGTTCTTGTTTATCTATAACAGTGGCGTAATCCTGCAACAAAGCTACTCCCACATACCATATGTGAGTTAGAAATGCATGCAGGCAGATTCTCCAGGCTCTTCCCATTGTGTTTCATCACTTCCCATCCATTTCAGCCTCTTCCTCAGAAACTCAGCCCTCTTTGTAGGGTCCACAGAAAATTACTTGCATTTCCCATTCACTTCCATTGTACTCGATCTTATTACAAAGTAATTGTAACGAGTATAGCGATTAGCAATATTACGGCATTCGTTTATCACTATCTATGAGTGTAGGGGCCATTTTCACCACACAGAAATTAGCACGCAGTGGATGTTGGGAATCTTCAGCTCTGACATCCCCCTATACTTTCTTTAATTTGTATACTACAAAAAGTACAACATCTTGAAGATGCCTCTTTATCCATTTATATTTATGGCTGAAAATGATCAGTGTTAGCTATGGTCTCCCTGAATATAAAGTTACATGTGATCTCCTGAGTCTACATGGAGAAATTTAAAGAAGACCGAACAGAAGAATATGTACATTATTTTTAGGTTATATTCGCACATAACGGATACTTTTCAGGTGAAAAATCAGTATTACAGGAGCAACATAGTGGATGAGACTTTAACAAATCTCACCCAAATGGTGCAGAAGAAAGTCTGAGTGTATTTTAGGCTGGCTTCACACTGGCATTTGTGTCTGCATGCGGAGGGCATGCAGGCGCAAACGCAGCCCATACTGATGTGAATGCAGCGGAGAATCTCCGCATGCGTTCACATTAGTATGCAGCCTGGCCAGCCAATCAGCTGTCTCGGGGGCGGACGGGAGGAGGAGATCAGCGGTGGAGATCTCCTCCTCCCGGCCACAGCTGATCTCCCGCCAGTGTCAGCGAGGGAGATTTGATGATACAGCTGACCTGACAGCTGTTTAAATCTCCGCGCCGACACCGAATAGGTGATATCGGTGCAGGAGATAAGAAACAGCTGATCGCTGCTTTAAATCTTCCGCGCCGTGTCGGTGCGGGAGATTTAAACAGCTGTCAGATCAGCTGTATCTTCAAATCTCCCTCGCTGACACTGGCGGGAGATCACTGGAGGCTCAAGCTGATCTCCCGGTGGCCGCCACTGATCACCGGCAACCACCTGGAGAGATTTTAATGTGATCCGCAGCGTTCTCCTGTGCTGTCATGCGGAGGACACTGCAGATCCATTGCTTTCAATGCATGGTTTGTGTGCTTGCAGGCGCTTGGAGATAAAACAAGCACCCGTGAACGCACAAAAATGCAACAAGCTGCGTTCACAGGGCGCTCGGAGGGCGCACAAAATATGTGCATCCAAACGCAAACGCAACCGAACGCAGCCAAATACAGGCACATGCGTTCCCATGTTAAACATAGGAACGCATATGCGCAAGCGTTTGGCTGCGTTCGGTGCGCAGCGTTTGCATATGCCAGTGTGAAGCCAGCCTTACCGTATACTCATTATGGTGAATATGAGAGAATGGAGACAATCAAGACTTATTCTATATGGAACAAAGTGGAGAACTGATGAGTACACCGACCCTTGTTACATTGATTGGTGATTTTTTAGATGACCTAATACTGAGCAGTTGTTGGATTCCTAATTATGAGTTTATTCCTTACTTTTAAAACAATTCTGCTGTATTTTATTCCTCCAGTGGTATAATTATCTTTGTCCAGAGTGGCGTTTATTAGATCCCAGTCTCCTTTGCTATGGAAAAAATATTTTGATACTTCAGAGACGTCTGAAAAATCTGATTTAAATGTGAGTTCAGAATCTGGAGAGAAACAAAAATAGTGGATTTAGATCACATTAGCAAACGTCTGCGACAACTCTCATCCCTGACTCAGCTGAGCATGTGCACATAAACCTACACAAACACGAGGAGAACATAAACTCCTTGCAGATGTTGTCCTCAGTGGGATTTGAACCCAGGACCCCAGCACTGCAAAGCAACAGTGTTAACCACTGCACCACCATGCAGGACTCATCTGTTATATAGAGGCATATGTGAGGCTTCATACTGTATATTAGGGACTTTTTAAGGGCTCATACTTTGTATAGGGGCTATTTAAGGGCTCATTCTGTATATATGGAGCAATGCACTGGCTCATATGGTATATTGGAGGCTATGTCAGGGCTAATCCTTTATATTGGGGGCTATGTGAGGGTTTAAACTGCATATAGAATATATTAGGGCTCATATTGTATATAGAGAGCTATGTGTGGGCTTATGCTGTATGAAGGGAACTATTTGATAGCACAGACTGTAAATTGGGGCAATGTGAGGGCTCATATTTTATATAGGGAGCTATGTGAGAGCTCATACTGTATTTAGGAGCAATGTGGGAGACTTATCCTGTATATAAGGGGCTATGAGGGCTCATACTGTATATACGAGGCTGCGAGGACTCATACCGTATATATATAAATCTATGTGGAGTTCCTACTGTGTATAGGGAGGTTATGTGAGGGCTCATACTGTATAAAGGGGGCTTCATGAGGGTTCATACTGTATAAAGGGGGTTGTGTGAGGGCTCCTTCTATATAAAGGGGGTTATGCAAGGGTTCATACTGTATATATGGAGGTATGCAAGGGCACACATTGTGTATAGGGGCTTTGTGGGGGCTCATACTGCATATAAGGTGGCTATGTGAGGACTCAAATTGTATATAAGTAGGCAATGTTATGGCTCATATTGTATATTGGTGTGTGTGTGAGGGTTCATACTGTATACATTGACAAGCAAAAGGGTAACATTGTTTTGACTTTTTGACTTTCAGGCTCCATATCCCACCATCCACTACAGCTTTTAGCATTAGAATACCTTCATTTTATAGACAATCATCCTTCTTATCTCACACATGAATTTGACTCTGAACTATCTATTATATAATCGCGAATCGGAAAAGCGCCCCTCCGCGCGTTACTTCCGGCGTGGTCATGTGGATACGAATTTAACATTGGGCGCGAAGCGCCCAATGCTGCGCGAGCAATGGCCGCGAGGCCATTGCGAGTCGCTGGCTCAGCGCGAGCAATGGCCGCGAAGCGGCCATTGCGAGTCGCTGGCCCAAATGGCCCAAATTGCGAGTCGCTGCCTGAGCCGCAACTCGCTCCCCGGGGACCATGGAGCGGAGGCGGCACAGCCGCCTCTGCTCCCCGCTGCCCACAATTCGCCCCCCCCCCATGTCCGCACAGCCCACCCCCCGATGTCCACACAGCCCCCCCCCATGTCCACACAGCCCCCCCATGTCCGCACAGCCACCCCCATGTCCGCACAGCCACCCCCATGTCCGCACAGCCACCTCCATGTCCGCACAGCCACCCCCATGTCCGCACAGCCCCCCCATGTCCACACAGCCCCCCCCTATGTCCGCACAGCCACCCCCATGTCCGCACAGCCACCCCCATGTCGTCCACACAGCCCCCCCATGTCCGCACACCCACCCCGCAATGTCCGCACAGCCACCCCGCACCTAAGCTCCTACCCCCTAACTCCGCCGCCCCTAAGTCCCTACCCCCTAAGCCCCGCCGCACCTAAGCCCCCACCCGCCGCACCTAAGCCCCTACCCCCTAAGTCCGCCGCACCCCTACACCCTAAGCCCCGACCCGCCGCACCTATGCCCCTACCCCCTAAGTCCGCCGCACCCCTACACCCTAAGCCCCGACCCGCCGCACCTATGCCCCTACCCCCTATGCCCCGCCGCCTCCTAAGCTCCCGCCGCTTTCCCCCGCCGCTTTCCCCCGCCGCTGTCGCTAACACCTAAAGCCCTACACCCGAAGCCCCCGCCGTCCCCTAACCTAACATCCCCGTCGATCACTTACATGCCTTCTTAGTCATCTGATCGTCCGTCCGATCCACAAGTCCTCCGTCCGGCCAGGCGTCCTCTTCCTCCGGCCCCGGGGGTCTTCTCTCTTCTTTCCGCCATCTCCGCCTCTTCGTCCGGCCCCGGGGATCTTCTGTCTTCTTTCCGCCAACTTCCAGCTCCGACGTCCTCTTCAGTTATCATTAACATAGAATGGACGACAAATCCGCCATTCTATCTTAATGAGATGTGAGGGGCTCTTCTGATTGGTTGCTGTCTACTGCCCTCAGCCAATCAGAAGAGCCCCTCATTTCCCATTGAAATACATTAGCGGTGTGTCGGCGATTTTATGGCCGGCCACCTGGTTCTATTTGTCGGCCCTAAAATCGCAGACACACCGCTAATGCATCTCTATGGGCAGTCAGCCCGATTTCGGATTGGTCGCCGACCAATTTCAATGGGAACAAATAAATTTAATAATAAAAAAAAAAATTAAAAAATAATTAAAAAATAATAAAAAAATAAATAAAAAATAATAAATAATAAAATAAAAATAATAATAAAAAAAATAAATATATGCTAATAATATCAGCCCTTTCAGCGGACCTGAAAGAGAACTGGGTCTCAGCCTAAATAATAAATTTAATAATAAAAAAAATAATTAAAAAATAATTAAAAAATAATAAAAAAATAAATAAAAAAGAATAAATAATTAAAAAAAAATAATAATAAAAAAAATAAATATATGCTAATAATATCAGCCCTTTCAGCGGACCTGAAAGAGAACTGGGTCTCAGCCTAAATAATAAATTTAATAATAAAAAAAATAATTAAAAAATAATTAAAAAATAATAAAAAAATAAATAAAAAATAATAAATAATTAAATAAAAATAATAATAAAAAAATTAAATATATGCTAATAATATCAGCCCTTTCAGCGGACCTGAAAGAGAACTGGGTCTCAGCCTAAATAATAAATTTAATAATAAAAAAAATAATTAAAAAATAATAAAAAAATAAATTAAAAATAATAAATAATTCAATAAAAATATTAATAAAAAAAATAAATATATGTTAATAATATCAGCCCTTTCAGCGGACCTGAAAGAGAACTGGGTCTCAGCCTAAATAATAAATTTAATAATAAAAAAAATAATTAAAAAATAATTAAAAAATAATAAAAAAATAAATAAAAAATAATAAATAATTAAATAAAAATAATAATAAAAAAATTAAATATATGCTAATAATATCAGCCCTTTCAGCGGACCTGAAAGAGAACTGGGTCTCAGCCTCAGGCTCACTTTAAATAAATAATACATTTAATAATAAAAAAAATAATTAAAAAATAATAAAAAAATAAATAAAAAATAATAAATAATTTAATAAAAAATAATAATTAAAAAAAAAAATGCTAATAATAATGATATTACTGCTAATAATAATGCTATTAATGCTAATAATTATGCTATTAATGCTAATAATAATGATATTAATGCTAATAATTATGCTATTCATGCTAATATTAATGCTAATAATGCTAATAATAATCATATTAATGCGATTAATAATGCTATTAAGCCTAATAATCATGCTATTTATGCTATTCAAAATGCTATTCATGCTAATAATATTGCTATTAATGCTAATAATAATGCTATTAATGCTATTAATAATGTTATTAATGCTATTATTAATGCTAATAATGCTATTATTAATGCTATTTATGCTAATAATAATGCTATTAATGCTATTAATAATGCTATTAATGCTATTATTTATGCAATTAATGCTATTAATGCTAATATTTATCCTATTAATGGTATTATTAATGCTATTAATGCTAATAATAATGCTATTAATGCTATTAATGCTATTAATAATGTTATTAATGTTATTATTAATGCTAATAATGCTATTAATGCTATTAATAATGCTATTAATGCTATTAATTATGCTATTAATGCTAATATTTATCCTATTAATATGCTATTAATGCTATTAATAATGCTATTAATGCTAATATTTATCCTAATAATGCTATTAATGCTATTAATAATGCTATTAATGCTATTAATTATGCTATTATTGCTATTAATGCTAATATTTATCCTATTCATGGTATTATTAATGCTATTAATGCTATTAATGCTAATAATAATGCTATTAATGCTATTAATAATGTTATTAATGCTATATTATTAATGCTAATAATGCTATTATTAATGCTATTTAATGCTAATAATAATGTATTAATGCTAATAATAATGCTATTAATGCTAATATTTATCCTATTAATGCTATTAATGCATAAATTATATATGCTATTAATGCTATTAATAATGCTATTAATGCTATTAATGATTAATGCTATTAAATGCTATTAATGCTAATATTTATCTATTCTATGTATTATTAATGTCATTAATGTTAATGTAATTAATGCTATTAATGCTATTAATTTGCTTAATTAATAATGCTATTAATGCTATTAATGTTATTAATGATAATTATTAATGCTATAATAATGCTATTTATTAATGCTATTATATTAATGCGAATTTAATGCTATTAATTAATAATGCTATTAATGCTATTAATTATGCTATTAATGCTATTTAATGCTATATATTATCTATTTAATGCTATTAATGTATAATATAATAATTTTATGCTATTAATGCTATTAATAATGCTATTAATGCTATTTAATTAATGCTATTAATGCTAATTATTATCTATATTAATGCATTATTATAATGCTATTAATGCTAATTATAATGCTATATTAATGCTAATTATAATGCTATTAATGCTATTAATAATGTTATTAATGCTATTATTAATGCTATAATAATGCTATTATTAAATGCTATTAATGCTAATAATAATGCTATTATTGCTATTAATAATGCTATTAATGCTATTAATTATGCTATTAATGCTAATATTATCCTATTAATGCTATTAATGCTATTAATAATGCTATTGATTATACTATTTATCCTATTAATGCTATTAATGCTATTAATATATGCTATTAATGCTATTAATTATGCTATTATTGCTATTAATGCTAATATTATCCTATTCATGGTATTATTAATGCTATTAATGCTAATAATTAATGCTATTAATGCTATTAATGCTAATAATAATGCTATTAATGCTATTAATAATGTTATAATGCTATTATTAATGCTAATAATGCTATTGTTAATGCTATTAATGCTAATAATAATGTTATTAATGCTATTAATAATGCTATTAATGCTATTAATTATGCTATTAATGCTAATATTTATCTTATTAATGCTATTAATGCTAATAATAATGCTATTAATGCTATTAATAATGCTATTAATGCTATTAATTATGCTATTAATGCTATTAATGCTAATATTTATCCTATTCATGGTATTAATGCTATTAATGCTAATAATAATGTTATTAATGCTATTAATAATGTTATTAATGCTATTATTAATGCTAATAATACTATTATTAATGCTATTAATGCTAATAATAATGCGATTAATGCTATTAATAATGCTATTAATGCTATTAATTATGATATTAATGCTATTAATGCTAATATTTATCCTATTAATACTATTAATGCTAATAATAATGCTATTAATGCTATTAATAATGCTATTAATGCTATTAATGCTAATATTTATCCTATTAATGGCATTATTAATGCTATTAATGCTAATAATAATGCTATTAATGCTAATAATAATGCTATTAATGCTATTAATAATGTTATTAAAGCTATTATTAATGCTAATAATGCTATTATTAATGCTATTAATGCTAATAATAATGCTATTAATGCTATTAATAATGCTATTAATGCTATTCATTATGCTATTAATGCTATTAATGCTAATATTTACCCTATTAATGCTATTAATAATGCTATTAATGCTAATAATAATGCTATTAATGCTATTAATAATGTTATTAATGCTATTATTAATGCTAATAATGCTATTATTAATGCTATTAATGCTAATAATAATGCTATTAATGCTATTAATAATGTTATTAATGCTATTATTAATGCTAATAATGCTATTATTAATGCTATTAATGCTAATAATAATGCTATTAATGCTATTAATAATGTTATTAATGCTATTATTAATGCTAATAATGCTATTATTAATGCTATTAATGCTAATAATAATGCTATTAATGCTATTAATACTGTTATTAATGCTCATAATACTGCTAATAATGCTATTAATACTGCTATTACTGCTAATAATAATGCTTTGGCTTATATTATTGCTATTGATGATGCGATTATTATTTAAAAATCTTTAAAAAAACAATAAACATATTTTAGATACCCGATGCATTTGCATCAGGCTAACAGCTATAACTACTATAATCAAATGAATGCACGTTCTAGAATCCCGATGCATTTGCATCGGGCTCACAGCTAGTTTAGCATAAGTATACTGTATACAGGTCAGCCATGTGAGGGCTCATACAGTATAGTGGGGGATATTTGAGGGCTAATACTGTAGATAGGGTGCCTAAATGAGTGCTCATGCTGTATATACGGATGCTGTATACAATACTGTAATAATGCTGTAATAAACTGATGCTCATACTGTATATAAGGAGCTATGTAAGGGCTCAAATTTATATGGGAGTTAATATAATGAATCATACTGTATCCAGGGAACTATGTGGGGGCCTATACTGTATACTGGGGCTATGGAGGCACATGCTGTATATAGGTGGGCTGTGTGTGGGGTCATACTGTATAGAAGAATTGCTGTGGGTGGACTCTATTATGTAAATATCAGTACTGAGCAGAATTAATTTCAGCCTACTAGTTCGGCCCTCCACAACAGTCATAGTCAGGTGGCCCTTCTGGAAAATTAATTGCCCACCCCTGCTCTATTATATGTAGCACTATGTTATGCATGGCTGTCATGAGGTGGTAACGACTGGCTGGGGAACAGGGTGTCCTAGATTGACCCTCAGGCTAGGAATCCCTAGCTGTCCCTTACTTTAGAATTACCTCTAAAGGTGAGGATGTGTGAGCAGCCACCCTTACCCTGTTCCTGGAGAGCGCTGGTCTAATACCCCTTTCTCCCCCACTCAAGGGACAGGAGAGGAGTAGTAAAATCCGACGAAATAAAACAAAAGGATACTAAATAAACTAGAAAGCGGTAGCCCAAACACCAGAGGTTACAGCCACCACCACTCCAACCAGATCTCCAGAAGCAGCACGCCATATCCTTCCTTCACCAGGTCAATGAGAAAAATTAAACTCTATCACCGATGTCATGTTATGGGTAGTGATGGGTGAACGTGAACTGTAATGTTCGGGGTTCATACCAAACATCTAGTGTTCAGGCACAGACCCATAGTGCAGACTTCCCTTGGAAGACCATGTTACTGTTCGAGTATGGTTCGGGGCTGGAGGAGCTGTAAAATAAAAGAGAATAGTTGTTGAACATACGCGTTATACTCACTGACGTCTGGCTGCTTGTACTTCTGATGCCACTCATTAACTTCCTGGGTATTCACTGCAGAGGGACTGAACAGCCAATCACAGATGCTGGAACAGAGAATGGGCATTTGTACTTGGCTGTTGGAGTAACCTGGAATCAGCCCATACATTGTAGCAGGGTAGATACTAGAATGTGTAATGAAGCGATGAATCCAGGTCACCCACACAGGTCCAGCATTCATGGCACACTGGCAGTGCTAGACATCAACTTAGAAAGACGAGGATCCAGCTTTTGGTTCAAGTGAAATTTATTAACAAATTAAGTGGTTCCATAAAAGCATTTCCAAGTATAACAAAAAATAGAAAGGTGCATACAGTCTTACATCATAGAGCCCAGAGATGTTAGCTGATGCGGTGTACCACGGTGATGCATTTCCAACACCAGCTGCTACCTTTCTCAAGCCAATCACAGACACCCATTCTCTGTGACAGCGTCTGTGATTGGCTTTTGGGCTTTGCTATATGTTGGATTTTCAGGGCAGATAAAGCGATCAACCTGTCACCCCCAGCTTCCAGGTTTTACCTTGGCTGGCAATCAAAATACAGGGAAGCCCATTATTTCTTTTTAAGTTATTTAGATAAATAATTTTAAGAAATGCATGGGCTTTGCCCTATTTTCATTGACAGCCAAGGTAAAACCCAGAAAGCTGAGGTTGGGATTCTCAGCGTGGTAAGGTCCCAGGGTTCTGGGCCTTCCATGCTGAAAATCACAGCACACAACCGCCCCTGAAAATGGTGCATTCTTTCATAGGGCTTATGACTCGGTGTGAAATAGAGCGGTATATCTTCTTCAGTGATTCTGGATTTCTTCTTCAGTGCCATCTTGAAGGCGAGCTCCTTCCAAAACCTCAATTAGTTGATCCTTGGACAGTCCTTTGCAGATGATCCTTAATTCATGAGGCTTTGTTTTTAAGCTCCCCACAGTCCAATTCTTGTATTCTGAGGTTTTGGTTCCAGTCGTTGATGGTGCAGAGGGATGGACGGAACAAGAATAAAATGAAGCATTGATTATATACCGGCTTGAGAGGAGCTGTTTTTTCTTTTTTTTTTTTTTCTTTTCTACAAAGTTGATGGGCCGCTGTCCTCCATTCCCTCTGCTGCCAACCAGTTTGTGACAGGGTGTGAAACAGCAGGAAGGTAAGCAAGCCGATGACCAATCCAGGAACAGGGAAAATGGAACAGCACATATGAAGATAATTGTGTACAGTTTGTAATTAGTCCACAACAACAGAAACAAATCCAGGGGTGCCATTTGGTAATGAGACGCCAGGAAAATTGCAATAATAGTCTATGAATGAGTTCACTGAATCAAGCAGGAATACAACAAAATCCCAAGTGACCACTGATATCCAATTTCTAACAATCCATACCCGAGCACTAACACCTGGCCACAGCTTCAGATCCTAGCCCTTCAGAAGTCACAACACCAACTCACTGCCAAGCATGTGTCTATTGTTCTCTCTTTCCTTGGATCAGTCCCTAAATGGGCAGAAAGGCTCACACTCCCCCTTTGAACATATGACTATATGGAAATGTTTCTAGAAGCTCTAGGCTCCATTCTGTCTACCTGTTTTATGTATTGGAGGTGCCTCTGCAGAGAAGAACAAAGGTGGATTCCCCCACTAGATGCAGGTCAGGAAATACCATAGCAGGCTTTATTACATTAGAGGACATGAAACAGACTGGGGTGGGGGACACAGTGACAACCCCTTCCCCTTTCAATTTGTTTATGGACTAGTGACTTCAACAGGTCGCATGTCAAGTACACATGGTCATGGGTGACATAACTCAGGGCTCCATTATGATGTCCTCTGTGACTTACACTCTGCTTCATGTACCCACAAGTTACCATTGTAGCTCTCCCATATGATAGCTTAGGAGAACATCTGCAGGAAGGGCACTGATCAACCGAATCATACATCGCTTCACCCTAAAGCCAAAATTCAGGTCTACAGTTGTTTTTAGAATAATCCTCCATTTGTCTTCAGGCAATTCAATAACAATCCCAGATCCTTTCTGGAGTGCCTCAGGCCAAACCACTCAGGGATCAGCTACTGTGAAAAATGAACCCCGAGACACAAAATCCAATAAATGTCTGTCCATCCAGCACGACCTCCTGCAAGTGCTTACCCCAATGAGCGTAAGTCGTCGTACCTGTGAGCCGCACCCCATAAACCCTTAGCAGTTCAACATGGGTGACTAAGTCACTAGGCAAGTCCTCATGTAGTGGTGACACCTCTTCCTCCATTGTACTTGATTGTAAATAATGAATATTCTGATTTGATGCAGCATCATTCCTCATTTGACCAGAAGGGCAGGTGGCTTGCAGATTCCCAGGCTGCCCACATCTGTATCTCACTCCTTCCAATTTCCATTCTGGGGCAGGAGGTAAGGGAACCTGGAGGTCGGCACACACCTGAAGGCTCAGGAAGTGGGTGTTGGATTTGAGGATGACTCCTCCACTGGATATTCTCTGGGCATGTGCCCTGCAAATACCCAGGATGCATCTATATATAATACAGAATGCACGCTCTGACTAAGCCACATCGTGGTGATACATGTGGGATCCTTACCCACCCCATACATACCACCTACCCCAAACACGACCCGCTTTATCCTTCTATCATGCAAGTCACTGTTTGGCTCTTATGGTCTCTTTGATCCTTAATACCAGCCTGAGCTTAGCACAGGATACACTTAATTCCTGTTCTGTGGACCAGGCCATTTCAGGAGTTTACACTTATCACATGTATACAGGTATTTTCTTGTTATTTTCCTAAACGGTGCACATTACCTTTGTGTGCCATCAGGGAGAGACACAGGCACTTACTGTCCTTTTATACTGGTCACTCTGGGTTACAGGGGCTAGGGTGGTTCTTATATGATTGCAGTTATTAGTTTTGTGCAAATTTATCAGTGGTTGCTTTATCATGTTAATCTTCATAGACCTTATAATGGCTTGTGTGATTATTTCTATTATTTTATCCTTGTCACTTATTTGCACCTTTCTGCACCTCACAGGGGTATTTTCATTGTTGTAAGCATTTGCCTCATTGTGGTTTTAATTGTTTTTAATACATGTTTATGTATTATTCCTAATTAAGCTTTGTCCATTTAAAATTTACTTTAAATTAAGTGAGGAAAGACAGTGGTCATGACAAACCACCATAAAAAATAGTTTTCTTCCACTGATTTCAAGTACCACCACAATCCATTAACTGTGCACCTTAGTGTATTTAAATTAGGGAGAGAACTATACCAACCTTCTCCCCAGTGGCCATCCCTGGTGAGGAGGTTCCATATGTTGGACTTGATGAACCTATGCAGTTTGGGGGGAGTAGCCCCTCGTGCTAAACCTTCTGCGATTTATCAAGTTGGTGGGCTCTGTTACTTTTGTGGTCAAGCTGATGTCACGTGTCACGGACTTGGGAGTGTCCGGACATGGTGCGTGACAGTGACACATGGACCAATGATGTCCGGCGCACTACCAAAAACAACACTGGGGGAGGACAAATACAATGAGGTGACCTGCTCATAGGGAATGTTGGAAAAGACACCTCTTGTGTTCACCTGCAACAGTACCCTGATTTCCCTACCATCCCAAAATGGGTTCTTTCACCCCGTTAACGAGCAAGATGCCTATGCCCTCGATAGCCCTTATGTAAACCCTCAATAGGGAGATGGCCAGTGGGAGGACTAGTCCCAACCACTGCAATAAACAAGACAAGAGAGGAAGGGGAGACAGGCAGGGAATCAACAATGCAACTTTACGCCTGCTGCCAAACTCCAAAGCAGCAGACAGCTTGGCAACGATCAGCTCTCCAGAGTACTACCTATACCTCAGGTAGTCAGGCTAGGAGTGAGTTCAATCACCTGCAATGAGTGCTGGAACAGGTGACAATATAAAGGAGATGGGAGTGATCACAAAGTAGCCACACCTGGAAAGAGAGCTAGGGAGCTTCCTAGAAACAGAAACTGACATTAACTCCAAAACTGCCAAAGGAAAGAGACATGTTTAATACGAAGTTTCTACAAAAAAGAGACAGATCCCGAACCAGTCTCAAGTCTCCAAAGTAAGAGAGACCATCGGGATAACGGATTATTTTATTAAGGTGGGTCCACATTGCTCCAATCTTGTTGCTCGGACTCAGAAGTTGTGTGCCTTGGTCGGTTGAAAGGAGATGACTGGAGGGTTATTATCTTTACTTCCTTTCTAGGTCCCTGTTTACACTGTCTGCTAAGGTGGTGATTGATAGTAAAACTGAGATTGTGCTCCTGCTTATTGAAAGCGGAATTGGAGTCAATCAGATAGTTTCTCGCTTTGCTCAGAGCCAGGGCCTTTTCTGCAACGCATTAGTGAGATCCATTCCTTTCTCTGCCATTGACTCTCTGCTCCCCTCAGCCAGAAGGCTCTTTCCCAAATAGTACATAATGTGAACAGGGACTCTTAACCAGTAGCTCCTATCCTGTCATATCTTGGAGAATCTAACTACTCCCATTGTCTTGGAATTTCCATGGCTGAAAAATCATAACCCGGTGATCTACTGACGGGCCAGGGAAGAGGGTAGTTGAGGCATTTTCTGTGAGAGCAATTGTATAGTGCTTCTGCCTCTGCTGTGTTGGTAAAGTCTACGCCTACTTCTCCAGCAGAGGTGATTAAGTTACTGAAGCGGTGGCTGGGAGGACCACCGCGGTGCAGAATAATGTACGGTACACAAGATGGGAGTGCAAACCACAAGGGTGAATTTATTAACAGGCGGGGGAAAGATGTGAAGAAGGCAGGTTCAAACAGGGGTAAACAGAGGCAAACGAGATTTAACAAACTTTTCGCTTTCTCTAGTTGGTCCGCTCAATAGTACGGTCCTCCAGCTATCACAAGTTAAAAAAAACACATAGGTAAATGCACAACAGCAAGGTACAATGCTACTCTACGTATAACCTTTCTGGCCTCGCTACACAGGCCACACGGCTGCCGTGTTCTACCTACTGAAGCCTATTCTAAACCCTGAAAGGTGCACAATATTCAACTCACAGTGATGCTGGGATTTGGATGCAGTCCCGGGGGCCCCCAACAACAGTAGTCCTATCCGAAGATGCACACGGCTCCTGTCTCGAGTCGATGGGCTGCAAATCTTCTCCTTGCTTCAGGCTCTCACTGGATCCCGGGCTTGTCTGTGTCTCACTTTCATTTCACAAGAAAAAAACTCCTGTCCTTTCTCCGACACACAGACGGTGTGTTCCTCTTCACACATTCATCGGCTGCTCTAAAACACACTCTCAGAAGGGGAAAAACAGGACATACCATCATCCCACACCTGGGGGTATTTCTGTCTCTTAAAGTGGCAGCGTGTTTCTTACTGTCCAACACAGGCAGGGATTTCTTAAAGTGGCAACGCTTCTCTACTGTCCATAGCAGTAGCACCCCCAATATTACCATCTATGCCAAAAGCAGAATCAAAATGCACTCTCAGGATGCAGTCAGAGCCCAAATGTAAAGCAAGCCCAGCTGCAGACTAATAAACCACCTCGACCAGCTATGTGTGGGAGGCGATTTGCATGGCAAGAACACATCTGGTGCAGTTCCACACTTTTACTCATGGTTCTTAGGTGCTAGCGTCCAGCCAGGTACTGTGTTTTACGAGCCAGGGATCCAGCCACTCCCAGGTAGATTGGAATCACTTAGCCGGCACCCTGTTCTATGTACTTTTTCTGGGTTGTCTCCCTCTTATGCTGGCTCTCTCCTTCCTGCCCTGCACCTCATGTCCAGTGGCCTCAGACCTTACTGAGTGACATGCTCTTTGTCCCCTTTGGCCCTATCCAGCCACCTTTTCAGTGACATCTCCTCTTGAAGATGCAGCAGCCTTTGGTTGGCTAGCTGAGGCCTCAAGTCTTCTCTACTAGTCTGGGCCCGGTGACCCTCTGCGGCTCTGGTCCCTCCACTTGCCTACGACCGGCAATGGATGCAAGCCTCACGGGTTGATTTCTCACATCCTGTGCCTCTGGGACCCTGTCTTCTCTGGAGCCCCTGCCTGGCTCCCACCATCTCTCTTTCTCTCTCTGTGGGATGAGCTCCTTCAGCTCCAGTTTCCTGGTACTAGTCCTTCTCAGCTGACTAGAGCTGCTAAACCTTTCACTCTGAACTCCTCCTCTGGACTGTTTAACTACTTCCTGTTGTTTTCCTTTCTTTACAGGTGTGTGGGTACTGAGTAGTAACCCCTCCTTACCTGGGGTTAGGGGTACCACATCTCTGGCTAAGGTATATTACCTCTTTGGCGACGAGACCCTCAGGGGCGCCACACTTATAATTCAATAAAATCATACCTGCTACTCAGCTCTGACCCCACCCTGAGGGGACATAACATTTCAGCATGTCATCAGCTTCATTCCGGAGCAGAGAGCAGGATGCGTGAATGCTGGGAGCTGCAGGATCATCCTACATTCCAGCCCACTCACACTTCTGTATAGGGAAGGGGCGTGGCAAGGGGCATGGTGAATTATAAGCAATCTACAAATCCTAGAACTGTAGTAAACAGCACAGCTCTGCTTGATCATGTAGCAGCCAAAGGGTTAACAGAAAGTGCTGGGTTTCATAGATCCACCGCGCATGCCCTGATGAAGTGATAACTGAAATCACGAAACCGGTAGGCAAATTACCCATTAAATAGAGTTTTATACATCACTCTGTTTGTCTTCACTGGAGGTCAGCGCGGTGGATCTATGAAACCCAGCACTTTCTGTTAACCCTTTGGATCCTTACTTTTGCTGGGCACCTGCTGCGACCATAACAGAGAGCGGAGTTAGTTGGTTGTGACTTGCACAACCAAATCAGGTGAGTCCTTCCACTAAAGGGGGGCACTGAGGATAATTGTACAAAAGGAAATTACTCTATGTGCGCTCCATTTCCCTTTTTATTGATCATGTAGCAGGGCAGAGACAGTATTAAAATGTTTTTTCTCCCTGTCTCCCTGGAGTTCCCCTTTAAGGGGGATGTCAATGGCTGTAGCTCTGCAGTGATATCTGTTCATGGTATTAGCTGGCTGTGGCTCTGCAGTACTGGTTCCTGAGTGACTCCCACAGCCTTTAAATAGTCACATGACCCATCACCTGGTGTTGGTTAATTTGTTAATTCTCTATTCTGTCCGTGAGCTGTTTCGACGCTGTGCAGTTCTTGCTGGAGCCTTCCAGAAGCTTTAAACCTTGGAGATAGCCATTGTCGGGCCCACTGGGACAGGAGTACTCAGTACCGGACCGGGTCTGCTACTGGGGAAGTCACAGGTGGTCCTGGTCTGGAGCGTGTCCCTGGCTCGACAATAAAATAGGGGAATATTTACAGGGGATTGTCAGTCGTGACGCCACCCACTATATGCGGCCAGTGATGGGGCCGCCGCTGCTGCAGAACCCCTGGGGATGATGGAATAGCAGCGTAGATGGGATAGTTCCAGTGGGTAGAACTGTGTTCCCCGAGGCAGTAAGGGTTAGAGTCTATTGTGGAGTGTGCAGTACACTTACTATGCAGACGCTGCAGGAATCCTTCCTCTGCGCTGGAGCTGACAGGCTGTGGCTCTGCAGGTGGGGATTTGCTGTAATCCTGTACGGAGGGAATAGTGTTCAAGCAGATAGAAACAGACAAGGGAAGCAGATTCAGGGTCTCCGTGTTTACTCTCAAAGCAATTCAATACAGCTCACAGTTCAGTTACAGTTCTTACAAGTCTCAGTTCAGTTCAGTACACGGGCTCACTCTCCCCTCTGGGGTTCCCTTTACTCACTGCAGCCAGGTCTCTGTTCTCTGTGACCCCTCACACTGTCTCTGTGTCCTTTCCGGGCTGTTAACGTTCTGTGTTCACTGGGTGTGTGTCTCCGGACAGTATGGCGGTGACTCGGGCCCCTGTGGGTCCTCCTGGTCGTCACTGAGCTGCCTGGCCTTTGGGGTAGGGACCCTAACATGCAGCTGTGGTCCCCCGGCGGTTGTCTGGGGATGCCGGGTAAAACTACGGTCCCCTCTAGAGCCGACACTCTACTCAGCCCTGCCTCCAGCAGTCCTCCGTGTGAGGCTCTACCAGGCTCTCTCTCCCTCTGCGTCTTTCAGTATCATAGGAGGGCTGCTCCGCCTGCAGTCGGTTGCTTCAGCTGTCGTACTAGGGCCCGGGTATCACCGTCCCTCTCTTCCCTCCACACTCCTGGGGGTACTGGCTCCGGATAGGCTTTCTCTCTCCTCCGGCTCACACTGGCTCGGTACAGTTTCTGCGCTCCTTACATCCCACTTTGCCAGGACGTGTGGTTCCTTCTCTTGCTCAGCCTAGCTCGGCCTGCTGCTGTCTCTTGGCCTGTGCCGTGTTCCTCAGCCTGCTGCTGGTCTGTCTTTTCTGGTCGGCTCACTCTGGCCTACTGACTCCTTCCTCCTCCCCCTTCACTATTTCTGCTGTCAGTCACCTGACTACGTGTGTGCCCAACCTACTCCTCTAAATCCATCACCCCTTACTTGCCTAGAGTCTCCAAGCTCAGGGCTGGATGCTGCCCTCTACTGTACGTGGGTTGTGTGGGCTGTGAGGGTGTTGTTGTGCAACTGTCGTCCTACCTGTCTGGCTGCAGTTCCCTTTGTGGCCTCCTGGACGCCGGGGCGCCACGCCATCTTATGTTGGAGTTGCAGTTTGTGTTGCGGTTATATGGCCGGGGTATCAGCCGGGGTATCAGCCTGCAGCTGGGCTTGCTTCACATTTGGGCTCTGACTGCGTCCTGTAAGTGCACTTGGTTTCTGTTTTTGGCATGGATGGTAAGGTTTTTTGATGCTGCTTTTTTCTAGTAGTTTTTATATGGCCGGGGTACTCAATCATCTGTTGGTTAACAGATTTGGACATCAAGGTGGTGATCCCAATAGGTTGTGATCCTGGCTGGACATGTGAAGGGGGTGATTTACAGGGGAGTAATAGTTTGTGATGCCAACTGGAGTTTTCACCTGCAGATGGCCAGGGGCTGCTGTGGAACCTTCCAAGGAGGAGATGGTAGGCAGCCAGATGTTAAGCCCTCTCCAGTCAGAGCAAAGGTCCCTTGGAAGGTGTAGAGGGATGGATGGAGTCGTGCAGAGGAGGAGGATGAGGGTGGTGGTGCAGGAGGGTGCAGGAAGGATCACACGACACACAGTCATGTGGTTCTTACACTTTACTTGAAGTTGGTAGCAGTTACAACCCAGCCAGGGTACAAAGTTCACCAGAAGCATGGCTTGGTATTCAGAATCCACCTTGTTGAGACAAAGCACATATGGCCTTCCAGCTGCCCTTTCCTGTCCTGACACTTGCTACCCCTTCTATTTTCTAAGTGTCTATGGTTGCCATTCCCTGCCAGGCAGGAAGCTGTGGGTCTTGCGAGAGATAGCCTTTTGTCTTCTGACCCTATATAGCCCCATAAGCCCAGGGATGGTCCACAAGGACTGTACTTGAAGATCAGTGACCTCTAGTGTCACGATTGTTTCTGAAGTATCCCAGATCGAGTTGGGGCTGGTACCCCTGCTGTAGCTTCTTCCTCTGTCCAGCTTCAACAGCTATATTGAATGAACAATTGCACACTCTCAGGTTTTGTTTGCAAAAAAAGTGGTTCTTTAATTAGTGTAGCAACAGGAAACCAACGTTTTGGTCCAACCTTGGACCTTGATCATGGTAGTTGCCTATGTTCGTTGCTCTCCTTCATGTACAGGGGCATAATCACCCCTTTCGGTATTTCAGTTCTCCTGTATGCTATAAATTGGTTCCTTGGATCCTGTGTTAGGGATACCTTATTTCATTCTTGTTAGATCCCTGGTCTTGGTGGGCACAACACACCCACCCAGACCAAGGATCTAACCAGAATGAAATAAGGTATCCCTAATGCAGGATCCAAGGATCCAATTTATAGAATACAGGAGAACTGAAATACCGTAAGGGGTGATTATGCCCCCGTACATGAAGGAGAGCTACGAACATAGGCAACTACCATGATCAAGGTCCAAGATTGGACCAAAACGTTGGTTTCCTGTTGCTACACTAATTAAAGAACCACTTTTTTTGCAAACAAAACCTGAGAGTGTGCAATTGTTCATTCAATATATTTGCATTGTGGGTTTACCAGGCCTCTCAATTGGCACCTCTACCTATGAAGCAAAGCTCAGAGTGCATGCCTTCTACTATATTACAGCTTCAACAGCTGGCAGCAGATTCATCTCTCCAGGACCTCGGCCTAGCATTTCACTCCACATGCCATGCTGCTTCTCAAGCTGCCAACACTGAACTAGAACTCTCCTCTTTACCACCCATCCCTAACTTAATTCCTCCCTCCAGCCAGTAAGTGAGAACTGCACCAAAGGAGGGTCTCTTCTACTGGTCACTTCCCTGGCCTGAAGTTCAGATGTGTTGGGTGTATTTGGGAGTCTCAGCAAAGTTTCCTCCTCCTACCTCCAGGCATGGTACTACACATATAAATACATGTAGTACCATTTGTGGTGGCCTGGCCCCAGGGTGCCAGATTTGTATCCCGTTCCGTGAGTGGAGGTGGGGGGTGTTAAACCAGTGCTGGTCAGAAGCAAGGCAAGGGTGGAAGCATAGACATCCTCACCACAAGGTAATTCTGGGAACAGAGTCAGCTATGGAACTAAGTCTACAGGATCAGGCTAGCCACCCAAATTACCTTTGCTCATCACTGCTATACTGCTACTTATACCCTTGTCAACTATAACCACTCTGTGACAAGTTCCCATTGGTGAATCTTTGACCGTCTTTGCTTCTAAAAGACTCTGCCTAGCTAACATGCTGTTTTTATACACAGTAATGTTACTTAGATGAAAATTGCTTCTCCAGCTATTTTCATTAGTACGATTTCCTGCCTTTCATTTACTTTTCCCCAACATTTTTTAAATGTGTTGCTGCCATCAATTTCTATATAAGGCTAGGGTCACACATGCGGCAGGTTTTTTAAATCCTGATCCGGTTTTGAGCTTTCAAAATCTCAAAACCGAAGCAGGAAACGCTCCCCATAGGAGCCCATTATGGTAACCGGATTGCTATACATGCAATCCGGTTACCGGCTCCGGATCTGCAGCCTGCACTAAAAATCATGCAGGCTGCAGTTTTTGGAGTGGTTCTGGCAACCGCAATACGGGAACCGGATTGCTCCATATTTGTAATCCGGAGCAATGCGGTTACTGTATGCTTTGCTCATCCCTGCTGCCGCAGGGATAAGCAAAGTGTTAAATTGAACTAGATGGACTTAAAGTCTTCCTTCAACCTTAAAAACTATGTTACTATGTAAATTTGTATTAACACATTAAATATGATTATTAGCTGTGTGCAACATGTCTCTAGGGGGTGCCCATTCCCCCTAGAGACATGTTGTCCACTCCACTCAGCATGTTATGGGTTAATAAGGCATTTACAGTAAGCCGGCTATTGTCGGCTTTGTAGAAATGTATGAATGGAGCGCGGCTCCCCTGACAGTTGAGCAGATACTGTACGTAATGTACGTATAGCATCTGCCGCTGTCCGAGGTCCTGTAACCATTAACATTAGGTCTATGGCGGTACCCTGCCATAAATTTACTGTAACTGCTTACAAGACCTCGGACAGCGGCAGATACTATATGTACATTACGTACAGTATCTGCTCAACTGTCAGGAGAGTCGCGCTCCATTCATACATTTCTACAAAGCTGACAATAGCCGGCTTACTGTAAATGCCTTATTAACCCATAACATGCTGAGTGGAGTGGACAACATGTCTCTAGGGAGAATGGGCACCCCCTAGAGACATGTTGCACACAGCTAATAATCATATTTAATGTGTTAATACAAATTTAACACTTGGCTTATCCCTGCGGCAGCAGAGATGAGCAAAGTATAGGGTAACCGCATTGCTCCGGATTACACATCCGGAGCAATCCGGTTACCGCATTGCGGTTCAAAGCACACATCTTGGAAAAAAAATGTGTGTGATGGCAATTGCGTTCACCGTATCCGGATCTGAATGCGGTGAATGCAATTGCCTGCCCAAATGTGACCCCAGCCAAAGACAAAATTTGCAAATGTTCTATTGTGAATAAAATATGCTTTTAAGAGATTTCCAAATCAGAGCATTTGTGTTTTCTTTACATTATACATATCAAAGAGCACCAACTTTTTTGGACTTGGGGTTGAATATGACTCTTGAACCTATTTTTCAACCATTCCTGGCTAAAAAAAGTACCTAAGTGATCTTCTCCAGTACAAAGCATGCTTTTCATCACTTTAGATAAAGTATATTTAATGTTACAAACCTGGGTAGATGTAGGAACCAACAGATATATCACAATTCTGTTCATCAAAGGGAAATTTGTAAATGTCTATATCACAAGAAGTGACGAGTCTCATTAATTTATAATCATATACCGTTCCATAGCAAGTAAGTCTGCTGAAGACGGGAGATTGAGATTTATCATCGCTGTCCGTCCTAGAGAAATAAAATGTAAAGTTATTGTAATAATATACCAATCTCATGAAAAGGACAATTATATTAGATGCAGACTAATGGCAGAAAGCCTAAATGTTCTCTAATTTATACAAATGGAGCTGGAACATCTTTTTCTCTTTGGTAGTTTATTATTGGTGAGCAGCAGATTTAAATGTGTTTAATACAAAGTGAGTTTAAGGGGATGTGTCTCTTATTTTATGTGTTTGTTTTATCTTCCATATCACTATATATATATATATATATTAAAAATATTTCTGTAATATCTTAATTTCAAAATTAATCTCAATTTAAAATCTGGTGAATTATGATTAATATTAGTTCTATGGAGTTCATTTACTATTCACAATAGGTGAGAGAAATAACTCCACAAATCCCCTTCCCTGCACAGGGACGTCTGCACAGGTCACAGAGCGTGCCCACAAACCTCACACATAGAAGACAATGCATTTCTATAGACTCTTACTCACTATAGACCTGGGAGCTGCTCTAAAGGCCACTTCACACACACAGATATCTGAGTCCAATATCTGAACAGATGTCTGGTTGCAGTGAAATCATGGACACATTGCTCCATTTTGTGGCTGTGTACAACATGGAGCAATGTATCCATGATTTCACTGCAACCAGAGATCTGTTCAGATATTGGACTCAGATATCTGTGTGTGTGAAGTGGCCTTTAAACATCTAAATGCTGCTAACAGTTTTACGAGGGACCGTTCCTGTCAAACTAATCTGATGAGCTTCTATGAAGAAGTAAGTTCTGGACTGGACCAAAGAAATGCAGTGGACGTGGTGTATATGGACTTTTCAAAAGCTTTTGATACAGTGCCACACAAAAGGTTAAAACATAAAATGATGGCAATGGGGATAGGGGAAAATATTTGTAAGTGGGTTAAGAACTGGCTTAGTGATAGGAAACAAAGGGTGGTCATTAATGGAACACACTCAGAATGGGTCACAGTTAACAGTGGGGTACCACAGGGGTCAGTGTTGGGCCCGCTTCTATTTAATATATTTATTAATGACCTTGTAGGGGGCATACAGAGTAGAATCTCAATATTTGCAGATGACACTAAACTCTGCAGGGTAATCAATACAGAGGAGGACAATTTTATATTACAGGAGGATTTATATAAACTGGAAGCTTGGGCTGCTAAATGGCAAATGAGCTTTAATGGGGATAAATGTAAGGTCATGCACTTGGGCAGAGGAAATAAAAGGTATAATTATGTGCTTAATTGTAACACACTGGGCAAAACTGTCACTGAAAAAGACCTGGGTGTATGGGTAGATGACAAACTCACATTTAGTGGCCAGTGTCAGGCAGCTGCTGCAAAGGCAAATAAAATAATGGGATGCATTAAAAGAGGCATAGATGCTCATGAGGAGAACATAATTTTACCTCTATACAAGTCACTAGTGCGACCACACTTAGAATACTGTGTACAATTCTGGTCTCCGGTGTATAAGAAAGACATAGCTGAACTAGAGCGGGTCCAGAGAAGAGCGACAAAAGTCATTAGAAGACTGAGGGGTCTGCAATACCAAGACAGGTTATTAAACTTGGGGTTATTTAGCTTGGAAAAGCGAAGGCTTAGGGGTGATCTTATAATAATGTATAAATATATGAGGGGACAGTACAGAGAACTTTCTAATGATCTCTTTACTCTTAGGCCTGAGGACAAGGGGGCATCCTCTACGTCTGGAGGAAAGAAGGTTTAATCATAATCACAGATGTGGATTCTTTACTGTAAGAGCAGTGAGACTATGGAACTCTCTGCCACATGATGTTGTAATGAGTGACTCACTACTAACATTTAGAAGGGCCTGGATGCCTTTCTTGAAAACTATAATATTACCGGTTATACATACTAGATTCTTTGATAGGGCGTTGATCCAGGGATCTAGTCTGATTGCCGTATGTGGAGTCAGGAAGGAATTTTTTCCCCCAATGTGGAGCTTAGTGTTGCCACATGGTTTTTTTTTGTCTTCCTCTGGATCAACATGTTAGGCTATGGGTTGAACTAGATGGACTTAAAGTCTTCCTTCAACCTTAAAAACTATGTTACTATGTTACTATGTAACAGAAGCTACGGCAAGTTTCCTGCCCCCGTTAATAATATATATAAAGTAGAAAAAAAAAGATGTACAAAAAATATACAAACAAAAAAATGTACTAAAAAAAATAGGACTAAAAATAAGGTTATCTACATGGCTAAAATATTTATAAATAAAATGGATAAATGGTGATATATATCATTCAAATGGAAATCGTCGGTAATAAGCTTTTATGGCTCTGAAAGTATGATTTGGTCATCTAATACAGGGGGGTGTAAAGTAGTATATTTTAGTAGGTGCCTAGGGGACTAGCTATTCTCCTCATGGAAAGGAATCTGCCTGCCAGCATAAGGAGAGAGATAAGCTGATAAGGAGACTTATAGCCACAATGCTCCTCTGGGAAATATGCAAATTGTCACTTCAGTGAGGAAGTGAAAAACTAATGCAACCAATAAGGGTAGCAATCCTTAAAGACATAATCAACTCTTTAACAAGCCTTTTAATATGACTTGGGATTTGTGCCAGATCAGAACTGCAAACTGCAGACGCTGCATTTCAGGGTGACTGCCCCTCCTCAGTGCAGTCTGTTGGAATTCTGATCTTGCTGTATGATAGGCTAAGACGAGATCTGCTACCCTTATTGGGTGGCATTAGAGTTTTTAACTTCCTCATTGAATGGACAATTTGCATATTTCCCAGAGGAGAATTGTGGCTATAAGTCTCCTTATCAGCTTATCTGTATCTGGAAAATAGCTAGTCCCACAGACCTCTACTTAGCCTCTCCTACAGCCAGATCAGAATTCCCACACACTGCACTGATGAGGCGCAGTCGCCCCGAAACGCAGCGTCTGTAGTTTGGGGTTCTGATCTGGCACAAATCCTAAATCATATTAAAAGGCTTGTTAAAGAGTTGATTATGACTTTAAAGATTGCTACCCTTATTGGGTGGCATTAGAGTTTTTCACTTCCTCACTGAAGTGACAAATTGAAATATTTTAGTAGAAAATTAATTCCAGCTCACCTAGTTACTATGTGCTCATCCACCTAGGGCTCAGACACTGGCCTTGCCCTGACTTCACATCAAGGATAATAGAAAAAAATTTGACTCCTCAACAGGACTGGATTTTCCTTTTCTTTTTCTTTTTCTCAAGAAATCCTGCGCCGCTCAGCAAATCAGCGGCGCGGGATTCAACTCTCCCAACAAGGCACGAGCCGCTTCACTGATTGGTCGCCGCTAACCACGGCGACCAAAGAGCGAAGCGGCGCCTGAATGAAAGCGCGCATCAATCATTGATTGGTCACCGCAGATTACGGCAGCTCGCACCTTGGTGGGAGATTTGTGAGAGGCGAGACGCGTCGGGCAGTTTTTGCTAAAGACAAACCATACAATGGTATGTCGGTGATGAAATTACCTGGCCACCACATCTGTAGGACTTTGAACTGAGGGTCGGATTGGACCTTGGACATAGGGACAATTTACAGACCAGCTGACTCAACAGAATCATTGTATCATTCACGGTATTGAGGCTTGAAACTGCTTTGGAAACAGATTGTATCCAGGGGTATTCATTCCTTAAACCATTTAAGACTTGAAACATATTCTTATATCGTCACACAACCTTACGGACCCCACCCAAAGCACCGCAATTGCGGGCAGTTATGTGTTTAGTGTTTGTCTAGTGGGGTGGGTAGTCTATTGTATCTTTCACTCGCACTGTATCACAAATCCACACAGGATTTTAAAATTTTACTAAATAAAGTATTTAAACAAATCAAAAGTTAAAGAGGACCTGTCACCAAACCAGGCATGGTGATTTAATTACAGCACTGGATGCAGCATGTCTGCAGCATGCAGGCAAGGGGTCCCTCAGCACTTGAGCAGCCCTGTACCACGAGATAATACAGTTAGAAAACTTACATGCTCCAGCCACTAAGGAGGTGGCTAGGGGCTGCAGCCAAGGGCAGATTCACACCCCCTGCATGTTTAATCTGCCCACCGCTGCCAATCATTCTCTCCCTCTTCAGCAGCATTAAACAGGTTTTTTTTTTCAGAACTTGCCGTTTGGCACCGCCCCTCATGGGGCGGGGCTAAACTGACTTTCTGAGAGAGAGAAAAAAAAACTCTGTTTAAATGCTGCAGAGGAGGGAGAGAATGATTGGCAGCGGTGGGCAGATTAAACATGCAGGGGGTGTGAATCTGCCCTTGGCTGCAGCTCCTAGCCACCTCCTTAGTGGCTGGAGCATGTAAGTTTTCTGAGTGTATTATCTTGGGGTACTGGGCTGCTCAAGTGCTGGGGGACCCCTTGCCTGGATGCTGCAGACATGCTGCATCCAGAGCTGTAATTAGATCACAATGCCTGGTTTGGTGACAGGTCCTCTTTAATCCTTCTTTATTAAATTATAGTGTAATTGGATAACTATAAACCAGATAGATCGGGTTGACAGATTACTGGGAGGGGCTGGTGAGGACCCAGCGGTCATGGTGCACATTGGCACAAATTACAAAGTTAGAGGTAGGTGGAAGGTCGTTAAAGATGATTTTAGGGAATTAAGCTGCAAGCTTAAGGCAAGGACCTCCAAGGTAGTATTCTCTGAAATACTGCCTGTACCACGTGCCACACCAGAGAGGCAACGGGAGATTAGGGAGATAAATACATGGCTCAGGAATTGGTGTAGGAAGGAGGGGTTTGGGTTCCAGGAGAACTGGGTCGACTTCTCTGTTGGCTATAGGTTCTATGCTAGGGACGGGCTGCACCTCAATGGGGAGGGTGCAGCTGTGCTGGGGGAGAAAATGGCTAGAAGGTTGGAGGAGTGTTTAAACTAGGGATTGGGGGGGAGGGTTTTCATTGTACAGGAGGAGAAGATAGTGTAAACAGTAACCTGGGCACAAATAATGAAATTGGGAGTAGCATGGTGGGTGGGGTTAGAACAGTCAATATAGTAGGAAGGAATAGAGGTAAAGAGAGATGCATAAAGTGCATGTACACTAATGCCAGAAGCCTCACCAACAAAATGGAGGCATTAGAATTGATTTTGTTGGAAAATAATTATGACATGGTGGGGATATTGGAGACATGGCTGGACGAGAGCCATGACTGGGCTGTCAATTTACAGGGCTATATTCTGTTCAGAAATGACCGTACAAATAAGCGAGGGGGAGGTGTATGTTTATATGTAAACTCATCTTTAAAACCCATCCTGCGTGATAATATAGGTGAATCTAATGGAAATGTAGAGTCTCTGTGAGTGGAGATAAGGGGAGGGGGAAAAAATAATAAATTACTGATAGGGGTTTGTTATAAGTCCCCAACAATAATGGTAGTGGAGGAGAATATCCTCATAAAGCAAATAGATGAAGCAGCGACTCAGGGAGAAGTCATTATTATGGGGGACTTCAACTATCCTGAAATACATTGGGGAACAGAAACCTGCAGTTCCAGCAAAGGTAATAGGTTTTGACAACTATGAGAGACAATTTCTTTTCACAACTGGTTCTGGACCCAACAAGAAGGGGGGCACTGCTGGACCTAATATTAACCAACAGGCCAGACCGCATATCAAATATACGGGTTGGAGATCACTTGGGTAATAGTGATCATAAAATAATAAGTTTTCAAGTATCCTTTAATAAGATGTGTAGTAAAGGGGCTACAAGGACACTAAACTTCAGGAAGGCAAATTTCCAACGGTTAAGAGATGATCTTAGTGCAATAAACTGGGACGATGTCCTGAGACATAAAAGTACACAACACAAATGGGAGATGTTTATTAGCATCCTGAATAGGACCTGTGCGCAATATATACCCTATGGGAATAAGCATGCTAGAAATAAGTGGAAACCACTATGGCTAAATAAGGCTGTAAGGGGCGCAATAAGTGACAAAAAGAAAGCATGATTCCACTTGAGAAAGACGGCACTATACCGTCGAAACATGTTGTGGTGACGGAGGATTCTTAAATAAAGGACTTTTTCACCGATCAGGATCCCTGGCTTAATTCAGAGCGGCCAGCACAAGACCGTGATTTTTGTTTCGTCAAAAAGAAAGCATTTAGGTAGTGATGAAGCGTTAAATAAATACAGAAAATGAAATAACATCTGTAAAAGCAAATCAAGGCAGCAAAGATTGAGACAGAGAGACTCATTGCCAGAGAAAGTAAAAATAATCCCAAAATATTTTTTAACTACATAAATAGTAAGAAACTAAAAAATGATTGTCCAATATAATAGAAAAAAGCCGAGCAACTAGCTCTCTTCAGGGGGTAATTAATGCCCGTGTGGTTGTTAGGCAAGCAGGTCTGGACAAGTGGTGCAGGCTTGAATCACAGTATATAGCAACAAAAGGAGAAAGAAAACACTCACCAGTGTTAATGACTTCCAGTTTGTTCACTGCTCTGCCGGCAGTCGGCAATCTCCGGTGGCAGGCGGCAGTCTTCGGGCTGTGACAGCAGGGTTCACTTGCGGTCATAGCCTGATCTATGACCTGAGGTGAACCCAGACTGTTGTAGTCATTTCTCAGACTGCACTTGCTCTGCATAGACATGTGTGTCCATGAAGAGCGATGTAGCAGTGCTGAGATTGCATTTATAGACTACGTCGGACGGAAGAGGATTTTTTTTAATAAAGATGCAGTCACTAAATGTCTTTTTTGTTTTATTTCTAATTAAAAAAAATTCTCTGTGCTGTGTTTTTTTTACATAATTTACTAGAAATTCATGGCGATTGTGTCTACTATTGGCGTGACCACCATGAATTTCGGGCTTAGGGCTAGCTGATAATACAAAGCTGACCCTAACCCCTTTATTACCCAGTGAGCCACAGCACCAGGGCCCTGGAAGAGTAGGGTTCAGCGCCAGAATATGGCGCTTCAATGAATGCGCCATTTTCTGGGGCGGCTGCTATTCGCAGCGGGGGGTGCCCAGAAAGCTTGAGTGTCCCTGCGCTGCGGCAGCCGGGATAAGCAAAGTATATGCGGTAACCGGATTGCTCAGGATTACACATCCTGAGCAATCCGGTTCCCGCATTGCAGATGCTAGAACCGTTCCGAAAACTGCAGCCTGCATGATTTTTCACGCAGGCTGCAGACGCGGAGACAGAAACCGGATTGCTTGTGAAGCAATCCGGTTTTTAGCATAGGCTCCTATGAGGAGCGTTTCCTGGTCCGGTTTTGAGCTTTTTGAAAGCTCAAAACCGGATCAGGTTTTCAAAAAAATAAACTGATGTATGACCCTAGCCTAATACATAAAAATAGAATATAGCAACATTTCTATGGATTGTCTTTCTGTTACTATTATGTAAAAGTATGAAGCTTTGCCATTATTTTTGACATGTTAATACACCGTATTCTCTCACTTCTTTATGTTTTTTTGCTCCACTTTGGAAATGGACAATCACACACACATCTGACTGCACAAAACAATGTACCACATCTGATTATAGTCACAACAGCTTCCAAGCAACAATGTATTGTAAACACACACAGCAAACAGAGGAGACAACACATAGTGAACATCGCTCAAGAAACACAACACCACATACCAAAATACAGCACACAACTGGGAAGAGGCAGTGCACAGGCGCAAAAGAAGTCAAATCATGCAACAAACACAATACACAAATGCAGATAGATGACATACTGTAGAACAGGTATGTTGGAAAGCGCAAACGGTGTGACACATGTCCACTGCTCCTGCTAGCACCACTAAGGATACACAGATGTTTATTTCACCGCACTCCCAATACAATAGCATCGGGCCTATTTCTAATATTAAAATAATCATAGAAACGTACATCTCATATATGTAGATGTCTGGCCTCCAAAAGTTTTCTTTTGTCAAGAAAAAATAGTAAATATCACAATAGTCTTCTGGCATCCAAGATATAAATTCATTTTCCCAAATCTGAAATAAAAAAAATCAATGTTAACATGGAACATTAACCCCTTCAAACCAAAACCTGTTCTCATGTTCCTTGTTCAAAGTATTTTTATTAATGTTTTTATACAAGAGGGGAAACATAAATATGGGGGAGAGGGGAGGGGAGACAAGCAACAAAAAAGAAACCAACATCCTAGCTGTACAAAAATTTATAGAAGGAAAAATGTTACTGTTCTTTTCCATCTCTAGTACCTTTAGACAACATCATGTCCCTAAGTCTACTAATGCATTCGTCATGACATATTATTTAAAAAGATACAAAACTTCATTATTATACATAAAATAAGAACGCAATGTCATACCGTCAGCGGAATATCACATAATTAGGTTTGGCATAAATTTGTTCGACCATACTTCCCATTTAAGTTTGTATTTGTTCAAATTCTTCTGTCTAACAGCTATATTATACTCGCATACATTATGGGTAGAGACTCTGTTTATTATATCGGTTATAGTAGGGACCTCGACCTGTTTCCAGCGTGATGCTATCAGCAATTTTGTTGTTATCAGAATTTGACAAATTATATGTCTAACATTGTTAGGAAAAGCTTCAATACCAAGCAACAGGAGAGCTAGTGGTGGATTAAGGGAAATTCGAAGATTAGTGAGATTCTTGATAAGGTTTTTTATCTCAGCCCAAAGTTTACTTAGTTTGGGACACCCCCAAAAAATATGTGAGAGAGAGCCCACCTTCCCACATCCTCTCCAGTAGTCGGGTAAGATTGAGGGTGAGATTTGGTGTATTTTCTCCGGTGTCCAATACCATCTAGACAGAATCTTATAATGGGATTCGTGGAGGGTAGCACAAAGGGTATTAGAGTAGATAATATTTAATGATTTGGAAAGTTGGTTGTATCTATCTGAATTTGAAGTTCTTTTTCCCAGGTTAATATGTGTTTAAATTTCGTTAATTCCATGTCATCATTAAAGAACCCGTACAAACGGTTGGTTGCCCACTTGGAGCTGTCGAGAGGGTTAAATAGGAGATCATTAAAAAATTGGGGAAGTGAAAAAATAATATTTTTTGAAGTCAGGAATAATTATATTTTTGACCACGTTGATTTCTCTGTGTCGGGTAAGGTATATTTGTCTTGGAGGGATTGGAAGGGGATCAGCTTGTTAGCTAGCATTATATCTTGAGTTGTTGTGATGCCACTTTCCAGCCATTCTCTTAATTTAAGGTTAGAGATCAAGGTTTCAAAAATTTGAAGTGGGAGAGAACGGAGCTGCAGTTCTTTGGTTTTTGTCTTATATTTTGTAAGCAACTCTCTCCAAACTTTGATGGCTGCCTTGAATGTTTGCACGTTTGGTATGGTTTTGCTAGAATCTAAAAGATAGGCCAGAACTACAAGCTTCATATTAGAATTGTTTATACGTGACTCTTCCAGGAAAACCCATGGAATAGGGTTGTCTTCTAGCAGCCAACCATTTGTGAGTTTCAGTATGGTTGCCTGATAGTAACTTAAAAGGTTTGGGAGTCCAAGTCCACCCTTTTTCTTGTGCTTATTTAGAATAGTTGTGGAAACTCGTGGTTTATTTTTATTCCAAATGAATTGTCTAAGCTGTGCTTGAAATTTGTTGAACCATGCTTTGGGTATTATTAGTGGAATACACCGAATTACATAAAGAAATCTAGGGAGGGCCATCATCTTATAGGCGATAATTTTCCCTAGACAGGATAGTTCTACTTTATTCAGATGGATTAATTGGGTCTGAAGGGTCTTGTGTAGATCTGTTAGATTTTTGTTGACTGTAGAGGAGGGAGACTTTGTCAAAATAATGCCTAGGTATGGAATCTGGTTTGGTTGCCAATTAAAGTCAAAGTTTGCCTTTAAGGTAGTAGCTGAGTCGTTATCTAAGTTAAAAATCATATATTGGGTTTTTGTAAAATTAATTTTTGTCAGCAAAGGTTTTAATTAGTGAGTTCAAATGTGTGAGTGAAGAAAGAGGGTTTCTCATGGTTAGCAAAATATCATCCGCAAACGATGAAATTTTTTATGTAGTTTGTTTAAATCTTATGCCTTCTATTCGTGGGTCGGATCTTATTTTTTCCGCCAAAGGTTCGATGAATAGGGCGAAAAGAGAAGGAGAAAGGGGACAGCCCTGTCTGGTGCAATTGGATAAGGGGAATTTTGTTGAGAGAAAATTATTTGAATATACCCGCGCTGACGGAGTCGAATACATTGCTGTAATGCTATTTAATATCCTGCCATAAAAGCCGAACTTCCCAAGAGTCTTAAACATATAGGACCAGTTTACCCTGTCGAAAGCTTTCTCCGCATCGAGGGCCAACAATACCGCCGGAAATTTCCTTTTGTCTATGATTGACATAATATTCAAAGCTCTTCTTGTGACGTCTGATGTGGTTCTTCCCCGAATAAATTCCACTTGATCTGGGATTACTAATTTATGTATTATAAGTTGTAATCTTTGAGATGCTAGTTTAGGCAATATTTTTGTGTTGCTGTTCAAGAGGGATATGGGCCTATAATTTTTTGTGTCATTCGGGTCACCCTTATCTTTGGGAAGGACAACCACTAGAGCCTCCAGCATCTCAGCAGGTAAGTGGCCCACGTCCGCAGATAGGTTTGCTAATCTGACCAGGGGGTCTCTCAACAGTTCCTCAAAGCTCTTATAGAATTCATTTTGGAATCCGTCCAGGCCGGGAGATTTCCCATTTTTAAGGTTTTTAATTAAAGAGGAAATTTCTAGGTTAGTATATGGTGAATTCAATTCTTCCAGATCAGCTTGGGAAAGGGAGGGAAGATTAAGAGATTTTAAAAAGGAATCTATCATATCAGCTGGGGGATTTGGAAAATTGGGGTTATCTGTAAGGTTATATAGGTTTTTGTAAAATTCAGAAAAAGTGTCAGTGATATCTTTGGGGTGTTTAACTAATTGACCCTTTTTGTTTTGGATTTGACAAATCTTTGTCTTTTGTCTAAGATGCTTTAGTCTCGCAGCAAAGGCTTTAGATGGTTTATTAGGCTGCCTTCACACTTGCAGATGCATCTGCAGCGTTTTGCAGATGCATCTGCAAGTATCAGCATGCAGACCGCGGCCCCTATGTTTATAATAGGGCGCACCGCGGTCTGAATGCTCTCATTCATTCCTGTATGTGAGCCGTAAGCAGGCGTATGCCTGCTGACAGATCACACACTCCCGCCCCGCACCTTGGACGCAACATCTCGCGTCCATAGTGCGGGCGGGAGAGTGTGATCTGTAAGCAGGCATACGCCTGCTTACGGCTCACATATAGGAATGAATGAGAGCATTCACACCACGGCCGCAGTCTGCATGCTGATACTTGCAGATGCATCTGCAAAACGCTGCAGATGCATCTGCAAGTGTGAAGCCAGCCTTAGTTGATAAATAGTGTGTTGTTTTAATCCTTTGAGTTATTTTGTCAAACTCTTCAGAAAGAAGAGTTTTAAGCCTTTGTCTTAAGATCAGAATCTGTGTATCAAGATCTGGTGAAGGATTGTTAAGTAATTTCTGTTCTAGGGTCTTAATTTCCTTGGTGACCTCAACCGTCTTGTCCCTGTTGCTTTTCTTTAGTTGAGAATTTAGTTGGATAAGGCAGCCCCTAAGTACGGCTTTAAATGCTGTCCTAACTAAATAAATTGGAGTATTCCCAATATCATTTTCTTTTAAGTCATTTTTGATCGCATTTTCTATTTCGGGTTTGTACTTAGGGTGATTGAATAGGTAGTTGTTATTTCGCCACAACTTGACCTCTGATAGAATTGGGCCAGTGATAATTTCAAATATGACAGGTGCATGGTCTGACCAAATCCTTGGTTCTATTTGGACTGATTTAAATTTAGTTAAAGAAAAGATGTCTGTCAAAACCAGGTCTATGCCAGTACGAGTTATGCCTACCTGAGAAGTGGGTATATTCTATAGAGGATGTATTGAGGCATCTGAATACATCAAATAAATCGTTGTTAGTGAGCCATTGGTCTAAATTTTGGAAAAATTGTCTAGACTTGGTAGAAGAATCTAGTAAAGCATTGGGAACTATGTTGAAGTCACCAAAAAGAATCAAGTTACCCATTTTGTTTTGGTGAATGAGTTTCATAATTTTATTTAGAAAAGTTATTTGGCTTCTATTGGGGGCATAAATATTGGCTAAGGTAAAGACTACATTATTTATTTTACAAATTAAAATTAAATATCTCCCGTCCTCATCGGCCAAGGTCAGAATTTCTTCAAATGTAACCGTATTTTTAATGAGGATCGCCACTTTGGGTTAGATGCATAAAAAGATTTAGAAAAGTTCTTATAAACTAATTTAGGGTGGTTGGCAGCTGCGAGTTTTGTTTCTTGAAGGCCATCAATATCGGCCCTAGATTCTCTAATCTGTTTCCACATTAGGTATCTCCTCTTTGGGCTATTCAATCCATTAACATTATGGGATAGGATCCTAACTGCCATGAGAAGTAGTAGGACTTGTGATTAACCTGTGTAGGGCACAGTGTCCAAAGTGAAAAATAAAGTAACATAGTGACATTTTACACTTCTAAATGTAACTTGGTGAGTATATAAAAAAAACTAACCGTATAAGTAACTACCCTTATACTAGACTAAACTAACTTATCCTAAGCAACAGCTAGAATTTAGTTCCTCTAGAGGGTCTACTACCGTAGGGACTTATTCCTCTAGATGGGGGTTCAAGTTCTGGCCTAAAACCTCAATTTCTTATCTATAGGATTGACCTTTCAAGATATAATTATTCCAAGATCTTTCAAAGTTTGAAGACCTTCCTCTTTGTTACTTATGGCAACCGTCCGGCCTTGGAAAGTGAAGAGCACTTTCGTTGGGTCAAAACCCCATCTATACAAGATATGTTTTTGTCTTAGGGACTCAGTGATTCTTGCAAGATTTTTGCTTTGTAACATGGTCTCTTTTGAAAGGTCTGCAAAAATTGTTAGATTTTCATAAGGGTGAGGTAGGCTTTTATTCTTCCTTAGATAATCCATAATCATTTCTTTAGTATGAAAGAAATGGAGTTTGACGATGACATCTCTTGGAATGTCCGGCCTGATGTGCTGGGGTTTTGGGAGTCTATGGACTCTTACAATAGTGACATCTAGATCGGACAGAGATGGTAGGGATTTTTTAAGCAGATCTCTCACATATGGATTTAGCTGATCATTTTTGATAGACTCTGGGATCCCTCTCAACTTCAGGTTTTGTC
This sequence comes from Allobates femoralis, assembly GCA_033576535.1. Lineage (NCBI taxonomy): Eukaryota > Metazoa > Chordata > Amphibia > Anura > Aromobatidae > Allobates > Allobates femoralis. The sequence goes on from JARQOC010000010.1 coordinate 139,218,068, forward strand.
GCCTGTCCCTATCTTCTAGGTCTGCCATCTTGGTCTTGATTGACTGCAATTCTCTCTTCATAGTGTGTTGTTCCTTCCCCAGATTTTCAGTTGTCTTACTTAGCTCAAAAACTTCAGCTTCATTTTTTTCCACTCTATGTGAGATAGAATCTATTGAGGCTTGGAGTCTACCAAACCTTTTGTCTAGGTCTTTTTTTGTATCTAGCTCTAAAGATTTTTTAAAAGCTGTAAACAATCCCATAAAAAATTTTGAGTCCATGGGTTGTTCCCAGTTGAAGCATTGAAAAGGGTCGCCTGGATCTGAATGGGGTGAATTATCTCTCCTAGATTTTTGTTTAACTGGACTAGTAGTAGATGATACGGTGTTCACCAGTCCGCGCTGCCAGGATCCACTTATTCCAGGGAAGAAACTCACGATCAGATGTGATGTGATCAAAGCTTTTTATTGCATCCAACGCGTTTCAACGCTTTCCTGGCGTCTTCCTCAGGGATACCTGTGTGATTCCACGTGCAAGTGGTCGGTGGGAGTCCAGCAGCAGCCATCCGGATTATACACTACATGTCTGTATACCAGTTGTGGGTCGCACAACTGAAATAGGTGAGTGGTTCCTTTATACCACCGGATTGTCAGTGTCTAAGTGATAAGGCACTATTGCGCCTCTTGTTCCCCTTCCCCCTTTTTCTTTTCATTTAGTAGTAGATGAGGAATTATTATCTTCCTCAGGGCTTTCTCCATGGTTGGTTTTGGTTGGAGAGTTTTCTTTGGGTCCCTTTCTTTCCTTTTTTTAATGATGTTTGAGTCTCAGTAAGCATAGAGTCATCCCCTTTAGTATCCCAGTCCTGGGATCGGGTGTTTTTATTGGAGGTTTTACAATGGGACCTTGACCTGTCCCTAGGCTTACTGTTAGGAATAGGTTTAGGTTTAGAGGAGGACATTTTAGGGGTGAATGTCGGTTCAAAATATAAGTATAATGTAGCTACACACAAGCAAAAATAGAGTTTCCTGAGTTCAGGAGAGTCTGCACGGTTGTGTGATAGTACCCAAAGTATCTATAATGTATACTTTAAAGTATAGGAGAGCAGAAAATACGTAATACCCAACTAAAATAAAGTCTTGGTTCGTTGCTACTATCTGTTCCTGATCAGATATTCCAATTGTATCTGTTTAGGCTTATTCAAGCGTGCAGGAGCCTATAGGAATGCCCAATGTTTCACAGCTAGAGCACAGGTTCAATTTTGGTAAGGTAATTATAGAGAGATTTAAAGGATCTTAAGAAAAATAGGTAGTGGGTTGTAAAAACCAGGAGTAAGGTTTGAAAAAAGATATTCAGGGTATCAAGAGGAGGGCCCAGGAGGAGAACAGCAGATTAAATAAGCAATGGATGCATGTGAAATATGATAGTTTGGTGAAACAGTCCTATACAAAATGCCTTATGTTTTAAAGTAGATTAACACCTTAACTAAGTTCACTATATAAGGTCCTCAATTAGTAATAATTAGGTTAGCTGAGGTTAGAAGTAGAATCTAGGGAGTAAAAAGAGACAAATATGACTAAATATCAAGGAGATATATCTGTGAATCAGGAAGCTTATACCATTACTAATAACCCTTATGTTGAATAACCCTTCTTTTTTTCCAAAGATAAATGTGTTAATTCAATGCTTTTGTCTAGATACTAATACAAGATGCATTCAGTCACCTGGCTGTACCCTAATATCTGTAGAAAAAAATATCAGGACAATGTCATAATATGGATCAATCAGAATAAGAACAGGACAGAAGAACAGAGGGGAGAAGGAAAGCGGAAAAGCACAATCCAAATAGTTTTATCAATAGTTATGATGCATTCCAGCAGTCTGGGAGCAGGCACTGCAATGGTTAATAGTCTGTCTTAAATAAAGCTACTCACAAGGCTGGGGATGGACTGCTGTAATTATGTATCAGCCTATTTCACTAGAATCCCTATCCGGGACCAAGTGTCTTTCGGTCCGCGAATGTCCTTCCTCATTCCCTGAGGAAGGAGCTGGGTGTTAGCTCCGAAACGCGTCGGATAATAAAACTGAAGATACCTTGTTTCAAAGCACTCCAGTGTTTCTGATACTTATTGGAGCAGCGGCGCGGACTGAAAGACACTTGGTCCCGGATAGAGTTTCACCCCCACGTTTGTGGAAGTGCGGCTGCTGTGTTTGAGCGATCAAGCTAGTTGTGGGCTTCACAACTTAATCAGGTGAGCAATTTTCACACTGTATGGGATTTGATTCCTATTGAGGATAAGACCCTATGCGCATTTTCATTTTTATAGATATTTTACTAGAATGACAGCCTACTTAGCCCTGCTTGTTTGCTCACAGTGGCTGATAAGGAAGGAGAGGTGAATTAGGGTTAACCTGGTAAACAATAGGACAGAAAGAAAACAGTAAAGACAGAGGGGATTAGATTATACCATCCAGCGTGGTTGGATCTTGATAAGAGTCTGTGATTGATGTTAAAATGTCCAGCGATATAGCAGGGCTGAGTCTGTATAGTGTACCCACGATCCTGTGCCAGCCAGTGATTCTCCAAACAGTCCAATATTCTCTTCTTTTGTGCTGTATCCCGGTCTTGACAAGGCAAACCCAATGTCCAAAGTATCTGAGGGCCCAGCCAGCAGTCAGTCCAGATAACAGATCCAAAGGCAGATGCTGTGTCTAGATGAGAAAAAAAACACTTTCAAATATTGCAGCAGTCAGCTGTAGGGTCCAGGTCCAGTAATCATTTAGGTCAGGTAACAGGTTATAAAGCCAAGAGAATGTTAGACCAGATCTCTAGAGAGGCAACACTGGTCTCAGCAGCTCTTCTCTTCCCTAGCTGTTCCTCAACAGGTGGGAAACTCAGGCAAGGCCTTGCACTGAGAGAAGCTGGATTTTAGCTAAAGATAAGTCCAGGCCAAGGATCAAGGAAGGTCCACCAGCATCCAGATGGTCTCTTGAAGGGTCCAGTAGCTTTTTTGGATAGTTATTATTATTATTATTATTATTAAGTATTTATTTAGCGCTATTAGGATACATGGCGCTGTACAAGTTAGAGGGTAGACAAAGACAAGTGGTCGAAAAACGACGACAAATCAACAAAACAATCGTACGGGTACAATAGGGCCAGGGATCCTGTCCACGAGGGCTCACAGGGCCCATAAAAGGCCAGCTATCCCTTGAGTTTTGAGTTGAGGTTGCAGGAGCTCAAGCTAAACACGTCCTCTCATCTTGAGCTGCAGCCGACACCCGTTCTCATGTTCCTGACCAGGACAATTTTCTCAATTCTGACCAGAATGATATGTTGAAGCGTCCCAGAGATCTTACCACACTAGTGATGAGCAAGTAGTTTGCTATTCACGTTCGGATAAGTCTAACTGAATACTTTTTACCATTTGGATATTCGTCCCGAATAGTACACATAATGCCAGTCAAGGGGAACGTGAATATTTGTCTGGGGAATTCTTTACACAAATGCAATAAAATTCCCCAGACAAATATCCAAGTTCTCATTGACTTGCATTATGTTCACTGTTCAGGATGAATATCTGAATAGTAAAAAGTATTTGGCTAGATGTATCCGAACCTGAATATTAAACTACTCGCTCATCACTAGTGTGGTAAGATCTCTGGAACGCTTCAACATATAATTCTGAGATTGTTTTAGCATGACACATTTTCCTTTATGTGAGTGGTAAATTTTGGTTGTTAAGATTTCCAACAAATTATGAAAATATCGATGAGAATTTGACATTACCGTATATACTCGTGTATAAGCCGAGTTTTTCAGCCCAAAAATTGGGCTGAAAAGTCACCCCCTCGGCTTATACACGAGTCAATACGGTATGTGTGGTGTGTGGGGACTGTGTCCGGGTGCTGGGGAGGCTGGAGGAGGCGGGGGGAGGCTGCTGACAGAGCGGCCCGTCACATGGGGCCGCTCATTAGATATGCACGTCTCCCCCCGCCCATCACAGCGGCAGGGGGAGCCGTGCAATACTGTGCAGCCCTCAGATGTATACAGGCCCCCAGCGGGGTATATAGCAGGCCCCCAGCGGGGTATATTGCAGGCCCCCAGCGGGGTATATAGCAGGCCCCCAGCGGGGCATATTGCAGGCCCCCAGCGGGGCATATTGCAGGCCCCCAGCGGGGTATATAGCAGGCCCCCAGCGGGGTATATAGCGGGCCCCAGCGGGGTATATTGCAGGCCCCCAGCGGGGTATATTGCAGGCCCCCAGCGGGGTATATAGCAGGCCCCCAGCGGGGCATATTGCAGGCCCCCAGCGGGGTATATAGCAGGCCCCCAGCGGGGTATATTGCAGGCCCCCAGCGGGGTATATAGCAGGCCCCCAGCGGGGTATATAGCAGGCCCCCAGCGGGGTATATAGCAGGCCCCCAGTGCAGAGCCCCCCCCCTCCGGCTGCATTATCTTACCATCCAGCCGCGTCTTCATCACCGCCGGTTCTCCCGTCCATCCTCTCGCGCTGTGTTCAGGTCTCATGTGACCCGGCGCGATGACGTCATCCGACTGCGACCGCCGGGTCACATGAGACCGGGAACGCAGCGCGCGAGGATGGACGCGAGGACCGGCGGTGATGAAGACGCGGCTGGATGGTAAGATAATGCAGCCGGAGGGGGGGCTCTGCACTGCGGGCCTGCTATATACCCCGCTGGGGGCCTGCTATATACCCCGCTGGGGGCCTGCTATATACCCCGCTGGGGGCCTGCTATATACCCCGCTGGGGGCCTGCTATATACCCCACTGGGGGCCTGCTATATACCCCGCTGGGGGCCTGCTATATACCCCGCTGAGGGCCTGCTATATACCCCGCTGGGGGCCTGCTATATACCCCGCTGGGGGCCTGCTATATACCCCGCTGGGGGCCTGCTATATACCCCACTGGGGGCCTGTATATATCTGGGGGCTGCACAGTGTGGGGGGGCTCTGCACTGGGGGCCTGCTATATACCCCACTGGGGGCCTGTATATATCTGGGGGCTGCACAGTGTGGGGGGCTCTGCACTGGGGGCCTGCTATATACCCCACTGGGGGCCTGTATATATCTGGGGGCTGCACAGTGTGGGGGGGGGCTCTGCACTGGGGGCCTGCTATATACCCCACTGGGGGCCTGTATACATCTGGGGGCTGCACAGTGTGGGGGGCCTGTATACCTCTGGGGGCCTGTATACCTCTGGGGGCCTCCTGTATACCTCTGGGGGCCGCCTGTATACTATACTGCTGGGGCCTGTATACCACTGGGGGGGCCTGTATACTTCACTTCTGGGGGCTGTATACCACTGGGGGACCTGTATACCTTACTGCTGGTGGCTGTATACCTGTCCTGGTGGCTGTATACCATACTCCTGGTGGCTGTATACCACACTGCTGGGGGTTGTATACCTGTGCTGGGGTCCACCCTCGGCTTATACGCGAGTCAATAAGTTTTCCCAGTTTTTGGGGGCAAAAGTAGGGGGGTCGGCTTATACACGGGTCGGCTTATACACGAGTATATACGGTAACTTTTTCAATTTTCACATTTTCAATTTTTATCACTCTAAACCACATAGTTATATTACACAAAATTGTTAATAAATAACATTTGCCATGTGTCTAAGTTTGCCAGTGATTTCTCATTTTTGAATAAACAAGTAATGTGTGCCAGAAGTAGAAGTATACCAAAAGTCTTTACTACTGTAAAAGTAATTAATTAAAATATTATTATTGTTTATCGGCCTTCAGCTCGATGTCCAGCAATGGCAAATGGATGGATAAACGCTCTGTAGGAAGATCGACCTTGTGTGAGCCTAGACACATCCGCCAGGGTCTTGTTTGCCGTTATCTTGACAGTATCTAGGCATTGGGTTGCTGGTCTTCCTTTTCACCTTGTAAGGCTAGGGTCAGATTCGCACCATGCATCTGCTAAAAGCATGCGTTTTTTCATGTCCAAATGTGTAAAAATTGATTCGTTCACGCACCCATAGACTTCAAAGCTAAAATGCATTGTAGAAGTGCAATGTGTTTGACGCTATGCATTTTTGTAGTGCACATAAAAATGCAGGCTGCAGCATTTTTGGGCTTGTTATTGAAAACGGATGTGTTTTTTTAACATGGGAATCTTTGGGAAATGCATTCGTTAACACATGGTACATACATGTACTGTGCATTAACGGATACGTTAATGCATGGTACATACATGTACCATGCGTTAACGCATCCATTAATTCAGGCAACATAAATAAATGCACACGTCATGTAAATACAAGGACAAAAAAATGCATCCTTTAACGTATCTATCAAGCGGATGCCACAACTAGGGATGAGCGAGTATACTCGTTACTATTTGGTACTCGCCGAATAGTACAGTACTCGGGCTACTTGTTACTCTGCGAGTTTCCTTGTGATTACTCGCTAAGTAACGAGTACAATGTAAGTCAATGGGAAATGCAAGTAATTCCTCAGCTGCTGGACCCTATGAAGAGGTCTGGCGGCAGAGGAAAAGGCTGCAATGGCACACATGATTGCTTAAAAGCCGGCGGTAAAAAGCCGCCGGGTTTTAAAGAATCATTAAGCCCCCTACTTGCTTTTTTTTAAAAAACTACATTTAGGGACTGCATTTTTATTAACCCCTCAAGGCCGTAGCACAGCGGCCTGAGCTATCCTAGGTGACCTGAGTTAACACCCCTTACAATGCCGCAGTGCTCCGGCCTCAAGGGGTTAATAAAGATTCAGTCCCTAAATATGGTTTTTACATTTTTTTAAGATTTTTTCCAAAAAAATTTGACGTGGGCTTCGCCATATATGGAAACAGAAAAGGAAGGAAGCCCTTTTTTTTTTTTTTTTTTTATTATTTTATGAATTTCATGAAATAATTAAAAAAAAAAAGTGTGGGTATTTACGCTATTTCTATGTCCAGCCAGGTACAACTAGGCAGCTGGGGGCTGGAGTCCACAGGGCAGGGAGGCCCAAGCTTTCTGGGCCCCCTCTCGCTGCAAATTGCAGCCCGCAGCCACCCCAGAAGATGGCGCGTTCATTGAAGCGCCATCCTCTGGCGCTGTATCCAGGTCATCCAGGGCCCTGGTGCGATGGCTCGCTGGGTAATAAAGGGGTTAGGGCCAGCTTTGTAGTATCAGCTGGGCCTAAGCCTGAAATTCATGGAGTCACGCATATTAGACATGACCCCCATGAATTTCTAGTGATCTTTTAAAAAAAACACAACACAGAAAAAAAAATGTTTATTAGAAAAAAAAACAAAACAACAATTAGACTCCATCTTTATCGGCACGGTGGCTCAAGTGGTTAGCACTACAGCCTTTGCAGCACTGGGGTCTTGAGGTCCTGGGTTCAATTCCCACCAAGGACACTAAGTACAACATCTGCAAGGAGTTTGTATGTTCTCCCCGTGTTTGCGTGGGTTTCCTCCGGGCACTCCGGTTTCCTCCCTCATTGTAAAGACATACTGATAGGATGTTTAGATTGTGAGCTCCAAGAGAGACAGCATTACTGATGTATGTAAAGTGCTATGGAATTAATAGTGCTATATAAATGAAAAAATATATATTTTATAAATCCTTCTTCCGTCCGATGTAATCCAATCCAGGGCTATTCTTTCGCTCAGCTACATCTCTGGTAGAGAACCACTACCAGAGATGTAGCTGAGCTGTGCACTCAGATGTGGGAAAGTTCATGTGAGTTCATGCAGGCAAGCATAAACTCACATGAACCCTGACAGCACTGCTAATTCAATTGAACTGCTGACCAGAATCAGCTGTCCATTTGAAACTACCGTCGGGAAAGCCAGCAGTGAGAAGACTTCACCGCCGGCTTTCTCCTTCGGTTCTGCACTCCCCGCTGCCTGACAGCCCGATCCTCCACTACCCCCGCTGCCTCCCCACCCAATTCTAAATTAGGACCGGACGGGGAGCGCAGCTCCAGGGAGCAGGTAGGGGCGGAAGGCAGCGGGGAGCGCAGAACAGAAGGAGAAAGCCGCCGGTGAAGTCGTCTCACCTCCGGCTTCCCCGCCTGGATCCTTCGCTTCCCGCTTCCTGCTGCTCGCTCCCCGCCCGCTCCTAACTCAGGATCGGATGGGGAGGCGGCTGGGGTAGTGGAGGATCGGGCTGTCAGGTGGCGGGGGGGAAATTAATGATTCTTTAAAAAACAGCGGCTTTTTCCCGCCGGCTTTTAGACAATCATGTGTGCAATTGCAGCCTTTTCTTCTGCCGCCAGACCTCTTTATAGGGTCCAGAAGCATAGGAATTACTCTGCTTACTCGCTTCCCTTTACATTGTACTCACTATAGTCATAACGAGTACCGAGTATCGGGACCTTCTCGTTACGAGTATAGCGAGTCCGAATATTTCAGTACTCGCTCATCCCTAGCCACAACCAAAGTGTGACCCTAGCCTAACTTTTATTCTTAATTGATATTTTACTACTAAAAATAGTATATTGAGGCACGCTAGTTTCAACCTCCCTATATCCTCTAAGTATATTTCTCCAAACTAGAAACTGTTTTGTAAATCACAATTTATTCATAAATCAATGAATCATACATATAGTGTTCAAACCTGCAGGTCCCGGCCGTAGAGGTGCAGGATTGTCACCAATTCACACTACACATAAAACCACACACAAAACACACATAAAAAACATAAAAAACATAAAAACACAAAAAGATTTTACCACACAGTTAACAGCTAAAGTGGAAAAAGGAAAAAGGAGCTTGGAGGAAAAAAAGAAGCTCCTACTCCTCAAGCCGTCGCTCTTCACTCTTTACTTTCGGCTAATTCTAAGTTGCAATATTGACTCAGTTCAGTCTTATCATATGCGGCTCTTTAAAAAGTACAGTTATAAATATTCCCCATCAATTACTAAGGAATACAGGAGGGCTCAGATTGTGTAAAGCACATAAAATGCTGCTCTTTATAAGCAGATGTCACAGAACTGTCTTCCAAGTGGATCTATATAGATATAGATGTAGTCAGCAGAAGGGCTTTGAGATTGTGCTCAGAAGGAGCGATGTTAGCAGGTACCTGCGGGTTTAGAAAATGCCTGCAGATCCTTCCACATATTGCACTGTCAGGCGTCTGTCCGTCCTGTCCGCTCGTCTGTGCGTATGAGTATGCCGACCAATGAACCGTATAATCAGAGTTCACCCCGGCACACGACATCGGTTATTAGGCTCCTCTCCGATGGACTCCGCTTCAGGATACCAGTGTGAGACACGTCTGTCTCCAAGACCAGTGCACTTTTGGTCTCCTTTAGATTATAGGATTCCTCTATAGCGGCTTGTCTGTCAGCGCTTCCTTCAGCTAGTTCAGTGTATATCTCAACGCCGTTTCAGAGAACTCGATCTCCTTTGTCAAGGGAAGTAGAATCAGCCTCTTTCGGAGTACTTATATAGCCCATCCCATGAATGCAAAAAGTTCCACACCTGCATGTAATCCACTAGATTTTATGGCATTCAAATCAAAAATCCATCTCCTTTCACAGCGGGACATTTTCTGTGTAAAGCTCCCACCTCTTTTGTCTTTTTGTACTCCCCAAACCTTGGAACCCAGAAATCTGCCACCATTCTTTAGTTTATAGTGTTTAGATAAGGGATGTTTCATGTCCCCTTTTTTGATGTTTCTCAAGTGTTCTGCAATTCTCACATTCATTGATCTTAAGGTACCGTTACACACAGAGATATATCGCTTGCAACTCACTGGTTGCAGTGAAATCATGGACACATTGTTCTATTTTGTTGCCATGTACAAATGTAAAATTGTGTCCATGATTTCACTGCAACCAGTGAGTTGCAAGCGATATATCTCTGTGTGTAACGGTACCGTTATTGTTCTGCCGATATAATTCTTGTGACAGGGACATGTAATGCAATAAATCGCCCCTTTTGTTGTGCATGTAATGCAATGTTTTACTTTAAATCTTTTTCCTTCGTTCATGAATTAAGTTGTTCTTTTAGTTTCTTGCATATCGCACATTTTTTACTTGGAAAAAAAACCTTTTATTTTTAACAATGTGAACAGTTTTCCTTTCTTTTTATCTGTTATTTGTTTCACTTTGTACAGCCCGGGCTACCTTATTACCGATATTTTTAGCCTTTCTAAAGACAAAACTTGGTAAATTTACCTATCTTTTCCCCAATATTTTGTCCTCTTTTAATGTTTCCCGGTGGTTTTTTAGTGGAGCTGTCTCACAGCTTCTGAGGGAGAGAAAGGAAAAAAAGTAACGGTGCAGATCTAAGTGCAGTATCTCTATTAACATAGATACGGGTGAGGTAACTGAAAACTGCTCACCTTTCAAATGTCTTGAGATTTAGTAGGGATTGGACTCTTGTGGCTTGCAGCACGCTTTCCCGGAATGATCAGTTTCTCATGTTAGAAGATCCTGTTAGGCCGGGTTCACATCACGGTTTCAAGGCATCCGAGTGTATCCGTTTCAAAACGGATACACTCGGATCTGAAATCGAATCCCATGTTTCCCTATGGGGCTCGGATCGGATGTGTGCCTTTTGCCATCCGATTTTGGCATCATCCGATCCTGTCCGAGCTCAGCACGGACACAAAAACTCAGCCTTCTGCGTTTTTGTGTCCGAGAATGAAATCGGACAGCCTCGGATCAGAGCCGATCCGAGCCCCGATAGCATAGGAGCCTATTGACATCAGATCCGAGTTGAACTCGGATCCAATGTCAGCTCCGTGCTTATGTACTGAGCATGCCCAGAGGCAGTGCTCAGTACATATAATTAACCCTGTCTGTTCCTGTCACTCTCTGTCTCTCCCTATCTGTCCCTCCTCTATCTCTGCTCTCCCTCTCCTTTACGCTCCCCCTCGTCCTCCCCCTTGTCCTCCCCTCTGTCCTCTCCTCTCCGGAATGTGTAAATAAAAATAAAAAAATCCTCTCTGAGGATACTTTAACTTCCGGCAGCTGCTGCAGGGCTGCGACAGTGTCTTCTGGTGACTGAAGATTCTGTGGTGATGTCACAGAGCCGGTCACCTGACACATCAGGTGACCGTCTGTGACATCACGAGAGGTCCTTCAGCCAACAGAAGATGAGGAGACTGTCACAGCCCTGCAGCAGCCGCCGGAAGGTAAAGTATCCTCAGAGAGGATTTTTTTTTTTTTAATTTACACATTCCGGAGGGGAGAAGACAAGGGAGAGGACAGGGGAGAGGACAGGGGAGAGGACAGGGGAGAGGACAGGGGGAGGACAGGGGGGAGGACAGAGGAGAGGACAGGGGAGAGGACAGGGGAGAGGCCAGGGGAGAGGCCAGGGGAGAGGATGGGGAGAGGACAGGGGAGAGGACAGGGGAGAGGACAGGGGAGAGGACAGGGGGGAGGACAGGGGGGAGGACAAAGGAGAGGGAGAGCAGAGATAGAAGAGGGATAGATAGGGACAGACAGGAAGTGACAGGGACAGATAGAGAAGAAGCAGGGAGAACAGGATCCACACAGATTCTGCATAGACACAGATCAGATGGCTATTTGCCATCTGAGTGAACGGATGTGTGTGGATCCGTGCCTGTCCGTGGGATCCTCCTTCAAACTCGGATCCCACGGACAGGCACAAAATCGTGATGTGAACCGGGCCTCAGTTCAGTAGATTAGATGGATTCCAGTTTGTATATTGCTGCGCTTCTATATAGAGTTTGGTGGTTATTTTCCTTCAGAAATGTAATCATACATATATAAAATAGCAGGTACAACGCGTTTCAACTCATTATAGAGTCTTCATCAGGTGCAGTTTCACAATCATGCACATAGAGAAATTTTCATTGTATAAAGCTATGGTCTGGTTAGTCAGGGTCATGACCCGCCCAGGTAATTAGTCATGTTAATTGAGTCTAAAATTGTATCTAGTTAAAAAAAAAAAACAGATTATATATATGACAAGAAAAGAATATAAAACACAGCAGTTACTTTCTTGAATAAATAAATAAATATGAAGGAGTTAAAGGGAACCAACAATCAAAAAATAGCTATCTAACCTATAAATATCTGTCCCTGGGCCCTAAATGACTATTCTAACCATCCCTGACTGACTAAATCTAACTAACTACAGGCACATTAAACCACTTTTTATACTTACCAAATTCTTGTCGGCTGGGCGTTCCTCCAGGGTCCTCTGTCAGCGAGGCGGGTCTCCTCGCTGCTGTCCGTCTTCTTTCCAGGGCGGCATCTTCTTCCCACGGATTCAAATTATCCGCCCATTGCGTCCTCGCAATGAGCGGGTCACGTGCTGCAGGCCCCGTTAATATCAAAATAAACCCCGTTGAAGGCATACCTGCTTCCACCCAAAACAGAACCCAAGCACTGAATATAAAGGAATCCTTCTGGATTTATCATACGCAATTGCTACAGACAGATAGATTAAATTACAGAATCAAATACATTTGATAGAAAAACAAAGTTGAGCAAGTAGGTCCCCCTGAGTTCAATCCTCTTCAGACAACCTTGGATATACTAATAATTAATTACCAACAATAAGCAGAACGACCAATAAGCAGAACGACCTATTGACTAACACCAGCATTAAGAATTTTATTCTTTTTTCAAACATAATCTGTCTACAGTGAAAGATAATATAAGGAGCTCTCTATATACACTATAATAAATGTTCTTTCTAATAGAATAAGTGTTTCTATAGTAAAGGAGGGCTCTTGATAAAATTAAAATTGATAATAGAAGAACGACTTACCTATAACAAATATATATAATCCTTCATATATAAACAAGAAGGGATAAAAAAGCAAAGGAATAAAAAATTGAGCTTTTATAATAAAGAGGAGGATTTAGCTCCTCCATTTTTATTTATTATGTTTAGTCTAAGTTGCCAGCTCAAGTGCCTAGCAGTGCATGCGGTTTCCTGTGTCCTCTGAGATCCTAACATGCTTTCTCTTGATTTCAGTGCCGGATCCCTCCTGTCTGGTCACCTGCAGACCCGTACCACTCTCGCTGGTCTCTGGTTACCCCCCGGACACCGTCGGCTGCACCAAGCTCCATCCCTGCCCTCTCTTCCGGTTCCCTGGTTTCCGTGTCCTGTTCCCCCTTTGGTTGGACCCACAGGTTTGACTGGTTCATTTGGACCCTCTCTGGTTGCGTTTAGAGAAATCCCTGTAAAGGGGTAACCCTTCTTGTGCTCCCTTAGGGGGATCCCGGTGCTCTGGACCTGTGGACTACCCTTGGGGATATATCCCTTATTGTACCAAATAAGCCCTGTTCATTATCTGACTCTCTTGTCCGACTGGTTTCTGGTGTCAGCCTCCACGGTATCTCCGTGGTCTAGTGGGTCCACTAGTCAGCTCCGCCTGTGGTGGCATGACACCCAGCAGTACCATAGCCCGGTTCCGAGTATCCCACGTCCCTGGGGGGGCATGTCACTTGCAATTGGGAGACCTCCCGCTTATCAACTCTTTCAAAACATGAGCTCCACAATTATTTGGTGAGGGAAAAGCGTCCCACATGGAATTAATCAAGAAGTTAGGTTTATCACCTTGAACACCCAGGATCCTCACAGAATTTGAAAACTTTGAGCCCTGAAAATTAGAATTTTCCTACAAAATGTTGCTTTAGCCCCAAATTCTTCATTTTCACAAGGTTAACAGGAGAAAATGGAGTATATATTTTTTTGTGCAATTTCTCCTGTGTACGCCAATTAGAGATGAGCAAACTTATTGAAGGTCAAGTTCGGTTCACCAGTTTGCCAAACTTTCAAACCCCATAGGATTCAAAGGCATAGAAAACACCCTCATAGGGGCTCAAAATCTGCAATAACAGCTCAAATTAAGGGCAGACACAAGGAAAATTGCCATGTATTAACCAGAATTAACAATTTTATAATGGTGCACTATGGATGCCTGGAACAAGGCCTGGTCTAGCATTTCAAGTTCTAACATTGATCAGGAACAGGAGGATGAGTGACATGTGTAGGCATCGTGCTCAGAGAGCCCTGCTAAATTCAGGAAACATACAAGAAAGAGACCCAAGAAAAAGGCTCCACATTTCAAAAAAGTAGGGCTGGATACAACCAAAGTGGCATCATTTGACCCGCAATAAAAATTGTATAATGGTGAGATTAAGGCAGAACACTGAAAAGCATATCGCCTAGTCTGAGCAGTCTGCCACTGTGGTGGAAAAGCCCTTGGAGATACATGTCTTGTTCATTTTGATGAAAGCTAGGCGGTCTATACTTTCAGGAGATAGTCTGATGCGCTTATCCGTAAAGACACCAACAACAGTACTGAAGACACTTTCTAAGAGAACACTGGCTGCTGAGCTTGACAAAACCTCCAAGGCGTGACTGGCAAACTCAGACTACTAATTCATTTTTGAAGCCCAAAGTGCAAAAGGGTCCCAAACCCACATTGATAGCATGGATATTAAGCTCAACATACTCATGCACCATCTTGTCCAGTCGTTTATTTTGTGTCAGACTTGTACTCATTTCTATCGGTGGTTTAAAAAAATTGGTCAAATGACTCCCAAAAATTGCTTCTGATAGTTTAACTGCTGCTGCTAAAGTTTCTGTACTGATGACTTAATGTTCTGTGGATTGGAAATTTCGATCTGCGATGCATACTGTGCATATGTCATATGATTGTCTATAAGCTTTTATTGATACTCCAGCATGTGCATGTGCATGTGCATGTCCCTGTCTAGGTCGGGAAGCATCTGGCTAAATTTACTTTAGTACCACTGTTATGGAGAGGAGGCGTGATGTGGGGCGACGCTGAGTGTTATCTATGGGTGGGCCGGACAGCGGCGTCATGGAGGGAAGTGTTAGCCGGATTGACGCGGCATAGAGATTCTATTGGCCAGGGCGCCAGGAGATGACGCCGCTTGTTACTAGGCAACCAGGTAAACAGGATATGACGTTTCGGCTCGTGCGACTTCCGGTTTTCGGACCGGAGGTTCCGTGGGATGATCTGTCTAATTGAACACACTATAAATAGCTGGTCTTTCCTTAACATGACCACCCTCCTCAGAGGAAGCTGGGGCGAAACGCGTCAGGGGCGGTCACAGTAAGGTAAATGGGACCCATGGCTTTATATGTTTATTGTGTCATCCTCATTAGGTATATAGTGTACTCATTTTGGGGCACTGTTGTTTGACTATTTTGGTTATACCTGAGGATTGTGTACCATTGTGGTTGAACTGTGTCATGTGGTCCTCCTTCTGTGTACCATCATATATATTGTCATTTTACATGGTGCTTTAAATAAATAATTAATTGCAATTTATTTGGCCTGACTCCTTGGGGTTTGTTTTGGAAAGTTTATTGATTTAGCCTTTTTACCCTGTATCAGGTGGTTTGAATATAGTGTGGCAACCCAGTAGTAATTGCTAATTCAAATCCTAACAATGCAGGCATTATGTTGAAGATAGTACAGTAAGAAGACACTCATATGTCTAACACATCCATGAGGCCCAAGTCCTTGTTGTGTTGGTGGTGGGGTAACAATTAAGCTTTCTTCATCTGTCCTCTACTGTAGGGATGGGCGAATCTACTCGCTAGGACTCGTTACTCGGCGAGTAGTAAGGGACTCGCAGGACTCGGTACTCTGCGAGTTTCCCAGTGATTACTCGCGAGTCTAATGCAAATCAATATCAATCCTAGTTTTGTCAGAAACGCTGACAAAACTACGATTGCCATTGTTTGCATTAGACTCGCGAGTAATCACTGGCTACTGTGCCAGTGATAGCAGGGAGACTCGCAAAGTAACTGCTGTTTCTTTGCGAGCCGAGTCCAGCTGTCTTCTCTGTGCAGCTCCAGGGTCCTAGAGCCTGCCTGCTCACAGAGATGATGTAGCAGTGCTGAGATTGTTCTCAGTCTGCTCATTCCCTGTGTACAGACATGAATGTCCGTGCACAGAGATGATGTAGCAGAGCTGAGATTGTTCTCAGTCTGCTCATTCCCTGTGTACAGACATGAATGTCCGTGCACAGAGATGATGTAGCAGAGCTGAGATTGTTCTCAGTCTGCTCATTCCCTGTGTACAGACATGAATGTCTGTGCACAGAGATGATGTAGCAGAGCTGAGATTGTTCTCAGTCTGCTTATTCCCTGTGCATAGACATCTATATTTATGCACAGGGGATGTAGCAGAGAGGACATCGCGTTTTGGACTGCGTCGGACGGAAGAGGATTTTTTTAATTAAAGATGGAGTCCCTAATGGCTTTTTTTTTATTTCTAATAAAAAATTTTCCTTGTGTTGTGTTTTTTTTAAAACAATTTAATAGAAATTCATGGTGGTCATGTCTAATATTGGCGTGACCGCCATAAATTTCGGGCTTAGGGCCAGCTGATAATACAAAGCTGGCCCTAACCTCTTTATTACCCAGCGTGCCACCGCTACCAGGGCCGCTGGAAGAGCGGGGTTCAGCGCCAGAGGATGGCGCTTCAATGAACGCGCCATCTTCTGGGGCGGCTGCGGGCTGCAATTTGCAGCGGGGGTGCCCAGAAAGCTTGGGCATCCCTGCGCTGCGGATTCCAGCCCCCAGCTGCTTAGCTGTACCTGGCTAGACATAGAAATTGCGCGGAGCCCAACGCATTTTTTTTTAATTATTTCATGAATTTCAGAGTCAGAGTCTCAGAGTCAGAGTCTCAGAGTCAGAATCTCAGAATTTCATGAAATAATTAAAAAAAAATGCGTGGGGCTCCGCGCAATTTCTATGTCTAGCCAGGTACAGCTAAGCAGCTGGGGGCTGGAATCCGCAGCGCAGGGATGCCCAAGCTTTCTGGGCACCCCCCGCTGCAAATTGCAGCCCGCAGCCGCCCCAGAAGATGGCGCGTTCATTGAAGCGCCATCCTCTGGCGCTGAACCCCGCTCTTCCAGCGGCCCTGGTGGCGGTGGCACGCTGGGTAATAAAGAGGTTAGGGCCAGCTTTGTATTATCAGCTGGCCCTAAGCCCGAAATTTATGGCGGTCACGCCAATATTAGACATGACCGCCATGAATTTCTATTAAATTGTTTTAAAAAAAACACAACACAAGGAAAATTTTTTATTAGAAATAAAAAAAAAAGCCATTAGGGACTCCATCTTTAATTAAAAAAATCCTCTTCCGTCCGACGCAGTCCAAAACGCGATGTCCTCTCTGCTACATCCCCTGTGCATAAATATAGATGTATATGCACAGGGAATAAGCAGACTGAGAACAATCTCAGCTCTGCTACATCATCTCTGTGCACAGACATTCATGTCTGTACACAGGGAATGAGCAGACTGAGAACAATCTCAGCTCTGCTACATCAGGCAGCAGGCGGGCTCTAGGACCCTGGAGCTGGGGCAGCCAGAACACAGAGAAGACAGGATCTTATCTGTGCGAGTCAGCGATTACTTACAAAGTAAACAAGCAATGCAAATAAATGACACAACTCGGATTGCTTCAGGCTGAAGCTTCCGAGACACATCTGCGATTTGTAAATCTCACACTACTCGCTATTACTCGCTTCCCCATTCATTAACATTGGACTCGCTAGACTCGCAACGAGTAGCGAGTCCTGGGCTCGGACTCGCTAGAGTCAAGCGATTCCGAGTAATTTAGGATTCGCCCATCACTACTCTACTGCCAACATCGGACAACAGAAAGGGAAATAATTTCTTCTTCATCTCCTGACTGTTCTGTGACCATCAACTCTTCATCCTTGTCCTCCTCCATTTACTCCTAACAGTTTGTTTGGTTTCATGTCAATATACTCCACCCTGGCTTGCCAACAAGCTGTGTGATGAGAGTCTGGGCTTTGGAGATATTGCTATCTCTTCCACATTCTCCTTTTCTTCCACCTCCCCTCCCTCTGGGACCACAACGTCATCCTGCAGACTTTTCAAAGCTTGCTCCAACATGTAGATTACTAGAATATGTTGATTACTCTCAGTGTGAGAAACAAGATAAAAATCTTGTGGTTGTGATACCTTTTACTGGCTAACAAAAATAAAATAAATGATGTTATAAGGCGAGCTTTCGAGACGACTCAGGTCTCTTCATCAGGCATGATATGACAAGATATTGAATGAAACTCAAAATATATGCATGCACAACTAAAATGATTGGACATTTGACTAAATAAACATTACAGGGACTGGACATTTGGCAAAATAAACAAAGCAGCCTTGGAGAGGATCTTCAATCAGGCAGGCCTAGTTGTCATAATGTCTTTATGACACTAATTTATAAGAAAACTGGGTGTCTTTAAGGCGGCCGTCACACGCACAGATATCTTTAGCGATATTGTAAGCGATCACGTGCACGCGCAATCGCTTACAATATCGCTCACATCGCTGGTGAGCTGTCACACAGACAGACTCACCAGCGATGCGGAGCCGCGATCTCGCTGGTAACTATGGTACACATCGGGTTACTAGGGCCGCGCGTCGCTTAGTTACCCGACGTGTACCATAGTTACCATCTCCCAGCATAGGCTCTGCCGCTGGGAGATGGATCATCGTGGTGTCACACACCACGATGAATGAGATCGTGAAATCGTTCATCGCTAGATCTGAGAACCGGACCTCAGATCAGCGATGTCACGATCAAGCGATTTAACATCGTAAATCGCTTGATTACATGCATCGATTTTAAGCCCGATATCGCTTAAGCGATCAAAAAGGAGATCGCTTAAACGATATCGGGCAAGATATCTGTGCGTGTGATGGCCGCCTAAGATCTCCATGTCTTTGAACAACATTGTTTAGACGTGGTAATGAGCCATAAAACCATCAGAGATGTTCAGTCTGTTCTGTATACAACTGAAACTTCTAATTAGCTTGGATTCACACACTTTTCGATGTTTTTGGGATTTGAAATTACCTCTCAAAATGAAAATCTTCATATTATCAATGTTATGTCCCTGGCCAGAAAAATGCTCCGCTACTGGAAAATGGATTTTTTTCGTGTGTAATTGTGTGACGATGAGACCTCATCCTTGCTCTAAGGATACCGTTACACGTCGCAACATTGCATGCAATTTCACTTGGAATTTGCTGGTTGCAGTGAAATCATGGACACATTGTTCCATTTGTACACAGCAACAAAATAGAACAATGTGTCCATGATTTCACTGCAACCAGCAAATTACAAGTGAAATTGCATGCAATTTTGCGACATGTAGTGGTATCCTTAGACGTTGTCCAGTCTCACCAATATAAAAAGCCCCTACTGGGCATATGGTGCACATAATTAAATATACCACATTGGAAGAGGAGCATGTGAAAGGCCCAGGAATCTTATAATCCTGCTGTGTGTTGGGGATCTGTATCCTGTCTCTGGTCTCTATGTGAGCACAGGTCTTGTAGCTCTTCACATTGCATGGAAAAATTCCTATTGTTGTATCCGAGGGCATCAAAAGGTATCACAACCACAAGATTTTTATCTTGTTTCTCACACTGAGAGAAATCAACATTTTCTCAACTGGCTTATACTTATGGCTCAACTTACCAAAACGATTACTACAATAGTGATGTCGATGATGGTACCATCAGCACTACCCATCTTAACAGCCATTTCAAAACTGCAGAAGGGTGCAGAGGTCCTTGATCTGTGCCCACTCTGTAAACATCATTTGCACCACATTCGGCTCACTTTGAGCCACTGTATGCATAATGACATACTGCACGAGGGCTTGTAGCTCCTTTCACAGTCACTGCAACATGTGCATACTGAAATTCCACCATGTAGGCACATTGCATATCAAACAGTTAACCTATTGTCTGAAAAAGCCACTGTATCGGTTCTAGTTGATGAGTTGTGGGGTGCAAACAATGGACATGAGGATACAGCAACCAGGCCTACTGCAGCAGCTAATTCAGGCCGGGATAGCTGCATAGGAATTGCTGTACAACCAATTTGAGGATGTGAACAATGCAAGGCACATGTGTAAGTTTGCCCTGGTGTAGGGTTGCCACCAGATTTGCACAATTCTCGCACTCGGCCTTTCCTTACTCCAGTTCTGGTGGAGACAGCCATTGGTCAAACTCGCTCTTCATAGCTGCCAACAACTCTTCAGCTGTGTGACTGACATCTCCAAGGCATTTTAATTCAACACTTCCTGATGGCGGTGAGCCCTGGCAGCGCAGTACGGAGGCGGGGGATTCTCTCTGGACCATTGGACCTTTGGAACATTAAGGGAGATGTCGAGGGCACAGCTGGAGGACTTGGAGGAGAAGTATGAGGCCGAAGCAGTGGATAAGGCAGTACAGAGGATTTTCCCAAATGTTTTGGGGACCTCAAGGTTTGGATAGCAGCCCCTTCCCCATGCTGCACCACAGCCAATAGAGTTACCCCGTGCCCAGTCAGCAAGGTGGAACGCCCCTGGCCATGTTTGCTCATCCAGGTGTCAATTGTGATGTGCACCCTCTCATGCACAGAGTTTCGTAAGAAATTAATGATGTTCTCTGTGACATGCTGTTGTAGCGCAGGCTCAGCTTTCTTGTTCAAATGATTTTAATGGTTTACAACAAGATACAGTTTAAACAAAGTCAAGTTTACAAACTTGGTAATAGAATGTTAATTCAATAGAGAGTAATGTTAACAAGATAAAACAGTCTAGGGTATCAACTTAAACAGTTAAGAATAACTAGAAGGGATGTATATTGGTTAATTTTTTGGGGGGGAAATCGTTCATCACTGTTTGGAATTATTTTTAACTTAAAGATTCAATAGGGTAAAGTTAACAGGATATATCAGTTTGTAGTGTAAGCTTATTCTGCTGAACGTAGCAGAGGGGTTCATCAGAAGGGGTGTCAGGGAAAGGGGGAGAGGGGAAGGTGGGTACAGGTAGAGACAGTAATTAAATCTAGAAATGTAGAGGAGTAGGAAAGATTTCATTCCAAGGGCTCCATTTCTTGTTGTATTTGCCCATAGTGTTGTTTCGTAGAGCGTAGGTTAGTTCATATGTATTATGGAGGGCAATTTTTTCCAATAGTGCTGAGAATGAAGGTGGATTAGGATCTCTCCATAGTGCTGCAATCATGGTTTTCACCGTAAGAATGATGTGGACTGCAATGGGTCTTAGTTGGGGTGGTATTTGCGCAATGTTTATAAGTAGATTTACAAATTCTGGCGTGAGAGTAAGGGAGTTATTTGATAGGTCGAAAATTAAGAGTTGGATTTTGTTCCAAAATTCCTTCAGTTTTATACAGGACTAGAAGATGTGTGATATAGTTCCAATATCCTGGTTGCATCTCCAACATATGGGTGAAATGTCCTCCTTCATCTGATGAAGTCTGATGGGAGTGAAATACCACCTTGTGATTGATTTAAAGTGAGTTTCAATCAGTGCGGTGCAAGAGATGGATTTCTGTATACATGCAAGAGTTTGAGACAAATAGTCTACTTCTATTGAAACACCTAATTCTTTCTCCCAAGATAGTATATTGGATGTTTTATCTAACAATGAGTCAAGGTTTATCTCTTTACAGAGATTCTTGATGGACCAAAAAATGGGTCTGTGAGGGTTTTTGAACATTTGCGCAATAGTTGAAGGGAGGTGGAAGTTTAATTTTCTTTTTAAGAGGTAGGAGTTGATTTTCTCCCATTTCTTTTGTTCTTGGTCATGTAGGCCAAAGATAGATTGAAGGTGTGGGAAGGTGATCAGGTTGCTGGATTCATCGATGATGTTGGAGAGGAAGTTTATTTTCTTAATTTTCCACGAGTCGATGTTGAGGGCAGAGATAAGTAAGTTTAAAATGTCTATTGGTATCCAGTTCGGCTGAGTGTGAATAGAGTTTTCTGAGGTTTTGGTAGAGAAGAGTTTCCACGATTGTACTGTGGCTTTGGTTGTTAGATTTTTTGGGAGGGGCTTTTTCTTTTCGCATAGATGTACCAGGAGTAAAAGTTTGAGTTTGGCTTTCTGTTGACTGTTTTCTTCAAGTGAGACCCAGCTTGGTCTCGTAGTATCTTCCCACCATGGTTTACTTTGGTAAATGATAGTTGCTTGGTAGTAGGTTGATATATTGGGCACTGCTAGGCCTCCATTTAGCCTACTTTTCTCCAAGGTTGATCTTGCTGTTCTAGGTTTTTTGTTTCCCCATATGAAGGAGGACAATTGTCTTTGTAGTTTCTTAAGCCATAAATTTTTTAAAGGTATGGTGAGGGATCTAAATATATACAAAATTTTGGGTAAGATGAACATCTTATAATCTTCTATTCTTCCTATCCATGAAAGGTCTGCTTTGGATAAGTGTGCTAGGTCTGCTTGGATTGTTTTAGTTAGTAAGTCAAGGTTGTGGTCCATTAGGGTAGATGTGTGGTGCGTGATTTTAATGCCCAAAAAGTCTAGGTCTTTTCTGTCTTGGTCAAGGTTGTGTTCGTTTTTGAGTGAGGTTATAGATTTGGGATCAAGATTATAGTGGAGCACTTGGGTTTTCCTCAGGCTGATTCTATTGGATGAAATAGCAGAGAATTCTTCGATGGTTAGAAAGAGATGTCTTTGGGAGTTAATAGGATCAGATAGAGTCAGTAAGACGTTGTCGGCGAAAAGGCTTATTTTAAACTCTCTGTGGTTGGCATGGATACCTCTGATACAGTTATTCATTCGTATTTTTTCTGCTAGTGGTTCTATGTATAAAACGAATAATGAAGGGGATAGTGGGCAGCCTTGTCTTGTTCCGTTAGAAAGAGTGAAGTAATTGGAGAGAGTATCATTGGTTAGAATATTAGCTGTTGGGTGGAGTACAGAGATTTGAGGGCGTGAATAATGTTATCTCTAAAGCCAAATTTCTTTAGTGTTTCAAACATGTATCCCCAATGGACTCTGTCAAATGCTTTCTCTGCATCGACAGAGACCATCAGGGCAGGAGTCTTGTGTTTTTCTATATGAGAGAGGAGGTTAATTGTTCGTCTCGTCGCATCAGTAGAGCCTCTACTTTTCATAAAACCAACCTGATCACTATGAACTAGTTTGGGAATAATTTTCTGAAGTCTGGAGTTAATTGTTTTGGTCAGGATCTTGAGGTCGGAGTTGAGGAGGGAGATTGGGCGAAAGTTAGTTACATTGTCCTGGTCACCTTTATTTTTTGCAATCAGTGTGATGGTGGCTTGTAATAGATCTTTGGAAGGTTGGTGGTTTGGGCAAGTTAAGGCGTTTAGAAGTCTCGTCAGATATGGGGAGAGCAAGTTATAGTATGTGGAATAATATTCATTTTGAAGACCGTCTGGTCCTGGGGATTTAAGTTTCTTTAGGGACTTAATGGTGTCGATGATTTCTTTTTCGGTAAATGGGGAGTTAATGAAGTCAAGATCTTCTTTAGTTAATGAGGGTAGATCAATTGAGTTGAGGAATTTAGAGATTTGTTCAGGAGAAGAGTCAGGGTTTGTGTGGGATTTTTTTAAATTATAGAGGTTTTCGTAATACTCTGCGAAGATGTGCGAAATGGCTTCTGGGTGTTTCTGAAGTATACCGTGTTTGTTTTTAATTTGATGTATTGTTGTTTTAGTTCTACGAATTTTTATCATGTCTGCAAAGAATTTGTTAGGTTTATTGGATTGGGTATAGAAATTGGATTTGGAGATACGTATCATTTTATCAAAGTCTGCAACTTAGGCGGCCGTCACACGCAACGATTTCTTGCCGATATCGTTTAAGCGATCTCCTTTTTGATCGCTTAAGCGATATCGGGCAAGAAATCGTTGCATGTAATCAAGCGATTTACGATGTTAAATCGCTTGATCGTGACATCGCTGATCTGAGCTCCGGTTCTCAGATCTAGCGATGAGCGATTTGACGATCTGTATCATCGTGGTGTATAACACCACGATGAACGATCTCCAGCAGCAGAGCCTATGCTGGAAGATGGTAACTATGGTACACGTCGGTAACTAAGCGACGCGCGGCGCCTAGTTACCCGATGTGTACCATAGTTACCAGCGAGATCGCGGCTCCACATCGCTGGTGAGTGCGTCTGTGTGACAGCTCACCAGCGATGTGAGCGATATTGTAAGCGATTGCGCGTGCACGTGATCGCTTACAATATCGCTATAGATATCTCAGCGTGTGACGGCCGCTAAGAGAGATTTAAGTTCTATCCTTAGTTTTAAGATTTCTTTCATGGTTGTGTTAGAAGGTTTGTTTGCGACCGAAGTTTCTAGATCTTTGCTTTATTATCTTAGCTGTGGTTGATGTAAGTGATTTTTTATGTCTTGCGTTGATTTGGATTAGGTGTCCTCTATTACCGCTTTGTGGGCAGACCATAGAGTTGAAATTGTAGTTTCTTCAAGATCGTTTTCGGCAAAGTAAAATTTTATAAAGTTTTCAATCTCTGATTTGTATTCTGGGTGTTGGAAAAGGAAGGAGTTTGCTCTCCAAATTTTTTTTCTGTTTCTGGTGGGGCCCTGTGATGTGGTAAATAATATGGGTGAATGATCTGACCAGGATTTGGGTAAAATAGTTACGTTTTTGAAAATCTGAGTGAGTGGATGTCCGTCAGAATTAGGTCTATGCGCGCTAGAGATTTGTGTACATTTGAGAAGTGTGTATATTCAATTGAAGATGCGTTAAGACAACGGAAGGCATCGAAAATCTCTTCTCGCTGTAGTAACGGATCTAATTGTGTATTTGCATTTCTGTTTTTGTTGGAGGAATCGAGATTTGCGTTAGGTACTGCGTTGAAGTCCCCAAACAAAAAGGAAACTCCCTCTTGACAATCTCTAATTTTTCTCATTAATTTTTTAAGGAATGTTATTTGGCCTGTGTTGGGGGCGTAGACGTTAACTAATGTGTGCATGACATCATTGAGGAGGCATTTCAATATAATATATCTTCCCTCATCGTCCCGGATAACTTCTTTTTCAACAAAATTAACTGACCCCTTAATGAGAATGGCTACTCCCGCCTTTTTTTTCTTGTTAGATGAGATAAATATGTTAGGGTACAGTTTTTTTGAGAATTTCGGAGGTTTCTCGTCACTGAAACGCGTCTCCTGAAGGCCCGCTATGTCAATTTTCTGCAGTTTCAGTTCTTTCCATACGTGAAATCTTTTCTGCAGGGAGTTGAGTCCGTTGGTGTTTAGCGATAGATATTTGTATGACATTTTGGTTTAGAAATGGTTGTCCAAGGTTAAAGCACTTGTCTCTGCGGGGAAGGTAAGAGAGGGGGGGAATGAAGGGGTTTAAAGAGGGTTCTGGGATTAAGGGAGGTTCAAGCCTTTTAAGCCCCTTCATTCCTTCCCCCCTCTCTTACCTTCCCCGCAGAGACAAGTGCTTTAACCTTGGACAACCATTTCTAAACCAAATGTCATACAATAAGTGTAAAAAAGTTGAAATGATAAGTCAGTCCAATGAGCTAATATTGTTTGTGGAAGGGTTCAAGGAACCATTGGATGTCTTCCGAAGGGCTGATGTTTTGGCCTTCAGTGCCTTGAATAATGTGTAATAAAGTCCACCTCTTTAGTGGGGTGATCAGCCTGAGTCCCCTATTCGGAGATTTTTAAAGGTTGATAGCCCGGATTCGACTTCACCTATGCTGTAAGACTTGCTGTTGTAGGTGAAGGTGACGTCCAAGGAGGGGTGATTCCATCTGTAAAGTATTTTTTGGTCTCTCAGGATAGTTGTGACTGGTTTGAGGGTTCTTCTTTTTTCCAAAGTCTCTTTAGAGAAATCCTGAAAAATCTTGATATTCTGATAGGGTGCTGGTAGTGTCTTGTGTTTTCTCATGTACTCATTTATTTGTTCCTTTATTGGGAAGATAAGAAACTTTGTGATTGCATCCCTGGGTATGTCTTCGGCAATATTTTTGGGTTTGTAGAGCCTATGTGCTCTTTCGATAGAGTACTCCAGTTCATGTTTTCCAGGTATAATTTTTTTGGTCAGATTTTTTATGTAGTCAGTGAGGTCTACGTTTCTGATGGTTTCCGGGATTCCTCTGAATTTCAATTAGACCTCCGATCTCTATCCTCTCTATCCACTTGTTTAATTCTTAAGTATTCCATGTCGTCTTGCATCTTTTGTTGCTCGTTCTTTAATTTTAGTGATGTTGACGTAATCTTGGCTAAGGAGTGGTCATGGTCATCCACTCTTTTGACTACTGATGCCACCGTGGTTTTGATTTCTTCCAAATGGGAGGATAAGTTTTCCTCTATTTTATTTTGGAATGACGTAAATAGTTCTATCATAAATGATTTGTCTATCTGTTGATTTGGGTTCATGTGAAGGAGTGGGTCAAATGCTGCTGGGCTGGTCTTGAGCCTCTGTCTGACTGGGCTTCTGGTTCCACTGTCTCGACCTCGTCTTCCATATCTGTTTTCAAGGAAGAGCCTGTGTTTTTTTTTAAAGGAGTACCTATCTCTTTTCTTTTTGAAGAGGTGTGAGTTAGTTCCATCATAGTGGAGTTATCACTTTCTTCGATTGATGTAATACAATCTTTACCTCTGGAGTCTTTATGATTTTGATTCCCCTCTTTTAGGTTTTTTATAGTCTGCGAGGGTTGTGATGGAGTGGGAAGTCTGCTCTTTAGGGGTGATTTTTGTAGGTCTCCCGCCACCTCAATTTCCTGGGGAGAGGAGATTAGTTTTGATTTGGTTGGCATTGTAAGTCAGAGTTTAATGGAAGTGTTTTTAGGGGCAAATCGGTTGTTGTGTGAGGGGATTGAAGTCAGGTATGTGCAGTCCCCAATTATTAAGTCGCTGGAACGAGGTATATGAGAAAAGAATGTCAGGTAGTCAGCAACGTCACACAATGGGATCGGATATGACAATGCTAAAGATGATTAAACAAGTGAGTAGGTTAATATAAGTAACAAGAGGAGTTCTAAGATTTGGATGCTAACAGGAGTTTGTAATGTTAGCTTAGTATTATTCAAAGATTCCTCTATTAAACTTTATGTAGCATAGCATATAATAAAAGCAGTAGTGAATAGAAGAATTATATATTGCTGTATGAGTTCAGGGTAAAATAGAGTACATTCAGTATATGGTGATATTAAGAGAGAACTATAAAGAGAGTTACACTGTAAAATGTCAACTGATGCTTTGGTAGCTGATAATTAACAGCCTGTAATAATAGGGGAAGGTAGGGAGATTCTGAGGGTGCCTCCGGCGGGCTGATCCTCTCCCAGCTAACGCTGGGGCTGAGTGTACCTGCACGGGGTTTCTCTACCCTTCAGTAAGGGGAAAGATATCAGAGTTCACGGCCTGATCTTCTTTCTTGGCAAAGTAGTAGATCCCTCCGCCCACGTGTCCGCGGCCCCCCGATGAGCGAGCGACGGGGAAAAGAAGAAGTCCCACCGGCATCCGGGAGAACTCCTGGGGGGTCAGAACCAGCTTTGGTTGCTCGAGGCAGTGAGTAATTCAGCGGAGTCGGCAAATGCGGGTCGCTCTCCCCTCTCACTCCCAGCTGTGTCTCACCTCCGGGGACAGCGGCGATGACGGTGCACCGGGATCACGACGACGTGGGGGGGTGATGAGGAACCAGGAGGCAGTCGGTCTATAGGTGGTAAGCAGGTTCACCGATGGTGGAGGGATTCATCTCCTGCACAGGGGCACTCAGATGGCTGTAGGCCCAGTTCAGCTTGTCCTGGAAGGCACAAGCTTAGTGTGTGCTGCACGGGTTTTCCTGGTTTTGTGGATCTGATCGGTTGTTCCCTCTTAGTCAATAGTCTGGTGGTCTTTGCTTGTGTGGGTTTAAGTCCTTAAAAGGGCTTAGGGGCCCTCGTTGCTTCAAAAGGCACCGGAGCTCTGGAGGATGTGACTACTCCATGAGCCTGCAGGCCACGCCTCTTCCAGGCTCAGCTTTCTTAGATACATAATGGTGACTAGATAATTGGTACTGGGGTATTGCATTGCCGTCAGCATTTGGAAACCGGTTGTATTCACTGGGCGAAGAGGCAGCATTTCCATGGCCAAAAAATGGAGTTGGTGAAATTCAAGCTCTTTGATTTGGGATGTATAGGAAGAAATTAATCTTTTACATGACCACAAATGTGGTACTGAGGGCAGGCTGCTCGGATGTGAAAGGATGGAGAAGGGTGGAACTGACAAGCTGCTTGACAGTGAGGGAGGTGTAGGCGGAGATTTTATGGTCAGTTTATAAAGAAGTGGTGTGTTTGGTGTCTGAGATCAGTAAAAACAGCAGGTGTGTCCACGTCCGTAGCAGCTGACGGGCTTGCCACGGTGACTGAGGAGGAAGAAGCAGTAGATGCAGTTGATGTGATGGATTCTGTTCAGTGAGGCCCATTAGGCACAGTTTTAGTGCAGCACCTTTGCCAGAGTGGCACATGGTGCTGGGCCATGTGCCAGTTCATGCATGTAGTTGTCAAATTGTTGCTTAATTTGCCTCTACTTAATTTTTTTTTTACAACCCTTGCAAATGTGAGTTAGGTCATTCTTTGTGGTCTCAAAAAAGGCCCAGGCTAGGCATCTTTTGCCGCCCACGACAAGTGCAAGCCCGTGACCGCTGCTATCTAGAGTCAGAGTTGTAGCTGAGTATGCAGTGCTTGTTGTGATTGCTGCTCTCAGTTTCTGTGTGGGAAGACTCAACCTAACCTCCTCATTTTACTCAGGGTTGATTCCAAAAAGGATCACATACCTCAGCCAAAGATTAAAGGGAGAATGGGATACAGTAGAGTGCACTACTTAGTATAAAGCAAATAAACAAATAAATGCTTAGTTCCTCTGCATGCACAAAATAGATATTTTTAAGGAACAGGAAAAAACAGTGCAAAAAAAGCCCCTGGAACCATGTTTGTCATATAAATAGAAGCTCAGAGCAATATTAAAGAAATTTATGATGTGCAACAAATACAGACAATTAAAAACACTCGAAATACAAATAAAGACCTCAAAGTAGGTGTGTAGGTTAGTCACCTTGTAAAAATGGACACACCACAATGTCTAAAGGATATCTAAGGGTGCTCACTGTGCCGGGCACGCTATCCTGTAGTCACAAGTGAGTCTGAATATCAATAAGGTCTATGATACTGTACAACAATTGAGAATGGTACCGTAGAGTCTTGTTAACAACAATACAACATACTGTTATGCATAAATGATATCTGCAACTTGGTACACGAATAAATGCATATAACAATATAAGCTTAACAAATACAGAGAAGGAATATAACTGAAATGAAAGACTCATATACTTAATGCAATAAGTGATAACAGATTCAGAATTATAAATAGACAGTGCCTCATCATCATTCTCTCTGTTGTCCCACGCCTCACCCTGAGAGTCACCCTCTTCCTCTTCTTGTCCTAAACGCAC
The DNA here is from genome assembly GCA_033576535.1 of Allobates femoralis. Lineage (NCBI taxonomy): Eukaryota > Metazoa > Chordata > Amphibia > Anura > Aromobatidae > Allobates > Allobates femoralis. The sequence continues at coordinate 139,247,268 of JARQOC010000010.1, forward strand.
TGTACAGTGCGGGTGCTGCTCAAGTATCTGACTCTCATCATCATCATCACCTCTACCCCCGGGGGTTAACATCTGGTGACAATGGTCTGGATTCTGCTGAGACCCCACTTCATCCATCACCGGATCCAACTCCAAAAATTTTTGGCATCGGTGCAGATGCTTTCACCCTCTTGAGTCTGTGAATCTTTTCGAGCAGACCTCTGATGCTCATGGAATAGAACGTGTCAACAGCTCCACTAATTCGGCAATCTTTGTTTCCCCACAATTATTTGTGTGGTTGGAGAGTTGTGACACGGGGTGACACTTGGGTAATTGAGGCGTTACCTCTGATGACTGCTACTTAGGGAGAATATGGGCGCACCACTAAGAACTAGGAAACAGGTATAAGGGAGGGTGCTCACCATGAGGGACAACACTGTGGGGCAGAGAAGACATGGCACATAAAGGGAGCAACACCAAAAATATGTGAACCGAAAATAAATTTATAACAATTCATTATTGGTGTACAAATACAGGGACAGTTAAAAACACTTAAAACCATAGGGGGCCCCCAGGTCAGTTAACAGCAAAACGAATTATATGGTAACAGTGGCAATGGCGTAATGAACCCAAAACACTGGTGTATTACCACAGTGTGTGCCCGAATGGTGGGGCACCATGGAGAGTGTGACCACAATAATGAGAGTCACAAAGGACAAATGTGTGTGACTTGTAAAGAGACCAATCAATTTTGAACCAGCCAGAGGGAATTGATATAATACAGTATGTGATTTTACATGTCAAAGTTGTAAGGATAATCAAATTGTGGCAATTCAATAAGAAAAAAGTGCTGTTGGCTGTGCAGAAATGTATAAGGGGATTGTAAAATATCAATGAGTATTCCTAATGGGAGAATAAAGCTATCATAGTACCCCTAAATACACTAGTGCATGATCAAATATCACCTTATATATGTAAATGCCAGGTGGTAGCCAGTACAACAATGTGCAAGATCTGAATACACAAATGTACTCCTCTGTAAACGTCACCTTCCCCTGACAAAATCTGCACCCCAGCAGCGATACGCGTGGCGCCCCCGGGTCCTGCCAGCACACCATCCATTTCTGTGGCGGGCTCTATCATCCTCCTGCTCACTGACACATGTGGTGACTATTGACTTTATTGACCAGTGACTGCTGCCCAGCCCTGGATTGGGAATATGTTATGTGTACTGGTATAACTTATGTTGACCATTTCTTTATGACAGCTTATATGTACTATTAATAAAATCAAAGTCCAGCTTATTTCAATTCCACTTACAACAATATATATTCAAATCACCTGTATCTCACCCCTATCAGAGTGTACAGATGACAAGTGAAACTATATTAAATTGCACAAATAAATTTTTTATTAATTGAAATTCATATTTAAAACTTACAATTTCAGGTACCATAATAATAGAATATACCAAATAAGGGTGAGGAACTAACATATACTTTTACTCTCTTTGCACATATATATTATACAACTGAGTTAACTGGGCACTAAAAGGTTTTTAACTGGGTCAGCCCTCTTCAAGTGACCTTTTTAAATGCAGTCTCCAAAATGGTATTGAAAGCCGATAATATCCATAGTAAGAAGAAAAGATGCGGCACTCACCGGAGATCATCTTATGCTTTTATTCACACGTCCATTTACAATTCAGTGTGATCTCTCTAGAAGAGAGATTTAGGGTACGGGGGTATCCAATAAAAATTATTCAAGAAACAAAAGAACGTATGTTAGTATCCCTAAAAGAGACTAGAAATAAAAATCAAAAAAAGAGAGATGAAAAACGGTTCATATTTACCTTCAAATTTGGCCCTATGTATACTAAGATATCAAATTCAATATATAAATATTGGCACATTTTGGAAAGAGATAGGGAATTGCACTCCTTGAATGTGGGTCCTCCTTTGATCGCATACAGGAGATGCAATCATTTGAAGGATTTACTGGTAAAAAACAGGATACTTGAACAGAGACAACAATCATGGTTAAGCGCAAGTATTTGTTGTAGAAACTGCAGATACTGCAGATTCCATGCGATTGAGAACCCCATTGAAGTTGGAGGGATCACACAAAAAGTGGTATCTTTCATAAGCTGTAAATCACAATGGGTTATTTATGTCATTTTTTGCCCTTGTAAAAAATTCTATATTGGTAAAACCATTAGGGAAATGTGTACCAGCTTTAAAGATCACCAAAAATCAATCTCCACAGGGATAGGCAGCCCTAGATTGATTCAACATGTAAGAGACTGCCATAAAGGAGACGCAGATGTGTTTTCCTCTGCAGGACTCGAGCAGTTAGCCTGTTCATTTAGAGGAGGAGACCTGCACAAAACCCTGCTTCAAAAAGAATGGCAATGGATTATAAAAACAACAGCATGTGGAGTGCTTAATGATAAGAATAATCTGGCAGTTTTCTTATAGTTTTCTTATAGAATTCTATCAAATTCATTATGAGTTATATGATAAAACAGATTGGCTAGACGTAAGATGAGAATGAAAAAGGAGGTATACAATCTGTATATGTATATGAATTTTGTCTTCATCGCCTTTGCTCTATGGGGTTACTTAAACCCAATTTGGGGATAATAGCTTCCATGGAGTAAGGGAATGGACATTTAATGATTTGATTTTTAAAATAGTTTTCCCCTTATGAGATATATTGGGGCTGATATAGGGTCAGATTTGGTTCTTTTCAAGAGCTGATAGGTAAAAAGGCGCACATATTAGATGGTTAATGGGCAAGTGCGTGCTATTTAGATATTATACAGTAGGAGTTTCAGACGCTTTATAACTAAACAGTTGAGCAAGATAGAGAATCTGGAAAGAAATAAGTACGGTAAATTATATACGTTTAATTTTAACAGCATTTGTTATAGTCTTTTATGTAGTTTACTAGCTGTGAGCCCGATGCAAATGCATCTGGTGTCTAGAATACTATACTTTGTATGAGGATTACCGCAAGCGCGCCGCAAGTGTAACGACTCGCTGGCGCCAACCAATTAGAAGCGCGGCTCAGGCAGCGACTCGCAATGGCCTCGCGGCCATTGCTCGCGCTACCTGACCGGTAAATCGTTAACTTTGAGGCCGAGCCTCTGGTTCGATTTTCGGCCAGCGACTCGCAATGGCCGCTTCGCGGCCATTGCTCGTACTCAGCCTGCGCGAGCAATGGCCTCGCGGCCATTGCTCGCGCAAGCCGGCGACTCGCATTGCTCGTCCTCAGCCTGCGCGAGCAATGGCCTCGTGGCCATTGTTCGCGCAGGCCAGCGACTCGCATTGGCCGCTACGCGGCCAATGCTTCGCTGTGCTGACGTCACAGAGTGACATAGCCACGGTCTTTTCGGGGACCGACACGAAAGTGCCTACGGCAATTATATAGTAGATACTGTACATTGCATATGGAGGGGTGAGGAGAGCGAGCTGGAGGAGAGCGAGGCTGGAGGGGAGAGCGGAGGCTGGAGGGGAGAGCGGAGGCTGGAGGGAGAGCGAGGCTGAGGGAGAGCGAGGCTAGAGGGCAGAGCAGAGGGCTGGAGGGCAGAGGCTGGAGGGGAGGGCAGAGGCTGGAGGGAGAGCGGAGGCTGGAAGGGAGGCAGAGGCTGGAAGGGAGAGCTGGAGGCTGGAGGGAGGCTGGAGGCTGGAGGGGAGGCTGGAGGGCAGGCTTTAAGGCAGAGGCTGGAGGGGAAGGCTGGAGGGGAGAGGCTGGAGGGCAGAGGCTTTAGGGCAGAGGCTGGAGGGGAGAGCGGAGGCTGGAGGGGAGAGCGGAGGCTGGAGGGGAGAGGCGGTTAGGGCAGAGGCTGGAGGGGAGAGCGGAGGCTGGAGGGCAGAGCAGAGGCTGGAGGCAGAGCAGAGGCTGGAGGGCAGAGCGGTGGGCAGCGGAGGCTGGAGGGGAGAGCGGAGGCTGGAGGGCAGAGCGGAGGCTGGAGGCAGAGCAGAGGCTGAGAGCATGGAGGCAGAGCAGAGGCTGAGGGCAGAGCGGAGGCTGGAGGGCGAGCGGAGGGAGGCTGGAGGGCAGAGCGGAGCTGGAAGAGGCTGGAGGGGAGAGCGGAAGGTTGGAGGGGAGAGCGGAGGCTGGAGGGGCAGAGCAGAGGCTTGGAGGGCAGAGCAGAGGCTAAGGAGGGGAGGAGGCTGAGAGAGCGGAGGCTGGAGGAGGGAGAGAGCGGAGGCTGGAGGGGAGAGCGGAGGCTGGAGGGAGAGGCTTTAGGGCAGAGGCTGGAGGGGAGAGCGGAGGCTGGAAGGCAGAGAGCGAGGCTGGAAGGCAGAGCAGAGGCTGGAGGGCAGAGCGGAGGCTGGAGGGGAGCGAGGCTGGAGGGGAGGCGGAGGCTGGAGGCAGAGCGGAGGCTGGAGAGGCAGAGCAGAGGCTGGAGGGCAAGGCAGAGGCTAGAGGAGGCTAGGCAGAGGGCTGGAGGGGCAGAGCGGAGGCTGGAGGGCAGAGCGGGACGGGCTGGAGAGAGCGGAGCGAGAGCGGAGGCTGGAGGGGAGAGCGGAGGAGTGAGAGGGGGAGAGCGGAGGCTGAGGGGAGAGGCTGAGGGAGAGCAGAGGCTGGAGGGGCAGAGCAGAGGCTGGAGAGGAGAGCGGGGAGGGCTGGAGGGAGGGAGAGCGGAGGGGCTGGAGGGAGAGAGCGGAGGCTGGAGGGGAGAGGCTGGAGGGGAGAGCAGAGGCTGGAGGGCAGAGCGGAGGCTGAGGAGGGCAGAGCGGAGGCTGGAGGGCAGAGCGGAGGCTGGAAGGCAGAGCGGAGGCTGGAGGGGAGAGCAGAGGCTGGAGGGGGAGAGCGGAGGCTTGAGGGATAGGCTGGAGGGGAGAGGCTGGAGGGGAGAGCGGAGGCTGGATGGCAGAGGCTGGAGGGCATAAGGGAGGCTGGAGAGGAGAACGGAGGCTGGAGGGGAGAGCGGGAGGCTGGAGGGCAGAGCGGAGGCTGGAGGGCAGAGCGGGAGGCTGGAGGGGAGAGCGGAGGCTGGAGGGGATAGGCTGGAGGGGAGAGGCTGGAGGGGAGAGCGGGAGGCTGGATGGCAGAGGCTGGAGGGCATAAGGGAGGCTGGAGAGGAGAACGGAGGCTGGAGGGGAGAGCGGAGGCTGGAGGGGAGAGCGGAGGCTGGAGGGGAGAGCGGAGGCTGGAGGGGAGAGCGGAGGCTGGAAGGGAGTGCGGAGGGCTGGAGGAGAGGGCAGAGGCTGGAGGGTAGAGCGGAGGCTGGAAGTGAGAGGCAGAGGCTGGAGGGGAGAGCGTAGGCTGGAGGGGATTGGCTGGAGGCTGGAGGGGATTGGCTGGAGGCTGGAAAGGAGAGGCTGGAGGGGAAAGGCTGGAGGGGAGAGGCTGGAGGGCAGAGGCTTTAGGGCAGAGGCTGGAGGGGAGCACGGAGGCTGGAGAGGAGAGCGGAGGCTGGAGGGGAGAGCGGAGGCTGGAGGGGAGAGCGGAGGCTGGAGGGGAGAGCGGAGGCTGGAGGGGAGAGCGGAGGCTGGAGGGGAGAGCGGAGGCTGGAGGGAAGAAGCTGGATGGGAAAAGCGGAGGCTGGAAGGCAGAGCGGAGGCTGGAAGGCAGAGCAGAGGCTGGTGGGCAGAGCAGAGGCTGGTGGGCAGAGCAGAGGCTGGAGGGCAGAGCAGAGGCTGGAGAGGAGAGCGGAGGCTGGAGGGGAGAGCGGAGGCTGGAGGGGAGAGCGGAGGCTGGAGGGGAGAGGCTGGAGGGGAGAGCAGAGGCTGGAGGGCAAAGCGGAGGCTGGAGGGCAGAGCGGAGGCTGGAGGGCAGAGCGGAGGCTGGAGGGCAGAGCGGAGGCTGGAGGGCAGAGCGGAGGCTGGAGGGCAGAGCGGAGGCTGGAGGGCAGAGCGGAGGCTGGAGGGGGAGAGCGGAGGCTGGAGGGGAGAGCAGAGCCTGGAGGGGAGAGCAGAGCCTGGAGGGGAGAGCGGAGGCTGGAGGGGAGAGCGGAGGCTGGAGGGGAGAGCGGAGGCTGGAGGGGAGAGCGGAGGCTGGAGGGCAGAGCGGAGGCTGGAGGGCAGAGCGGAGGCTGGAGGGCAGAGCGGAGGCTGGAGGGGAGGAGCGGAGGCTGGAGGGGATAGGCTGGAGGGGATAGGCTGGAGGGAGAGCGGAGGCTGGATGGCAGAGGCTGGAGGGCATAAGGGAGGCTGGAGAGGAGAACGGAGGCTGGAGGGGAGAGCGGAGGCTGGAGGGGGGGGGGTGCTGTCAGACAGATGGCCGGGGGGAGTGCAGACTCACCGCCACCGGCGTGCGTGTGCTGTAGGAGGAGAGGAGGGGCGGGCAGAGCTGCCGGACAGGAAGTTCCGTCCTCCCTCCTCTCCGGGCGCACGGCGGGCAGCTGGTGTCAGCACGGGGCCCCCCAGGGGGTGGAGGCAATGGGCCCCTCATGCCGAGTGGCAGGATGACAGCGGCGGTCGCAATGCCCGCTACGCGGGCAATGCCTCACACGGCGTGGTGACGTCACATAGTGACAAAGCCACGGCGTGCCGGGGTCCGACAAAAACGTGCCTTCGGCAATTATATATGAGATAACTATGTTTGTTTAATTATCACGATGTGGCAGCACATTTATGACATCACAGCACTGTAGCACTGTGTTATTTATGCACCGGAGGTGACGTCAGACATCACACCAGGACCCGTGGAAGCGGTAGTTACCGTCGTCCGGCGTCTCTTCTCCCCTGCTCATTAGCGCACTGAATTGTAAATGAACGTGTGAATAAAAGCAGAAGATCATCTCCGGTGAGTGCTGCATCTTTTCTTCTTAGGGTATGTGCCCACAGGAAGGTTTAGTGGCGGTCAAACCGTCAGTAAACAGCTGGGAATTATCAGTTCTGAGCTCTGAAGTCTCCAGCTGTGTTCCGGCGGTTTTCCGGCGGTTTTTTTCAGCGTGTGCACAGCGGTTTTCAGTCGTTTTTTTCAGCGTTTTTTCCGGCGGTTTTCTATGGAGGATTTTGTTCATGGAACCGATCAAAAACCTCTGAAAAGAATTGACATGCTGTATGCTGCTAAACCGCTGGGAAACCGCTCAACCGCGGGCAGATCCGCTCACATAAACCCACTATGTGTGCACAGCGGTTTCTAAATTACATAGGGTTACATGTAAGTCCTAACGCTGCTTAGGATTTACATAAATTTAAATAAAACCTATGCTAAACCGCCGGCGGTTTTCGCTGCTAAACCGACGTTAAACCTTCCTGTGGACACATACCCTTACTATGCACATATATATTATCCTGCCTAATACTGCTATTAATCTAAGTAATAAAGATTCAAAGTGCATAGCTCACCATGGCCTTCCTAGGCTGTTTGTGCTGGAATCCAAGCTGGTATCCAGATTAGCCGTGAAGTAAATAGAAAAATTCCGCACAGACCGGGTATTCTGATTTAAAACTCCAATTCTTTATTCATCCATACGAATAAAACACAAGTTCTGGGGTACACAAGCCCCCTCCCACGCCTTACGCGTTTCGGTTAGAGCACCTTAATCATAGGCATACACAGCAGTGTCTGCACAACACATATATAGGAAACTTTACATGTACACACCCCCTACCATCACCCATGTGCAATCATTTAACAATTATTCCAGAATCAAAGAGTTAACTTTTTCAGAGAGCAGGTCAAAGTTCCAAAAATATTTTTGCAGGAAAAAACCAAATCTAATATAACCAATAATATTTACAGGCTGGCCTTATATCTCTTACTACTGACTGAGTACTATATTCTATCAGGTTCGTTTTTACAGAACCTTCCTTTAGATCCATAAATAAATATACATATGTCTTACTCTACTCAGTCAGAGTAATTACAAACAATAGTCGACCAGACCAGTATTTAACAGATCATATATTAGTTTGCTAGTACATATAAGATGGAGCATAGTTATACCGTAATATTCATATATCCATAAATATGATTGAACATGACTGTATATGAATGTAAATATGAGAGATAGCTATGGTTTTTAAATCTCACAATGTTCTGCATGGGTATTTTCACACCCCTTATTCATTATTCCCATCAGTCATTATTCTTATAGGTGATGTCTGAGTAAATCTACCTAAAATACAAAAGATATGATAAAGTTTTTATAAAGTTTTTATAATAACGTTTTTGTGGCGGGGTAGGGGTTATTTATTCAGATATTAATCAACAAATGGACAGCTTATCACATTACATTCGGTTGCCCCAATCGTAGCTGCCCTCCCCATCCCCGGGACGTTGTCAGGCTCATGAGCCTAATCAGCGGCACCATAAATAAGAGGAGCAGTCAATGCCGGAGCAAAAACGAGTATAAGAGTCAGTTTTCATTTTGACGTTTTTAGGTCATATCCAGGGTCCATATCTACTTATGTCACAGTATAGGATGAATTTAATAGAAGTGGGATATGTCCGTACGATAATTCAATCCCTCCGGATACCGTACATTCAATGACAATATCCAGTGGGCTTCGCGACAAAGCAATATGCGCTCCCAGTCCCCGCCCCTTTTTGGTCGCATCACACGTTCGATCCCCCTGATTTTTAATGCGCTAATATCCCCTCTATGTATTTCAAGGAAATGTCGTGATAGTCCTGAGAGGTTTTTACGACTGGCTGCATTATTTGGTTTTGCTGCCGTTATATGTTCCCCTATACGTTTTTTCAGGGCCCTGCTTGTGCAGCCAACATAATGTTTGTCACATGACTCGCACGAAGCAAGATAAACCACGTGGGTTGAATTACAGTTTATGTACATTTTTGTTCTAAATTGTTGTTTAGTAATAGCATTGGAAAATGTATCAGTTATTTCTATGTGATTACATAGTGTACACCTACGACCTCCGCATTTATATGTACCTGTATATTTTAACCACGTGGGTTGGGACTCCTTCTCCTTGAAAGTACTAGGTGATAGAATATTACCCAAGGTGCGGGATCTCTTTGGGACGCATCTATAACCTTCCCCCAATATTGAGGATAATTTCTGATCCTGATGTAAAATAGGTAGAAATTTATGCATAAGAGCTACAATAGCCTGGTAGTCAACTGTATATTCTGTTGAAAAAGTTGGGATGTTCCCACCCTTCCCTTTTTTATATTTAGAATCAAGTAAAGACTTCCTTGTTCTTGTGTCAGCGATATTCCGTGCCCTGTTCAGCATCCATACTTTATAGCCTCTATTTTTTAGCCGTCGGTCTATACGCCTATTTTCCAATTCTAAAGAGGTATTGGTAGAGCAGGACCTCTTTGCTCTGATATATTCCCCTAGGGAAGATTACGGATAACATGTTTTGGATGGCAGCTGTCAGCGTGTAAGATTGAATTCCCACTGACAGCTTTTCTATATAGGGAGGTATTAATTTCCTTTGTTGTTAAATCCCCCCTTAGATTTACATCCAAAAAAGTTGCTGAAATGCCCTGTTTTTCATGAGTAAAATTGATGTTCATATCATTCCCATTGATATAACATATAAATTCCTCCAACCTAGATTCTTGGTGGGGGAGCGGTACCTCTGGTGTCTTCCAGATTAGGATGACATCATCCAGGTACCGCCCCCACCATACAATCTCCTTCAAATAAGGATTGGCCGCGGTAAATATGTATTTACTTTCCCAAATACTCATATATAAATTAGCGAGTGTTGGTGAAAAACTTGCGCCCATAGGGCAACCGCAAACCTGGAGGTAATAGGAAGAATCAAAAATAAAAAAATTTGTTTTAAGTAAATGTTCTATGCACATCATAAAAAACAATTTTTCCTCCTCAGAATATAATGCTGTTCTTTTTAAGACCTCCGACATAGCCAAAAGTGCCTGTGAGTGTGGGATACAGGAATAAAGTGCAATAACATCGCAAGTTAACCATTCGTAGCCCTTCTCCCATTTGATATCCTCCAAGGCCCCCAATAGGTGTTTAGTATCCTTAATGTGGCCCGGATTTTTTGTAACTAAAGGTTGTAGTTTTTTGTCGATCCATTCAGACAAACGTTCATTTACTCCCCCTATACCAGCCACAATTGGTCTAAGGGGTGGGGGAAAGACTTGTTTATGCACCTTAGGAAATGCATGGAAAATTGGTGTTACAGGGTTCTCCACATATAGATATTCAGAAACATTTTTAGAAATCACCCCCATAGCCAGACCTTCTCTTAATATTAAATCCAGCTCCTGTTGTACTTTTGTGGTGGGGTTATCCGGCATTGGGCGGTACGTGGTGGCGTCGGACAACATCTCCACAACTTGTTTGTAATATAGCATTTTGTCCAACACCACCACCGCACCGCCCTTATCCGCTGGTCTGATAATAATATTGGGGTTCTTTTTTAGTTCCCATAAAGATTTTTTCTGGGGTCTAGTTAGATTATCATTATTTACATTTTCTTGCAAAAGCAAACTCCTGATTTCTCTTTCCATTAGGTTTTGGAATGTATCCATAGCAGGGCATCTAGAAACAACAGGGTAATATGTAGGATTAGGAACACGCATACATTGGTCAGTTTTTTCATTCTCTGATGTCAACAAGTCCTCAGTCCCCTGTAAATCATTTAAGGCATTCAATGTTATCTGCTCTGCAAGTGTGGCCGAGAGGGGCACAGACCTCTCCATATACGAAGTATCTGGAGTGTCTGCTTCCTCCCTCCCCTCCTCAAAAAAATGCCTCTTAATTGTAAGGAGTCTGACAAACCTGTTGACATCTTGTAACGTTCTTAACAAATTACTTCTGCAGGTTGGTACAAATTTTAACCCTTTAGATAAGACTTGCTTTTGTTCAGCAGTGATAACATTAGCTGACAAGTTTAAAACAGTGTAATCCTCACCCACATTATCAGTCCTCATTACCTTCTCCTCCTCTTGCGTGAGGGGTATCTGGGTTCTCCCCTGTTTTCCCCTTCTCCCCCTCCTCCTCCTCCGTTTTTTGGGGGCTGATAAGGGGGGTTACCACGATTAGAGTCCACTGAAGATGAGGGCACTGATGATTGATCTGTATATTCCGGGGTGGAAAAGCTCACACGTGGGGTATTAGTTCCCCCCACTCGTCTTTTTAGGATAGATTTAGGTTTAGGTGTAATAGTCCTTTTCCAAGTGTAAACCTGGTTGCTGTCATAGTCCTTACAGTCTCTGACAAATTTTCTCCTTTTTACTTCGGTGATTGCGATCTCCAAGTCATTCACTTTCTGTCTTAAACGTTTATTCAAGGGCTCATACTCAGAGTGTTTGTCCATATGCTGCAATGAGCTCTCTGTCTCCTTAATGGAAGCCTCCAGATTTTTCAGTTTAATTGATTCCTCCTCAATAATCAAGTTCATCAGTTTCAGGGAGCATTCAGTTAGAGTATTATTCCATTTCTCAACAAAGGCATCATTAAATGCAGTAGTTGCAACTTTCCGCAGTCTCAGTCCTCTTGGTATCATATTATGATCCACATATTTCTCTAAAGTTACTGAATCCCACCAGGTCTTAAGATGGCTAATGGTAAATTTTTCAAGTTTAGAGAATAATTCTCTTATATCTGATGTCTCACCATTAATACCACTGCCTGGCTCCTTAGAAAAAATATTATCCGCTCTTCTCCGTCTCTCTTGATATGACATTTCAAAATTCCCCGGAACAGCCTCCATTATAATTTAATTCAATAATACAGTAGGGGTCAGGGAGCTTATATCCAGTATACGTAATAAAGATTCAAAGTGCATAGCTCACCATGGCCTTCCTAGGCTGTTTGTGCTGGAATCCAAGCTGGTATCCAGATTAGCCGTGAAGTAAATAGAAAAATTCCGCACAGACCGGGTATTCTGATTTAAAACTCCAATTCTTTATTCATCCATACGAATAAAACACAAGTTCTGGGGTACACAAGCCCCCCTCCCACGCCTTACGCGTTTCGGTTAGAGCACCTTAATCATAGGCATACACAGCAGTGTCTGCACAACACATATATAGGAAACTTTACATGTACACACCCCCTACCATCACCCATGTGCAATCATTTAACAATTATTCCAGAATCAAAGAGTTAACTTTTTCAGAGAGCAGGTCAAAGTTCCAAAAATATTTTTGCAGGAAAAAACCAAATCTAATATAACCAATAATATTTACAGGCTGGCCTTATATCTCTTACTACTGACTGAGTACTATATTCTATCAGGTTCGTTTTTACAGAACCTTCCTTTAGGGGATATTAGCGCATTAAAAATCAGGGGGATCGAACGTGTGATGCGACCAAAAAGGGGCGGGGACTGGGAGCGCATATTGCTTTGTCGCGAAGCCCACTGGATATTGTCATTGAATGTACGGTATCCGGAGGGATTGAATTATCGTACGGACATATCCCACTTCTATTAAATTCATCCTATACTGTGACATAAGTAGATATGGACCCTGGATATGACCTAAAAACGTCAAAATGAAAACTGACTCTTATACTCGTTTTGCTCCGGCATTGACTGCTCCTCTTATTTATGGTGCCGCTGATTAGGCTCATGAGCCTGACAACGTCCCGGGGATGGGGAGGGCAGCTACGATTGGGGCAAGCGAGTGTAATGTGATAAGCTGTCCATTTGTTGATTAATATCTGAATAAATAACCCCTACCCCGCCACAAAAACTGCTCCTCTTATTTATGGTGCCGCTGATTAGGCTTATGGGCCTGACGGCGTCCCAGGGATGGGGAGGGCAGCTACGATTGGGGCAAGCGAGTGTAATGTGATAAGCTGTCCATTTGTTGATTAATATCTGAATAAATAACCCCTACCCCGCCACAAACTGCTCCTCTTATTTATGGTGCCGCTGATTAGGCTTATGAGCCTGACGGCGTCCCAGGGATGGGGAGGGCAGCTACGATTGGGGCAAGCGAATGTAATGTAATAAGCTGTCCATTTGTTGATTAATATCTGAATAAATAACCCCTACCCCGCCACAAAAACGTTATTATAAAAACTTTATAAAAACTTTATCATATCTTTTGTATTTTAGGTAGATTTACTCAGACATCACCTATAAGAATAATGACTGATGGGAATAATGAATAAGGGGTGTGAAAATACCCATGCAGAACATTGTGAGATTTAAAAACCATAGCTATCTCTCATATTTACATTCATATACAGTCATGTTCAATCATATTTATGGATATATGAATATTACGGTATAACTATGCTCCATCTTATATGTACTAGCAAACTAATATATGATCTGTTAAATACTGGTCTGGTCGACTATTGTTTGTAATTACTCTGACTGAGTAGAGTAAGACATATGTATATTTATTTATGGATCTAAAGGAAGGTTCTGTAAAAACGAACCTGATAGAATATAGTACTCAGTCAGTAGTAAGAGATATAAGGCCAGCCTGTAAATATTATTGGTTATATTAGATTTGGTTTTTTTCTCTGCAAAAATATTTTTGAACTGCTCCTCTGAAAAAGTTAACTCTTTGATTCTGGAATAATTGTTAAATGATTGCACATGGGTGATGGTAGGGGGTGTGTACATGTAAAGTTTCCTATATATGTGTTGTGCAGACACTGCTGTGTATGCCTATGATTAAGGTGCTCTAACCGAAACGCGTAAGGCGTGGGAGGGGGGCTTGTGTACCCCAGAACTTGTGTTTTATTCGTATGGATGAATAAAGAATTGGAGTTTTAAATCAGAATACCCGGTCTGTGCGGAATTTTTCTATTTACTTCACATTAATCTAAGTACTTGGGCAGGATAATATATATGAGCAAAGAGAGTAAAAGTATATGTTAGTTCCTCACCCTTATTTGGTATATTCTATTATTATGGTACCTGAAAGTGTTGGTTTTAAATATGAATTTTAAGAAATAAAAAATTAATTTGTGCAAATTAATATAGTTTCACTTGTCATCTGTACACTCTGATAGGGTGGGATACAGGTGATTTGGATATATATATGTACTATTATCATGGTAACAGTAATGGTTTTCATAATTTATGACTATTGATCTGGTATTTGTGAGTCACTTTGTTGGTACAACTGCAGTGCATCCTGCAGTGTACCCATTTATTAATTTTTGTACTCAGATCTTGTACACCCATAAAGATTTGTTCTAAATTTATTTTTGGTTCACATATTTTTGGTGTTGCTCCCTTCATGTGCCATGTCCTCTCTCCCCCACCACCTGTGATGACTGTACTGTGTGTAATGTTGAGGTGGAGGAACAGGAGGAGAGGGCATTTGATGCAGTGTTTGTCATGAACTGTGGCAAATTCTCTTTCTGGGCCTCATCCACTCTGATGCTGCCAAAGAAAGAGACTTGAGTAGTCCGTTGACTAACAAAAGTTGTCTTTTGGCTTGGGTTACGACTAGCCGGTGTTTTAAGTAACATTAGCAGTAGTACACCACATACACCTCAAACACCAAGCCTATTCCTCCTTACAGCACGCCTATTCCCCTTTTCCTTTCCACTACGACCTTGGAATTTCCCAATCATGTTTAATGCACAAAGATGTGGAAAGCTCTTATTTGATGTCAAATAAAAGGTTATTTTACAACAGACATAGATTTGGAATGAGTTTATTTATGCCAAAAAAAAAGCCTTTTAAGGGAAACACAAAGATTTGGCAATCACTTGTATGCAAAATGCACACATACAGTATTGGTAATCACATTTGTTCTCAGCAAAAAAATTCCTGTCTGGATGGACCCTCTCCAAAAGCGATATAAAAAGTAATCGAGTAGCTAGTAGTGATGAGCGAGTATGCTCTGCGCTGCTCGGTACTCGCACGAGTATCCCGGTACTCGGGAGGCTCGGCGAGCACCGAGTACCGCCGAGATGCTCGGACTGCTCGGTAATAATAAGCGATCTGACACACGTACACAGCTCCCTTCAGTGCACACAGTGAGCTGGCACCTCACAGAGAGCAGATTCATTGTTAGGATCCCTCTGGGGGCCACAGCAAGGTGTTGTATGTTGCAGCGATTTCAAAAAGCCCCCCCTCCCGCCCTTTCCCAGCAATACTCGTTTTATAACCGAAAGTCTGTGGGCGGAGCCTGTCACTCATTGACTTACATTGGGCTCGGTGCTCGGCCGAGTACACGAGTATCTTGAGATGCTCGGCCAGAGCACCGAGCACCCGAGCATTTTAGTGCTCGCTCATCACTAGTAGCTAGCTATCTTTTTGTGTAGTGTGGATGGAGCAGCCCGGAGACACAGCAACAATCTGAAAATGGCGACAATGGCAAATGACTGCTTCTTATATCCCAAGGGACATGTGACTTAGGCAGCCAATGATAAAAGTCCTTGTGTCGACAACTTATGGATGTTTTATGTGCCTTGATTGGCTGCCGGTCATGAGCATTCACACGAAAAGTGCCAGGAAAAAAAAAAGAAGTCTGATACTCTTCTGTCTGACCTCTGCCCACGCCTCCCCTCATCACACATGTCCCACTCGCTATCCTACACTACAGTCAGTAGGTAGAAGAAGAGCATGCACCCTGTAATGTTCTGACCGATCCGATTGCATGTGGTTGAGATTCACAGCGACCCGTCGGCTGGGTAAACCGAAGAATCCAATAATCAGCAAAGTGCAGCTTGATCCTCATATTAAAAAGTCCTTTACTTTATTCAAAAATAATATAAAAAAATCGCATCAGCGAGTGACTGACAAGTTGACGTGTTTCAGCATGAACCCTAGTCATAATGACTAAGGCTACGTTCACGCACGGTGTAATAGCCACGGTGTAAAATCAGCACAAAACAAAGCTGGTTATGCCTTCCAGCAAAAGCCATAACTTCTGCTGGAAGGTTTGCAGGCCCCGCGATTTGCCGCATATTTTTGCCCGGGCGCTTTCACTCCAAAAGCGTCCACGCAAAAATAATTGACATGCCAATTCTTGGCTTTTTTTGCGGCGCACTTTCCCCATAGGCTACATGTTAACATGGCCTTGGGGAAAGCGCGCAGAGAAAAGAGCCACTGCCAAATACGAGGCAAAATGTGCCGAGTGTGAACGTAACCCAAGTGTAAGTGTAAAGAGTGCAATTGCTATTGATTGCAGCATTTAGGGGGTTAAACAGCCTGGAGCAGTGTGGCCACTGGTAGTGTGAGTGGGGTCTTGGCTCTCACATAAGCCGGAGACCCTGTAGGGGCACAGCTTTTGGACCAGCAAAATTGCCAGGATGGATCCCGTATGTCTTAGGTTGGGAACACCCCATTAATCAGGATGAACAGGGTACATCCAATATTTGGAAGGGGTTAACAATGTCTGCAAAAAATAGAAGTAAGTTGTCCAGTACTGGAAGTAGAATTTGTTAAAGTCTTGACTTTATTTCTGCATTTAAAAGGATGCAAAACAGATCATCCACGAAAGATAAAAATACACACACTTAAGGCCCCATCTCACACTGCGATATCGGTAACAATATCGTTAGTACGTCAGGGTTTTCAGTCGTTTTAAACGATATTGTTAGTGTGTCACTGGTTTTCAGGCGTTTTAACGATGTTGTAACGACATCGTTCAGTGTGAAATGTACAAATGATCAACGATAATCAGTACAGATCGTTGATGGGAGGTTTGTGAACCGGACCTTAAATCTAACGATGAGCGTTCATTCAACCTGCAGCATGGGTGTGTGTGACACCTCGATAACGATGTCATAACAACTTCGCCTACTAAGAAGTGAAGGACGTAGGTGATCAAATGACTGCAAGTATCATTTGCTTGTCGCGGAATCGTTACTGCGTCGTTAACGAGATCTATACATGTGACATTTCACTAGCGATCATTGAACGTCGTTCTAGAGATCTAGGTCAAGTCGGATCGTTGGTCAGTTCGCCGACACATTGAAGTGTGAGATGGGGCCTTTAGTGAAATGGCATCAGAAGTGTTTTGAATGCTAGTCCTTAGTCATTGTGAACAATGGCTTCTCTGGAACAATCTGCAATTACCGTGGTTTCACTCAAACCAGAACTTAAGCTATGATCATTTCATGTTCCAAGTATGTCAGGTCACAATTTTCCAAATATCCCTTTAACCAGGCTCCTAGGATGTGATTAAATTATTGATGTTACCTGCTCATTCCTTCAAATGCCCTGATGACAGCAATGTCAACAGGAAAAACAATTCTGATAATAATAAATTGGACACTAGATGAACACATACACAATTCAGCGGGAATTGTGCAAAAATATATTGTTCAGCGAGACCAAATGACTTCTCGACATCTGCCATATAGTGAGAGTCAGGAGATCGCAAGAGAACATTGGAAGATTCTTATAGAATTGAAGGATGGGTTATTTGGGCTTCAATGTTCCAAATGAAAATGCCTTTTCCAGACACATCTCCCTATTAGAATCAATGCAATATCATCAGAGAAATGAACCTATCTACTGGGAATATCTGATTTTAAAACTGAATAGTGTTTTGTTTTTTTTCACTCCTACTTATATTTTTACTTTTCTTTATTCTTTTTCAGTCATTATAATTTTCACATTCAAATGGCGCAAAAAAAGATTAAATATTGGAGATGTGGATCTTACCGTTGTTAACTGAATAACTGTCGTTAGTGTCTTTTCTTTTGTGTCCTAAAAAAGAAAGATAATATTAGTTTATTACAAAAAGCTTCAGCTCTGTTCACCCTGATTCATGGCTTGTGTTTTCAAAGCAGCCATATTAGATATTACAATTCTTTCTTGCCAATCAGTTCCATTGTTTGTAGGATTGGCGGGACCTGAAAAGTGTTGAGTTTATTAAAATTGTCATCGAAAGGTGTGTTTTTGTTAATTTTGAGAGCATTACTGAAGAAAAGAGAGTTGTGCTTTTGGTTTGATTGAGTGTTGGTACAGGAGCATCTCAATAAATTAGAATATCACCAAAAAGATCATTTATTTCAGCAATTAAACATATAAAGTGAAACACTTATATAATATAGAGTCATTACACACAGAGTGATCTACTTCAAGTGTTTATTTCTGTTAATGTTGATGATTATGGCTTACAGCCAATGAAAACCAAAAAGTCCTTATCTCAGAAAATTAGAATACTATATAAAACCAACTGAAATAATGATTTATAACTCATATGGAAACTTGTGGAAATTTATGGAAACTCAGGTTGCTTTGATAGCAGCCTTCAGCTTGTCTGCATTGCTGAGTCTGGTCACTCTCAGATTCTCTACAGGGTTTAGGTTAGGAGAGTTTGCAGCCAATCAAATACAGTGATACTGAGGTTAGTAGAGATGAGCCACCACCCGGATGTTCGAATTCGATTCGATTCGTCGAATTTGATGTGTGTTCGTCGAATGTTTGTCGAACAACGTAGAACCCCATTGAAGACAATGGCAGGCAAACACAAACACATACACACACATAGAAAACACCTTCTAAGGTGTCCAAAAGGTGGCACACTACTCAAAACACACAACAAACACATGGAAAAGTGACAAGTACAAATAAAAATGTGAAAAGAAAAGAACTGGAAGAGTAAAAGGAGGAGACACAGATATAGGCATGTCATGCCCCTCTAAAATCCGTTTTTACTCCAGTATTTGTAAGGCATCATGCAGATGTAATGACCAGAGGTCATATTAAGATCCAGTGAGTCACAGACTGAGACAGAGGCAGAAATAAACAACAGTGTTTTTACTGATATGGGGATCAAGGTATGGTTCAGTATGGAATGTAAAAATCTCAAAATCCCCTTAAAATATTACCAATAACAGTTTAACACTAGTGATGAGCGAGCACTAAAATGCTCGGGTGCTCGGTGCTCTGGCCGAGCATCTCAAGATACTCGTGTACTCGGCCGAGCACCGAGCCCAATGTAAGTCAATGAGCGACAGGCTTCGCCCACAGACTTCCGGTTATAAAACGAGTAAATCCGGAAAAGGGCGAGAGGGTGGGCTTTTTCAAATCGCCGCAGCATAGAACACCTCGCTGTGGCCCCCAGAGGGATCCTATCGATTAATCTGCTCCCTGTATGGTGCCAGCTCACTGTGTGCACTGAAGGGAGCAGTGTATGTGTCTCAGACCGCTATTTATTACCGAGCGGTCCGAGCATCTCGGCAGTACTCGGTGCTCGCCGAGCACCCCGAGTACCGAGATACTCGTGCGAGTACCGAGTCGCACAGAGCATACTCGCTCATCACTATTTAACACCCTCAGCGTTAGCCGACATCAATGCACCGATCTCAGAGTTCCCAGGGTATGTAAATCACACTCAGAGCCAGCAGCAAATTTACCTACACGTTAGACTTAGCAAGGATTTAACTTAACTAAAGGCTATGTACATCAACTGTGGGCGGTCTGATGGGACCTCTGAGATGGCACACTGAGTATAACTTATCACAGCTAATAACAATACATTACACTACATCAATGCTGGCTATACACTTAGCACAGGGATACCCGGGTATCTCAAAACTATGGTACCATCAACCTCAAATGTAGCTTTACACCGGTGTATATTCCAGCAGCAAGTCCAGAAAAAGAAAAAGAAAAGAAAATCCTTTGGCGCCAAAAAAAAACGTATTGTAAAAAAAACAGCAAAATTTGGCAGCTTACCAGCCAATGCCAGATTCACATGTCCAGCACTTTAGTTCTGTAAGCTTGGGGTGCAATCTGTGGAGCACTCTTTTCCAGGGCTTGTCAGGACCTTGTCAGGATCCTCCCAATGTGGGTGGCACCGGACGCCGGCTCTCCTTTCGCAGTCACTCACGGCCTTCTTGGACGCCAATCACTCGCTTTATCAGGGGGAACATCTCCTCAGCCTCCTTGTCAGGATCCTCCCAATGTGGATGGCACCGGACGCCGGCTCTCCTTTCGCAGTCACTCACGGCCTTCCTGGACGCCAATCACTCGCTCCATCAGGGGGAACATCTCCTCAGCCTCATCGGATGCTGGACACTTTCTCAGTTCAAGATAAAGTCTTTAGTCCACACAACAGGGCTTGCAAACAACTTTAAAGGCCCATATAGCTTGCACTGGCTCTGCTGTAATCCTTACACTAGTAATGGCCACCGCAGTCAGTGATCAACAACAACAGAAGCAACTGACAGAGCCGTCATCAAGGCAACCAGAGATTGTGCTTTCACTTTCCTAGGCACAGAGCAGTCACCATGGCAACCAGAGACTTTTTCACTTTCCTGGGCCACTACAAAATGGCAGTCTGCTTGGTTTTAGCAGCTTATTAGTTTACGCTCTTACACAGACGAAGAGTATTTGGTGAGTATTACTTCAGTATCTATAAGGCCATGTTCAGATGAGGAGAACTTGGTGAGTTTTACTTCAGTATCTGTAAGGCCACATTCAGACGAGGAGTATTTGGTGAGTTTTGCTTCAGTATTTGTAAGGCATCATGCAGACGAAGAGTATTTGGAGAGTTTTACTTCAGTTTTAGTAAGGCCACATTCAGAGGAGAAGAACTTGGTGAGTTTTACTTCAGTATCTGTAAGGCCATGTTCAGACGAGGAGAACTTGGTGAGTTTTACTTCAGTATTTGTTAGGCCATGCTCAGACGAGGAGAACTTGGTGAGTTTTACTTCAGTATCTGTAAGGCCATGCTCAGACGAGGAGAACTTGGTGAGTTTTACTTCACTATCTGTAAGGCCTGTTTCACATCTATGCGCTCCTGCACTAGGCTGCCTTGCCTGCCCTGCACCAGCGCAAATGCAAGCGCAGGGCCATTTAGGGCTTGGGGCAGCCTATTGCAGGAGAGCATACATGCCCTGCATTAGCGCTCAGCTGCGCTCGGTGCCCCCATTATCTCCTATGGCCGAGCACAGCTGAGCGCGCTCTTCCAGTGAGAAGTGCAAGTGAACCTGGCAGAGCGCACAGCGCATGCGCCCGCTCTGACACACCTGGAAACGCCTCATAGGGCGTTTCCGGATGCGTCAAGACCAAGCGCATGCGCTGTGCGCTCTGCCAGTTTCACTTGCGCTTCTCACTGGCAGAGCGCGCGCTCAGCTGTGCTCGGCCATAGGAGATAATGGGGGCACCGAGCACAGCTGAGCGCTAATGGGCACTAGGTATGCGTTTACAGTAACTGTAAATGTGGCACCCTGGCACCTTGTTGGGCACCACAGAACTCCTTAGGGCATGAATGGAGCTAACAGCAAAGCAACACTAACAAAACACCACAACACCTTAGAATACCTGGTTTCACCCCGAGCCTCTAGGGGGAGCTCCACTGGTCACTTTGAGCCAGTTCCCCCTATAAATAGAGTCTTGGAGGGAGAAACATCAGAGTGTGCAGACGCTACAAGAGCTGCAGGTTGTGCATGATCTCAAGCTTATGAGACACACACCAGGCCTAATCAGACTATCCAGCCAGTGAGGAAACCCTTGCAATTGGGGTTAGAGGAAAGCACCTCTCAGGGACACCAGAGTGATCATAACTCTCTCCCTTATCCACCGGTTACTGGAACCGAAGCTGCGGAAATTACATAGCCACCACAGGGAACCAGCATACTTTAGCCCCCTGTTCACCTGCCGCACCTACCAGCGAGAGCCCAGGGAAGAAGATAGAATTATCATCACCCTTTTACAGTGCCCTCAGTGCAGCTACCCAGGTGAAATCCGTTCCACTGAACATACTGCCCGGTCCGGCTGGATTCCACATCCACCCGACCTCAGCACCAGAAGTACAGAGAGAAGGAAGCCTACACTAACTGCTTGCTGTGAAGCTCCAGGAGTGTTAACTTCACTAACCCGGTCTGACGTACCTGATTACCACCAGTAAAGGTACTTAAAAGACTTTGGCGTGTCAGTGTCTAACTCCTGGGCCTAACAGCAGTATTACCGCAGCTGCCTCACAACATCTTGTGCAGCTCCCGGCTCCGGGGACTCCCGCTCATACTGTGGCGAGCGTTCCATCTTGCTGCCTAACATCCCCCGGAGGCCCAGCAGCATCGGTACAGTTACCGAACACCCACAGGTGGCGTCACGAAGACATTTAACCCCTACTGTTCCGCTATTCCCCCTATTGATCTGGACCACCGGGCCTCACAGCCGCAGGCGCGGTTC
Source organism: Allobates femoralis (assembly GCA_033576535.1). NCBI lineage: Eukaryota > Metazoa > Chordata > Amphibia > Anura > Aromobatidae > Allobates > Allobates femoralis. The sequence continues at coordinate 139,269,230 of JARQOC010000010.1, forward strand.
CGTGACAAGAGGAGAGTCAACGCCTGCGACGTGAACACACCGGCTACGGTGAGTCATAAACGCGGCCCCACAGTGCCCCCAATCACTTCTGCGCCTGCACCTGCGCCAGCGCGACCAGGCTGGTGCAGGTGATGTGGCCAGGCGCAAATGTGTGAAACAGGCCTAAGGCTACGTTCCGACGAAGAGAACTTTGTGAGTTTTACTTCACTATCTGTAAGGCCATGTTCAGACGATGAGTACTTGGTGAGTTTTACATCAGTATCTGTAAGGCCACATTCAGACGAGGAGTACTTGGTGAGTTTTACTTCAGTATTTGTAAGGCATCAAGCAGACAAAGAGTATTTGGAAAGTTTTACTTCAGTTTTAGTAAGTACACATTCAGAGGAGGAGAACTTGGTGAGTTTTGCTTCAGTATCTGTAAGGCCATTGCTCAGACGAGGAGAACTTGGTGAGTTTTACTTCAGTATCTCTAAGGCCATTCTCAGACGAGGAGAACTTGGTGAGTTTTACTTCAGTATCTGTAAGGCCACATTCAGACGAGGAGTACTTGGTGAGTTTTACTTCAGTATTTGTAAGGCATCATGCAGACGAAGAGTATTTGGAGAGTTTTACTTCAGTTTTAGTAAGGCCACATTCAGATGAGGAGAACTTGGTGAGTTTTGCTTCTGTATCTGTAAGGCCATGCACAGGCGAGGAGAACTTGGTGAGTTTTACTTCAGTATCTGTAAGGCCATGCTCAGACGAGGAGAACTTGGTGAGTTTTACTTCAGTATCTGTAAGGCCACGTTCAACGAGAAGAACTTGGTGAGTTTTACTTCAGTATCTGTAAGGCCATGCTCAGACGAGGAGAACTTGGTGAGTTTTACTTCAGTATCTGTAAGGCCATGCTCAGACGAGGAGAACTTGGTGAGTTTTACTTCACTATCTGTAAGGCCATGTTCAGACGATGAGTACTTGGTGAGTTTTACTTCAGTATCTGTAAGGCCAAATTCAGACGAGGAGAACTTGGTGAGTTTTTCTTAACTATCTGTAAGGCCTTGTGCAGTCGATAAGTATTTGGTGCGGTTTTTACCTCAGCATCTGTAAGGCCTCGTGCACATGCTGAGCTTTGTGTCACATTTAGGGGACTACAACAAGAGTATCCATTTTTTCCAAAAATTTGGGCCCAGACACCACTTCAGTGGCATCAATTGCCCCGCAGTTGCAAGCTTAAAATGGTTGGTGAGGTGACTTTCATGCAGCACATTCCAAAATCCACAAGCCTTTAGTCTCCCCATGTTATCTGTAAGATTTGTAACCAAAATCTAAGTAGAGGCCAAAAAATCTATACTTTGAGTAGTTCATGCATGAACTGTCACATGGATATGAAGCAAAAGCCGCAGTGGGAAGCTCACTGTGCTACAATGCAGCCTAGCAGGCCGGGCCAACCACCGACTGGCCCATCAAGTGCATTCGCTGCCTCTTCATCCTCTGTGACTGTGGGGACAGCAGTCACACATGCTTTTGGATACAGACCTTCCACCTTTACCCGCAACAGCCAGTGTGATTAGAAGGTCCTCAGTTCTTTTGGAATTGAAAACACCTGCTGGTGTTGAGCGCTGTCAGACATCAAGAGCACCACCTTTGGATGAAGGCAACATAATATGTCCGCCTGCACCTTCCTCACAGACCAACAGTTTGCCGGGGACACCCTACTCAACCGTGTCTGAGCACAGCAGCCAGTCCTCGGTCCCTCAGATGTGGACAAGTAATAGACCATTTCTTCCTGGCCATGACAAATCTAAGGGACACTTTACACGCACAACTTATCTGTCCATCTTCTGAACAACTCACTGGTTGCAGTGAAATCATGGACACATTGCTCCATTTTGTGGCTGTGTACAATTGGAACAATGTGTTCATGATTTCACTGCAACCAGTAAGTTGTTCAGAAGTTGGACAGATAAGTTGGTGTGTGTAAGGCGGCCATAAGAGGTTGAATTTAACCATCTGCAAGCTGTTGGTTACAGAAATGCTTCGTCTTCGCCTGTTGTACACAGAGGATTTTTGAGACCTTGTGTCCGTTGCAGTGCCCCAGTACCAGATGCACAGTCGCCACTACTTCTCAAGAAAGCTGTGCCTGCGCTACACCGGCATGTCGCACACAAAATCACCGCTTCCTTAAGAAACTCTGTGTGTGACAGGGTGCTTTTCACCACAGACACTTGGACTAGTAAGGATGGACAGGGGCGTTACATGGCGGTGACTGTGCACTGGGTAACTATGAAGACAGCAGGAGAAGGGGCTGCTGCCCAAGTCTTGCCATCCCCACGAGTTGGGCGTCAATCCTCTGTATGTATAAGTTCCTCCACTCCTTCTGCCTCCTCAACCTCATCTCAGTCCTCCACCTGCACCCAAAGCCTGTCTGGTAATGCCACCTGCGTTCTAACTGCGCACAAGGAATCCTGCACACCTCCTTACTATGATGGCAGCAGGGCTCAACGGCATCAGGCGGTCTTTACCTTGAAATGTCTGGGAAATATGAGTTACACAGCTGAGGATTTGTGGTCAGCTGTAGAGACTGAGTTTCATCAATGCTTGTTTCCCCTGAACCTGCAGCCAGGGAAGGTTGTGTGCGACAATGCTGCAATGCTGGTTGCAGCCCTCCGCCGGGGCAGTGTGACACACGTGCCTTGCATAGCTCACATCTGAAACCTGGTTGTCCAGCCAATTTTTGCACACTACCTGGGCCTAGATGGTGTTAAGCAGAGGACACAGTCGCTGTGTGCTCACTTCCGCTGTTCACATCCCGCAGATCAACGCCTTGCATCTCTACAGAAGTCGTTCGGACTGCCAGTTCACTGGCTGAAATGCGATGTGCCGACACGATGGAATTCAACTCAACACATGTTGCAGCAACTGTGGCAGCACCGACGAGCCCTGGTGTAATAAGTCATGACGTATAACCAGGGCCTACGAGATCCAGAGGTGGGGCAAATCACACAGTTGGAGTGGTCTGAAATGAATGACCTATGCACCATTCTGTACAGTATTGAAATGTCGACGAAGATGTTTAGTGATGATGATGCCATTATCAGCATGACTATTCCCGTCATTTCCATACTGGAGCACACTTTAAACAGTATTCAGAGTCAGGTGGTGGCACTAGAGGAGGGGGAGGAAGTACAGGAGGAGTCGTATGCGGAGGGGCTCACAAGATCGCCAAGGTGCAGTTCACAGTTTATGAATGAGGGTCTACATTATGCTTGCTCAGACCCTTCTTTATCTGGGCCTGGATCCGACTCCAAAAGCTTCTGGGCATCAGTGCAGAAAATTTCCTCGTCTTGACTCACAAAAGCTTTGGAGCAGACCTCTGATTCCCAGGCTATAGTATGAGTGATGGGTGGCTGGAGACTTGGGAGCTGTGCGGAAGGAAGTGGGATTGGGGTGACACCTCTGAGGACTGGTGTATTTGTGATGTAGAAGTTAAGGTGGAGGAGAGCCCACTTGCTGAAGCGCTTGCTATCCATTCCAGCGCCTGCTCTTTTTGTGCCTCATTGAGAATTGGTATCGATCATCGTCTGAGTCGTGTCCGTACGAAAGGGATCATATCAGAATGTCCTCGGAAAGAAGTGGACATCTTACTTTGGCTGGAAGATTGTCTTTCTTCAGTAGATGTTAATGTAGATTTAGCATCTACCCCATGGACACAAACTTTTTTTCCCTTTCCACTACGCCTACTCCCATTCCCACCAGCAGCAGGCCTTTTTCCACTCATTTTGTATGGGACAAAATTTGAAACTGTACAGTTGTTGGACAAGAAAAAGCTGGATGTAAATCAAGCAGAGGTGACTGAACCAACACTGCTACTTGACCCAAAGTGAGACCTGGGCAAGGTGCAGTTAAAAATTAGAAGTAAGTAACTACACAGGCGGTGTAGTTGTTTGTATTAGAAGTGGCCTACACTGGCTTCTTTTTTAGTGCCACTGCTTCTTGACCCAAAGTGAGACCTGGGCCATGACTAAGACTATATGTCGAAACATGTTGGCTTAAGCACCTTGTACCTCACTGTATGGATTGAAGCTTTTATATATGCACAATAAATTCTGCAACTGGAGATCCTCTCGCTGGAATCTTTTTCCTCTTATATCGTCTACTGGCCCCAGGACGGCGTCCGTGCGAGTGAGTATCCAAGCGGGGCAGGACTATACTATCAGCTGGAGAGCTGTCTTTCCCTCCCCCCTCTTCTTTGTTTTAGAAGTGTCCTACACTACTTCTTTTTTAGTGGCACTGCTATAGTACTAGCCCAAACAAATTGCCTGGACTTGCTGCAGCCAAACAATTCCTACTAAGGCAGGTGGTGTAGCTTTCTTCACAGCAATGCTATACTACCTGCCCTAAAGGACTCCCAGAGCTAGATGTGGCCAGATGCTGTGAAAAACACTTGCACAGCACTGACACACTTCTGCCTGGCAAAAACTAATAGGGACTGCTGTAACCTAGCCCTAAAAAAGGCTGAAATTAAAACTAGTCCCTGCTTCTATGAAGTACACCTGAAAAAGAGCTGCTAGACTACTAGTCCCTAATCGCTACTCCTATGAAGCAGCCCTCAAAAGGGCTGATACTCCTAAAATTCACACACTACCTCCAGTACCTACTCCATAAACCTATCTACCTACCTCACTAGCTGAATCAGAACACAATTGCTTGATTTCGCTCTATATCGCCCACAGCAGCAGCAGTGTCATCTGACACAGAGCTACAGCAATGAGCAAATGGTGCCGATGGAGAAAATGGCTGGGTCTTATAGTGCTAGGACATGTGACTTACACAGCCAATGATACCTAACCTTGGTCGTGTGCAAAAAATGCACTTTGCTGTGTGTATGTGTGATTGGATGACAGCCTGCACCGCCGCACTGTATCTGCAGTTTGGAGAAAAAAAAAATGGAGATCGCTTTAATTTTTGCAGCACTGGTACAACCGCCCCCCCCCCCCCCCACCTTCGCACACTATACCCATAAACTGGATATTCACAGTCATTAACATGGTTAGGGTTAGGGTTAAGCTGTTGGTGATCGAAGCGTTATCGAACATAACCGCAAACTGCCGAATTTCAAGTTAATTGTTCTAATTCGATGAATGCCTCGAACACCGCCTAAAACAGCTCGAATTTGAGATTGGCGAACAAATCGAATCGAACACCGCTCATCTCTACTCATTACTAGTAATGAGCGAGTACTAAAATGCTCGGGTGCTCGAAGCTCGGGCCGAGCATCCCGAGATACTCGTGTACTCGGCCCAAGTAAAGAGCCCAATGTTATCCTATGGGAGACACGAGTATTTTTATGAAATGACTGCCGGCAGCATGGAAAAAGCCTAAAAATGTCACAAAAGTCTCAGAAGAGTGCTGAAATGACATGGCAACACCATGGGGAAGACCCCTGGAAGCATTTCTCACTCAAAAGTCACAGCTGTGAACAATGTTGTCCGCGTTTCACACCAATTTTACGGAGTCTCCAGAAAACCTTCCAAAATGACACCAAAATGAATATTTAGGGTGGAAATGTTAAGGGCACATACCCAATAGTGAGATACAGCTGGTGTATGTTACTTTTTGTGATTACATGAAAGATTTTACGTGAAAACATTGTGCGACACTCCGATGACCCTGACAAGAGACGTACATGAAGCCCTGTCTAGAAATAAAGTGCCCATTTTGAGGAACTAGGTCTATTGTAGTATCTTCCTTTGTCAGGGCAGTCCAAAATTGGGAGGTTCACCAATGCCCCTGGATACAGACATGCAGGATGGCCTGTAAACAAGAACTGGGTGTATTGTAGTATAGCCCTTTGGTCTGGGCAGCCAAAAATTGGGAGGTTCAACAATGACCCATGCATACAGACATGTAGTAGGGCCTGTAACCCTCAAGTGGGTGTATTTTAGCCTAGGCCTTTGGCCGGGGCAGCCAAAAATTGGGAGGTTCAACAATGACCCATGCATACAGACATGTAGTAGGGCCTGTAACCCTCAAGTGGGTGAATTTTAGCCTAGGCCTTTGGCCAGGGCAGCCAAAAATTGGGAGGTTCAACAATGACCCATGCTTACAGACATGTAGTAGGGCCTGTAACCCTCAAGTGGGTGTATTGTAGTATAGCCCTTTGGTCAGGGCAGCCAAAAATTGGGAGGTTCAACAATGACCCATGCATACAGACATGTAGTAGGGCCTGTAACCCTCAAGTGGGTGTATTGTAGTATAGCCCTTTGGTCAGGGCAGCCAAAAATTGGGAGGTTCAACAATGACCCATGCATACAGACATGTAGTAGGGCCTGTAACCCTCAAGTGGGTGAATTTTAGCCTAGGCCTTTGGCCAGGGCAGCCAAAAATTGGGAGGTTCAACAATGACCCATGCTTACAGACATGTAGTAGGGCCTGTAACCCTCAAGTGGGTGTATTTTAGCCTAGGCCTTTGGCCAGGGCAGCCAAAAATTGGGAGGTTCAACAATGACCCATGCTTACAGACATGTAGTAGGGCCTGTAACCCTCAAGTGGGTGTATTGTAGTATAGCCCTTTGGTCAGGGCAGCCAAAAATTGGGAGGTTCAACAATGACCCATGCATACAGACATGTAGTAGGGCCTGTAACCCTCAAGTGGGTGTATTGTAGTATAGCCCTTTGGTCAGGGCAGCCAAAAATTGGGAGGCTCCTCTTTGTCCCTGGATAGAGACGTGCAGGAGGGCCTCAAAACATTTTTCACATTGAAAAGATGCGGGTATCCTGTCTTTGTAATGCCCATTCAAAAAGAATGGGCGTAAAAATTTACCACTGGGGGTATACCTGAAACAACAGCCAAACTATTGTAACGCACAAGAAAAGAAAGAGAAAGGGGCGCAATAGTGCGGTTACCAGGGGGCTTTTTTTAGCGTGGCGTACTAATAGGTGGCCACTCACCTTATCGGGTTGTGCTGTCCCCGCACAACCCGGTAATACACTTGATAAGGCGCCCTTCACAGGCTCTAGCTCATCCGCACACCGCGTGCTCCGGGGGCTCCGAGCATCCGGTCACGTCACCGCAGGTCCTTAAATTAAAGCTCCTGTTGCCAGGCGACGCTAGGTCCTCACGTTAAGCTGCACTCTGCACCTAGCTGCTCCCCGCCGCTTTACCCTCAGAGAGGGATTTATATTAGAAGGTAAAAACTATAAGCGGTCTAATTGGAGGCGCTCAGGCACAAAAGCAGCAGGCACTGGGATGGTTTTTCAACAGACCTTTATTCAGGCTCCCCTCCTACTCCACAACATGTTTCGATAGATTCTCTATCTTCCTCAGGTGGTGAGGGGGGCGGGTTCCACAAACCTTTTATGGCTACCAAAGTTGTTCAATTGGTTAATGAGTGGAAGGCTCTTTAAACCTTATCCTAATACTAGAGCCTTTCCTAGTGCTTATAGATATATCAATGGCCATGTACTTATCTTCATTTATCAGGCCATGCCCACAAAAAATATAAATATATATACATACATATGCACACACTATAAAGGTACCTTGTTCTTTGCAATCTTATCAGAATCTGCAGATTAAAGGATATACTGATCAAAAACTTCCAACAACTGACAAACTAATTCCAGAAAAAAAAAAAAATAAAAAATTATTTCTATCTCTGACATCGCTCCTATTCCTATCACTTACGGGGCCGCTCATTATGAAATACATATTACTCATGAGCTGCAGTGACTACTTATGTAAATCACTGTACTTAATATACATATATCAACAACGTTAAACACCCATTTAAAATCATAAAAACAATTATATAAAAAATTATTATATACACACAATATTAATAAAAAATATGTTAAATTTTTTTTTTTTTTTTTCCTCTTCTCTAAAATACACTTATAACAATAAAAATAAGTATTAATATATGATTCTGAACATTTACACTATTCCGTTACCCCTTCTTATCTCCATTTATGCCAATGGATCATACTTACTGTCTATTAATGTTTTGCCACATTGTCAAGGGTGAGATTATGTCCCTCCGGACTCAGGGTCCCCATTTTATAAATCCAATAACTCTCACGTTTAATAAGGGCCCCTAATCTATCTCCTATATTTTCTCCTATCTGGTCAATAATAACTAGCTTCATTCTCCTATGATCTTTCTGATGGGCTATTGCATAGTGCCTTGAAAGACTATGAAGCTGGAAGCCCCCTTTAATATTAGAGCGATGCTTGTTAAGGCGAGCATGCATCGTCTGTATGGTCCTCCCAATATATTGTAGCCCACAGGGGCATTCTATCATGTACACTATATATGTTGATTGGCAAGTAACTCTATATTTTATGGGAAATGTTCGCTTTGTAGTGAAAGATGTAAATTCCTTTTTACCATTAACAATCACTTGACAACATAAACAGTTCATGGTGTTACATGAATAACATCCCACCTTGGTATTTACCCCTGTTGTTATTATATTACTTTCCATGTTACGTTCCACCTTACTAGGGGCTACTATCTCTCTTAGGTTCCTATTCCTCCTAAAAATTACGTTTGGCTTTATAGGGATGTTTTTGGAGAGAATAGGGTCACTTCTCAGAACAAACCAGTATTTCTTAATCAGGTCCCTAATTACTTTCCTAGATTGACAGAATGTAGTAATGAAGCTCCATTTAGTCAGATTAGTTATTAGATCAGATCCGTTTTTCCCTTTCGTGATTTTTTCCACGCACGACTCTTGAGATAGATTTTTGGTTCTTCTATATGCATCCTGTAGGATCCTTTTCGGGTACCCTTTCTGATGAAACCGTTTTTTCAAAGTTTTAGACTCTGACACAAAATCACAATCTCTAGTACAGTTTTTTCTCACCCTCCAGTACTGGCCGTAGGGTACATTCACTAACCACCTGGGAGGTGTCCACTATTGAAATTAAGATAGCTATTTACATCAACTCGTTTAAAAAAAGGGGACGTATATACCCTCCCCAGGTGGTCGAACTGCACCCACAAATCCAAGTATTGGAGGGCTGAGTCAGATGAAGATGCCGTAAAAGTCAATCCCCAGTTGTTTGTATTCAAATGGTCTACAAAACCATCTGCTTCCACTTTAGTACCCTTCCATATGATGAATAAGTCATCTATAAATCGTTTATAGTACACGATTTGTTCCGCCCACCTGGGTTGCGCAATGGAGACCGATTCAAAGGCGCCCATATAGAGATTAGCGTAACTTGGTGCGAATCTGGTCCCCATTGCGCAGCCCCTCTTCTGTTGGTAAACAGAGCCATCAAATGAGAATACATTGTTATTCAGTATAAAACATATTGCTGTTATCAAAAATTCCTTTTGTTCCTGGGGGATATCTTGATCTTTATCCAATATACTCTCTATCACTTTCACCCCTGATAAATGTGGGATGTTGCTGTAGAGGGCTGTAACATCTAATGTTAGGAAAAGGCATCCTTCCATAGGGGGCAAATCTCTAATCTCCCTAATAAGTTGTGTAGAATCCTTCAAATAAGAGTCTAATTTAACTACGTATTTTTGCAGAAAAAGATCTACATAGTGAGATAGGTTGCATGTAATTGATTCTACCCCTGCTATTATCGGGCGACCAGTGTGGATTAGTCGGGTTTTTATGGACTTTGGGCAGAAAATAGAAATGAGGTATCCTATATTTTGGAATATCCAGAAACCTTCTTTCCCTTTTATCAAGGATGCCCTTCTCATATGCAGTCTTTATCAGCTCATTATACTTCAAAAATATCTTAATAGAGGGGTCATGGTCCAGTTTTTCATAGTATTCATGGTCTTCCAAGATTCTCTTCCTTCTTGGAAGTAACATTCTTTATCCATGAGTACGACCCCTCCCCCTTTATCAGCACTTTTTATAACCAAGCTTTTATTCTCTTGGAGAGATAGTATTGCTTCCCTTTCCCCTTGACTTAAATTATCTCTTATTTTGGGATTGGTCAAATTCCGTATATCGCTTAAAATTAATTGCTGAAATGCTTCTATTTGCGAACCCTTATGATGTAAGGGATAGAATTTACTCTATCCTCTCACATCTTTATGGACCATTTTCACATGCTGATCAACACTGGTATCACTATTATTCATAGGTTCTCCAGATGTTGATGGTTTAGGGAATGTTGAGGTCACTAGGAATGGGATGATTATTCATTTAATTGTTCAATAGGCATGATGAAAATGCTAATCAGAAAGAGGAACTCCTTGGCTGAGAAAGCTTTGGATGAAGCCAATCGCCTGAGGAGCTCTTTGGAGCTATACTCACTTTCAATTGACTATAGGGAACAAGATTTAAATCTAAAATTAAAACTAAATAAGTTCGAGGAGGATACTATAAAGAAAAAGGCATCTAAAATATTGAGAGATAGGAAGATAAATACAATAACAGAAGAAATAATGGATACCACTGTACCACCACCCCCAGCTCAGAGTGAGGCAAATATGGGGGAGGGAGGGAATAGTAGTACAACGGACGATATACAACTTATAGACCCCTCCAAAAATAGGGGACATGTCACCCAGAAGAACCCTATGACCCTTTTTAATACTGAAGAACAGAAAAAGTTCTATGAACAACATAAGAAAAAATTGGTAATGGGCCCCAAAAATAATAATAACATTATTAAAGATAAAATTAACATAATAAGAAGTGAAAGTAATGGGGAAAAAGACCATACAGTGGACAAGGAAGGGAGGATGTTTGGAGGTTATGGTAACACACCTGGAAACCATAATAAATTAAAAGAGAAAATTGATCACAAGACATTAAAATCACCCTTAATTGTTACGTCTACACAAAAGGAGAGTTCATCCATGTTAGGAGATCTCTCTTTGTTCACTATACACGAAGGATTTTCATTACAACACACGGGATTGGAGAATACACAAAATGGTAGAGAGATAAATATTGATACACAAATATTATTTAATAATCACGATGATACTAATGATTCACGAATTTCGAATATAGATCCCCCTGTATCGGTACAGTATACAAAGGAGGATCATAATTTGATACAATTTAATAACACCACTCACTGAAGAGAATAGCGCACTCACAATGGGAATGATAGATCAAAACACTGAAAATGGGGAGGGTAAGATATCCATGAACCCCGATAATCCTTCATATAATGTCAGTAAAAACATGACTATTATGGAAACCGTCTTAGAATTGATCCCCCCAGTAGTAGAAAAATCAAATATGGGATATAATGAACTAGATGGCAGAATTCTGGAGACCACAGAAGAAAATCAAGGGCCCAAAGATACACAAAAAACAGTGAAGAAATTAAATGGTATGAGGAATTCAAAAATAACACAATTTTTTCAGTTGGCTCAGGGACGCCAACCCAAAAGAAAAAGGGAAAGAGAGGGTGTAGAGGAAATGGGAGAAACCTCAAAAGAGCCCTCATTAGATCAAAAAAACACGCAGAAAAAACCAAAAGCAATTTAGGCCAAAATGTGAATGGGGAAATAGGTATATTCAACCTGTCAAAGCACATTTTAACGAAAGAAGAAACCTCACTTTTGAGTAAGGGTTTATCCTTCAGTCCATCAGCAAATTTAAATACATTCTCATTATTCATGGATTTTAATGAATTTTTTAGGAAATTAACGGTACAGCGCCATTTCATTATAGAAGAGAGGAACCAGAAAGAAGGCCCTAAACCATCAACATCTGGAGAACCTATGAATAATAGTGATAACAGTGTTGATCAGCATGTGAAAATGGTCCATAAAGATGTGAGAGGACAGAGTAAATTCTATCCCTTACATCATAAGGGTTCGCAAATAGAAGCATTTCAGCAATTAATTTTAAGCGATATACGGAATTTGACCAATCCCAAAATAAGAGATAATTTAAGTCAAGGGGAAAGGGAAGCAATACTATCTCTCCAAGAGAATAAAAGCTTGGTTATAAAAAGTGCTGATAAAGGGGGAGGGGTCGTACTCATGGATAAAGAATGGTACTTCCAAGAAGGGAAGAGAATCTTGGAAGACCATGAATACTATGAAAAACTGGACCATGACCCCTCTATTAAGATATTTTTGAAGTATAATGAGCTGATAAAGACTGCATATGAGAAGGGCATTCTTGATAAAAGGGAAAGAAGGTTTCTGGATATTCCAAAATATAGGATACCTCATTTCTATTTTCTGCCCAAAGTCCATAAAAACCCGACTAATCCACCTGGTCGCCTGATAATAGCAGGGGTAGAATCAATTACATGCAACCTATCTCACTATGTAGATCTTTTTCTGCAAAAATATACGTAGTTAAATTAGACTCTTATTTGAAGGATTCTACACAACTTATTAGGGAGATTAGAGATTTGCCCCCTATGGAAGGATGCCTTTTCCTAACATTAGATGTTACAGCCCTCTACAGCAACATCCCACATTTATCAGGGGTGAAAGTGATAGAGAGTATATTGGATAAAGATCAAGATATCCCCCAGGAACAAAAGGAATTTTTGATAACAGCAATATGTTTTATACTGAATAACAATGTATTCTCATTTGATGGCTCTGTTTACCAACAGAAGAGGGGCTGCGCAATGGGGACCAGATTCGCACCAAGTTACGCTAATCTCTATATGGGCGCCTTTGAATCGGTCTCCATTGCGCAACCCAGGTGGGCGGAACAAATCGTGTACTATAAACGATTTATAGATGACTTATTCATCATATGGAAGGGTACTAAAGTGGAAGCAGATGGTTTTGTAGACCATTTGAATACAAACAACTGGGATTGACTTTTACGGCATCTTCATCTGACTCAGCCCTCCAATACTTGGATTTGTGGGTGCAGTTCGACCACCTGGGGAGGGTATATACGTCCCCTTTTTTTAAACGAGTTGATGTAAATAGCTATCTTAATTTCAATAGTGGACACCTCCCCAGGTGGTTAGTGAATGTACCCTACGGCCAGTACTGGAGGGTGAGAAAAAAACTGTACTAGAGATTGTGATTTTGTGTCAGAGTCTAAAACTTTGAAAAAACGGTTTCTTCAGAAAGGGTACCCGAAAAGGATCCTACAGGATGCATATAGAAGAACCAAAAATCTATCTCAAGAGTCGTGCGTGGAAAAAATCACGAAAGGGAAAAACGGATCTGATCTAATAACTAATCTGACTAAATGGAGCTTCATTACTACATTCTGTCAATCTAGGAAAGTAATTAGGGACCTGATTAAGAAATACTGGTTTGTTCTGAGAAGTGGACCCTATTCTCTCCAAAAACATCCCTATAAAGCCAAACGTAATTTTTAGGAGGAATAGGAACCTAAGAGAGATGGTAGCCCCTAGTAAGGTGGAACGTAACATGGAAAGTAATATAATAACAACAGGGGTAAATACCAAGGTGGGATGTTATTCATGTAACACCATGAACTGTTTATGTTGTCAAGTGATTGTTAATGGTAAAAAGGAATTTACATCTTTCACTACAAAGCGAACATTTCCCATAAAATATAGAGTTACTTGCCAATCAACATATATAGTGTACATGATAGAATGCCCCTGTGGGCTACAATATATTGGGAGGACCATACAGACGATGCATGCTCGCCTTAACAAGCATCGCTCTAATATTAAAGGGGGCTTCCAGCTTCATAGTCTTTCAAGGCACTATGCAATAGCCCATCAGAAAGATCATAGGAGAATGAAGCTAGTTATTATTGACCAGATAGGAGAAAATATAGGAGATAGATTAGGGGCCCTTATTAAACGTGAGAGTTATTAGATTTATAAAATGGGGACCCTGAGTCCGGAGGGACATAATCTCACCCTTGACAATGTGGCAAAACATTAATAGACAGTAAGTATGATCCATTGGCATAAATGGAGATAAGAAGGGGTAACGGAATAGTGTAAATGTTCAGAATCATATATTAATACTTATTTTTATTGTTATAAGTGTATTTTAGAGAAGAGGAAAAAAAAAAAAAAAAAAAAAAAAATTTAACATATTTTTTATTAATATTGTGTGTATATAATAATTTTTTATATAATTGTTTTTATGATTTTAAATGGGTGTTTAACGTTGTTGATATATGTATATTAAGTACAGTGATTTACATAAGTAGCCACTGCAGCTCATGAGTAATATGTATTTCATAATGAGCGGCCCCGTAAGTGATAGGAATAGGAGCGATGTCAGAGATAGAAATAATTTTTTTTTTTTTTTTTTTTTAATTTCTGGAATTAGTTTGTCAGTTGTTGGAAGTTTTTGATCAGTATATCCTTTAATCTGCAGATTCTGATAAGATTGCAAAGAACAAGGTACCTTTATAGTGTGTGCATATGTATGTATATATATTTATATTTTTTGTGGGCATGGCCTGATAAATGAAGATAAGTACATGGGCATTGATATATCTATAAGCACTAGGAAAGGCTCTAGTATTAGGATAAGGTTTAAAGAGCCTTCCACTCATTAACCAATTGAACAACTTTGGTAGCCATAAAAGGTTTGTGGAACCCGCCCCCCCTCACCACCTGAGGAAGATAGAATCTATCGAAACATGTTGTGGAGTAGGAGGGGAGCCTGAATAAAGGTCTGTTGAAAAACCATCCCAGTGCCTGCTGCTTTTGTGCCTGAGCGCCTCCAATTAGACCGCTTATAGTTTTTACCTTCTAAACTATTGTAACGGTCATCATGGTGGCACATGAGGAGAAGGAGGAGTAGTCCAGCGATTAGCCAAGCAATAGGAAGACGACGTGGTGGATGACCCAGTAGCTGACCCAACCTGGCAGGAGTATATGCAGAGCGAGGACAGCAGTGCACAGGGTGAGGGAGACGTAGCATCCCAACAGGCAGTACGAAGCAGGGTCGGGTACGCAGGCAGAAGGCAGGCAACCGTTCCCCGGAACAACAACACGACACAAGGTGCCTGTGCAAATGTTATGTCTTCCCGAGTCTGGCAGTATTTTCAGTTGGCTCCAGATTACTCTAAAAAGGCCATTTGCAACACCTGCCATGCCAGCATCAGCAGGGGTACGAAAGGTAGCAGCCTGACCACCACCAGCATGATCAGGCACTTGTCAGCCAAGCACCCGACTTTGTGGGAAGTACAACAGAGTCGAGGAGCGGTGCTTGCTGATGTCACTGCTACGTCTTCGCCTGTTGTGCGTGCGAGCCAATCCCCTGTCCATGCTGGCCGCGAGCAAGCCTCCGGCCCTGCACCTGAAGTTGCCCACGCACAAATTACACCACCATCAAGCACGTCCTTGTCCCAGCGCAGCGTTCAATTATCCATTCAGCAAACATTTGAACGCAGGCGCAAATACGCTGCCAACGCCCCACATGCCACAGTCCTGAATGATCACATTTCGCGACTCATAGCTCTACAAATGTTGCCTTTCCGGCTGGTGGAGACGGAAGCATTCCGCGACCTGATGGCGGCTGCTGTCCCATGTTACTCGAGCCCCCATCCGCCACTATTTCTCCAGATGTGCCGTCCCCGCATTGCATAACCACGTTTCCAACAGCATCACACGTGCCCTCAACAATGCTGTTTCAGCCAAAGTCCACCTAATAATAATAATAATAATACAGCTTTATTTATATAGCGCCAACATATTACGCAGCGCTTTACAATGTAGGGTTAGAGTACAGAAAATATAATACAGTAAGTAATTACAGTAGAGAACAAATACAGTAGAATAATTGGATACAAAACAATAGGCATAGAATCAATGTAAAAAAGAAAATACAAAAAATAAAGCAAGAAATGAAGGTGACCCTGCTCAAAAGAGCTTACAATCTACAACAAGATAGGGGTTGCACAAGGTACAGGGGCTTATTGCACTGATGGTCCAGGCATCTTGAGGAAATGGGGCATAGAACTAAGCTTACATGGATGGTCATTATACAATCTGTGTAGACCTTTTTGGTTTGGTGGAGTTTGTAGAAGAGTAATGTCCAGAGGGATAGCCCATTCACTATCTACAGTACAAAGGACTTCTATTAGGGAGTATGATAGGCCGCCTTAAAAAGATGCGTTTTTAGGGATCGTCTGAAGCCATGCAAGTTGTGGATAGTCCTGATTTCTTGGGGTAAAGCATTCCAGAGGTTTGGTGCAGCTCTGGAGAAGTCTTGGAGTCGGGAGTGGGAGGATCGGATTATTACAGATGTCAGTCGAAGGTCATTTGAGGAACGTAGAGCGCGAGTGGGGTGATAGACAGAGATGAGGGAGGAGAGGTAGGGGGGTGCTGCACTGTGAAGAGCTTTGTGGGTGAGAAGAAGCAATTTGAATTTGATCCTGTAGTATACGGGCAGCCAGTGCAATGACTGGCACAGAGCAGAGGCATCTGAGTAACGATTGGCCAGATGGGTGATCCTGGCTGCTGCATTAAGGATGGACTGGAGAGGAGAAACTCTGGTGAGGGGGAGGCCGCTTAATAGAGAATTGCAATAGTCAAGGCAGGAATGGATTAGGGCCACGGTCAGGGTTTTTGTTGTTTACAGGGTGAGAAAGGGACGGACTCTGGAGATATTCTTCAGGTGTAAGCGACATGAGCGGACGAGACATTGTGTGTGGGAGGAGAAGGAGAGATCGGTGTCAAACATAACACCCAGACAACGAGCCTGCTGCCTAGGCGTTATCGTGGTGCCACAAACTGAGAGAGAGATGTCCGATTTAGGGAGGTTAGTGGATGGGGGGAGCAGAAGAAGTTCAGTTTTTGAAAGGTTTAGTTTCAAATAGAGAGTGGACATGATATTGGAAACTGCAGCTACACAGTCATTGGTGTTCTTTAATACTGCAGGGGTAAGGTCAGGGGCTGAAGTGTATAACCACAGACACGTGGACAAGTGCTTGTGGGCAAGGCCGCTACATCTCCTTGACAAAACACTGGGTTAATATTGTGGAGGCTGTGGCACAGTCTGAGCGAGGGACGGAACACGTCCTTCCCACACGAAGGATAGCAGGCCCTACCTCTGTCAGGGTTTCACCGACACTCTACAGCTCTGAAATGTCATGCTCTTCAGCCTCCTCCTCCTCCTCCTGCGCATCCTCATCCACTGTACCCTCCACACCAGTCCCAAGCTGGAAGCACTGCAGCACTGCCTCTGCGAAGCGGCAGCAGGCTGTGCTGAAGTTAGTGTGCATAGGTGACAAACCCACAATGCAGAAGACTGTGGACAGCTCTGAAACAGCAGGCAGATCACTGGCTCACACCTGTGAACCTAAAGCCAGGAAAGGTCGTGTGTTACAATGGCCGGAACCTGGTGGCAGCTTTGAGGCGAGGGCAGCTGACGAATGTTCCATGCGTGGCCCATGTGCTCAACCTGGTGGTTCAGAGGTTTGTAAAGTCATACCCAGAGGTGTCTGACCTGCTGGTAAAAGTTTGCCGTCTGTCTGCACATTTTCGCAAGTCACCTGCTGCTTCAGCCGGCCTTGGCGGATTTCACGCCGTTAGCGTCTTACGGCCCACATACTGGTGTGTGATGTCCCCACGCGTTGGAATTCAACTCTGCACATGTTGGTCAGGATATGTGAGCAGAAGAGGGCAGTTGTGGACTACCTGCATCACCTAAGCCGTCGGGAAATGGATCAAACTCCACACATAACACCTGAGGAGTGGAGATGGATGTCCGACCTATGTACCGTACTCCAAAACTTTGAGGACTCCACCAAATGGTGAGCGGCGAGGACGCCATTATTAGCGTCACCATACCACTACTCTGCCTTCTAAAACGGTCTCTGCTGAAAAACAAAGAGGATGCATTGCAGGCCGAGCGCGATGACTTGGAGCAAGAAACAGTAGTGGGTGTGGGTGAAAACACACAGTCCAGCCTCATCTCATCACAACGTGCAGTGGAGGACTATGACGAGGAGGAGGAGGATGAAGACATGGAGCAACTCTCTGGCCAAATTGAGGATATGACATGCACACCAGTCATACCTTCGATTCAGCTGTGGCTGGTCAGAGAGGACAGGGGGGGAGATGAGAGGAGGAGAACAGCATGTCAGCCATCGTGTTGGTCTGGATACTGAAGTGATGGCTGTTAGAATCTGGCGCACATGCTGTACTTGTTGGAACATGCTGCCCCACTGAGGAGAACTTTATGTCTGTCATTCATGAGGCGGAGAGGTCAGCCAAAATGCAGCAGTTCCAGAAGGCCATAGTCACGGATGTAGGCAAATCATTCCCCTCACAAAACGCTAGCGGCGTAGGTCAGGAATCGGTGGACAACCAAGGCGTACGGCCGAGAGGGGCACAAGCCCAATCCGCCAAAGGTAGGGGAACAGTCTTTACGAGGTGGGACAGTTTTCTCAGCCCCTCACGTGCCACAGCCCCTGAGGTGCGGGGTAGTGCCACAAGAAATACTAAGTTTGGCCAGATGCTGAAGAAGTACCTTGCAGATCGAACAACTGTACTGCGAGATTCCTCTGTGCCTTACAATTATTGGGTTCTCCAAGCTGGACACGTGGCATGAATTGGCTCTCTACGCCTTGGAAGTCCTGGCCTGCACTGCCGCTAGCTTTTGTCAGAGCGTGTTTTCAGTGCCGCAGGTGGAATCATTACTGATAAACGCACTCGCCTCTCAACTGAAAATGCTGACAGGCTGACTCAGATCAAGATGAACAAGGGTTGGATTGGGCCAGACTTCACTACACCACCAGCAAATGAGAGCAGAATTTAAATTTTGTAATGGGAATTTGCCATGTACCTCCACTGACCCATGGGTACACACTTCTGGACTTCCGAGTGTCCAAGTGTGGGATCATAATGTCCGTGGACGTGTACTCGGCCTGTTGGTAGGAAGGAGGATCAGGTTGGGAAATGTGCGGTGCAGTATCACGGCTACTGACAGTTGACCGTGTGGAAGACAGGGTGTTTGTGGAGGTGCCCATCTGACTTGAAGCATTATCCGCTATCCAAGTAACAACCTGTTGACACTGGTCTTGGTTCAACAGTGGTGTACTGCTGCGGGCCCCAAGAATTTGGGACAGGACGTGCGAGCGAGGAGATGTGGCCCTTTGTTGTTGCGAAATTAGTGCTTGCACACGACCTCGGCCTCTGCCTGCACCACCATCACGTCCACTTCCTTGTTCCTTGCCAATGCCCTTGCCAACACCTTTGCGCATTTTGCTGTATACAGCGACAACTGTCTGGTGACTGTTGAGGTCACAGGAGATTAGGATTTTAGTTCCCTAACCTGTAAAAAGGTATGACGTACAACAGTGTGGTGACTGTTGAGATGACAAGAGTTAGGATTTTAGTTCCCTAACCTGTAAAAAGGTATGACGTACAACAGTGTGGTGACTGTTGAGATGACAAGAGTTAGGATTTTAGTTCCCTAACCTCTTTAAAAGGTATGACGTACAACAGTGTGGTGACTGTTGAGATGACAAGAGTTAGGATTTTAGTTCCCTAACCTGTAATAAGGTAGTACGTACACCTGTCTGGTGACTGTTGAGATGACAAGAGTTAGGATTTTAGTTCCCTAACCTGTATTAAGGTAGTACGTACACCTGTCTGGTGACTGTAATGGTTTCAGGAGACGATATTAGTCCCTAACCTGTATTAAGGTAGTACGTACACCTGTCTGGTGTCTGTTGAGATGACAAGAGTTAGGATTTTAGTTCCCTAACCTGTAAAAAGGTATAACGTACAACAGTGTGGTGACTGTTGAGATGACAAGAGTTAGGATTTTAGTTCCCTAACCTCTTTGAAGGTATGACGTACAACAGTGTGGTGACTGTTGAGATGACAAGAGTTAGGATTTTAGTTCCCTAACCTGTAAAAAGGTATGACGTACAACATGTGGTGACTGTTGAGATGACAGAGTTACGATTTAGTTCCCTAACCTCTTTAAAGGTATGACGTACAACATGTTGGTGACTGTTGAGATGACAAGAGTTAGGATTTTAGTTCCCTAACCTGTAAAAAGGTATGACGTACAACAGTGTGGTGACTGTTGAGATGACAAGAGTTAGGATTTTAGTTCCCTAACCTGTATTAAGGTATACGTACACCTGTTGGTGACTGTAATGGTTCAGGAGTACGATTTTAGTCCCTAACCTGTATTAAAGGTAGTACGTAACACCTGTCTGGTGACTGTTGAGATGACAAGAGTTAGGATTTTAGTTCCCTAACCTGTATTAAGGTAGTACGTACACCTGTCTGGTGACTGTAATGGTTCAGGAGTACGATTTTAGTCCCTAACCTGTATTAAGGTATACGTACAACTGTGGTGACTGTTGAGATGAAAAGAGTTAGGATTTTAGTTCCCAACCTTTATTAAGGTAGTACGTACACCTGTCTGGTGACTGTAATGGTTTCAGGAGACGATTTTAGTCCCTAACCTGTATTAAGGTAGTACGTACACCTGTCTGGTGAATGTTGAGATGACAAGAGTTAGGATTTTAGTTCCCTAACCTGTATTAAGGTAGTACGTACACCTGTCTGGTGACTGTAATGGTTTCAGGAGACGATTTTAGTCCCTAACCTGTATTAAGGTTGTACGTACACCTGTCTGGTGACTGTTGAGATGACAAGAGTTAGGATTTTAGTTCCCTAACCTGTATTAAGGTAGTACGTACACCTGTCTGGTGACTGTAATGGTTTCAGGAGACGATTTTAGTCCCTAACCTGTATTAAGGTAGTAAATACAAGAGTGTGGTGACTCTAATGGTCACAGAAAAGCTTGGATTCCAATCTGTATCACCCTGCCTATATCCTCCTAGATTAGTCCTGAGAAGGACTGTTCTGGTCACTGGAAAGCTTGGACTCCGATCTGGATCACCCTGCCTATATCCTCCTAGATTAGTCCTGAGAAGGACTGTTGTGGTCAGCAGCAGCAGTTTGCAGCCCTGCTCCGGATCTACCTGTAGGGGCCGCAAATCTGTCCCTAAGCAGCAGCAGACACTCTCCCTACACTCACTGTCTGGATGGCTGTGTGCCGAGCACAGCGCACCGGGAGTTATAAAGGCTCGGTGACGCTGTGCAGGCCGGCCAATCACTGCTATGCCACAACTAACAGGGCTGTGGCATTGCAGTGGTCTGCCAGCCAATCCCTGCACGTGGGCTGGCTCTCAAAAGAGCGCCAACATGCAGAGATGACGACCACGAGCACAGCACGAGTATCGCGAGATTACTCGGTGCTCGGCGAGTCGCCCGAGTACAGTGATACTCGTGCGAGTACCGAGTAGTGGCGAGCATGCTCGCTCATCACTACTCATTACAACATCATGTGGCAGAGAGTTCCATAGTCTCACTGCTCTTACAGTAAAGAATCCACGTCTGTGATTATGATTAAACCTTCTTTCCTCCAGACGTAGAGGATGCTCCCTTGTCCCCGTCTCAGGCCTAAGAGTAAAGAGATCATTAGAAAGGTCTCTGTACTGTCCCCTCATATATTTATACATTATTATAAGATTACCCCTAAGCCTTTGTTTTTCCAAGCTAAATAACCCCAAGTTTAATACCCTGTCTTGGTATTGCAGACCCCTCAGTCCTCTAATAACCTTGGTCGCTTTTCTCTGGACCCGCTCTAGTTCAGCTATGTCTTTCTTATACACCGGAGACCAGAATTGTACACAGTATTCTAAGTGTGGTCGCAATAGTGACTTGTATAGAGGTAAAATTATGTTTTCCTCATGAGCACCTATGCCTTTTTTTAATGCATCCCATTAATTTATTTGTCTTTGCCGCAGCTGCTTGACACTGGCCACTAAATGTGAGTTTGGCATCTACCCATACACCCAGGTCTTTTTCAGTGACAGTTTTACCCAGTGTTTTACAATTAAGCACATAATTATACCTTTTGTTTCCTCTGCCCAAGTGCATGACCTTACATTTATCCCTATTAAAGCTCATTTGCCATTTACCAGCCCAAGCTTCTAGTTTACATAAATCCTCCTGTAATATAAAATTGTCCTCCTCTGTATTGATTACCCTGCAGAGTTTAGTGTCATCTGCAAATATTGGGATTCTACTCTGTATGCCCCCTACAAGGTCATTAATAAATATATTAAAAAGATATATTTGTGTCTTCTGTGAGTGAGTTGTGTTCCTGTGTGCCTTCTGTGTATGAGCAGTGTGTCTGTGTGTGTGTCTTCTGTGTGTGAGTTGTGTGCCTGTGTGACATCTGCGTATGAGCAGTGTGTCTGTGTGTGTGTGTCTTCTTTGTGTGAGTTGTGTGTCTGTGTGTGCATTTGTCTTCTGTGTGAAAGTTGTGGTCTTCTGTGTGTGAGTTGTGTGCCTGTGTGACTTCTGTGTATGAGCAGTGTGTCTGTGTGTGTCTTCTGTGTGTGAGTTGTGTGCCTGTGAGACTTCTGTGTATGAGCAGTGTGTGTGTGTCTTCTATGTGTGTTGTGTGTCTTCTGTGTGTTTTATTCTGTATGTGTATTCTGTGTGTTGTATGTCTTCTGTGTCTGTATGTGTGTCTCCTGTGTGTGAGTTATGTCTGTATGCCTTCTGTGTCTGTATGTGTGTCTTCTGTGTGTGAGTTGTGTGCCTGTGTATGTCTTCTGTGTGTGAGTAGTGTGTTCTGTGTATGAGCTGTGTGTCTGTATGTGTCTTCTGTGTGAGTTGTATGCATATCTTCTATGTGATTTGTGTGTCTGTGTGTGTGTTGTGTGTCTGGGTGTGTCTGTGTGTGAGTTGCGTGGCTGTGTGAGTTGTGCATCTTCTGTGTATGAGTTGTGTGTCTGTGTGAGTTTTCTCTGTGCATGAGTTGTGTCTTCTGTGTATGTTGTGTGTCTGGGTGTGTGTATGTATGTGTGTCTTCTGTGTGTTTGTCTTCTGTGTGAGTTGTGTGTCCTCTGTGTGTGAGTTGTGTGTCCTTGTGTGAGTTGCATGTCTGTGTGAGTTGCGTTCCTGTGTGTGTAGGTTGTCTCTGTGTATGTTTAGATATCTTTTGAGTATATTGAAATGTGTGTATATACACTTGTCCTGCATGCATGTTCTGTGTATATGATGTGTACCTGCTGTGTATCTGTTATATAGCATGTGTGTACTAAGGACTTGTGTGATATGAGTGTCTGTATGATTGTATTATGTGTATGTAAGGAGCATGTGTTGTCCAGTATGTTTGTGCTGTATACATGTATATAATGTAATTTAACCCCTTCACTACCTATGACGAACATATACATACACATCAAAAGTTGTAAGCCTACCTTTGATACAGGCTCACATGCTGAGCACGCATCAGTCCCTACACATACTGATGGAGGACTGTGTCTGCCTACAGGACCACAGCTCTGCCATTCGTCATTGTGTGTCTGTAGCTTGTGCCAAGCCACCATTGCCATTGATGCTCCTTATTCTGGACTCTTCTGTGTGGTTCTTGTGTGTGCATGTGATGACATCCTTGTATTTGGACAAGTTTTTTCTATTTCTCTAAATTAAAATGTCCACTAATGTAGTCATTTGATAAGATAGATATAGATCTGTATGAACCAGATTTATTTATATTGATTGAAAAATAATTTACTAGGGGGGGCTGTTCTGCAGCTCGCCTCAGGCAGCAGAGAGGCTAGGTTCACCCCTGAGCTCAGTCACAATCTTTGTTCACTCTTGTCACATTGCACTGCTCCGTATCAGTTGCTGGAGATGCCTACACAACCATAAAATGCAGTTTTTAAATGAGCACTGAAAAATGTAAGAAAATAAGTCATAAGGCACAAAAAATGATCTTAGCTGCTAAGTGATCCATCATTAACAAGTGCAGTATTGTTTTTTTTTTAATGAAATGACCTTTACACTTTAAAGGTAAAAATAAATATAATTTTTACTGTGCTCAAAATGTATAAACCATGTGCATCTTTTTGAATGAATTTAGTGAAAAAAAAAAGCAAAATAAAATTGATTTAAAAAAATAAGAAAACATGAACAATGTAAAAGTGATATATTCAGTGATATGATGCTTACCACGTTGATTATGCTGAAGAGATACATGTCAACCCAAACAACTGTGGATTTTCTCCAGTCCTTCACCGGGCGGAAAGTTGCACTTGGAAACTTTATTTTGTCTAGGATATTTTTGTAACTACAGTTTTGACATGAAGATAAACCTAAGAAATAAGAATAGTAGAAATAAGCAGATTATCCTATAAACACTGCCAAATCCATAGTTATAGAGTCTCAATTCCTCATTGCTGTTTCTCTAGTTTTATGGCGTATTTTCCTCATTTTTAGTGGCCTTAGTACTTGCACCTTATTCTCTGTTAAGATTTGTGTCATTTTTTAAATTCTCTTCCTTTTCTAATTTTCCTTTACATTTCTTAACTGCTATTTTCTTATCCAGATGTCTTATCGATTTTTATCAAATATTCAGTTTTTGCATAATATAAATGTAGTCTCTTGAAGGATGGTACAATGAAGCTTCATTAAGGAAATTTTACAAGTGAATATCTATCTACTAGCTGTGAGCCCAATGCAAATGCATCGGGATTCTAGAACGTGGCAATATTATTTGCATTAATAGCATTATTATTACCATTAATAGCATAATTATTAGCATTAACAGCATTATTATTAGCATTAATAGCATTAATAGCAATAATAGTTATAATATAGTATTGTTATTTATGATTAATTAGCAGCATTATTGGTATACCATTAAATAGCATTAATAATATAGCTTTAAATAGCAATTATTATGAGATTAATAGCATTAATTAGCATTATATAATAATTATTAATAGCATTAATAGAATATAATAAATAGCATTAATAGCATTATATAATAGGATTAATAGCATGATTATATAGCTTAATAGCATTATTAATAGCGTTAATATGATTATTATTAGCATTATTAGCATTAATATTAGCATTATTAGCATAATTATTAGCATTATAGCATTATTATTAGCAGTAATAGCATTATTAATAGCATTAATAGCATTAATAATACAATTAATAACATTAATATTAGCATTAATAGCATTAATAGTATTATTAATAGCATGAATAGCATTATTAATAGCATTAATAGCATTATTAATAGCATTAATAGCATAAATAATAGAATTAATAGCATAAATAATCGCATTAATAGCATGAGTATTAGCATAAAGAGCATTAATAGCAATATTATTAGCATTAATAGCATTTTGAATAGCATAAATAGCATGATTATTAGCCTTAATAGCATTATTAATAGCGTTAATATGATTATTATTAGCATTATTAGCATTAATATTAGCATTAATAGCATAATTATTAGCATTAATAGCATTATTATTAGCAGTAATAGCATTATTATTAGCATTAATAGCATTATTAATAACATTAATAGCATTAATAATACAATTAATAGCATTAATATTAGCATTAATAGCATTAATAGTATTATTAATAGCATGAATAGCATTATTAATAGCATAATAGCATTAATAGCATTATTAATAGCATTAATAGCATTATTAATAGCATTAATAGCATAAATCATAGAATTAATAGCATAAATAATCGTATTAATAGCATTACTATTAGCATAAAGAGCATTAATAGCAATATTATTAGCATTAATAGCATTTTGAATAGCATAAATAGCATGATTATTAGCCTTAATAGCATTATTAATAGCGTTAATATGATTATTATTAGCATTATTAGCATTAATTATTAGCATTAATAGCATAATTATTAGCATTAATAGCATTATTATTAGCAGTAATAGCATTATTATTAGCATTAATTGCATTATTAATAGCATTAATAGCATTAATAATACAATTAATAGCATTAATATTAGCATTAATAGTATTATTAATAGCATTAATAGCATTAATAGCATAAATCATAGAATTAATAGCATAAATAATCGCATTAATAGCATTACTATGAGCATAAAGAGCATTAATAGCAATATATAATAGCATTTTGAATATCATAAATAGCATGATTATTAGCCTTAATAGCATTATTAATAGCGTTAATATGATTATTATTAGCATTATTAGCATGAATATTAGCAATAATAGCATAATTATTAGCATTAATAGCATTATTATTAGCAGTAATAGCATTATTATTAGCATTAATAGCATTATTAATAGCATTAATAGCATTAATAATACAATTAATAGCATTAATATTAGCATTAATAGCATTAATAGTATTATTAATAGCATTAATAGCATTATTAATAGCATTAATAGCATAAATAATAAGAATTAATAGCATAAATAATCGTATTAATAGCATTACTATTAGCATAAAGAGCATTAATAGCAATATTATTAGCATTAATAGCATTTTGAATAGCATAAATAGCATGATTATTAGCCTTAATAGCATTATTAATAGCGTTAATATGATTATTATTAGCATTATTAGCATTAATATTAGCATTAATAGCATAATTATTAGCATTAATAGCATTATTATTAGCAGTAATAGCATTATTATTAGCATTAATAGCATTATTAATAGCATTAATAGCATTAATAATACAATTAATAGCATTAATATTAGCATTAATAGTATTATTAATAGCATTAATAGCATTATTAATAGCATTAATAGCATAAATCATAGAATTAATAGCATAAATAATCGCATTAATAGCATTACTATGAGAATAAAGAGCATTAATAGCAATATTATTAGCATTAATAGCATTTTGAATATCATAAATAGCATGATTATTAGCCTTAATAGCATTATTAATAGCGTTAATATGATTATTATTAGCATTATTAGCATGAATATTAGCAATAATAGCATAATTATTAGCATTAATAGCATTATTATTAGCAGTAATAGCATTATTATTAGCATTAATAGCATTATTAAGAACATTAATAGCATTAATAATACAATTAATAGCATTAATATTAGCATTAATAGCATTAATAGTATTATTAATAGCATGAATAGCATTATTAATAGCATTAATAGCATTAATAGCATTATTAATAGCATTAATAGCATAAATCATAGAATTAATAGCATAAATAATCGTATTAATAGCATTACTATTAGCATAAAGAGCATTAATAGCAATATTATTAGCATTAATAGCATTTTGAATAGCATAAATAGCATGATTATTAGCCTTAATAGCATTATTAATAGCGTTAATATGATTATTATTAGCATTATTAGCATTAATATTAGCATTAATAGCATAATTATTAGCATTATAGCATTATTATTAGCAGTAATAGCATTATTATTAGCATTAATGCATTATTAATAGCATTAATAGCATTAATAATACAATTAATAGCATTAATATTAGCATTAATAGTATTATTAATAGCATTAATAGCATTAAATAGCATAAATACATAGAATTAATATAGCATAAATAATCGCATTAATAGCATTACTATGAGCATAAAGAGCATTAATAGCAAATATTATATAGCATTTTGAATATCATAAATAGCATGATTATTAGCCTTAATAGCATTATTAATAGCGTTAATATGATTATTATTAGCATTATTAGCATGAATATTAGCAATAATAGCATAATTATTAGCATTAATAGCATTATTTATTAGCAGTAATAGCATTATTATTAGCATTAAATAGCATTTATTAATAGCATTAATAGCATTAATAATACAATTAATAGCATTAATATTACATAATAATGCATTAATAGTATTATTAATAGCATTAATAGCATTATTAATAGCATTAATAGCATAAATAATAGAATTAATAGCATAAATAATCGTATTAATAGCATTACTATTAGCATAAAGAGCATTAATAGCAATATTATTAGCATTAATAGCATTTTGAATAGCATAAATAGCATGATTATTAGCCTTAATAGCATTATTAATAGCGTTAATATGATTATTATTAGCATTATTAGCATTAATATTAGCATTAATAGCATAATTATTAGCATTAATAGCATTATTATTAGCAGTAATAGCATTATTATTAGCATTAATAGCATTATTAATAGCATTAATAGCATTAATAATACAATTAATAGCATTAATATTAGCATTAATAGTATTATTAATAGCATTAATAGCATTATTAATAGCATTAATAGCATAAATCATAGAATTAATAGCATAAATAATCGCATTAATAGCATTACTATGAGAATAAAGAGCATTAATAGCAATATTAATAGCATTTTGAATATCATAAATAGCATGATTATTAGCCTTAATAGCATTATTAATAGCGTTAATATGATTATTATTAGCATTATTAGCATGAATATTAGCAATAATAGCATAATTATTAGCATTAATAGCATTATTATTAGCAGTAATAGCATTATTATTAGCATTAATAGCATTATTAATAGCATTAATAGCATTAATAATACAATTAATAGCATTAATATTAGCATTAATAGCATTAATAGTATTATTAATAGCATTAATAGCATTATTAATAGCATTAATAGCATAAATAATAGAATTAATAGCATAAATAATCGTATTAATAGCATTACTATTAGCATAAAGAGCATTAATAGCAATATTATTAGCATTAATAGCATTTTGAATAGCATAAATAGCATGATTATTAGCCTTAATACCATTATTAATAGCGTTAATATGATTATTATTAGCATTATTAGCATTAATATTAGCATTAATAGCATAATTATTAGCATAATTATTAGCATTAATAGCATTATTATTAGCAGTAATTGTGAGCCCGATGGTCTAGAATATTTTTAAATTTTTTTTCAGATTTTCGCGGCCGCACTTGCCGCAAGTGCAAAACCGCACTTGCCGCACCTGCCGCAAGTCCCTCTATACTTTCTATGGAGATTACCGCAACCGCGCCGCAAGTGTAACCGCATCTGCCGCGTTTGCCGCATAAGCGTTACACTTGCGGTGCGGTTGCGGTAATCCCCATAGAAAGTATAGGGGGACTTGCGGCAGGTGCGGCAAATGCGGTTTTGCACTTGCGGCAGGTGCGGCCGCGAAAAAAAAAGCGGCTGACTACGGTTTTTTTTCGCGGCCGCACTTGCCGCAAGTGCAAAACCTCACTTGCCGCACCTGCCGCAAGTCCCCCTATACTTTCTATGGAGATTACCGCAACCACGCCGCAAGTGTAACCGCATCTGCCGCGTTTTCCGCATAACCGTTACACTTGCGGCGCGGTTGCGGTAATCCCCATAGAAAGTATAGGGGACTTGCGGCAGGTGCGGCGGCTCAGGCAGCGACTCGCAATGGCCTCGCGGCCATTGCTCGCGCTACAGGAGCGACTCGCATAGAAAGTATAGGGGGACTTGCGGCAGGTGTGGCGGCTCAGGCAGCGACTCGCAATGGCCTCGCGGCCATTGCTCGCGCTACATGAGCGACTCGCATAGAAAGTATAGGGGGACTTGCGGCAGTGTGTGGCGGCTCAGGCAGCGACTCGCAATGGCCTCGAGGCCATTGCTCGCGCTACCTGAGCGGTAAATCGCTAACTTTGTGGCCGAGCCTCTGGTTCGATTTTCGGCCAGCGACTCGCAATGGCCGCTTCGCGGCCATTGCTCGCACGTGGTGACGTCACAGAGTGACAAAGCCACGGAGTTTTCGGGGTCCGACACGGAAGTGCCTACGGCAATTATATAGTAGATATTGATATATTCAGTAAAGATTAGCAAACTTTTACAAACAAGGTTCAACAATTTTAAATTTGGTACAAACATTAAGGATTCGGTTCATGATTGGAAATTACAATCAATCAAAAAATGGTACGCAGCTCTGTTTGGGGAAAAGTTTGGAATTTTAAAATGGCCCTAAAACTTTCATTGAAGGTTTGGGAGCAAAACGCTCACTGGAAGACCCGGAGGCTGAAAGCTTCACTAACCTAAGGTTAGCGGAATTCACAGCCATCGCGTCTAACAGTTTCTTTCAACATGGTGAATTTAAGGGAGCTTTAAAAAAAAAAGCTTCCTTGAGTTTGCAAGCTGTGAACCTTTGGAAGTTAGCCAGATTTATAGCAGCTGTAAAATTCAGGAACCTTAAAATGTCCTTTAAACATCCCTTTAAGAGATCTTTTCTTTTTTTTTTTTTTTTTTTTTTTTTGTTTAGAAAGAGGGCCTTTATTATTACAGAGGGTCAGCAGCGTGCGAGGCCATCTTTTTTATACTTGTCTGCCAGCAATTCAAATAAAATGTCCATTAAATGTTTAACATGCATGATGTTATAGGTCTGTTCACACTTAAAAACACTATACTATGGATAATGCTTCTTGAAAATGTGCAATCACTTTATTTGCTTTTCTTCCATTTGTTTAGAATACAGAATTTTGGAATGTGCAAAAGACCTGTCCGTGCATTGCCCACTAGCTTTATTAAACATTCATGATGAATTGGTGGTGAGCTAAAAAAAAACATTTCTTTTTCTTATTTCTCCTCAAAATATGCTAGGTTTCAATAATCAATACACCCAGCCACATTGCTGTGTGTCCATTTTGGGACCCAGGTTAGTCTTCACCCTTATTTACATTCAGGTCTGCTCTGTCACATGGTAAGGTTTTTAAATACTAGAAAAAGTTAGGTACTGTTCCCAAAAAGGGTACACCTTGTCATGGTGGAATGAGAAAACCTTTTGAAGTTTAGTTTGCCAAACTTTTGAATTTTAAGCAAATTAGTCGGCAAACAGTTCGCCAAACCTCGCGCACCCCATTGAATTCAATGGGAGGCAAAACTAAAGGCACAGAAGACACCTTCAGGGGGGTCCACAAGCTGCCAAAACAGCTTAAAATATTCACCAGAGTTAAAATTTTTAACATAGTACGCTATGGATGCCGGGGACAAGCTTCAACATTGATCAGGAAAAGGGGGATGAGAGACAGGTGTAGGGATCATGCTTAGAGAGCCTTGCAAAATTCAGGAAACAAAAACCAAGGAGACCCCAAGAAAAGGCTCCACATTTCAAACAATTAAGGCCATACACCACATAAGTGTTATCAATTGATCCAGAATAAAAATTGTATGATTGCTAGATCAATGCAGCACATTGGAAAGTACACTACCACCCAGTCTGCCCAGGATGAGACTGTTGTGGAAGACCTCAGAGATTCATGACTTATTCATCTTGATGAAAGTTAAGCGTCTACACCTTCAGGGACAGCCTCATTCACATATCCATCAGGACACCATCACCAGTGCTGAAGACACGTTCTGAGAAAATGCTTGCTACTGGGCACCCCCATACAAAAAACGTAGATACATATACGAAATAGATCAATAAAAACCCTTCTTCACAGAGCCTTTGATGAATATTGTCTTTTTTTGATTAAGTCCACTGTCTCATGATAGCTGCCTGGGTCATTAGTCGTGCATTGATTATGACTTTATGTTACATATACAATGGGGAAAATAAGTGTTTTAATCCAGAAAATAACATTGTCTAATATAAATGTATTTGCATTTTGCAGAGAGAAATACGTATTTGATCCCTACTAGTGATGAGCGAGCATGCTCGCCACTACTCGGTACTCGCACGAGTATCACTGTACTCGGGCGACTCGCCGAGCACCGAGTAATCTCGCGATACTCGTGCTGTGCTCGTGGTCGTCATCTCTGCATGTTGGCGCTCTTTTGAGAGCCAGCCCACGTGCAGGGATTGGCTGGCAGACCACTGCAATGCCACAGCCCTGTTAGTTGTGGCATAGCAGTGATTGGCCGCCCTGCACAGCGTGACCGAGCCTTTATAACTCCCGGCGCATGTGCTCGGCACACAGCCATCCAGACAGTGAGTGTAGGGAGAGTGTCTGCTGCTGCTTAGGGACAGATTTGCGGCCCTCATAGGTAGATCCGGAGCAGGGCTGCAAACTGCTGCTGCTGACCACAACAGTCCTTCTCAGGACTAATCTAGGAGGATATAGGCAGGGTGATCCAGATCGGGTCCAAGCTTTCCAGTGACCAGAACAGTCCTTCTCAGGACTAATCTAGGAGGATATAGGCAGGGTGATACAGATTGGAATCCAAGCTTTTCTGTGACCATTAGAGTCACCACACTCTTGTACTTACTACCTTAATACAGGATAGGGACTAAAATCCTCTCCTGAAACCATTACAGTCACCAGACAGGTGTACATACTACCTTAATACAGGTTAGGGACTAAAATCCTCTCCTGAAACCATTACAGTCACCAGACAGGTGTACGTACTACCTTAATACAGGTTAGGGACTAAAATCCTCTCCTGAAACCATTAAAGTCACCAGACAGGTGTACGTATTACCTTAATACAGGTTAGGGACTAAAATCCTTTCCTGAAACCATTAAAGTCACCAGACAGGTGTACGTATACCTTAATACAGGTTAGGGACTAAAATCCTCTCTGAACACCATTACAGTCACCAGACAGGTGTACATACTACCTTAATACAGGTTAGGGACTAAAATCCTCTCCTGAATCCATTAAAGTCACCAGACAGGTGTACGTACTACCTTAATACAGGTTAGGGACTAAAATCCTCTCCTGAAACCATTAAAGTCACCAGACAGGTGTACGTACTACCTTAATACAGGTTAGGGACTAAAATCCTCTCCTGACACCATTAAAGTCTCCAGACAGGTGTACGTACTACCTTAATACAGGTTAGGGACTAAAATCCTCTCCTGAAACCATTACAGTCACCAGACAGGTGTACGTACTACCTTAATACAGGTTAGGGAACTAAAATCCTAACCTCTTGTGATCTCAACAGTCACCAGACTGGTGTACGTCATAACTTGATACAGGTTAGGGAACTAAAATCCTAATCTCTTGTGATCTGAACAGTCACCAGACTGGTGTACGTCATAACTTGATACAGGTTAGGGAACTAAAATCCTAATCTCTTGTGATCTGAACAGTCACCAGACTGGTGTACGTCATAACTTGATACAGGTTAGGGAACTAAAATCCTAATCTCTTGTGATCTGAACAGTCACCAGACTGGTGTACGTCATAACTTGATACAGGTTAGGGAACTAAAATCCTAATCTCTTGTGATCTGAACAGTCACCAGACTGGTGTACGTCATAACTTGATACAGGTTAGGGAACTAAAATCCTAATCTCTTGTGATCTGAACAGTCACCAGACTGGTGTACGTCATAACTTGATACAGGTTAGGGAACTAAAATCCTAATCTCTTGTGATCTCAACAGTCACCAGACTGGTGTATGTCATAACTTGATACAGGTTAGGGAACTAAAATCCTAATCTCTTGTGATCTGAACAGTCACCAGACTGGTGTACGTCATAACTTGATACAGGTTAGGGAACTAAAATCCTAATCTCTTGTGATCTCAACAGTCACCAGACTGGTGTACGTCATACCTTGATACAGGTTAGGGACTAAAATCCTCTCCTGAAACCATTAAAGTCACCAGACAGGTGTACGTACCACCTTAATACAGGTTAGGGACTAAAATCCTCTCCTGAAACCATTACAGTCACCAGACAGGTGTACGTACTACCTTAATACAATGTTAGGGACTAAAATCCTCTCGTGAAACCATTACAGTCACCAGACAGGTGTACGTACTACCTTAATACAGGTTAGGGAACTAAAATCCTAACCTCTTGTGATCTCAACAGTCACCAGACTGGTGTACGTCATACCTTGATACAGGTTAGGGAACTAAAATCCTAACCTCTTGTGATCTCAACAGTCACCAGACTGGTGTACGTCATAACTTGATACAGGTTAGGGAACTAAAATCCTAATCGCTTGTGATCTCAACAGTCACCAGACAGGTGTACGTCATAACTTGATACAGGTTAGGGAACTAAAATCCTAATCTCTTGTGATCTGAACAGTCACCAGACTGGTGTACGTCATAACTTGATACAGGTTAGGGAACTAAAATCCTAATCTCTTGTGATCTCAACAGTCACCAGACTGGTGTACGTCATAACTTGATACAGGTTAGGGAACTAAAATCCTAATCTCTTGTGATCTCAACAGTCACCAGACTGGTGTACGTCATACCTTGATACAGGTTAGGGAACTAAAATCCTAATCTCTTGTGATCTGAACAGTCACCAGACTGGTGTACGTCATAACTTGATACAGGTTAGGGAACTAAAATCCTAATCTCTTGTGATCTGAACAGTCACCAGACTGGTGTACGTCATAACTTGATACAGGTTAGGGAACTAAAATCCTAATCTCTTGTGATCTGAACAGTCACTAGACTGGTGTACGTCATAACTTGATACAAGTTAGGGAACTAAAATCCTAATCTCTTGTGATCTCAACAGTCACCACACTGGTGTACGTCATACCTTGATACAGGTTAGGGACTAAAATCCACTCCTGTGACTGTTGTCGCTGTATACAAGCAAAATGCGCAAGGGCGTTGGCAAGGAACAAGGAGGTGGTGCAGGCAGAGGCCAAGGTCGTGTGCAAGCACTAATTTCGCAACAAGAAAGTGGCACATCTACTTGCTCACACGTCCTATCCCAAATTGTTGGGGCCCGCTGCAGTACACCGCTCTTGAACCAACACCAGTGTCAACAGCTTGTTACTTGGATAGCGGATAATGCTTCAAGTCTGATTGGCACCTCCACAAACAACCTGTCTTCCACACGGTCAAGTGTCAGCAGCCGTGATACTGCACCGCACATTTCCCAACCTGATCCTCCTTCCTACCAACAGGCCGAGTACACGTCCACGGACATTACTGATCCTACACTTGGACACTCGGAAGTCCAGAAGTGTGTACCCATGGGGCAGTGGAGGTACATGGCAAATTCCCATTACAAAATTTAAATTCAGTTGTCATTTGTTGGTGGTGTGGTTAAGTCTGGCCCAATCCAACCCTTGTTCATCTTGATCTGAGTCAGCCTGTCAGCATTTTCAGTTGACAGGCGGTTGCGTTTATCAGTAATGATTCCACCTGCGGCACTGAAAACACGCTTTGACAAAACGCTAGCGGCAGTGCAGGCCAGGACTTCCAAGGCGTAGAGAGCCAATTCATGCCACGTGTCCAGCTTGGAGACCCAATAATTGTAAGGCACAGAGGAATCTCGCAGTACAGTTGTTCGATCGGCAAGGTACTCCTTCAGCATCTGGCCAAACTTAGCATTTCTTGTGTCACTACCCCGCACCTCAGGGGCTGTGGTACGTGAGGGGCTGAGAAAACTGTCCCACCTCGTAAAGACTGTTCCCCTACCTTTGGCGGATTGGACTTGTGCCCCTCTCGGCCGTACGCCTTGGTTGTCCACCGATTCCTGACCTATGCCGCTAGCGTTTTGTGAGGGGAATGATTTGCCTACTTCCGTGACTATGGCCTTCTGGAACTGCTGCATTTTGGCTGACCTCTCCGCCTCAGGAATGACAGACATAAAGTTCTCCTTGTAGCGTGGGTTGCCAACCAGTACAGATTGTCGGCCAAGATGTTCTGAACGCGAGGGTCACGAGGCAGGCAGCTTACCATAAAGTCAGCCACGTGCGCCAGACTCTTAACAGCCATCACTTCAGTATCCAGACCAACACGATGACTGAACATGCTGTCCTCCTCTTCCTCCTCCTCCTCATCTCCCCTGTCCTCTGGCCAGCCACGCTGAATCGAGGGTATGACTGGTTTTCATGTCATATCCTCAATTTGGCCAGAGAGTTGCTCCATGTCTTCATCCCCCTCCTCTTCGTCATAGTCCTCCACTGCACGTTGTGATGAGATGAGGCTGGACTGTGTGTTTTCACCCACACCCACTACTGTTTCTTGCTCCAAGTCATCGCGCTCGGCCTGCAATGCATCCTCTTTGTTTTTCAGCAGAGACCGTTTTAGAAGGCATAGTAGTGGTATGGTGACGCTAATAATGGCGTCATCGCCGCTCACCATCTTGGTGGAGTCCTCAAAGTTTTGGAGGATGGTACATAGGTCGGACATCCATCTCCACTCCTCAGGTGTTATGTGTGGAGTTTGAACCATTTCCCGACGGCTTAGGTGATGCAGGTAGTCAACAACTGCCCTCTTCTGCTCACATATCCTGACCAACATGTGCAGAGTTGAATTCCAACACGTGGGGACATCACACACCAGTCTGTGGCCGTAAGACGCTAACGGCGCTGAAATCCGCCAAGGCCGGCTGAAGCAGCAGGTGACTTGCGAAAATGTACAGACGGCGAACTTTTACCAGCAGTTCAGACTGCTCTGTGTATGACTTTAGAAACCTCTGAACCACCAGGTTGAGCACGTGGGCCACGCATGGAACATGCGTCAGCTGGCCTCGCCTCAAAGCTGCCACCAGGTTCCGGCCATTGTCACACACGACCTTTCCTGGCTTTAGGTTCAGAGGTGTGAGCCAGTGATCTGCCTGCTGTTTCAGAGCTGTCCACACCTCTTCTGCATTGTGGGGTTTGTCACCTATGCAGACTAGCTTCAGCACAGCCTGTTGCCGCTTCGCAGAGGCAGTGCTGCAGTGCTTCCAGCTTGGGACTGGTGTGCAGGGTACAGTGGATGAGGATGCGCAGGAGGAGGAGGAGGAGGCTGAAGAGCATGACATTCCGGAGCTGTAGAGTGTCGGTGAAACCCTGACAGAGGTAGGGCCTGCTATCCTTGGTGTGGGAAGGACGTGTTCCGTCCCTCGCTCAGACTGTGTCAGAGCCTCCACAATATTAACCCAGTGTTTTGTCAAGGAGATGTAGCGGCCTTGCCCACAAGCACTTGTCCACGTATCTGTGGTTATACACTTCAGCCCCTGACCTTACCCCTGCGGTATTAAAGAACAGCAATGACTGTCTAGCTGCAGTTTCCAATATCTTGTCCACTCTCTATTTGAAACTAAACC
The DNA here is from genome assembly GCA_033576535.1 of Allobates femoralis. Taxonomy (NCBI): domain Eukaryota; kingdom Metazoa; phylum Chordata; class Amphibia; order Anura; family Aromobatidae; genus Allobates; species Allobates femoralis. The sequence goes on from JARQOC010000010.1 coordinate 139,305,927, forward strand.
TTTCCAAAACTGAACTTCTTCTGCTCCCCCCATCCACTAACCTCCCTAAATCGGACATCTCTCTCTCAGTTTGAGGCACCACGATAACGCCTAGGCAGCAGGATCGTTGTCTGGGTGTTATGTTTGACACCGATCTCTCCTTCTCCTCCCACACACAATGTCTCGTCCGCTCATGTCGCTTACACCTGAAGAATATCTCCAGAGTCCGTCCCTTTCTCACCCTGTAAACAACAAAAACCCTCACCGTGGCCCTAATCCATTCCCGCTTTGACTATTGCAATTCTCTATTAAGCGGCCTCCCCCTCACCAGAGTTTCTCCTCTCCAGTCCATCCTTAATGCAGCAGCCAGGATCACCCATCTGGCCAATCGTTACTCAGATGCCTCTGCTCTGTGCCAGTCATTGCACTGGCTGCCCGTATACTACAGGATCAAATTCAAATTGCTTCTTCTCACCCACAAAGCTCTTCACAGTGCAGCACCACCCTACCTCTCCTGCCTCATCTCTGTCTATCACCCCACTCGCGCTCTACGTTCCTCAAATGACCTTCGACTGACAACTGTAATAATCCGATCCTCCCACTCCCGGCTCCAAGACTTCTCCAGAGCTGCACCAAACCTCTGGAATGCTTTACCCCAAGAAATCAGGACTATCCACAACTTGCATGGCTTCAGACGATCCCTAAAAACGCATCTTTTTAAGGCGGCCTATCATACTCCCTAATAGAAGTCCTTTGTACTGTAGATAGTGAATGGGCTATCCCTCTGGACATTACTCTTCTACAAACTCCACCAAACCAAAAAGGTCTACACAGATTGTATAATGACCATCCATGTAAGCTTAGTTCTATGCCCCATTTCCTCAAGATGCCTGGACCATCAGTGCAATAATCCCCTGTACCTTGTGCAACCCCTATCCCGTTGTAGATTGTAAGCTCTTTTGAGCAGGGTCACCTTCATTTCTTGCTTTATTTTTTGTATTTTCTTTTTTACATTGATTCTATGCCTATTGTTTTGTATCCAATTATTCTACTGTATTTGTTCTCTAGTGTAATTACCGTATATACTCGTGTATAAGCCGACCCCCCTACTTTTGCCCCCAAAACCTGGGAAAATCTATTGACTCGCGTATAAGCCGAGGGTGGACCCCAGCACAGGTATACAGCCCCCAGCAGTGGTATACAGGCCCCAGCAGTATGATATACAGCAGGCCCCAGTGGTATATACAGCAGCCCCAGTGGTATTGCAGCCCCTATATACAGCAGCCCCAGTGGTATTGCAGCCCCAGTGGTGTATACAGCAGCCCCAGTGGTATTTCAGCCCCAGTGGTATTGCAGCCCCTATATACAGCAGCCCCAGTGGTATTGCAGCCCCAGTAATGCAGGGCCCCTATATACAGCAACCCCAGTGGTATTGCAGCCCCAGTGGTATTGCAGCCCCTATATACAGCAGCCCCAGTGGTATTGCAGCCCCAGTAATGCAGGGCCCCTATATACAGCAGCCCCAGTGGTATTGCAGCCCCAGTGGTATTGCAGCCCCTATATACAGCAGCCCCAGTGGTATTGCAGCCCCAGTAATGCAGGGCCCCTATATACAGCAACCCCAGTGGTATTGCAGCCCCAGTGGTATTGCAGCCCCTATATACAGCAGCCCCAGTGGTATTGCAGCCCCAGTAATGCAGGGCCCCTATATACAGCAGCCCCAGTGGTATTGCAGCCCCAGTGGTATTGCAGCCCCTATATACAGCAGCCCCAGTGGTATTGCAGCCCCAGTGGTGTATACAGCAGCCCCTATATACAGCAGCCCCAGTGGTATTGCAGCCCCAGTGGTGTATACAGCAGCCCCTATATACAGCAGCCCCAGTGGTATTGCAGCCCCAGTAATGCAGGGCACCTATATACAGCAGCCCCAGTGGTATTGCAGCCCCAGTAATGCAGGGCCCCTATATACAGCAGCCCCAGTGGTAGTATACAGGCAGCCCCAGTAATGCAGGGCCCCCCCCTCATGCTCCGGTCTCCTGTAAAGCAAATTATACTTATCAGTGCCCGCTGCCGTCCGCGCCCGCATCTGCCGACATCCCGATCCTCCGTCTTCATGCATCTTCTTCCTGTTTCCTGTGCGCGTCGCCGGTAATGACGTCATTGCCTGCGACGCGCACAGAAGCAGTAAGAAGATGAATGAAGATGGAGGATCGCATGTCGGCAGCGGCGGGCGCGGACGGCAGCGGGCACTGATAAGTATAACTTGCTTTACAGGTGACCGGAGCATGAGGGGGGGGGCCCTGCATTACTGGGGATGCGGGGGCTGCTGTATACCGCTGTATACAGCAGCCCCCGCACTGACTCGCGTATAAGCCGAGGGGGGTACTTTTCAGCCCAATTTTTGGGCTGAAAAACTCGGCTTATACGCGAGTATATACGGTACTTACTGTATTATATTTTCTGTACTCTAACCCTACATTGTAAAGCGCTGCGCAATATGTTGGCGCTATATAAATAAAGCTGTATTATTATTATTAGGTGGACTTTGGCTGAAACAGCATTGTTCAGGGCACGTGTGATGCTGTTGGACACGTGGTTATGCAATGCGGGGACGGCACATCTGGAGAAATAGTGGCGGCTGTGGACCGAGTAACGTGGGACAGCAGCCGCCATCAGGTCGCGGAATGCTTCCGTCTCCACCAGCCGGAAAGGCAACATTTGTAGCGGTATGAGTCGCGAAATGTGATCATTCAGGACTGTGGCATGTGGGGCGTTGGCAGCGTATTTGCGCCTGCGTTTAAATGTTTGCTGAATGGATAATTGAACGCTGCGCTGGGACAAGGACGTGCTTGATGGTGGTGTAATTTGTGCGTGGGCAACTTCAGGTGCAGGGCCAGAGGCTTGTTCGCGGCCAGCATAGAGAGGGGATTGGCTCGCACGCACAACAGGCGAAGACGTAGCAGTGACATCAGCAAGCACCGCTCCTCGACTCTGTTGTACTTCCCACAAAGTCGGGTGCTTGGCTGACATGTGCCTGATCATGCTGGTGGTGGTCAGGCTGCTACTTTTCGTACACCTGCTGATGCTGGCATGGCAGGTGTTGCAAATGGCCTTTTTAGAGTCATCTGGAGCCAACTGAAAATACTGCCAGACTCGGGAAGACCTAACATTTGCACAGGCACCTTGTGTCGTGTTGTTGTTCCGGGGAACGGTTGCCTGCCTTCTGCCTGCGTACCCGACCCTGCTTCGTACTGCCTGTTGGGATGCTACGCCTCCCTCACCCTGTGCACTGCTGTCCTCGCTCTGCATATACTCATGCCAGGTTGGGTCAGCTACTGGATCATCCACCACGTCGTCTTCCTATTCCTTGGATAATCGCTGGACTGCTCCTCCTTCTCCTCATGTGCCACCATGATGACCGTTACAATAGTTTGGCTGTTGTTTCAGGTATACCCCCAGTGGTAAATTTTTTCGCCCATTCTTTTTGAATGGGCATTACAAAGACAGGATACCCGCATCTTTTCAATGTGAAAAATGTTTTGAGGCCCTCCTGCACGTCTCTATCCAGGGACAATGTGGAGCCTCCCAATTTTTGGCTGCCCTGGCCAAAGGGCTATACTACAATACACCCACTTGAGGGTTACAGGCCCTACTACATGTCTGTATGCATGGGTCATTGTTGAACCTCCCAATTTTTGGCTGCCCTGGCCAAAGGGCTATACTACAATACACCCACTTGAGGGTTACAGGCCCTCCTGCACGTCTCTATCTAGGGACAATGAGGAGCCTCCCAATTTTTGGCTGCCCTGGCCAAAGGGCTATACTACAATACACCCACTTGAGGGTTACAGGCCCTCCTGCACGTCTCTATCCAGGGACAAAAAGGAGCCTCCCAATTTTTGGCTGCCCTGGCCAAAGGGCTATACTACAATACACCCACTTGAGGGTTACAGGCCCTACTACATGTCTGTATGCATGGGTCATTGTTGAACCTCCCAATTTTTGGCTGCCCTGACCAAAGGGCTATACTACAATACACCCACTTGAGGGTTACAGGCCCTCCTGCACGTCTCTATCCAGGGACAAAAAGGAGCCTCCCAATTTTTGGCTGCCCTGGCCAAAGGGCTATACTACAATACACCCACTTGAGGGTTACAGGCCCTACTACATGTCTGTATGCATGGGTCATTGTTGAACCTCCCAATTTTTGGCTGCCCTGGCCAAAGGGCTATACTACAATACACCATTGAGGGTTACAGGCCCTACTACACTGTCTGTATCAGGGTCAATGATGAACCTCCCAATTTTTGGCTGCCCTGCCAAAGGGCTATACTACAATACACCCACTTGAGGGTTACAGGCCCTCCTGCACGTCTCTATCAGGGACAAAAGGAGCCTCCCAATTTTTGGCTGCCCTGGCCAAAGGGCCTATACTACAATACACCCACTTGAGGGTTACAGGCCCTACTACATGTCTGTATGCATGGGTCATTGTTGAACCTCCCAATTTTTGGCTGCCCTGACCAAAGGGCTATACTACAATACACCCACTTGAGGGTTACAGGCCCTACTGCAGTCTTATGCATGGGCAATTGTGAAAGCCTCCCAATTTTTGGCTGCCCTGGCCAAAGGGCTATACTACAATACACCCACTTGAGGGTTACAGGCCCTACTAGCATGTCTGTATGCATGGGTCATTGTTGAACCTCCCAATTTTTGGCTGCCCTGCCAAAGGGCTATACTACAATACACCCACTTGAGGGTTACAGGCCCTCCTGCAGTCTCTATCCACGGGACAATGAGGAGTCCTCCCAATTTTGGCTGCCCTGGCCAAAGGCCTATACTACAATACACCCAGTTGAGGGTTACAGGCCCTACTCACTGTCTGTATCATGGGATCATTGTTGACCTCCCAATTTTTGCTGCCCTGACCAAAGGGCTATACTACAATACACCCAGTTGAGGGTTACAGGCCTACTACATGCTGTATGCATGGGTCATTGTTGAACCTCCCAATTTTTGGCCGCCCTGACCAAAGGGCTATACTACAATACACCCACTTGAGGGTTACAGGCCCTACTACATGTCTGTATGCATGGGTCATTGTTGAACCTCCCAATTTTGTGGCTGCCCTGACCAAAGGGCTATACTACAATACACCCAGTTGAGGTTTAAGGCCCTACTACATGTCTGTATGCATGGGTCATTGTTGAACCTCCCAATTTTTGGCTGCCCTGTGGACACAAAGGCCTATTACTAAAATACACCCACTTGAGGTTACAGGCCTCCTGCACGTCTCTATCCAGGGTACAAGAGGAGCCTCCCAATTTTGGCTGCCCGGCCAAAGCCTAAACTACAATATACACCCAGATCATGAGGGTTAAGGCCCTTACTACATGTCCTATCATGGGTCATTGTTGAACCACTCCAATTTTTGGCTGCCCTGACCAAAGGGCTATACTACAATACACCCACTCTAGGGTTACAGGCCCTACTACATGTCTGTATGCATGGGTCATTGTTGAACCTCCCAATTTTTTGGCCGCCCTGACCAAAGGGCTTATACTACAATACACCCACTTGAGGGTTACAGGCCCTACTACATGTCTGTATACATGGGTCATTGTTGAACCTCCCAATTTGTGGCTGCCCTGACCAAAGGGCTATACTACAATACACCCAGTTGAGGGTTACAGGCCCTACTACATGTCTGTATGCATGGGTCATTGTTGAACCTCCCAATTTTTGGCCGCCCTGACCAAAGGGCTATACTACAATACACCCACTTGAGGGTTACAGGCCCTACTGCATGTCTGTATGCATGGGTCATTGTTGAACCTCCCAATTTGTGGCTGCCCTGACCAAAGGGCTATACTACTATACACCCACTTGAGGGTTACAGGCCCTACTACATGTCTGTATGCATGGGTCATTGTTGAACCTCCCAATTTTTGGTCGCCCTGACCAAAGGGCTATACTACAATACACCCACTTGAGGGTTACAGGCCCTACTGCATGTCTGTATGCATGGGTCATTGTTGAACCTCCCAATTTTTGGCCGCCCTGACCAAAGGGCTATACTACAATACACCCACTTGAGGGTTACAGGCCCTACTGCATGTCTGTATGCATGGGTCATTGTTGATCCTCCCAATTTGTGGCTGCCCTGACCAAAGGGCTATACTACAATACACCCAGTTGAGGGTTACAGGCCCTACTACATGTCTGTATGCATGGGTCATTGTTTGAACCTCCCAATTTTTGTCTGCCCTGACCAAAGGGCTTATACTACAATACACCCACTTGAGGGTTACAGACCCTCCTGCACGTCTCTATGCAGGGACAAAGAGGAGCCTCCCAATTTTTGGCTGCCCTGACCAAAGGCCTATACTACAATACACCCACTTGAGGGTTACAGGCCCTACTACATGTCTGTATGCATGGGTCATTGTTGAACCTCCCAATTTGTGGCTGCCCTGACCAAAGGGCTATAACTACTATACACCCACTTGAGGGTTACAGGCCCTACTACATGTCTGTATGCATGGGTCATTGTTGAACCTCCCCAATTTTTGGTCGCCCTGACCAAAGGGCTATACTACAATACACCCACTTGAGGGTTACAGGCCCTACTGCATGTCTGTATGCATGGGTCATTGTTGAACCTCCCAATTTTTGGCCGCCCTGACCAAAGGGCTATATACTACAATACACCCACTTGAGGGTTACAGGCCCTACTGCATGTCTGTATGCATGGGTCATTGTTGATCCTCCCAATTTGTGGCTGCCCTGACCAAAGGGCTATACTACTATACACCCAGTTGAGGGTTACAGGCCCTACTACATGTCTGTATGCATGGGTCATTGTTGAACCTCCCAATTTTTGTCTGCCCTGACCAAAGGGCTATACTACAATACACCCACTTGAGGGTTACAGACCCTCCTGCACGTCTCTATGCAGGGACAAAGAGGAGCCTCCCAATTTTTGGCTGCCCTGACCAAAGGCCTATACTACAATTACACCCACTTGAGGGTTACAGGCCCTACTACATGTCTGTATGCAGGGTCATTGTTGAACCTCCCAATTTTTGGCTGCCCTGACCAAAGGGCTATACTACAATACACCCACTTGAGGGTTACAGGCCCTACTGCATGTCTGTATGCATGGGTCATTGTTGAACCTCCCAATTTTTGGCCGCCCTGACCAAAGGGCTATACTACAATACACCCACTTGAGAGTTACAGGCCCTACTGCATGTCTGTATGCATGGGTCATTGTTGAACCTCCCAATTTTGGCCGCCCTGACCAAAGGGCTATACTACAATACACCCACTTGAGGGTTACAGGCCCTACTGCATGTCTGTATGCATGGGTCATTGTTGATACCTCCCAATTTGTGGCTGCCCTGACCAAAGGCTATACTACATACACCCATTGAGGGTTACAGGCCCTACTACTGTCCTGTATGCATGGGTCATTGTTGAACCTCCCAATTTTTGGCTGCCTGACCAAAGGGCTATACTACAATACACCCACTTGAGGGTTACGGGCCCTCACTGCACGTCTCTATGCAGGGACAAAGAGGAGCCTCCCAATTTTTGGCTGCCCTGACCAAAGGGCTATACTACAATACACCCACTTGAGGGTTACAGGCCCTACTAAATGTCTGTATGCATGGGTCATTGTTGAACCTCCCAATTTTTGGCTGCCCTGGCCAAAGGGCTATACTACAATACACCCAGTTTGAGGTTACAGGCCATCCTGCATGTCTGTATCCAGGGGCATTGGTGAACCTCCCAATTTTGGACTGCCCTGGCAAAGGAAGATACTACAATAGACCAGTTCCTCAAAATGGGCACTTATTTCTAGACAGGGCTTCATGTCGTCTCTTTCAGGGTCATCGGATTGCCGCACAATGTTTTCACGTAAAATCTTTCATGTAATCACAAAAAGTAACATACACCAGCTGTATCTCACTATTGGGTATGTGCCCTTAACATTTCCACCCTAAATATTCATTTTGGTGTCATTTTGGAAGGTTTTCTGGAGACTCCGTAAAATTGGCGTGAAACTCGGACAACATTGTTCACAGCTGTGACTTTTGAGTGAGAAATGCTTCCAGGGTCTTCCCCATGGTGTTGCCATGTCATTTCAGCACTCTTCTGAGACTTTTGTGACATTTTTAGGTTTTTCCATGCTGCCGGCAGTCATTTCATAAAAATACTCGTGTCTCCCATAGGATAACATTGGGCTCGTTACTCGGGCCGAGTACACAAGTATCTCGGGATGCTCGGCCCGAGCTTCGACACCCGAGCATTTTAGTACTCGCTCATCACTATCCCTACCAACCATTAGGATGTTTGCTCCTACAGAGCAGTTACCATGGTAGATCAAGAAAATACACAGGACTGTGCTTCACCGGACCCGCACTGCCGACACAGGAGATGTCCAAACTGTTGTTGGTAGAAAGTGACTTTTTACTTCAGACCTGACTCCTTCCTCAGGGACACACATTAATGTGATGGACTAGCCTAGCCAGTCTCAAGACCTTAATCCCATAGAAAATTTATGGAGGAGCTGAAGCTCCGAGTTACCAAGCAACAGCCTCAAAATCTTAATGATTTAGAGATGATATGCAAAGAGGAGTGCAGCAAAATTCCTCCTGACATGTGCACAAACCTCATCATCAACTACAAGAAACGTCTGATTGCTGTGCATGCTAACAAGGGTTTCAAAATGCAAATATCTAATATATAAAGCCGAAGGCCACTTCGGATAACCCGAAGGGTACTTCCGTGATGGCCTCCGGACCCATGGTGGTGACGTCACCACTGCGGGGTCCCCCGGCTACAGGGAGCGGCAGAGGAACGTTCCGCTCTCAGAAGTTCCGTCTGCCCTCCAGCCTCTCCCCTCCAGCCAATGCCATAGCTAGCGGGAGGGCAGGGGGGAGGGGGCCGAGCTCACCGTGCCTCCCGGCATGAGGGGCCCATTGCCCCACCCCCTGAGGGGCCCCGTGCTGACAGCAGCCGCCGCCGCGCACCCGGAGTGGAGGGAGGATGGAACTTCCTGTCCAGCAGCTCTGCCCGCCCCTTCTCTCCTCCTACAGCAGACGCACGCCGGCCGCGTGATCTGCACATCCCCCCCCCGGCCCTCACATCTGTCTGCCAGCACCCCCCTCCCCGGTCCTCACATGGGGGTCCTGGGTGCTGATCTTGCCCCAGGGCCCGGAGCACGCCAGCTAGGCTTTGCCTCAGCCTCTTCCCTCAGCCTCTGCCCTCCAGCCTCCGCTCTCCCCTCCAGCCTACCCTCCAGCTCTGCCCTCCAGCCTCCGCTCTCCCCTCCAGCCTCTGCCTCCAGCCCTTAGCCCCCAGCCATCGCTCTCCCTCTCCAGCCTCTGCCCTCCAGCCTCTCTCCCTCCAGCCTCCGCTCTCCCCTCCAGCCTCTCCCTCCAGCCTCCGCTCTCCCCTCCAGCTGCTCCGTCTCTCCCTCCAGCGCCCAGCCTTTCCCCTCCAGCCTCCGCTCTCCCCTCCAGCCTACTGCCCTCCAGCCTCCGCTCTCCCCTCCAGCCTCCGCCCTCTCCCCTCTCCTCCAGCCTCCGCTCTCCCCTCCAGCCTCGCCCCTCCAGCCTCTCCTCCAGCCTCTCCCTCCAGCCTCCCGCTCTCCTCCTCCAGCCTCCGCTCCCTCCCCTCAGCCTCCCCCCTCTCTCAGCTCCGCTCCCCAGCCTCTCCCCTCCAGCTCCGCTCCTCCGCCTCTCCCCTCCAGCCTCCGTCTCCCCTCCAGCCTCGCTCCTCAGCCTCCGCTCTCCCTCCAGCCTCCGCTCCCCTCCAGCCTCCGCTCCCTCCAGCTCGACTCTCCCCTCCAGCCTCTCCTCCCTCCCCAGCCTCCTCTCCCTCCAGCCTCCGCTCCCCTCCAGCCTCTCCCTCCAGCCTCTGCCTCTCCCTCCAGCCTCGCTCTCCCCAGCCTCCCCTCCAGCCTCCCTTCCCCTCCAGCCTCCGCTCACTCCCTCTCGCCTCCAGCCTCCCTCCAGCCCTCCGCTCTCCCTCCACCCTCCCTCTCCCTCCAGCCTCCGCTCTCCCCTCCAGCCTCCCCTCCCTACTCTCCCTCCAGCCTCCCTCCCCTCCAGCCTCTCCCTCCAGCCTCCGCTCTCGCCTCCCCTCCCCTCCAGCCTCGCTCTCCCCTCCACTCCCTCCACCTCCCTCCCTCCAGCCCTGCCTACCTCCGCTCTCCCCTCCAGCCTCCCCCTCAGCCTCCGCTTCCCCCTCCGCTCTCCCTCAGCCTCTCCCCTCACTCCGCCTCGCCTCCCTCCAGCCTCGCTCTCCCCCACCTCGCCTCCCCTCCAGCCTCCCTCCCCCTCCAGCCTCCGCTCTCCCCTCCAGCCTTCCCCCCTCGCTCTCCCCCTCTCAGCCTCGTCCCCTCCAGCTTGCCCTCCAGCCTCCGCTCCCCTCCAGCCTTCTCCCCTCCGCCTCCCCTCCGCCTCTCCCCTCAGCCTCTGCCCTCCAGCTCCTCTCCCTCCAGCTTCCTCCAGCTCTCCCTCCAGCCTCCGCTCTCCCTCCAGCCTCTCCCCTCCAGCCTCCGCTCTCCCCTCCAGCCTCTCCCTCCAGCCTCGCTCTCCCCTCCAGCCTCTCCCCTCCAGCCTCCGCTCTTCCCCTCCCGCCTCCGCCCCTCCCCTCCAGCCTCTGCCCTCCAGCCTCCGCTCTCCCCTCCAGCCTCTCCCCTCCAGCCTCCGCTCTCCCCTCCAGCCTCCGCTCTCCACTCCAGCCTCCGCTCTCCACTCCAGCCTCTGCCCTCCAGCCTCCCCTCTACCCCTCCAGCCTTTGCCCTCCACCTCTGCCTCCAGCCCATCTGCCCTCCACCTCCGCTCTCCCCTCCAGCCTCTCCCCTCCAGCCTCTGCCCTCCAGCCTCGCCTCTCCCCCTCCAGCCTCTCCCCTCCAGCCTTCGCTCTCCCCTCCAGCCTCTGCACTCCCATCCAGCCTCCAGCCCTCCCCTCCAGCCTCCGCTCTCCCCTCCAGCTCTCCCCTCCCACTCCAGCCTCCGCTCTCCCTCCAGCCTCCGCTCTCCCCTCCAGCCTCCGCCTTCCCCTCCAGCCTCTGCCCTCCCAGCCTCCAGCTCTCCGCTCCTCCCCTCCAGCCTCCGCTCTCCCCTCCAGCCTCTGCCCTCCCCTCCAGCCTCCACTTTCCCCTCCAGCCTCTGCCCTCCAGCCTCCGCTCTCCCCTCCAGCCTCTGCGCTCCAGCCTCCACTCTCCCCTCCAGCCACTCCCCTCCAGCCTCTGCCCTCCAGCCTCCGCTTCCCCTCCAGCCTCTCCCCTCCAACCTCCGCTCCCCTCCAGCCTCCGCTCTCCACTCCAGCCTCCGCTCTCCACTCCAGCCTCCGCTCTCCCCTCCAGCCTCCGCTCCCCCTCCAGGCTCAGCCCTCCAGCCTCTGCCCTCCAGCTCTCCGCTCTCCCCTCCAGCCTTGCCCTCCAGCCTCCGCTCTCCCCTCCAACCTCCGCTCTCTCCTCCAGCCTCCACTCTCCCCTCCAGCCTCCACTCCTCCTCCAGCCTCTGCTTTCCCTCCAGCCTCCGCTCCCCCTCCAGCCTCCTCTCTCCCCTCCAGCCTCTGCTCTCCCCTCCAGCCTCTGCTCTCCCCTCCAGCCTCTGCTCCCCCCTCCAGCCTCTGTCCTCCAGCCTCTGCCCTCCAGCCTCCGCTCTCCCCTCCAGCCTCTGCCCTCCAGCCTCCGCTCTCCCCTCCAGCCTCTCCCCTCCAGCCTCTGCCCTCCAGCCTCCGCTCTCCCCTCCAGTCTCTCCCCTCCAACCTCCGCTCTCCCCTCCAGCCTCCGCTCTCCCCTCCAGCCTCCGCTCTCACCTCCAGCTTCTGCTCTCCCCTCCAGCCTCCGCTCTCCCCTCCAGCCTCCGCTCTCCCCTCCAGCCTCTCCCCTCCAGCCTCTCCCCTCCTGCCTCTCCCCTCCAGCCTCTCCCCTCCAGCCTCCGCTCTCCCCTCCAGCCTCCGCTCTCCCCTTCAGCCTCCGCTCTTCCCTCAAAGCCTCCGCTCTCCCCTCCAGCCTCTCCCCTCCAGCCTCTCCCCTCCAGCCTCTGCTCTCCCCTCCAGCCTCCGCTTTCCCCTCCAGCTTCTGCCCTCCAGCCTCCCCTGTCCTCTGCCCTCCAGCCTCCCCTGTCTTCTGCCCTCCTCACCCCTCCAGCCTCCCCTGTCCTCTGCCCTCCTCACCCCTCCAGCCTCCGCTCTCCTCACCCCTCCATATGCAATGTACAGTATGAGTATTTATGTGTGTATGTAGTCACTTCCGTCACTTTGTCCGCACTTCCCTCACTTTGTCCGCACCTCCCTCACTTTGTCCGCACACATACACACACTCCGCTATACTTACCACTGGCCCTGCATCAGCCGCCTGGATCCTCAGTCGACATGTCGCCCACCCCCGAACTACTGGATCCAATATAGCATCCAAGAAGTCTCGCCAAACTTCCTGGATGCCATATTGGATCCAGTCGTCCGCGGCGGCGACATGTGGACTCAGGATCCAGGCGGCGGGGAAGACGCAGGGTCGGTGCTAACTATAGCGGAATGTGTGTATGTGTGTGTGTGTGTGTGTATGTATGTATGTGTGTGCTAACCACTCTGCCCACGCCGCTGTGCTGACCAATCTCACCGCACTCACTGCTAACCACTGAGCCACCGCACTCACCTAACCACTGAGCACCGCACTCACTGCTAACCACTGAGCCACCACACTCACTGCTATCACTGAGCCACCGCACTCACTGCTAACCACTGAGCCACGCACTCACTGCTAACCACTGAGCCACCACACTCACGCTAACCACTGAGCCACCGCACTCACTGCTAACCACTGAGCCACCGCACTCACTGCTAACCACTGAGCCACCGCACTCACTGCTAACCACTGAGCCACCGCACTCACTGCTAACCACTGAGCCACCGCACTCCTACTAACCACTGAGCCACCGCACTCACTGCTAACCTCTGAGCCACCGCACTCACTGCTAACCACTGAGCCACCGCACTCACTGCTAACCACTGAGCCACCCACTCACTGCTAACCACTGAGCCACCACACTCACTGCTATCCACTGAGCCACCGCACTCACTGCTAACCACTGAGCCACCGCACTCACTGCTAACCACTGAGCCACCCACTCACTGCTAACCACTGAGCCACCGCACTCACTGCTAACCACTGAGCCACCGCACTCACTGCTAACCACTGAGCCACCGCACTCACTGCTAACCACTGAGCCACCGCACTCCACTGCTAACCACTGAGCCACCGCACTCACTGCTAACCCTGAGCCACCGCACTCACTGCTAACCACTGAGCCACCGCACTCACTGCTAACCACTGAGCCACCGCACTCACTGCTAACCACTGAGCCACCGCACTCACTGCTAACCACTGAGCCACCGCACTCACTGCTAACCACTGAGCCACCGCACTCACTGCTAACCACTAGCCTAGCCCGCACTCACTGCTAACCACTGAGCCACCGCACTCACTGCTAACCACTGAGCCACCGCACTCACTGCTAACCACTGAGCCACCGCACTCACTGCTAACCACTGAGCCACCGACTCCTGTTACCCTGAGCCACCGCATCACTGCTAACCACTGAGCCACCTATACTCTGCTACCCACTGAGCCACCTGTATATACAAAATTCATTTCACCGCACTCCCCTAACTATTACTAAATTAACTATATATGGATTCTAGACTACCCGATTCTTTAGAATCGGCCGCCATCTAGTATTTATATAATTTACACAATATAATTTTCAAGATTGAATTTCTGATATTCTCTCACTGTTAAAATTAACCTACCTTAAAATTTTAGACTGTTAATGTCTGTGTCAGTGGCCAAACTTACAAAATAAGCAAGGGATGAAATACTTATTTCCCCCACTATAGTAGGGTTAAATGGCAAACGTACAACCATATGTTCCAGCTTCTTCCTACACATTTCATCCCCCCTTTTGTTAAGACAGGGGCCTTAAACATAGAATTATTTACTTGTGATCTATACTCTGGCAATAAAAATTAGAGAACGATGTCTGATCAGATCATTTTTTTCAGGCAGAATGTAATCTACGCTGATGAACATTTGGCAGTTTTTGTGTACGGGGTGCACCATGCCACTAGAACAGGATTTTCCAAAATAACCTAAGTTTATAATCTTAACTCCTTAATTTGAGATAAAATGTGATGATCATAATTAGAGAACAGTAATGACTGTAAACAGGAAAGATTAAAACAAAATTTTGTGAAGGTTACAACAGTCACCAATCAGTAGAAAGAGTCTAGGCCTTTGCTGTGTAAAGGTCTTTGCTTGGTACAAGGATCCAAGGGATGGTGCTTCTACGATCCACGCTGCTGTGAAAGGACGAGGACCACACTGGGTCTAAAATACAATGATGGTTTTATTCTGATGCGTTTCAGACCTGTTCTAGCTCCTTCTTCAGGGACACAGCAGTGTGAATAGTAGATCCCTTGGATCCTTGTTTACATGCCACTTTTCACGTGGAAGTGCCAATCCAGCAGCAGCAGTATAAGTGCATACATTAGTTGTGGGTCTCACAACTAGCTCAGGTGAGCATTTGCAATCATTGATGCCTGTTTTCTTTTAGCGATAAGACCCATTGCACTCTTTCTGTCTCTCTTTTTTTAGATATGTGCTTTGTACAGGCCTTTAGTTTATACAGGCCTTTGCTGTGAATGACTTCAGCATATCTGAGGCCACAGGACATCACTGGTCTCTCACACTGCTCTGGGGGGAGTTTGGCCCACTCCTCTTCCAGTCTCTTCTACAGTTCATACAATATATGAAAAAACTGACTGGCGACACCACTATGTCCAGGTGCTAGCTGAAAAAACACATATATAAGGAAGCATACAGCTGCAGTCTGGAACACAAGAGAAAGGAAAACATGATCTAGTAAAACTGCTGTGAAAATACTAGATAAGGCAAATACATGACGCTAATGTAAAATGCAACAAAGGAAATGAGGCATAGCAAAACTGCTTAAGATTATCTGTAAAATGGAGAAACAAAGCTAATGTATTGGCCAATTCATGTGAGCCTGATAACCAATGACAAGGTGTTCTCTTGTACTGTGTACGTAACCTACTGCATCTATGTGTGATTAAAATCTGAATGTGTGGGCAGAAAAGAACCTGGCTACAATAAGATGGTGGACACATCATAGCTATGGGGTGGAGGAGGGGCAATCTTAGGTACCTGATACAGGAGAACACCTTGTCTCTGGTTATCGGGCTCACATGAAATGGTCAATACATCAGCTACATTTCTCAATTTTTCAGTTATTCCTAAGCAGTTTTGCTATGGCTCATTCCATTTATTGCATTTTATATTAGCTTCATGTATTTGCCCTGTCTAGTATTGTCACATGAGTTTTGCTAGATCATGTTGTTTCCTTTTTCTTGTGATCCAGTGTACAGCTGTATGCTTCCCAATTCTTCCACAGTTCAGTGATGGTTGTGGATCTCTTGGCCATACTTTTGTCAGCAAGGATTTTCCAGGGGTTTTCTATTGGTTTAGATCAGGACTCTCGGCTGTGACCATTTCATTGTTTCAATGTTTCCTGATTCAAGAAACTGCTTTACCCAATTTGCTTTGTGATAGGGGGCATTGTCCTGCATGAAAATTGCTGCTGATTGAGTGCTGAACGCAAGTAAGGCTAGGGTCAGACTTGCCCTGCCCCTAGCCTGCAGGATTCGTCAGAGACTTAGTTTCTGGCAGGAGCAGCACATGGTTTGGGGAATGTTTTCTGTTGCAGAGGTTGGACCTCTCATACAGCGACATGGCAGAGTGAATGCAAGAGTGTTCTCCAACAACATGCGGTTCCTTAGGCTGGGGTCAGATTTGTGTCTGCCCCTAGCCTGCAGGATCCGTCAGAAACGTTGCAGTTTGCAGCGTTTTCCTGTGCACTCTGCTATAGCGCATATCTGGGGATTGTCTGTGGAGTCGGCGGCTGCTGTGAGTATCTTGCTGCCATAGAGATCCATAGCCTGGCAGCGCATAGCGTTACATGCAGTTAATGCTATGCGCTGCTCCTGCCAGAAACTAAATTTCTGACGGGTCCTGCAGGCTACGGGCAGACACAAATCTGACCCCAGCCTCAGGAACCACATGTTGTTGGAGAACACTCTTGCATTCCCTCTGCCATGTCGCTGTATGAGAGGTCCAACCTCTGCAACAGAAAACATTCCCCAAATTATCTCACTTGGCCATGACCATGACATGTTGTTACTGGATTACTGTTAAACATAAGACACAGGATGAACAATAAATTGTGGCAGTGTCTTCTTAGGTTGTAATGACTGAGTGTCCCTTCGAAATGATCTGAAAAATGTAAAAGGACATAGTCACCAGACCATTCCTCATCAGGACACACTGTATAATGAGGTGTGAACCCAGACTGGGAGCAATTTACTGGTGATTCCTCAGTGTGAGGGGAACGTGAGAATGTCACTTACATTGTAAGGTAAAGAATATTAATACCATGTTAGCCAGTAGATAGAAAAATATATTGCAATCTGAGAGTCCTCAGTGGTTGATACCTTTTAATGACGAACCGACAAGATGGTAAACATAGCAAGCTTTCGGGACACTGTGGTCCCTTTGTCAGGCTGATAATGACACAGATTCTGAAGTCACACACATATATACTATACTTAAACAGGATGAGATGGTGCAGTAAATACAACAGGTGATGTAAAGCAGAGTTAGGCTGGGGGGGAAGGAGCTGGGAAGAAATGTCAAATGTTCATAGTTCTCTAACTTGAGTCTGTTGCAAGATGTGATATCCCTAAATGCCCTTTTATTTTATATACATTGTATACACCCTGAGTGTGTTATACAACAAAGACACAGATGCAGTAAGGCTAAGGTCACATTTGGGAGCTTGCATCCGTTGGAAGGATTCATTAAAGGATACATTTTTTTCCCCTTGCCATTTTCATGGCATGTATGTTCATTTTTATTGTATGTGTTAACACATGGTACATATATGTCCCCTGCATTAACGCATGCATTTCCCATAGTGTAAAAAAATGCATGCGTTTTTGCAAAAGCACCCAAAAATGCTGCTTACTGCGTTTTTGGTGCTCTTGCAAAAACACATAGCGCTGGAGTCTATGGGTGCGTTAACGCATACATTTTTCAACATTTGCACAATAAAATAGTGCATGCATTTAGCAAACGCATGACGCAAGTCTGACCTTAGCCTAAAGGATATATGCACATATAACTCCTCATTTACTCTAAATACATTTCCATCTTTAAGATGAAGTGGTCAGGGACCATACCAATGTCCTTAATGAAAAAAATTATTTTTAGTCACCAAAATACAGTCATATGAGCTCAGGTCAATGTACTGTAGATTGGCTATTACCATACCTACAGAGAAGGTGGGTCTAAAAGATCCACCCAAAACGAGTCATTAGAGGCTGAAAGTCTTATGTTCAATTTCAAAAAGGTCTAAATGGATAAAGATTAGCCATTACTGGCTGTTAGATGACTCACATAATAACAATAATAAAAATAATAATAATAGTAATTATCTTTATTTATCTAGCGCCAACATATTCCACAGCGCTTCACAATTCAGTGGTTCATATACAAACGGTCAAAAGTAACAATTATGAAAAATAGAATACAATAATTAAAGCAAAAATAAAGGTGATGCTGCTCAAAAGAGCTTACAATCTACAATGAGATGGGGGTTACACAAAGTACAGGGCTTATTGCAATGATGGTCCAGGCATCTTGAGGAAGTGGGGGATAGAAAAAAATTACATGAATAGTCACCAGACATCTGTGTACAGCTTTTGGGTTTGGTGGAGTTTGAAGGAGAGTTATGTCCAGAGAAATAGTGAATGGGCTATATACAGTATAAAGGACTTCTATTAGGGAGCAGGATAGGTTGTCTTAAAAAGATGTGTTTTTAGAGAGCGCCTGAAGCTATGTAAATTGTGGATACTTGGGGTAAAGCATTCCAGAGAATTGGTGCAGTTCGGGAGAATTCTTGGAGCTGGGAGGTTTGGATTAATACAGAAGTTAGTCGAAGGTTATTTGTAGAACGTAGAGAACGAGTGGGGTGATAGACAGAGATGAGGGAGGAGATGTAGGGAGGTGCTGCATTAAGAAGAGCTTTATGGGTGAGAACAAGCAATTTGAATTGGATCTTGTAGTGTTCAAGCAGCCAGAGACTGGCACAAAGTGAAGGTGTCTGAGTAACGATTGGCCAGATAGGTGATCCTTGCTGCTGCATTGATTATGGCCAATTAATAGAAAATTGCAGTAATCAAGGCGGGAAAGGATCAGGGCCACGGTGAGGGTTTTTGTTTTTTCCATGGTGAGAAAGGGGCAGACTCTAGAGATGTTCTTCTGGTGCATGCAACAAGAGCGGGAGAGAGATTGTATAAAGGAGGTGAAGGAGAGATCAGTGTCAAACATAACACCCAGACAGCAAGCCTGCTGCCAAGGTGTTATCGTGGTGCCGCACACCAAGAGGGAGATGTCAGATCTAGGGAGGTTAGTGGAGGGCGGGATGAAAAGAAGTTCAATTTTGGAAAGGTTGAGTTTCAGATAGAGAGCCAACATGATGTTGGAAAATGCAGTTAGACAGTCATTGGTGTTCTTTAGTACCGCAAGGGTGAGGTCAGGGTCTGAAGTATATAATTGTGTGTCATCAGCATAAAGATGGTACTGGAAGCCAAATCTGCTGATGGTCTGTCCAATAGGGGCCGGATAGAGAGAAAAGAGAAGAGGGCCAAGGACTGAACCCTGAGGGACCCCAATAGTGAAAGGAAGAGGAGAGGAAGTGGAGCCAGCAAATGAGCCAGCAAAAGAGCGGGCAGAAAGATAGGACAAAAACCAGAAGAGGGAAGTGTCCTTTATGCCAATGGAGTGCAGCATAGCGAGTAGGAGATGGTAGTCACCATTACTTTTTGCCGTTAGATGGTCATTGGTCATTTTGATGAGGGCAGTTTCTGTAGAGTGCATAGGGCGGAAACCAGACTGTAATGGATATAGAAAAAAGTGTGTGGAGAGGTAACGGGTGAGCTGGGTGTAGACCAGGTGCTCCAAGAGTTCAGAGATGAAGGGGAGGTTGGAGACTGGTCTGTAGTTATTCGTGCAGGATGGGTCAAGAGAAGATTTTTTTTAATAATGGAATAATGATAGAGTGTTTGTAGGAGGTGGGGAAGATGCCAGAAGGGAGGGAGAGATTGAAGATTTTGTTTAGGTTATAAGTGACGATTGGAGAGAGACTGGAGTAGGTGTGAGGGAATGGGGTCAGTGGTGCATGTAGTGGGACGAGAGGAATCTTCTTCTTCTGTGACTGGGTCAAATATGGAGATTGAGTTGGAGGAAATGGGGGTAGAATGGGAGTAACAGTGCTTTGAGACTGGGAGCTGATTTCATGGCGGATGTTGTCTATTTTCTCTGTAAAGTAAGAGGCCAGATCATCAGCACAGAGGTTAATGATAGGGGCCTGCACTTTAGGACTGAGGACAGAGTGAAAGGTGTCAGAGTTTTTCTGGAGTGTTGGATAGTGAGGAAATCAGGGTGGTGAAGTAGGTTTGTTTGGTGAGGTGAAGGGCAGAGTTGTAGGTTCTTAACATGAATTTATAATGGATGAAGATTTCTGGTGAGCGAGTGTTCCTCCATAGACGTTCAGCACTCATTGAGCATCGCTGGAGGAATCGAGTTTGTCATGTGAGCCAGGGCTTTTTTATTCTATGTTTGGAGGTCCTGAGGGTGAGGGGTGCTTATTGGACTAGGGTGCTTCAGAAGTGTCATTGTAGTGATTCACAGCCAGATCAGGACAGGAGAAAGAGGAGATTGGGGTCAGTGATGTGAGTAGAGAGTCTGTGAGTGTATGAGGGTTAAGGGCCTCTAGATTTCTGGATGTGTGATAGGTAGGAGCGTGCTGTAGTGGGCAAGGATTTGTGAGTGTGAAGGAGAGAATGTTATGATCAGAGAGAGAAAGAGATAAGTTATCTAAGGAGGAAGTTGAGCAGAGCCAGACAAAGACCAGGTGAAGGGTGTTTCCGTCTTTGCGTGTCTCCGAGTTTGACTGCTTTGAGAGGCTGAGAGAGGTGGTTAGAGATAGGACTTGGGATGCAGATGGGGAGATTGGGCTGTTTATGGGGATGTTAAAGTCTTCTAGTATTAGAATTGGTAATCCTGAGGATATGAAGTGCGGCAGCCATGCAGAGAAATGGTCAAGGAAGTGGGTGGGTGAACCTGGGGGGGCAGTATACCGCTGCTAATCTGCAGGGGAAGGGATGGAAGAGCCTGATGGGGTGGACCTCAAAATAAGGGAATGATAGTGATGGGCTTGGGGGATGACCTGGAAAGTACATTGTGGGGACAGCAGTAAGCCAACTCCACCACCATGTCTGGTCTCAGGTCTCGGAAAATGGGAGAAATGTAAGCCGCCATGCGAAATAGCAGCAAGGGAAGCAGTGTCTGAATCCTCGATCCAGGTTTCAGTGAGGGTCAGCAGATTAAGAGAGTTAGTGAGAAAGTAGTTGTGGATGAAGGGAAGCTTGTTGCATATAGACCTTGGATTTCTGAGCGCGCAATTAAAAGAGGAAGATGAAGTGAACGCTGACGTGAAAGGGGCTTAAGTCACATGTCCCTCGGGATAAGGGAAGCAGCCATTTGCCATCATCGCCATTTTCAGAGTGTTACATCCTAGGGACATTGCTGTTACCATTCCATGCTTCACAGAAAGATAGCTAGTTACGCAACCAGAGAGTCCATCTGGTCATAGGCAATAGAAGAACTGATTGTCATATTTTTGTGGTTCCTCTATAAAGCCTTTTTGGACCTTAAAAAAGAGATTGCCAAATATATTTGTTTCCCCAAAACTGCTTTATTTGGCCTAAAAAAAAAGTGTTTTTGCTTTCCAAATCTATATGGATTACACTTGAGTGGGAAATCTCAAGGTTGTGGAGGAGAGGGGAAGGGGAACAGGCATGGGGAGAAGGGTAAAAATCTTGGTGTTAAAGGTTTATGCCATCACATGCTCTACAGTGAGTCATCCCACACTCTGGGTCACTAGCCCTAGTCCAATGGATTTGTCCTACTCCGTACTGGTTGCTACGTCTTGGGGACTTGGAAGATGAAGGTGTGCAGGTAAAGTTAATTAGGTTAGTAGGATTTCTATGTTAGGTGTGGGAGGGGTTGAAGATGGCAGAGAGAGGACTTGCATAGATAAGTTCAGACGTATTGAGGGAAAGTTTTAAAAAACCCTCCCACATGGAGGTAAATATACATGTACACGATTCAGAGTAAAAATGGATACAAGGGCTCTCTCCTCTTGATACTTTCTCCTTAGTATGATTCACAACTCATGGTGTCCTCAATTCCTAGACAGATTACTAATGAGAGCTAGTTAGCCAAAGTGTCACGATCTCCACATTGCCTGTGTTATTCTAGGTTTGTGGAGACTGTCAGGCTGGGCTGGCTCTGTGCCTCAATTACCTTAATTCAGCTCACTTAATTAAGAGCCTACTTAAACTAGCTTGCAGCTCTGCTCTTGGTCAATGTTACATTTGCTTTTGGCTGTGTAGGACTTGATCTCTTTGTGTTCTGAACCAGACCCTGGCTGACTTTTTTTCTTACCAGGACTTGAACCTTTGCTGGTGACCTGACTTCTCTTTCTGTTTTGTACCTATGTACTCTATTTCTGTCTCTCCGGTTTCTTGACTTTGACTTGAATTGGATTTTGCTTCTGTTAACCCCTTGCTGTACTGCACCATTTACTGGACCTGACCGTGCATTGACTTCTCTTTACTACCGCTACGTAGTATAATTGTTATAATTAATTTCCATTAATTTCAGTTAGTTGTCTGCTCCTCTGAGACTAGTTATTACTTGTGACCAGCATCACATTACAATTGACCGTAATTTTTTTTCCCCACCTATGGAGCCCTTACATACTTTGTGTGATCAGGTGGCGGATCTGACTCAGTTAGTTCAGGATCTGGCTTTGGAACAACACAAATTGGCAGCCTCTCAGACTCAATTACAGGGCTAGATGTCTGGTGCTTTTCCTGCCCCTCAGAATCTCTCTCCTCTGGCCACTGTTATGACGTCCAAACCTGCTGATGTATCTCTGAGCCCCTCTGAACCTGTTGTAGCACTCCCTCACAAGTTCTCTGGGGAAAATGAGCAGTTGAGAGTTTTCAAGGAGAGTTGTATATTATTTTTTACCTTGCACCCTCGGTCCCCAGGAATGAGTCACAGCAGGTGGGAATAATAATGTAACTTCTGCGGGGGGGGTTGTCCTCAGACTTGGGCATTTTCTCTACCCTCTCTTGCTCCTGCATGTCTTTCGGTGGACGCCTATTTGACACTTTAAGACAGATCTATGATGAACCGGACAGGGTCAAGGTGGCAGAGACAAGGATCATGAATGTGACACAAGGCACCCGAACAGCAGAAGACTATTGTACTGAGTTTTGGCAGTAATCTTCTGAGGTCATATGGAATGATGTAGCTCTCAGATGCCAATTCCTCAGGGGTCTCTCGGAGTCTCAAAGGACACTCTGGTTCTACATGCTGCACCTGGTTGTTTGATGGAAGCCATGACTCAGGCTATCCGCATGGATTGGAGGATTTTGAATAAGAAAACAAGGAAAAAGATACATTTTATTCATGTTATTTTAGTCAAAGCAGGAATAGAACAGTGGTGCCAGGACATGTGCAACACACCACAATAACATATATACACATCTAGGTTGACAAATATAATACAGGGGTAGTAAAATCCGAGTTAATAGTGTTACACGCAGAGATACAAGAGTCTCATACATAAATATACATTTTACATCAGAATAAAGTGCAAGTGCAATAAATCGCAATATCATACATGAATCATGCCCCAGATACACTCCCATAGCTCTAAGTACATATCTGGTGCACAAAGGCGACCCCAGGTTAAGCCTTGTTTATATGGGGATATGAAAGCTTCCCTATAAGCTTTCAAATCCCTTATAACATTATCAACTTAGATTTTACTACCCCTGCGTTACACTTGTCAGCCCAGATGTGTATATATATTATTGTGGTCTGTTGCACATGTTCTGGCACCATTGTTCTATTCCTGGTCAGACTAAAATTAGTCTGGTGTTCACTTTTTTGCATCATTAAAATGTTTATCCATGCCATCTTTCTCCTGGTTCTCTTATTCAAAGCTGTATTTCTGAGTGATAAGTGGGTTTAGGTGGGACAAACATCTTAACCACTCACCTTTTTACAGATTGCATGCAATTTAAAAAGGCTTTAAGATGGATCCTGGGAATGTTCAGGCCATCACTGATTGGGTTCAACCTAGCGACCTCAAGGCCCTGCAGTGATTTGTGGGGTTTGCAAATTATTATAGAAAGTTCATTAGATGTTTTTCCCAAACTGTTAAACTTCTTACGGACCTCACTCATAAAGGGGCGGAGCTAAAGGCTTGGTCGCCAAAAGCGGTCAGGGCTTTTGAAAATTTTGAGAAATGTTTTATGTTTGCTTCTGTGCTTGTTCAACCAGACATTCAGAGGCCGTTCATTGTGGAGATAGATGCTTCTGAGGTCAGGGTGGGGGCTTTATTTTCTCAAGGTCCAAAGACCTTAAGTAATCTGCGTCCATGTGCCTTTTTCTCTGTAAAATTTTCTCCTGCTGAAAGGAACTATGATGTAAGCAATAGAGAGTTGCTTGCTGTCAAGTTGGCTTTTGAAGAAGAGAGGCATTTTTTTGGAAGCAGCTGTTCATCCGGTCGCCATGGTGACATATCACAAACATTTAGCCAATATTGAATCTGCCAAGAAGTTGACCCCTAGACAGGCCAAATGGTCTTTATTTTTCTTAGGTTTAATTTTACTATTACGTTCAGACCTGGATTTAAAAATATAAGAGCAGATGCCCTGTCTCATAGTTTTGATTAATTGTCTCCTCTGGAACCTCCTTCCTCCATTCTTCCTCAGAGTATCGTTGTGGAGATGGTTTTCTCTGAGCTGGAAACTGAAATACATATTGCTCAGTCTTTGGCTCCTTCCAATACCCCTGACTGCAAGTTGTTTGTTCCTGTGAACCTCCGATTATGTGTTTTACAAGAATTCCATGATTTTGTGTTGAGTTTTCATCCTGGGGTCACTGCCACCCAGAAGGCAGTTGGTAGACTCTCTTGGTGGTCTGCTATGCATAGGGATGTTAGAGAATTTGTGTCAGCTTGTGAAACTTGCGCACGCGCCAAAGTGCAGCATTGCCGGCCGGACGGGGAATTGACTCCTTTGCCAATTCCGGAAAGACCATGGACTGATTTGTCCATGGATTTCATTTCTGATTTACATCTGTCTTGGGGGGTGACTGCTATTTGGGTGGTGGTCGATCAATTCAGCAAACAAGCTCAGTTTGTCCCATTATCTGGGTTACCCAATGCTGAAACTCTCTCCAAACTGGTTATTGTTCATGTGGTACGATTGCATGGGATTCCCCTTAATATTGTGTCTAATAGGAGAGTACAATTCGTCTCTAGATTTTGGAGGGCTTTCTGCAAAAAATTAGGGATTGATTTGTCCTTCTCCTCTGCTTATCACCCTGAATCTAATGGGTAGACATAGAGAACAAATCAGTCTCTGGAACAAATTTTGAGATGTTTTGTCACTGATTAGCAGGAGAACTGGTCGTCATTTCTTCCTCTGGCTGAATTTGCTTTCAACAGTTGGGTTAATCAGTCCACTGGGACCTCTCAGTTATTCTGTAATTATGGGTTCCATCCTTACTTTGGTGATTTATCCAGGGTAAGTTTTGCATGTCCTGGGGTAATATCACCATTCAGGAGCTGTGGAATGCTTGGCAGGTGGTTAAGAAGAACATTGGGGTGGCTCAGCATCGGCAGAAATAGCAGGCACTTCTCTGGTGGGTCATAAGGTATGGCTATCCTCGAAGAATATTAGAGTAAAGGTGTCCTTGCTAAAGTTGGGTCCTAGGTTCATTGGTTCATTTTTGAGGTAGTCAATCCAGTCGCCTTTGGATTAAAACTTCCCCAGTCATTCCATACTCCTAATGTGTTCCACAAATCATTGCAGAAGGAGTTTGTTCCCTCTGCTCTGTCTCCCTCACCCGCCTCCTCCTGTGTCCATTGAGGGGAACCTGGAATATGCAGTTCAAAGGATCATTGATTCCTGAATAGTCCAGACTTCTCTTCAATATCTGGTGCATTGGAAGGGGTATGGATCCGAAAAATTTCTGCAATTTCTGATCGGTTGATCTGGATCTTTTATCAGAGGTTTCCTGGGAAATCTGGGGGTCTGGTGGTCCCCCTAAATAGGGGGTACTCTCATAATCTCCACATTGCCTGTATTATTCTAGGTTTGTGGAGACTGTCAGGCTGGGCTGGCTCTGTGCCTGAATCACTTGAATTCAGCTCACTTAATTAAGAGCCTATTTAAACTAGCTGGCAGCTCTGCTCTGGGTCAATGGTACATTTGCTTTTAGCTGTGTAGGACTTGATCTCTTTGTGTTCTGAACCAGACCCTGCCTGACTTTGTTTCTTACCTGGACTTGACCCTCTGCTAGTGACCTGACTTCTCTTTCTGTTTTGTACCTATGTATTCTGTTTCTGTCTCTCCGATTTCCTGACTTCAGCTTGAATTGGATTATACTTCTGTTAACCCCTTGCTGTACTGCACCATTTCCTGGACCTGAACGTGGATTGCTTTGACTTCTCTTTTACTACCAGTAAGTAGTATAATTGTAATATTTACTTTCCATTTATTTTAGTTAGTTTTCTGCTCCTCTAAGACTAGTTATTACTTATGACCAGCATCACACAAGGGTTCTATGTCTCATCACAGGAGGAACAAATAAAAGGAAAAAAGGACATCAACCTCATAGTTAATGATTAACACACGAAGCAGGAAAATGCTGGTTACAGATAGATTCAAGTAACCTCCCTATGGCCAAGTATGTTTGCCAAGGTTAGTCATGCTATTACCCTGAAATATAATACAATGGGTTCACTAAAGGACAAAACTCTATCATGACAGTCTTTTCAGAAAAATAACCATGTGTATAAATACCTCCATCCATAAGTCTGCATTGTGTGCTCTTGGTACAGTGTCCGTGCAGTCACGTATGCCCCATACAATTTGCCTTAATTAAATGTAATCCACTCCTCCCAGAATCACATAGAAATACTCCACACCTACAGCCTCTGTCGTCCAGTTTCAGCGTGCATGTCACACTGAAATGCAGGAGTGTTTTTGCTCCTGCGCAGGGACTCCTTTAAAGTCCAGGACCTGCATGTCACCCTGGAGCGCACCAGCACTTCCACTCCTGCTCAGGGACACATGATCCAGTAAGTGCCGTGAACACTACATCAGGCAATAATACGCACTTCAGCATCTGCATTCAGGACAGCACTTTTACATTGTATAGAGATGATGCTAAATGGCAGTGCTTATTGGACCTGCGGTGAAGTCACAACCCTATCAGCTGATTGGGTCACATGACCGCAGTTCTCACGGTAACTTCACTTCACTTCACGGCAATACTGCACTTGCCGTACCTGCCGTAAGCCCCATAGACCATGCAAGGGGCTTGCCGCAAGTGAGCCGCAAGTGCTACCGTTAGGCGGCAGATGCAGTAAATCTGCCAGATCTGCCGCAATTAGAGAAAAATGCTAATGTGAAAGGGGCCTTAGACAGCCAATGACACACACCCCTGTGCAGTGGATGTTTTATGCTCCCTGATTGGCTGCCGGTCTGGAACATCCACAGAAAAGTGCTGGGAAAAAATAAATGGAGTCCAATGCTCCTCTGACCTCTCCCCACCCCTCCTATTCATCAAATACATCCCACCCGCAATCCTAACAGTTGTAAGGTAGAAGAAATACGTCACTGCAAACACAGTAATGCTTTTTCTCCCATTACAGAACAAAGCCAAGTTCCCTGATTTTCTAACAAAATATTCTGGTTTCCCGAATCCAAATTGTCCTTGTTTGTGTCGAATTTTAACCTTTCCAATGCTCATTTCTCTCTTTATGAGAAAACCTTTCACTCTCTCCTCAGTCCTAAAGTGTAGTCCCCCACCACTGACCTCTGTGCTGATTATGTGGGGCTTCTTACTTTGGAGAAAATAGACAACATCCGCCAGGAAATCTGCTCCCAGCCTCCAAGCGCTGCTACTCCCATTCTTCTCCGCATTTCCTCTGGCTCAATCTCCATATTTGACCCAGTCACAGAAGAAGAAGTCTCCAGGCTCCTCTCTTCCTTTCATCCCACTACATGCACCACCGAATCCATTCCCTCACACCTACTCCAGTCCCTCTCTCCGGTCATCAGCACTCCCTTATCAAAATCTTCAACCTCTCCCTCTCTTCTGGTATCTTCCCCTCCTCCTTCAAACATGCTATCATTACTTCATTATTAAAGAAATCTTCTCTTCACCATCCTGCACAAATAACTACAGACCAGTCTCCAATCTCCCCCTCATCTCTAAACTCCTGGAGCACCTGTTCTACACCCGCCTTATCCTTTACCTCTCCACAATCTCTCTTCACAGTCTGGTTTCTGCCCCCTACACTCTACAGAAACTGCCCTCATCAAAGTGACCAATCACCTTCTGATGGCAAAACGTAATGGTGACCACTCTCTGCTTATCCTTCTTGACCTCTCTGCAGCTTTTGACACTGTTGATGACCATCTCCTTCTCTCTATGTTGCACTCTATTGGCATAAAGGACACTGTTCTCTACTGGTTCTCTTCCTATCTCTCTGACCGTTTTTTCAGCGTATTGTTCGCTGGTTCCACTTTCTCCCCTCTTCCTCTCACTATTTGGGTCCCGCAGAGTTCACTCCTTAGCCCTTTTCTCTTCTCTCTCTACACGGCCCCGATTGGACACACCATCAGCAGATTCTTCTTTTAGTACCATCTCTATGCTGATGATACACAATCATACACTTACCCCTGACCTTACCCCTGAAGTTTTAAAGAACACCAATGACTGTCTAGCTTCAGTTTCCAACATCATGTCTGATCTCTATTTGAAACTCAACCTTTCCAAAAATAAACTTTTTCTGCTCCCGCCCTCCACTAACCTCCCTAAATCTGACATCTGTCTGTCAGTGTATGGCACCACGATAACGCCTAGGCAGCAGGCTTGCTGCCTGGGTGTTATGTTTGACACTGATCTCTCCTTCACCTCCCATACACAATCTCTCGTCCGCTCTTGTCACTTGTACCTGAAGAACATCTCTAGAGTCTGCCCCTTTCTCACCATGGAAACAACAAAATCCCTCACCATGGCCCTGATCCATTACCGGCTTGACTACTGCAATTCTCTATTAATCGGCCTCCCCCTCTCTAAACTTCTTAACTCCATCCTTAATTCAGCAGCCAGGATCACATATCTGGCCAAATGTTACTCAGATGCCTCCACTCTGTGCAGTCAATGCACTGGCTGCCCGTACACTACAGGATCCATTTCAAATTGCTTGTTTTCACCCACAAAGCTCTTCACAGTGCAGCATCTCCCGACATCTCCTCCCTCATCTCTGTCTATCACCTCACCCATTCTCTACGTTCTACAAATGACCTGCTCCAAGACTTCTCCCAAGATGCACCAAGTCTCTGGAATGCTCTACCCCAAGAAATCAGGACTATCCAAAACTTGCATTGCTTCAGACGCTTCCTTAAAAATACATATTTTTAAGGTGGCCTATCATGCTCCCTAATAGAAGTCCTTTGTACTGTATATAGCCCATTCACTATCTCTCTGGATATAACTCTCTTTCAAACTCCACCAAACCCAAAAGCTCAACACAGATTGTCTGCTGACCATTCATGTAACTTTATTTCTATCCCCCACTTCCTCAAAATGCCTGTGTGGAGGATGAATTATATCTTATCTATTAATCTTAGTTTTTATACTCATATAGCATTAAATGAAACAATAAGTTTTTCCCTTAACCTAGTATCCAATAGATATATCTCTCCCTCTCTTATTCCCTTTCCTCTTCTCTCTCTCTATGTCTCTTTCTCTCTCTCTTTCTTCTCTCCCTCTCATCCATGAACCAAAGTTATGTGTAAACAAAGTGTCTTTCAGATGGATGTGTGAAGAGAAGATACAATGTGGAGAGGTGCCCAGGAAACTAAGGAGCTGATTGGTCACTACTGTGCCGGTTCCAGATTGTACCATGGGAAGCTAGAGATATTCTGCATACCAGAGGCCAAGAGAAGACATCATGACGTGACAAAGGATGGACTCAACACAGAAGACAAAAGACTAATTATTACTAACAGAGATAGATGTATTAGCCTAACTCCACCTAACTCCCATCTAATCCCACCTAACTCCCACCCTGCCATGGACATTTACATGCTTATCTTTTAGACTATAAAATGCCCTGTACCCGGATATTGGGTTCAGTAGTTGTTGCCGTGTACGTTGTTATTATTAAACCTGGACACGTTATAAGCTTGAACCGGACTCTCTCGGTCTGATTTACTCTTATCTGGTACCGCGTGTTCATAGTCTAATCTGGGATGACTGGCGAGGGAGTGGAACAGTAAAATTTTCCCCGACACCTGGACCATCACTGTAATAAGCCCTTTGTGTAACCCCTGTCTCGTTGTAGATTGTAAGCTCCTTTGAGCAGGGTCACCTTTATTTTTCATTATTATTATTTACTTATAGAGCACCATTGATTCCATGGTGCTGTACATGAGAAAGGGTTACATACAAACAAGTTAAAAATACAACAAACAAGCTAACAGTGACAGACTAATACAGAGGGGAGAGAGGACCCTGCCCTTGTGGGCTTACATTCTACAGGGCAGTAGGTTAGGTCTGCTCTGGTGGTGGTGGTAAACCACTGGGTCTAATAGTGGTGGAGCGCCATGTCCAGTGGTGGTGAGGTGACACTGGTCATTTCAGACTGTAGGCTGTTCTGAAGAGATGGGTTTTCAGGTTCTGCTTGAAGGTTCCGAGTGTGGGGGACAGTCGGACGCTATGGAGTGCAGAATTCCAGGGGATGGGGGATGCTCGGGTTAAGTCTTGCAGGCGGTTAGATGAGGAACGTACAAGTGTGAAGGAGAGGAGGAGGTCTTGGGAGGATCGAAGATTTTGATTTGCATGATATTGTGAGATTAATTCAGAGATAGTTATTTTTGCTTTAATTATTGTATTGTACGTTTTACATTGATTCTCTGCTTATTGTATTGTATCTAATTACTGTACTGTATTTTTACATTGTTTCTTATACTTTTTACATTGATTCTCTACTTTAATTACTTTCTGTACTGTATATTTGTTTATTGTTACCTATGACCGTTCGTATACAAACCACTGTATTGTAAAGTGCTGTGGAATATTTTGGCACTATATAAATAAATATTTATTATTATTATTAACTGCACCAAAACACACACCAACACCATGCGTGAAAAAAAGGAATTCAGTCTAATGAGTTCACCCAAGGTGAGTTCACCTGAGGCCACTGATAGCGTGCCATGGGAACCATGCCAGCTGTGACCTCAGCTGAACTCTCCGACATCACCAATGCAGTTACTTTAATATCATCTGTCACTGCGATATAGCAGAGCCAGCAAGCATTGTGTTCAAATAAAAAACACAGACACAGAGAAAAATGATTTACCGTAACTATTTACTTACAGGATTGGTAATGTGGGATTGGTTAAAGACCTGAACATCACCAATCCAGGGCTTCATCACAGATGTCAATTCTCTGAGTTCATTAACCCCTTCTGTTACCCCAATTGCCACTGTTTTTGGGCAATCGAGATGAGCCAGGTAAAGCACCAGGATTTAGCTCTGATTTGCTTTGGCAAATCTGTTGGAAGCGCCAAACTCTGGGGTTGCTGCGGGCTGCTATTCTTTGCCTTGGAGGAGCCAATAACTATGTGCCTCCCCAGGGTGAGAAAACCAACCCACAGCCATGTGCTTTATTTTGGCTGAGTATCAAATTGGGGGACCCTAAATCATTTTTTTAAATTATTTATTTAAATTATTTTAAAAATCAGCATGAGGTTCCTGAATTCTGATACTTGACTGATATAAAGTGCATACAGTTAGGGCCAGAAATATTTGGACAGTGACACAAGTTTTGTTATTTTAGCTGTTTACAAAAACATGTTCAGAAATACAATTATACAGTTAGGGCCAGAAATATTTGGACAGTGACACAATTTTCGCGAGTTGGGCTCTGCATGCCACCACATTGGATTTGAAATGAAACCTCTACAACAGAATTCAAGTACAGATTGTAACGTTTAATTTGAAGGGTTGAACAAAAATATCTGATAGAAAATGTAGGAATTGTACACATTTCTTTACAAACACTCCACATTTTAGGAGGTCAAAAGTAATTGGACAAATAAACATAACCCCAACAAAATATTTTTATTTTCGAAATTTTGTTGCGAATCCTTTGGAGGCAATCACTGCCTTAAGTCTGGAACCCATGGACATCACCAAACGCTGGGTTTCCTCCTCCTTAATGCTTTGCCAGGCCTTTACAGCCGCAGCCTTCAGGTCTTGCTTGTTTGTGGGTCTTTCCGTCTTAAGTCTGGATTTCAGCAAGTGAAATGCGGCTCAATTGGGTTAAGATCTGGTGATTGACTTGGCCATTGCAGAATGTTCCACTTTTTTGCACTCATGAACTCCTGGGTAGCTTTGGCTATATGCTTGGGGTCATTGTCCATCTGTACTATGAAGCGCCGTCCAATCAACTTTACAGCATTTGGCTGAATCTGGGCTGAAAGTATATCCCGGTACACTTCAGAATTCATCCGGCTACTCTTGTCTGCTGTTATGTCATCAATAAACACAAGTGACCCAGTGCCATTGAAAGCCATGCATGCCCATGCCATCACGTTGCCTCCACCATGTTTTCCAGAGGATGTGGTGTGCCTTGGATCATGTGCCGTTCCCTTTCTTCTCCAAACTTTTTTCTTCCCATCATTCTGGTACAGGTTGATCTTTGTCTCATCTGTCCATAGAATACTTTTCCAGAACTGAGCTGGCTTCTTGAGGTGTTTTTCAGCAAATTTAACTCTGGCCTGTCTATTTTTGGAATTGATGAATGGTTTGCATCTAGATGTGAACCCTTTGTATTTACTGTCATGGAGTCTTCTCTTTACTGTTGACTTAGAGACAGATACACCTACTTCACTGAGAGTGTTCTGGACTTGATGTTGTGAACGGGTTCTTCTTCACCAAATAAAGTATGCGGCGATCATCCACCACTGTTGTCATCCGTGGACGCCCAGGCCTTTTACAGTTCCCAAGCTCACCAGTCAATTCCTTTTTCCTCAGAATGTACCCAACTGTTGATTTTGCTACTCCAAGCATGTCTGCTATCTCTCTGATGGATTTTTTATTTTTTTTCAGCCTCAGGATGCTCTGCTTCACCTCAATTGAGAGTTCCTTTGACCGCATGTTGTCTGGTCACAGCAACAGCTTCCAAATGCAAAACCACACACCTGGAATCCACCCCTGACCTTTTAACTACTTCATTGATTACAGGTTAACGAGGGAGACGCCTTCAGAGTTAATTGCAGCCCTTAGAATCCATTGTCCAATTACTTTTGGTCCCTTGAAAAAGAGGAGGCTATGCATTACAGAGCTATGATTCCTAAACCCTTTCTCCGATTTGGATGTGGAAACTCTCATATTGCAGCTGGGAGTGTGCACTTTCAGCCCATATTATATATATACCGTATATACTCGCGTATAAGCCGAGTTTTTCAGCCCAAAAATTGGGCTGAAAAGTACCCTCCTCGGCTTATACGCGAGTCAGTGCTGTATACCGATGTATACATCGGTACATACCGATGTATACATCGGTATACAGCAGCCCCCGCATCCCCAGTAATGCAGGGCCCCCCCAGCGTCTCTCCGGTCACCTGTAAAGGAAACTATACTTATCACAGTGCTCTGTCCGCACCCGCTCGCACCCGCTCTCAGCTGCCGACATCGCGATCCTCCATCTTGCGTCTTCTTCCTGTTTCTGTGCTCGTCGCGGGCAATGACGTCACTCCCTGCGACGAGCACAGGAAACAGGAAGAAAGAAGACGCAAGATGGAGGATCGCGGTCGGCAGCTGAGAGCGGGTGCGAGCGGGCGCGGACAGAGCACTGTGATAAGTATAGTTTCCTTTACAGGTGACCGGAGAGACGCTGGGGGGGCCCTGCATTACTGGGGCTGCCTGTATACTACCGCTGGGGCTGCTATATACCTCTGGGGCCCTGTATACTACCACTGGGGCTGTATATACTACCACTGGGGCTGTATATACCTCTGGGGCCCTGTATACTACCACTGGGGCTGTATAAACCACTGGGGCTGTATATACTGCTGGGGCCCTGTATACTACCACTGGGGCTGTATATACTACCACTGGGGCTGTATATACCTCTGGGGCCCTGTATACTACCACTGGGGCTGTATAAACCACTGGGGCTGTATATACTGCTGGGGCCCTGTATACTACCACTGGGGCTGTATATACTACCACTGGGGCTGTATATACTACCACTGGGGCTGTATATACTACCACTGGGGCTGTATATACTACCACTGGGGCTGTATATACCTCTGGGGCCCTGTATACTACCACTGGGGCTGTATAAACCACTGGGGCTGTATATACTGCTGGGGCCCTGTATACTACCACTGGGGCTGTATATACTACCACTGGGGCTGTATATACTACCACTGGGGCTGTATATACCTCTGGGGCCCTGTATACTACCACTGGGGCTGTATAAACCACTGGGGCTGTATATACTGCTGGGGCCCTGTATACTACCACTGGGGCTGTATATACTACCACTGGGGCTGTATATACTACCACTGGGGCTGTATATACCTCTGGGGCCCTGTATACTACCACTGGGGCTGTATAAACCACTGGGGCTGTATATACTGCTGGGGCCCTGTATACTACCACTGGGGCTGTATATACTACCACTGGGGCTGTATATACTACCACTGGGGCTGTATATACCTCTGGGGCCCTGTATACTACCACTGGGGCTGTATAAACCACTGGGGCTGTATATACTGCTGGGGCCCTGTATACTACCACTGGGGCTGTATATACTACCACTGGGGCTGTATATACTACCACTGGGGCTGTATATACCTCTGGGGCCCTGTATACTACTACTGGGGCTGTATAAACCACTGGGGCTGTATATACTGCTGGGGCCCTGTATACTACCACTGGGGCTGTATATACTACCACTGGGGCTGTATATACTACCACTGGGGCTGTATATACTACCACTGGGGCTGTATATACCTCTGGGGCCCTGTATACTACCACTGGGGCTGTATAAACCACTGGGGCTGTATATACTGCTGGGGCCCTGTATATACTACCACTGGGGCTGTATATACCTCTGGGGCCCTGTATACTACCACTGGGGCTGTATAAACCACTGGGGCTGTATATACTGCTGGGGCCCTGTATACTACCACTGGGGCTGTATATACTACTAGGGCTGCGTCTTTACTACCACTGGGGCTGTATATACCACTGGGGCTGTATATACTACTGGGGCTGCGTGTATACTACCACTGAGGCTGCTGTATCTACCTCTGGGACTGGTGTATACCACACTGCTGGGGGATGTATACTTGTGCTAGGGTCCACCCTCGGCTTATACACGAGTCAATAGATTTTCCCAGGTTTTGGGGGCAAAAGTAGGGGGGTCGGCTTATACACGGGTCGGCTTATACACGAGTATATACGGTAATTGTATTTCTGAACATGTTTTTGTAAACAGCTAAAATAACAAAACTTGTGTCACTGTCCAAATATTTCTGGCCCTAACTGTATATATAATATGGGCTGAAAGTGCACACTCCCAGCTGCAATATGAGAGTTTCCACAGTTTGTAAAGAAATGTGTACAATTCCTACATTTTCTATCAGATATTTTTGTTCAACCCTTCAAATTAAACGTTACAATCTGCACTTGAATTCTGTTGTAGAGGTTTCATTTCAAATCCAATGTGGTGGCATGCAGAGCCCAACTCGCGAAAATTGTGTCACTGTCCAAATATTTCTGGCCCTAACTGTAGCTGGGGCTGCAGGCCGCAACTGTACACTTTATCTACACTGATAATCAAAAATATAGGGGACCCCAAACATTTTTTGAATTATTTATTTTTATACACCAACAGTATTGTGGCAGATTTGTCACCATAGACTAATAGGTATGGCAAGCAATCACAGACACCGGCACAATGGGTGAGGATGCATGCTGACTGCAACAGCCAATCACAGACACTGTCACAGAGGGAATAAAGTGAGTAAAGGCTTAATTGGTGGACCGGAAGTGTGACTATATCAGGAGACTAGTATGTATAATTCTTCTGCTGTAATCACCGTTTTGCATTCTTTTACAGACCCATAGCCAAACCCAACCTGAGAAGTTACACTGACTTCTCAGGGAAGTCTGTGTTCGGAGGTCCATGAAGGACCCTGAACTTTACAATTCAGGTTTGCCCATCTCTAAATGCACGCAGGTAAGATGCATATAAGGTCTATGTCTTTGATTCTGAAATCTTGTTGGTTTTTTGGGCCAATCTGGGATGTTTACATTTAATTCCAATCTCCATTCTAGTCGCGACCATCTAAATCCATTTGTTGCATTCCAAAGATGTTGACCCCATCATGCAGAGGGAGAAGAACATGGGTATACATGGGTATACATTATCTAGATCCCTAACCTTACAACAGTCCTCATCCCTGCCCTGACACACCTCTTCAACATATCACCCACATCCGGCACATTCCCCTCACTTTTCAAGCACGCCCTAATCACGCCCATCCTAAAAAACCATCCCTCGACCCTACAACAGTCTCCAACTATCGCCCCATATCTCTTCTCCCGTTTGCCTCAAAACTTCTTGAACAGAACGTCCACTTCGAACTGTCCTCCCACCTCTCTACCTATGCTCTCTTTGATCGCCTTCAATCCGCTTCCGACCGCACCACTCCACCGAAACAGCCCTAACCAAAGTCACTAATGACCTTCTGATCGCCAAGAGCAAACGATACTACTCCGTCCTCATCCTTCTCGACCTCTCTGCCGCCTTTGACACTGTTGACCACTCCCTCTTACTCCAAATCCTTGAATCTCTTGGCATTACTGACCTTGCCCTCTCCTGGATCTCCTCCTACCTGACGGGCAGGACCTTCAGCGTCACCCACTCCCACACCACCTCCTCGCCCCACCCCCTTTCCGTAGGTGTCCCCCAAGGCTCGGTCCTGGGACCACTACTCTTCTCTATTTACACCCTCGGCCTAGGCAACCTCATCGAGTCACATGGCCTCCAATACCACCTCTACGCCGACGACACTCAGCTCTACCTGACTGGCCCCGACATCTTCTCTCTTCTATCCAAAATTCCTCACTGTCTATCCGCCATTGCATCCTTCTTTTCCACCCGCTTCCTCAAACTCAACATGGACAAGACAGAATTCATCGTCTTTCCCCCTCACAACCCTCCCCCCTTCCTGACCTGTCCATCACCGTCAACGACTGCACCCTCTCACCCGTCCCCCATGCCAAATGCCTCGGGGTAACCCTCGACTCCTCCCTCTCCTTCAAGCCCCATATCCAAGCCCTCGCCACCGCCTGCGGACTCCAACTAAAAAACATTGCCCGCATCCGCTCCTTCCTTGACCACAACACAGCTAAGACACTTGTCCATGCCCTCATTATCTCCCGCCTGGACTACTGCAACCTCCTATTCACCGGTCCTCCCTGCCTCCTCCCTCGCACCTCTCCACACCATCCTCAACTCTGCTGCCCGGCTCATCCACCTATCTTCCCGCTACTCCCCCGCCTCCCCTCTCCGCCAAGCCCTCCACTGGCTCCCAATCCCCCAGCGATCTCGCTTCAAAACCCTAACCTTGACATACAAGGCCATACACAACCTGTCCCCTCCCTACATCTCCAACCTGGTCTCCCACTACCTCCCTTCGCGCAATCTGCGCTCCTCCCAAGAACTTCTCTCAACCCCCCGCATCTCCACCTCCCACAACCGCAGACAAGACTTCTCTCGTGCTTCTGCCAGACTCTGGAACTCCCTCCCCCATCACATCAGACACTCCCCGACCCTGGGAACCTTCAAGAAAAACCTGAAGACCCACCTCTTCCTACAAGCCTATAACACGCACTGAGACCCACTGCACCATCTCACCTCCCCTCCTACTGTCTCCCTCCCCACCCCCTTTAGACTGTGAGCCCTCGTGGACAGGATCCCCGACCCTGCTGTACCCGTATGACTAATTGTGATATGTCATCGTTTTTCGTCGTTTGCGGTCGTCCTCGACTACCTGTTTCTGTCTACCCTCCAAATTGTAAAGCGCCATGTATCCTAATGGCACTATATAAATATACTTAATAATAATAATAATAATTAAAAAACTTGAAAGGCTTGGGTACAGACCCAAGACACCTTAGGCTGGCATCACACTGCAGTATTTTTCCTGGTCAGGTTTGATCAGGTTTGTGTGTCAAAACCAGGAGTGTCTCCAAAACTCAGAACAGGTGTCAATCTTTCAATCATAGTTTTTCTCTGCAAGTTCCTCTCCTGGTTTTGGCACACAAAACCTGATGAACCTGATCAGAAAAAAAAGTGCAGTGTAAAACCAGCCTTAAGGTGGCTTCACACACAAGGATATCGTAAATGATATCCTTAGAACGATCACGTGACTGTGATCCTTCCCACATCGTTAGTGCATTGTCACACACAAGGATATCGTTAACAATATCCCATTTGGCAACGCACCAGTTAAATAGGAGAGCAAGGACTGAACGATCTTTTAAAACATCAGGAATAGGAGATTTTTGAACGACATCGTTAAAAAAGGTGTCACACTGAACGATGTGGCTTCTTCAAGCAGCGTTAATTGGACGACGAATGATTGATTTGAGGTCAGGATCTCAAATCTTGGATGAACGTCCAACGATTTTTTCATCCAATATCCTTTGTTTACACGCAAGGACGCACAAACGATATCGTTTCAACAATCTCAAATCCATGACGTTGCAATGATATCGTTAACGATATCCTTGCGTGTAATGCCACCTTCAGAGTATCATGCACATCTTTTCAAAGCAAGTGGAGGACTTGGTATTTTTTAAAATTTCTGTGATGATCTCTAATGAACACCTGTCTACCATCACATTAAAGGTACCGATACATGACAAGATATTGGCTGCAATATCGCCTCAAAGTCACGTGGTGTGGTCAATTGCAATTGATACCGTGAGTGCGTCGTGTTGTGTTACAGGGCGATTTATCAATGGAGCAACATCGCCTGATTTATTTGTACTCACGTAAATCAGGCGATGTTGCATAAGCGATGTGGTAGGAGCGCTCAGTGTGACACCGCAATAGCAATGTTGAAAGCGATTTCCCCTATTCATTACATTGAAAAATATCGCTTGCTGGGTTGCTCATACCCAGCGAACGAAAGTTGCTTTCACCATCCTACTTGCGTTGCCTACGATACATCCCCGTGTGACAACTACAAGGCCATCTTGGAAAAGTGCCAAAAACATGCGCGCTCCCGTGAAATTGCAGGCAATATTGATTCGATATCGCATCATCTGACGGCACCTTCAGGGTTTACTCACATCTGAGTATAAAAAAAATCAGCCTGATTAGCATTCAGAAGAGTTGGCAGAGTGAAATCCATTTTTAAAAAATACATTTTTACAATTGTTTCTTGTTATTTTAAGTAGTAGTTTTATATTAAGAATAAAAACTGACTTTTTCTTCACCTCTAGAATACAGGTAGAGATAGAGATGTATCTCTGTGTTCCTGTATAATCTTCTTCTGGATTCCTGGCCTGCATTACAGCTCAAGATTACCAAATGCTCCTTTCTCTCTAATGGCCAGTTTACACACACCAACTTATCTGTCCAACTTCTGACCAACTTGCTGGTTGCAGTGAAATCATGGACACATTGTTCCATTTGTACACAGTCACAAAATGGAGCAATGTATCCATGATTTCACTGCAACCAGCAAGTTGGTCAGAAGTTGGACAGATAAGTTGGTGTGTGTAAACTGGCCATAAGTGTGGGCATTGGCTCATTGGTAAATAATGTTTAACGAGCAACACCTAAAAGGGAACCTGTCATGTATTTTTCCATACAAACCCGCCCCCAAAGTGTTTTAAATGTGTATAACTGACATGGTTTTCTAAAAAACTTTATATGCTTAGGTGAATGCAGAACATACCTTTTTGTTTCAGTCATAGGATTCACACATTTGTTTGTTTTAGGGTGCTTTCACACCCGCGGAAATGGTAATATCAGATTGCACTCACAACCATGTTAACCCCTTCCCTACCTTTTACGTTGTACAACATCATGAAAGTCGGTGACTGTACAACGTCATGCCAGTTACCGCGGCACCGTTGCCGCGGTAACCGCTATCGGGCCCCGGTGTTTTGTGATTCTTATCACAAAACACCAGGCCTTGACATCGGGGGTGGTGGATTTCACGCCCCGCCCCCAGGATTCACTGTGATTGACTGTTTAAATAGCCAATCACAGTGATCTTCTGTCCACCTAAAGAAGGGGCGGTCATAGCCCCTTCTATAGGCTGGAGCACTGGAGGGGGCGGGTTTCATTTGTGTCGCCGTCGCCTTCTGCTCACCCCCCAAGGAGCTTATCTAGATGCATACTGAGCACTTTGAACCCCCAGGTGCTTCACAAACTGTTCCGTAAGAATGAAAAAGTATTTTTTTTTTTCACAAAAATGTTCTTTTAGCCTCAATTTTTTAATTTTTATCTGGGCAACAGGATAATATGGATTCTAAAATGTTTTGGGTAATTTCTCCTGAGTACACCGATACCTCATATGTGGTCATAAACCACTGTATGGGCGCACGGTAGGGCTCGGAAGGGAAAGAGCGCCATTTGACTTTTTGAATGGAAAATTAGCTGCAATTGTCAGCGGAAACCATGTCACATGTGGAAAGCCCCTGTGTGCCTAAACATTGGAGCTCCCTCACAAGTGATCCCATTTTTGAAACTAGACCCCCCCCAAGGAACTAATCTAGATGGGTGGGGAGAACTTTAAACCCCCAGGTGCTTCACAAACTGATCCGTAAAAATGAAAAAGTATTTTTTTTTCACAAAAATGTTCTATTAGCCTCAATTTTTTCATTTTCACATGGGCAACAGGATAAAATGGATCCTAAAATTTGTTTTGCAATTTGTCCTCAGTACACTAATACTTCGTATGTGGTCATAAACCACTGTTTGGGCGCACGGCAGGGTTCAGAAGGGAAGGAGTGCCATTTCACTTTTTGAATGGAAAATTAGCTCCAAAAATCAAATGGCGCTCCTTCCCTTCTGAGCCCTGCTGTGCACCCAAACAGTGGTTTATGACCACATATAAGGTATTGCTGATGAACCCTTATAGCTTCCTAACAAAGAATAAATATTTTCCAAAATTCCATGAAGTAGACATGTGGAAAATGTTAAGCGGCCGTCACACGCTTCCATATCGCTAGGACATTGTTAGCGATCACATGCACGCGCGATCGCTTACAATATCGCTCACATCGCTGGTGAGATGTCACACAGACAGACTCACCAGCGATGTGGACCAGCGAGATCGCTGGTTACTACGGTACACATCGGGTTACTAGGCGCCGCGCGTCGCTTAGTAACCCGACGTGTAC
This sequence comes from Allobates femoralis, assembly GCA_033576535.1. Classification (NCBI taxonomy): domain Eukaryota; kingdom Metazoa; phylum Chordata; class Amphibia; order Anura; family Aromobatidae; genus Allobates; species Allobates femoralis. The sequence goes on from JARQOC010000010.1 coordinate 139,346,686, forward strand.
CATAGTTACCATCTCCCAGCATAGGCTCTGCCGCTGGGAGATCGTTCATCGTGGTGTTATACACCACGATGAGGCAGATCGTGAAATCGCTCATCGCAAGATGTGAGGTCCGGAGCTCAGATCCCGATTTTGAGATTTTATCAATTCTCACTCGTCGTATCTTGCCGTCACACGCACAGACATCGTTCAAGCGATGTTTAATCTGGCGCGTTCAAGCGATATCTTTCAATATTTTGTGTCACTTAACTCACTGGTTTAACAGAATAAAAATAAAAAATTTTAAAATTGCTAAATTTTTTTTTTTTTCACACATAAACGCAAAAATTATCAACCTAAATTTAGCACTAACATGAAGCCCAATATGTCACGAAAAAACAATCTGAGAATCGCTTGCATCCATTGAAGAGTTCCAGAGTTATTACCTCATAAAGGGACAGAATTGCAAAAAATGACCGGGTCATTAGGGTCAAAATAGGCTGGGTGATGAAGGGGTTAAACAATAGTACAATGCACATCTGCGAGTTTTTCCATCAATTTAACTCCCAATTACTTGTGCATCGAAATCAACTTCCTGGATACCTTCATCAAGCTACGGAACAATGAAGTAGAGACATCCCTGTACCAGAAGCCAATTGACCATCCAACATATCTTCAATGGGACAGTTTACATCCAAAACACATTAAAAACTCTATTGTGTACAGCCAGGCCATCAGATACAATCGGATATGTTCCAACCCTACAGACAGACACAATCACCTTGAGGACCTCAGAAAGACCTTTTTGAGCCAGGGCTACCATCCTAGAGCAATCGAGAACCAGATTACAAGAGCCACCAGAATATCAAGGAGTCATCTCCTACATTACAAAACTAGAGAAGAAAACAACTGGGTCCCACACATAGTCACCTACAATCCAAATCTGGAGGTCTGAAAAGGATCTGCATGGAAACTGCAACCACCACTACAAAAAGATGCCAAACTAAAATCTATATTTCCGGACCCCGCACTTCTCTGTGTTAGACAACCTCCGAATCTAAAATACATCATTGTGAGAAGCTCCCTGTCCTCTCCAACAGCAACAGGAACCTTTCCCTGCAACCAAAACAGTGCAAAACCTCCATCTATAATGACAATGGACAAGATAGAGATTCCCAGCACAGATCAGGACTACAAGATCCCAGGTAACTTTAGCTGCATCACAAGCGTGTGGTGTATTTAATTATATGTACCAAATGTCCAACAGGGAGTCTCTACATAGGTGAGACCGGACAAAAATTTAGAACAAGAATGCATTCTCATCACCACACAATAAAAGAAAGGCATATGGATCTACCAGTAGCCAAGGATTTTTATAGCTTTGACCACAGTATAACAGACATGAAGCTGCTCATTTTTAAAAGTAACCTCAAATCTCAGAGAGAGAGAATAATTTAGGAATACAAATTGATAATGACCTTTGACACATTCAAAGCAGGGATGAACATTTCACATGGATTCAGGTCTTTTTACATTAATTGAAAGGGCATTTGGGGGTATCATATCTTTGAACAGATCCCAATCAGAGGACAATAAAACTTTGACACCTCTTATCAGTCAACTGTTATGATATTTATCCATTTCAACCCGTTTCATTCATGTTCTTAGACCAACTACCAATCAAAGGACAACAAAACTGTCTGCGCCTCTTATCTCTGAACTCTGATTTTCCTTACCCAGTTGCTCCTTCCCCCCTCCCATTACTGACCACAATATTCTGCTTCATGTTCGCTAAGTTCACATCATACTGATAGCCCCGCCCCTTTCATAATGCGGCCGCCCTCTCAACACAGAAGCCAGGCCAAAGGGGGTGGCCATAATTAATTAGCGGCGGAGGCAGCAGCAAACACAGCCCCGCCTATGCCTGCAAAATGAAAGTACCTGGACACCACGTAACTATGACCTGCATTCTATACTTTAATAATTAGTTTTTAACACAAAAAGGGAGGTGCAGGGACCCCTCTATATAGAAACGGGGGGAAGGGGATGAGTTGGGGGGTTATGCACGGAGCTCTGAGGAGCCCGTTGCATGTGGACATTGTAGGAGAAGCCCACCTGAGTGGGCGTACGGTCTCTAGGGGGACTAAGCCCCCCCTAGAGACCTCAAGCAAGCATTTATTTATTAAATTTAACTATTTACAATACAGAGAACAGTTTGCTCATCCCTGCTGTTGCAGGATGACAAACTTGCAGTAGCCGCATTGCTCAGGATTACACATCCTGAGCAATCCGGTTACTGGAGTGCGGTATTCTGCACACATTTTTCCAAAAAAAATGTGTGTAAAGGCAATTGCGTTCACTGCATCCGGATCTGGATGTGGTGAACGCAATTCTAGTTTTAAGTGTGACCCTAGCCAAACATTCAACCTACTTCTCCATGCTGAGAACCACTCAAGAGGTTTTATACCATGTAGCCACTGTAAATGCTGTCAATTGACGGGGAAGGATAACTACATTTTTGGATGCAACAGAAACTCTTGATTTAGAATTGCTGACAAGCTTTCATGTCACACAAGCGAGGTCATCTATGCCATTATTTGCCCTTGCAATAAAATATGTGTGGGATGCACTAAAAGAAAACTAACAATAAGAATATATGAATATCTTTGGAATATTCAAAAAAGGTTTTTAGGACGTCCACTATCAAATCACTACAGAGAGAAACACAGTTCAAGCTTTAAATTCTCCCGTTTTTTTGCTATACAAAAAGTGCAGAATGATTGGAGAGGTGGTGACTTTGTCAAAAAAAATGTCTAGATGTGAGAGTAAATGGATTTACAACCTAAATTGACTAGTCCCAATGGATGTCTTAGACCCTTCATCCTACCTACTTTAATTTTCTGAGATAATGACCTTTGGGTTTTCATTGTCCATAAGTCATAATCATCAACATTAACATAAATAAACACTTGAAATAGATCACTCTGTGTGTAATGACTCTGTATAATACTGTATATGTGATATATGTGTTTCACTTTATGTATTGAATTACTGAAATAAATGATCTTTTTGATGATATTCTAATTCATTCAGATGCACCTGTACTTTCACTCTCCCAGTCTATACTAACACGAATAATTCAAACAGACTGTGAGAACCAGGAACCCAATAAATCATCAATTAAGCAATTTACAAGGAAATAAAGGAGACTCTTTATAAGGTGACTGTATGCCGACTGCAAGATTCCCTGATGACGAAGGACGCTTATCCTTTGAAATGTGTTGGTTGAGAGTTATGTCAGTTGGCTCATGTATGATCAGTGTCTCCTTTCTCTTCCCCTCTATCATCCTGCTCTGATGTCAGATACCAATCTATCTGGTGCGATTTAGCAGGAGGTACTGCCGCTGGCCACGGCGTGCTTCCACTGAGCACTGGCCACAGCTACCTTTGAGTGAGCGCTGGCCACGGTGTGCTTCTACTGAGCGCTGGCCACGACATGCTTCTACTGAGTGCTGGCCATTGTATGCATCCACTGAGCACTCTTACCACCTGCAGCTCCTAGCTCTGAGCGCAGTGAGGGACACAGATCTTAGCACTCCTTGCCTGAGCAGCAAGCACAGTGATCTTTATTAAAGCCCCCGTCACACTAAGCAGATCGCTAGCAAGATCGCTGCTGAGTCACTAATTTTGTGACGCAACAGTGACCTCAACAGCGATCTTGCTTTGTGTGACACTTAGCAGCGATCAGGTCCCTGCTGTGAGTTCGCTGCATGTTACAATCCGTTCTGGACCATTTTTTTATCATCGGGCTCCCGCTGGGAACGCTGCATCACTGTGTTTGACAGGGACAACGACCAACGATCTCAACACTACACCCAAGAGTGACAGGGTCTCAATGACCGCCGTATTGTTGCTGCATCGCTGGTGAGATCTGACTGTTTGACATCTCACGTAGCGACGCACCAGTGATCCCGGCCAGGTCGGATCACTTTCAGGATCGCTGGTGCGTCACCAAGTGTGACGGTACCCTAACACACATGGTCAGCTCCCCTGTGGAGGGAGTGTTCACCTTAACACTGTGAGGACATGAATACTGTGATCCTCTACTGCTGGAAACAATAGGTACAATACTTTGCTTTACTAATGTCTTATAGTCCAGATGAGTTGCCTTACACTTAATTAGCAAGTGATAATGACGTTTTCTGGTACTATATACTGAGACACCTATATATATATCAAAACGACACTGCATAAGGAGACTTACAAAAAGCTCTCATAACATTGTGTAATTGAGAAGGTGGTTCCAGAGGGGACACCATTCCATAAATATATACTAACAGAACATAGAGTAATATAACAATAGAATTGTCTTCTTTCCTGTTATAGGCCTCGAATTCAATACCAAGATTAACACAATAAGACATCTATACAACCATTTCTAATTGTCTTCGCTCACTTAAGATCAGTCCCAAGGAAGCTAATAAACCTATTATATTTAATGATGTATTAATATAGAACAACCTTGTAACGCATTCAGGATTCTTTTTATTAATAATAATTTTGTATTATTTTTTCTAGTGCAAGAGCAGTCTCTGAGGAAAAACAGTCCATGGGTAGAGGCACACTAGCATGCGTGTAAATCGCAGCGTTTTTGATGCATGATAGTCATAAAAGTGATTTCCGTATGGTCGTGCGAGTTTGTCAGTGCATTTTTAACATGGTCTTTCCTATGCTGTATAAAGTGAGAAAAGAGTAGATAAATAGAATAGCTAGATCAGGCTTACAAATCTCCTACTGCTTCCAGGGCCATGTATTAAGCTACTTGCATATTCACTGCACTGTCAGACAAACAGCCAATCACAGACACTCACACTCCATGAGAGCTTCTGTGATTGGCTGTTGTAGTCATACTGGGTTTCATCAATCTAGATGGTGATTCTGATTGGTTGCCATACACATTAGTGTATGGCAACCAACCTGCCATCATAGGGTGTTTAATAAATAGTTTTAAAAAAATAACACGTAGGGCTTCGCAGTATTTTTAAGTCTAGCCCGATGAAAGCGGACACTTGTGAGCTGCCAGTCTCAGCTGTCTAATTTTACCTTGGCTGGCAAAAGAAATGCGTGGGCTCAGCCCTATTTTTAATGGCCAGCCAATGTAAAACTAGGCAGCTGAAGGCTGATATTCTCAGTGGGGTGAGGGTTCATTGTTTTAGTGCCCCACCCATGCTAAAGAATAGCAGCCTGCAGCCACCCCTGAAAATGGCCCATTTAAAAGAAGATCCATTTCCAGGCACTTTATCAGGCTCTTCCAGAGGCCCTGGTGGCAGGTAGCATGCATGTAATAAGGAGTTAATACCAGCTTTTTTTTTACCAGCTGTAATTAAGCCCTGAGATTCTTAATGTCAGGCCAAGTTACACCCAGCCATTAAGAGTCTCCAATAAAGGGTTAAAGAAAGACACCACACAGAAAAAAAAATATTAGAAATAAATACACTGACACACTTAGATACAGCACAGCATCTTTATTACTTCCTCCCCACTTACGAATCCCTCCACAATCCTACAGTAGTCTTCTGTCTTCTTCAACTGATGCAGTTCTGATATATCATTGAGAACCGGGGAAGAACTCTACACTCCCCGTGCTCACTAATCACACAATGAGTGACAAGAGACTGTGGCATGATTAGCGGTGACGTCACCACTGCCACCGTTGCCATAGTAACTGAATGAGGGGTTACTATAGCAACCGTGATCTCCGATCACCGCTGTTAACTACCTAATTACCTGCGCCGCTATTCACGTGGCTCCTGAATGAGCTGGGTCCGGCATGAGCCGGCTCATTCAGGAGCCACGTGAATAGCGGCATCAGTAATCAGGGAGTTAAGCTTCATCTATCTATCTATCTATCTATATCTATCTATCTATCTATCTATCTATCAGAAAAGAAAAATTCTCTGCAGCACTCAGCTACTACCAATGATGTACATATGCTAACAAGCTGTATATAATATGAAAAAAAAGTTTAAAACTTACTTTTTTTCAAAAAACTCAAAATTTTTATTTTTTTTTATTTCTAACGTTCTTAGTACATACATTGGCCAATGTCTGTTTGCTTATCAACTGCGACAAAGTGACTTCAGGTCTGATGAGTCCTAACACTGACATCCCTGCCTTCCTTGTCCTCCCTCTCCCACTACTAAGTGGGCAGACACCATCTCGACCCTAGACCACCTGTAGGTGATGAGGGTGCAATTTTCAGCATGGAGCCAGCAACTCCACACGATACAAAAGAGAAAAAAAACTGCACAGCACTCACAGACATAATGTGAACTGGTGCCAGCAGGGACGCTGGATCAAACTACTAGAACATTTTTTCTGTGAGTGCTGTGCAGTTTTTTTTCTCTTTTGTATCGTGTGGAGTTGCTGGCTCCATGCTGCAAATTGCACCCTCATCACCTACAGGTGGTCTAGGGTCGAGATGGTGTCTGCCCACTTAGTAGTGGGATAGGGAGGACAAGGAAGACAGGGATGTCAGCGTGAGGACTCATCAGACCTGAAGTCACTTTGTCGCAGTTGATGAGCAAGCAGACATTGGCCAATGTATGTACCAAGAACTTCATAAATAAAAAAAATAAGAATTTTGAGTTTTTTGAAAAACCGTAAGTTTTATACTTTTTTCTCATATATATATATAGCTTGTTAGCATGTGTGCATTATTGGTACTAGCTGAGTGCTGAAGAGAATTTTTTTCTAGTAGTTTGACCCAGCGTCCCTGCTGACACCAGTTCACATTATGTCTGTGAGTGCTGTGCAGTTTTTTTTCTCCTATCTATCTATCTATCTATCTATCTATCTATCTATCTATCTATCTATCCTGTTTAAACTTTTTTATTGAAAATAAATGAGGAAGGTAGTGAACATATTTAACAATTAGCATTTAGTTTACAAATATAATGATAATATACAAGGGGTAATAAAAAAGGGTAGAGAATAAGGGGGAGGTACAGAGAAAGTACAAACCAAAACTATGTACCGTACATTGACATGATAAATTAAACAATCCGCAGGTATATTCATGTTTAATTCCTCTACAGTATAAGTATGCAAATAGAGTCTGTGGAGCCTCGTTTAGGAGTCTCAACACAGGACTAGCCAGATCTTCCTCTAGTGAAGGACCTAGCCATGATAACCACCATATTAAGTGGCCCTTTGAGTCAATATCCAGCTCTTTACAAGCTTAAAGATATGACAAGGGAATACCAAGGCCAGGTATCCATCCACAGACAACTGTTTCGGGGTGTTGCCCCTCATCAGTGTGGAGTAGGATTCTGGCTAGGTGGGAGCAATGCCTAGTAGACCAACAAAACAAAGTATTCACTGATCTCAGGGAGACCAGTTCAATAAAACACTGCAGGCAGCCGGCTAAAGCGCTCAACACAGTGAATTCCTAGGCCCATTGCCCCTGGGAATTTTGAATATGCAAATAGAGTCTGTGGAGCCTCGTTTAGGAGTCTCAACACAGGACTAGCCAGATCTTCCTCTAGTGAAGGACCTAGCCATGATAACCACCATATTAAGTGGCCCTTTGAGTCAATATCCAGCTCTTTACAAGCTTAAAGATATGACAAGGGAATACCAAGGCCAGGTATCCATCCACAGACAACTGTTTCGGGGTGTTGCCCCTCATCAGTGTGGAGTAGGATTCTGGCTAGGTGGGAGCAATGCCTAGTAGACCAACAAAACAAAGTATTCACTGATCTCAGGGAGACCAGTTCAATAAAACACTGCAGGCAGCCGGCTAAAGCGCTCAACACAGTGAATTCCTAGGCCCATTGCCCCCTGGGAATTTTGAATATGCAAATAGAGTCTGTGGAGCCTCGTTTAGGAGTCTCAACACAGGACTAGCCAGATCTTCCTCTAGTGAAGGACCTAGCCATGATAACCACCATATTAAGTGGCCCTTTGAGTCAATATCCAGCTCTTTACAAGCTTAAAGATATGACAAGGGAATACCAAGGCCAGGTATCCATCCACAGACAGCTGTTTCGGGGTGTTGCCCCTCATCAGTGTGGAGTAGGATTCTGGCTAGGTGGGAGCAATGCCTAGTAGACCAACAAAACAAAGTATTCACTGATCTCAGGGAGACCAGTTCAATAAAACACTGCAGGCAGCCGGCTAAAGCGCTCAACACAGTGAATTCCTAGGCCCATTGCCCCCTGGGAATTTTGAATATGCAAATAGAGTCTGTGGAGCCTCGTTTAGGAGTCTCAACACAGGACTAGCCAGATCTTCCTCTAGTGAAGGACCTAGCCATGATAACCACCATATTAAGTGGCCCTTTGAGTCAATATCCAGCTCTTTACAAGCTTAAAGATATGACAAGGGAATACCAAGGCCAGGTATCCATCCACAGACAGCTGTTTCGGGGTGTTGCCCCTCATCAGTGTGGAGTAGGATTCTGGCTAGGTGGGAGCAATGCCTAGTAGACCAACAAAACAAAGTATTCACTGATCTCAGGGAGACCAGTTCAAGAAAACACTGCATGGGCCTAGGAATTCACTGTGTTGAGCGCTTTAGCCGGCTGCCTGCAGTGTTTTCTTGAACTGGTCTCCCTGAGATCAGTGAATACTTTGTTTTGTTGGTCTACAGTATAAGTAACCATTCATTAGATAAGAAAAGTGAAAACAGTCATTGTGCGAGATTCTAATTTTGTAGTCTATGTTGAACGATAGCGTCGGCGAGTATAGAGATATCCATGGTGACCATTTTGTCAAATATTTAAGCTTTGTATCATTTCTAATAGTGTAGATAAATTTGAATAGATTGTGCGTGGCAATTTTTTCCATTAAGGTTTCTATGGAAGGTGGTCTCTTGTCTATCTATCCTAGGTCCTGTCACTCATAGCAGACAACTGTATGGCAGAACAGTATGCAGACATAGTCTACATCATGTATACTGTTCCCATGCAGTTTGAGCATGTTATCAGCCATTTCTAGCTTTTTACAGTCTTCTCAGACCTCTATGTCATGTCCAGCTGAAAATTTCTCACATTTCCGATTGGCTTGCATTGTGCTTGCTATTTGGAATGAATATGTGAGTATTACAAAGTACTCGTTATGAATATTTTGGTACTCGCTCATCCCTAATTTTTAATAAAAATCCTGGCTATGCACAGGCTCTGAAGAGTACAGTTGATTATTTCTTTTCATAATAATGAGGAGTAAGTGTACGCTGAGCCATTCAATAATTATAGTAAGTAAAAGATATGTACTGCATTCACCTAAGCATATAAAGTTATTTTTAGAAAGCAATGTTAGTGATGCTCATTGCACTCGGCCCTATGTTAGACAATCAGGCAACTCAGACCTGCGATGTTTTACTTAGCCCTTATAAAACTGAGGAAAAATTACATGTGCATGAGGCCTTACAAATACTGAGGAAAAAGCTCACCAAATACTCAGTGTGTGTACGAGGCCTTACAAATAGTGAGGTAAATACTCACCAAATACTCAGAATGTGCGCGAGGCCTTACAAATAGTAAGGTTAAACCTCACCAAATACTCATCGTGTGCACGAGGCCTTACAAATACTGAGAAAAAAGCTCACCAAATACTCAGAATGAGCGCGAGGCCTTACAAATACTGAGGTTAATCCTCACCAAATACTCAGCGTGTGCATGAGGCCTTACAAATACTGAGGAAAAAGCTCACCAAATACTCAGTGTGTGCACGAGGCCTTGCAAATAGTGAGGTAAATACTCACCAAATACTCAGCGTGTGCACGAGGCCTTACAAATAGTAAGGTTAAACCTCACCAAATACTCATGGTGTGCATGAAGCCTTACAAATACTGAGGAAAAAAGCTCACCAAATACTGTGTGTGCACGAGGCCTTACAAGTACTGAGGAAAAAGCTCACCAAATACTCAGCGTGTGCACGAGGCCTTACAAATACTGAGGTTAAACCTCACCAAATACTCATGGTGTGCATGAAGCCTTACAAATACTGAGGTAAAAACTCACCAAATACTCAGCGTGTGGATGAGGCCTTACAAATACTCAGGTAAAAACTCACCAAATACTCAGCGTGTGGATGAGGCCTTACAAATACTGAGGTAAAATCTCACCAAATACTCAGCGTGTGCACGAGGCCTTACAAATACTGAGGTAAAATCTCACCAAATGCTCAGCGTGTGCACGAGGCCTTATGGCCACTTTACACGTCCCAACATCGTTTCGATGTTGTATACAACGGCACGGGAGCGCGCACTTTTTTGGCTGAAACCCAAGATCGCATAGTAGCTGTCACACAGGGAGATATCGGCAGGCAACACAACTGTGATGTATACGCCCCCTTGTACGAGCGAACCTGGGAACAACCATTTAACATGGGAGTGAATAGGGGAAGTTGTTCTCCAAGTCGGTGTTGGGCTGTCACACAGAACGATCCTGCCAGATCGTCCATCCAATATCGGGCAGTTGGAGAGCCTGCACAATTCTTCCCGATATCGTTTTGGCATCGTTCTTGCATCGAATTGTACATTTACACCACACCATGCACAAACGATATCGGGGCCAACGTATGAACCACGTGACTTTTTATCGAAGTTGGACAACGATATCGGGACGTGTAAAGTGGCCATCACAGATACTGAGGTAAAATCTCACCAAATACTCAGCATGTGCACGAGGCCTTACAAGTACTGAGGTTAAAACACCAAATACTCAGCCTGTGCACAAGGCCTTACAAATACTGAGGTACAAACTCACCAAATACTCAGCGTGTGCACGAGGTCTTACAAATACTGAGGTAAAAACTCACCAAATACTCAGCGTGTGCACGAGGTGTAATGTATCAAAGTCTGAGGTTATTTTAGTAGCGCCCAGTTTAGAAAGTAATGAGATTTTGTAGAAATATAAATCTACTTATGTAACAATAATTGATAAGTTATAATAACTAATATCAAGTAGAATTTCTTACCAATTAAGAAGAATAGGGAAAGACAGAAGCAGCTTGTCCCTTGTAAAGACATGATGAAGTAATGTTGTTATTCTTGCTTTCTGTCTTGTGCCTTAGAGGTTTTCCTGGGAGTGACATTCAGAGAAGGTTTTACCGGTGAATAGGTGGATAAACTTGTTTAAAAGATATTCTTGCTAGAATACACGTGGTCAAAAATGTTGGTACCTCTTGTTTAATGAAAGAAAAACCCAAAATGGTCACAGAAATAACTTAAATCTGACAAAAGTAATAATAAATAAAATATTTATGAAAATGAAGAAATTAAAGTCGGACATTGCTTTACAGCCCTGCTTCCACAGTGCTCAAAGTAAGAGCCCTTCTCTCAACTGCCTGCCACTTTACACACACCAACTTCTGTGTCCAACTTCTTAACAGATCTCTGGTTGCAGTGAAATCATGGACACATTGTTCCATTTGTACACAGCCACAAAATGGAGCAATGTGTCCATGATTTCACTGCAACCAGTAAGTTGGTCAGAAGTTGGACAGATAAGTTGGTGTGTGTAAAGTGGCCCTCAGTGCCGCTTTGCACACACCAACTTCTGTGTCCAACGTCTGAACAGATCTCTGGTTGCAGTGAAATCATGAACATATTGTTACATTTGTACACAGCCACAAAATGTAACAATGTGTCCATGATTTCACTGCAACCAGAGATCTGTTCAGAAGTTGGACACAGATATCTGTGTGTGTAAAGTGGCCTTTACCAAAGGTCTTAGGGTACCTTTACACACGGCTACATTTGTAGCTTGTCACCAGGTAACTTACTGGTTGCAGTGAAATCATGGATACATGGTTCTATCTTGTTGCTGTGTACAAATGGAATCATGTATCCATGATTTCACTGCAACCAGTAAGTTACCTGGTGACAAGCTACAAATGTAGCCGTGTGTAAAGGTACCCTTAGTGTTCTCCCATGCAACACAACCTTAGCACAGCACAGAATGTTGAACAAGGCATGTTCGCCTTGCAAACTTCACCCTGTAATGAACTTACTACAAAACGAGGAGTCTCGCCTGTTGAAATCAGCATATATGGTCCTCTTGGATTGAAGACACCCAAAACAGGGTACTGCTGAGACAGCTTGCTACTGAGGGCATCGGCAGGAACACTACGTTTCAGAGACAACACAGGTAAGATAAACAAACAGAAAGTGCTGAGTTGAAAAGAATCACGGCGCTGACCTTTTGTCCATCAACGGAATCGCTGGCTATGGTCTTAGCTGGGGGGATGCCTTCTCTTTAGGTTCACCGACTCTGGTCCGGTCCGGGCTCAGACCGGGTGCAAACTTCCAGGGTTATCCAGGCTTCCTGTGGCTTCCTCAGCTCCTTTCTCTCCTGTGGTCAAGGACCTTTCCTGACCTCACAGCCTGTGGTGATTCTTTTCAACTCAGCGCTTTCTGTTTGTTTATCTTATCTTCCCCTGCTGAGCACTGCTGCGACCTGAGGAGAGAGCTGTCAAAGTTGGTTGTGACTCATACAACCTGACCAGGTGAGGCTTTCCATAGAAGGGGGACACCTGGTGGCTAAACTAAGAGGTTATCACTCTATGTGCGCTCCAACTATTTTATTTCTATAGACAACACAGGTGGGAGACTGAGAAAAAGTCTCTAAAGGCCATACAGCAACTCCAAGTCCAGCACCTTGGTTTTCCAAGGACTCTTTCAGCTGCTATTAGGAGACAAGCCTATGTTTCCTACAACTCATCTACTAAGGCCACAGCCACAGCAGCCTCCTTGAATGCCTCAGAGACCCGCAAAAAGTTACTATGCAGTTTCACCCCAGACAGGGCCAAGCTTGACTCGAAACCTGCATGCACCATACCAAAGATGGAGCTCTGTGCTGCTGCGCTAACAGCTGAAGCCAAGAGAGCCACAACCGAACAGTGGCATCTCATCTCCACTGACCTCCAGCTAGCTGAGTAGAGAACAAGACTCAGGTCACCACCCCGAGGTTGGCCGTCCAACAACCTTTGCCCTATTTTTGTCATCCACGAACTGGAGCAGAATGAACCAGAGCCTGGAAAGACTCTAAGGCCAACCTACAGCACAAGCCATGTGTCCCTGGTGCCAGGACAAGGGTTGAGGTTTCATCACCCTGGACACTCTCCAACCTGGTCAGCTGTTGTGCAGGCTGACACTCAGTCCAGGTGCATCGCCTGTTGGCTCCTTCGATTAGTAGTTACATGAACTGGACTTGTTGATGGACTCTGCCATGGTGGGGGGCGCACCTCCTCCTACCCCTGCCGAACCAGGACACAAAACTGTTGGGTTGGTGGAAGAATTGGCATGTTGCGGCTTCCCCAATCCGAAGATGGTTTTTTTCCTGTTGGACTCATTTTAATTTAAATTTTTTATTTTTTCATTCAAGGACTGCATTTCACTTCAAGCATGGACTCAAATACTGCATTACTGTTGCATTGTGTGCTCTTCTCTCCTCTTGTTGCAGGTTTCCTGACGTTGAGGGACAAAGTCAACTCCATATGTCGTAGAAATATTTGTGAAATCGGACGATTTCAGACGGGGAGTGTTGTGTCCCACGAATGGGAACAACCTGCAATGTCTATTTTTTTGTGTATTTTTCCGCCTATCAGGAAATTCCTTTACTGTAACCAGGTAGATTAGACTGGGTACTAAGATTGTCCCTATATCACTCCCTTAGTTGGCCTCTGTACAGGATGGCCCTCCCTTCTTCACCAGTTTAGTTTAGAGAAGCCATTACTGAAGAGGCATGTGTGCAGCCCTGTACAGATTATTCCTTTTCACCTATCATTCCATTGTAACTAATACAAGATTTGGAAGAAAACTACAGCGTTTCTCCTGGTCTTTCTACAGCCGCAGTAACAATTGAGTTGACACTGTCTGTTCATCATTTGGTGATGTAAGTACAAGTATACAATCATCTACTGTAAAAGACTGGTGATTAGAGCACTTGGGATTAGCAGTCATCAGAAGGGGACAGAACAGTCCTGGACAGAAATGATGGTCCGGTAACTTAAATATTTTATTGCACAACCTTTTCAGGCAATCACTGCAATCCAACGATTCCTGTAAATGTCAATGAGACTTTTGCACCTCTCCTTAAAAGCAAACTGCTCCAGATGTCTGGTGCTTGAAAGTTGCTTTCTCCAGACGGCATGTTTCAGCTCTTTCCAAAGATACTTAATAGCATTTAGGTCAGGGCTCATAGAAGGCCACTTCAGAATAGTCCAATATTTTCCTCTTAGCCATTCTTGGGTGTTTTTAGCTGTGTGTTTGGGCTCATTATCCTGTTGCAAGACCCATGCTACTTAGATCAAGCTTTCTGACACTGTGCAGCACATTTCTCTCTAGAATCCCTTGCTAGACTTGAGATTCCATTGTACCCTGCACAGATTCAAGACACCCTTTGCTAGATGCAGCAAAGCAGCCCCAGAACATAACAGAACCTCCTCCATGTCTCTCAGTAGGGACAGTGTCCTTTACTTGATATGCTTCATTTTTCCGTCTGTGAACATAGAGCTGATTTGCCTTGCCAAAAAGTGCTATTATTGTCTCATCTGTCCATAGGACTTTCTCCCAGAGGCTTTGTGGTTTGTCACCATGTTTTTTTGGCAAATTCCAGTCTAGCTTTTTTATGATTTTTTTTCAACAAATGTGTTCTCCTTGTCGTTTCCCATGAAGTCCACTTTGGTTTAGGCTGCAGTTTTTTCACTGATCAGTGTCCATCCAGTTTGTGTGCCAAAACCCAGAGAGGAACCAGGAGAGGAACTTGCAGAGAAAAACTATAATTGAAAGATTTACACCTGTTCTGAGTTTTGGAGACACTCCTGGTTTTGGCACAAAAACTGGATGGACACTGATCAGTGAAAAAAAGCCAGCCTTAAACAACGACGAATGGTGCAATCTGACACTGATGTTCCTTGAGCTTGAAGTTCACCTTAGGGTTAACCCAACCCTAACCCTAATCCTAACCCAGGGCTGCCAAAAGTTGGAAGGCACTCTGATGCCCCTGGATAGAGACGAGCATGATGGCCTCTTTAAATAATGTGCCCATTATAAGGAAGTGGGCCTTTTGTAGTATTGCCCTAGGCAGGGCTGGCAAAAATTGTGTGGTACTCCGATGCCCCTGGATGGAGGCGTACATGAGGGCCTTTTTAAATAATGTGCCCATTTTAAGGAAGTGGGTCTTTTGTAGTATTGCCCTAGGCAGGGCAGCCAAAAGTTGGGAGGCACTTCAGTGCCCCTGGATAGAGACGTGCATGATGGCCTCTTTAAATATAGTGCCCATTATAAGGAAGTGGGTCTTTTGTAGTTTTGCCCTAGGCAGGGCAGCCAAAAATTGTGTGGCATTCTGATGCTCCTGGATAGAGGCGTGCATGAGGGCCTCTTTAAATAATGTGCCCATTTTAAGGAACTTTGTCTTTTGTAGTATTGTTCTAGGCAGAGCAGCCAAAAATTGTGTGGCACTCTGATGCCCCTGGATAGAGGCGTGCATGAGGGCCTCTTTACATATTGTGCAGTTTGTAAAAGATAAACACTGGGCACTAACCAAATGCTAGCAGCTTAATCAGGTGTATACAGGGGTAATCCAGCGGCAGTAATCACATAGGTGGTGCACAATCCGTTAACAGCAATGTATGATAGTATAGCGGGAAAAGACAAAAAACGGCAGCACTCACCAACTTGTGACGATTCTTTTATTCAAGGTCCAATAGCAAAGGATTCATGAACATACTTGGGGGGGGGAGGGGTGGAGGACATCAGACGACGGCTTGCCGTTTCGTGGCAGTTGCCACTTCCACGGGTCTTTGCTCGGTGCTCGACATCATATCCTATCCTTATATAGTGGGAGGAAGTGATGTCACGCACCACACCTGTCGTTATTACAGTGTGAAATACATAAATCAGTTTAAAAACAAAATTCTCTCATTAAATCCTGCAACCTGCTTCTATTTTATTTCTATGTGGGTATCTTATCCCTTACTCTTTTGGATATATACTCAGTGCTACATTAAGTTACTCTTTATTCATTACTTCCCTGCTGTTTGTCTAGGGATTACCGCTCCCATGTTAATAGCTGTGCAAGTTACCGTATTAATCTTATCCATACCCGTGTTGACCTCGAGACCTTCACATCTATCCTTTTAATCATTACTGGGATGTCTACAAGACCTTCACAACCGTCCCTCAATCGTTCATGATTAGTGTGGCTGCTGTAACTTGCAAAGTGCAAAGTTCAGCTGCGATACACCGAGTACTTAATTTATTATATTTAGAGGTGTTATACAACTTAATTCACAAGTGTTTAGGATGTATGTGAAGATGCCTCGTTCTGGTGCGTGCATATATCCGTGTAAGTCCGTATTTCCATGTGCCAATCGGCAATCATATCAACACAGACTCACATATGCGATTAAAAATCTACTGATCTATTTTTCGGTATTTCACGGAAATATTAATATTGATATACATATGGAAGATTATCTGCTTGCAAAAATGCTGCAGGGTCTCCTCCATATTTATATTTCATTTGCATTTCTATTAGTATAGGGGTGGTCCAGCTCCAGGCAGATCAATAGGAAGGACTTTTTGCTGTATGTACTGTAGTCATCTTACATTATTTTTCCTACATGAACCTCCATTGATAGCTACTGCCTGCGTCTATCCTTTGTTTCCATTTAGTCAGTGTCTGAACAAAGACACACAGTGACTAAAGGAAAACTGTAAGGTCGTTTTTATCATTGAGACCTAGGGCACCACATGCCCTGGTTTCCACTATCCATTTACTCTCTTTTTGTAAGAGTATTTTATGGGTGTCTCCTCCTCTACCTGTTGGCTTCACTTGTTCTAAGCCTTTGAATGAAAGCACCTTTGCGTCTCCTCCGTGGCTCTCTCTTACGTGTTGGATAAGTCTCAGGCTGCCTACCCCTGTTCTTACTGAATTCTGATGCTCTCTAAAGCGTACGAACATCTCCCTGATCGTCTTCCCAATATAGAAGCGCCCACATGGGCATGTTACTGCATATACAACCCATTTAGATTTACAACTAATGTAAGTATTCACGTTGTGGGATCTGCCACCTATTTGAACTGGGTTTTCCGTTTTATGGAATTTGCAAAAATTGCAATTCCGACACCGAAAATTCCCCTTTGG